>CM025793.1:78278474-79518566 GCA_014635995.1 Sarcophaga peregrina | reverse complement strand
TGTTTTTTTTTTCTTTTGTTTATAAACATTTTCTACAATTTAAAAAACGTATGTATGTATGTATATAGTCGAACAGGAAGAGTGAATTGTTTTAAGAAAGATATTAGAATTATTAAAAAAAATCAATTAAAAATTATATTAACCCTTAAACGTATGCAGTTCGTATTTGTTGGCCATAATAGGGGGAAAGCTTTGCCTTGGTAAATATGTACATTATTTCTCTCCGGATATTATTGAAGACATTTTGCAGCAGCCATCCGATATATAAAATTTTCGTGTCACGGTGTTGGTGGTTTTTTGTGCATATCGGGTAGGTCTGAGGGTCCCTAAATGTTAAGGGGGCGTGACAAATCGTTAAAATTGAATATTTATGTACATATTGATCGTAGATGAACAAATTTTGGTAGGTATGTTCGTAGAGTCAATATCGACAATCCCACCAAAAATGGGCGTGGCACACCTCCCTCTTTAATAGATGCCTATAACACTTAAACTATTGAATCGATTTTAACCGTTCTTCTTTTGTTCGAAAAATTATCAGATTTAGATGGCTTAAAAAGAATTCGATATAGCAAAAAGTAGGCGTGGCAAATCTTTAAAATTGAATATTTAAGAACATAGGGATCGTAGGCGAATACAATTTGATGGGTAAGTTCGTAGAGTCCATATCTACAAACTAACCAAAAATGGGCAAAACCTCGCCCTTTAAGAGGTACCTATAAGTCGGCTAATTCGATAGTTTATAATTACATATGTACATATATTTGCGAGCGAGTACGACAACCACAAATTCGTCAGCGCTACCTATGATTCGGACCTCTTATGGTTATCCTTTGTATGCCTTATCTAAATCATTACCGACTTCGATCAAATTTTAATCTGCTATTCTGCGTACCTTAGAATACGTATGATTTACGTTTTTCTTGTTAAGGAGTACTGAAAGGAGGTGGTACAGGGGGTATTTCTGCCTATTACCTCCCAACTATCAAAGTGATTTTGATTAATTTTGTTGGTGTCTTAACACAACTTCCTTAAAAAATAAAGAAATTAATAATAATGTATGGAGGTGTAGGCACGCCTTACTAGCTTTCTATAAACTTGAAAGATTCAATACAGTAAGACCCCGCTTAAGTTGCATCGTTTAACGTTATTGTTACCACTGATGTTGACAGATAGTTTCTTAAAAAATAAAGAAATTAATAGTAACGTCTGGAGATGTAGGCACGCGTTAATAGCTTTTTATAAACGTGAAAGATTCAATACAGTAAGACCCCACGTTAAACGATGCAACTTAAGCGGGGTCTTACTGTATTGAATCATCCTCCAGATATTATTATTCATTTCTTTATTTTTTAAGGAACTATCTGTCAACATCAGTGCTTGCAAAAGTCAATGCCACTGGATAGATTGAGGATTTTTTACGACCTGCATTTAAGGGTTAAGCAAATATATTTTTAAAAACAAAAAATTTAAGAAAAAAATTTGTAATAAAATCTGTAACAAATTTTTAAATTAAAAAAAATTTTAAACAAATATATTTTTAAAAACTAAAGTGGAAGAAAAAAAATTGGAATAAAATCTGTAACAAATCTGTAATAAATTTGAAATTTTTTTTATTTTTTTTTAATTAAAAATTTTATTTTATTTTTTTTAAATTTAAAATTTTTTTTTATTATTTTTAAATTTAAATTTTTTTTTTATTTTCTTTTTAATTTAAACATTTTTTTTATTTTTTTTTTAATTTAAAATTTTTTTTTATTTTTTTTTTTTAAATTTAAAAATTTGTTACAGATTTTATTACAAACTTTTTTCTTCCATTTTTATTTTTAAAAACATATTTGCTTAAATTTTTTTTAATTTTTTAATAAAAAAAAAATGTTTTTTTAAATTTTCATTGATTTTTTTTAGCTTTAAATGTTTTAAAGTTTAAGAATAAAATTAAAAAAGATTTACACTAATTTTTAAAAAAAAATTTATAAAGTGGTATGTATGGTTGTGGTTTGCCTTCTATTTCTTTTTTAATGTATTTTTTTTTTTAAATAATAAATTATAATTATTTTTTATTTTAATAATAATAATTATTAATCTTTTTTTAGTTTTATTTTATTTTTATTTTGTTTTATATGTATAAATGATTTTATATTTATTATTTATATTATATGTAATTTAGTTATAAATATATGTATGTTGTATTCATGTAATTAATGTATGTATGTATGTAGGTATGTATATAGATAGTATGTGTAAGTATATATGCTTATAATGTGTGTTTTATTTTTAATAATTGCCTTACATTAAAAAAAAAACATATTTTTTTTAAATTGTTTTTTTTTTTAAATATAATATTAATTATTATTAAATGTATATTATTTATGTATATTCATATAATTTATATATATGTATGTATATATATATATATATATTTATATAAAAACACGGCTTAAGATTTTTATATATTTTTTTTTATGCTTTAATTTTTATTTTTATCCGTTTTTTTAGGTTTTAGGGTAAAAAAAACATTTTTTTTGCTTTTTTTAATTTTTTTTTTGTTTAATTTTTTTTTATATGTATAAAATACGTTTCTTATCAGATCCAAAATTATTTACCTAAAGATAATTCTTTTATCTTCTGTTAAATTCAGATTTGATAGCTAGAACATTAAAAAAATAAAAAAAATTAAATAAAAAAAAATTTATTAAAATTAACTACTCGTACTTACCATCTATAATTTCTTGTTTAACTTTTTGTATTTCTTGTTTCATTTCTCTAACAATTTCAGCCTTTAATTGTTCCAAATCACTACCCGACAATGCCACCGACAAGCCATCACCATTGACCTGCTAAATAAACCAAATTTTTTATTTAAATTATTTTCTAATTATTATTTGTATTTCTCTCATGATAATATGTACCTTTAGTATCGTTTCTTCACTGGCACTGCCGAAACGTTTGCGCATGGGCCTGGGTGATTCACCGCCACTATTCGATGTATTATTTGAGTTTACATTTGTATTGCTGGAATTTGAATTGCCCAATTTATGTGGCAGAGTATTCGATTTTTCCCAGGGTCGTTGTTTAACTTCTGGTTCCGGTTCGGGCTGAAAATAGAACACACACACACATTAGGTTTAGTTTTGAAAAATTGTAAATGAGACAAGTACAATACTCGGACGAAACATCCTTGAGATGAGAGGATAAATAGAGAGGGGGATAGGAAAAAGGAGAGGTAATAGGAAAGGAAGAATAGGAAGCGTAGGAAACAGGCCAACAACCGCACAACAGAGAGCGTGACTATACTAAAGAAGTCCTACTTCTTAACCAGCTCATGCTGATAATGAAACTGTGGAGTGCCTTAATGTCAGCTCTCAACACAGAATTCAAACAATCAATGAAAAAGGAGACTAAGAAAAGTACTACTAAGGGCTGTGCAGCTGCAGAGGACGCGCTCGATAGTCTCCAACTCCTCCTCATCGCAACATACTCTCCAATAGTCCGGATGGGATTTGTTTCAGATCCTTGTTAGCGACCTAATCTCGCAGTGCCCTTTGATAAAACCAACAAACAACCATAAACTGGCCTTATTCATGGCCAACAGCCATCTTGTTTTTACACTATCTTTAGAAATATAACAACCTGATCCATTCCCCTCTCCCCTCTGTTTTTCCCCCTTGATTCATCCATTCATTGATGAGGCCGTAGAAGCGGCCGATTGGGGGATCAGGATCAACTATCTAATCGCCCTCAGAAAGCGATTCCAACCTAGTGAGGCCATTCGCCGTCTCATTACCGAGTCCAGTATTCCGCTATGACCCGGAACTCAGCATAGACAGATTCGGTTTGTTTCAAAAGTCCTCAAAGCCTCCATGCAATTGCGAATGAGTCATGATTACCATAAGACCGACGCAATGGCCCTCAGGACAGTTTGACTATCAACGAAGATCATGTAAGATTCCAATCCCGAAGCGGGCCTACCAGCTATGGACTCAATACATACACACACATACATAAAAATAAAAATTAATGAAAATATCTCTGGAAACCCAGTCAAAGTAATCATCAATACGAGAAAAAAAACTTGACTGATATTCTATTGCTATAGAGAGGCTAGGAAAAGGGATTATAGGAGGGAAAAAAGCTGGAGTAGATGTTTGTATATATTAGCGTTGAATCTGTTTGTATCTCCCGGTGTTAGTAAAAGCTTTCACTGGAAAGTGCTCCTAGGGATAGTGAGGATGTAAAGAGAACTAGTTTTCTCTGTAACCCATTGTAAGATTCACTGACCAATTGGCCATGAACACAATCGCTTTACTTGACAGACGTGTAAGATCCGTAAGTCTATTTATTTGCTTACCTCTTTCTTTTCGGCTTGAGCACGTCGTCTTGCTAACGTCTTTGCCATCTCATCCATCATGGAAGCCATGCCAGTGGTACTGCGACCGATTGTGCCATAATTACCGCTACCACCGCTAGGAGTACTGCTACCGCTGTTCTCTGTGGGAGCCGGGGTAGACTAAACTCACCAGAAAATATAAACTCAAATAAATTAAATGAACAAAACAAGAATTTGGAATAGAAAATAATTTAAGCGAAGCTTACCTTCTTTTTCAATTTGGCCTGCTGTAGTTGGGCAGCCAGGGAGCCCATTAAATCGGCTTGAGGATCATCTTTCTTCGCTGCCAAGCCGCCCATAGGTGGTGGTGGCGGTGGAGGAGGTGCTGCTGGACCTCCTCCCATTGCTGGTGGCGCTGGAGGTGCGGGCGGTTGGGGTGGTGGTGGTGCCGCTGGGCCACTGCCGGCATTGATGACATTATTATTGAACATTTGTAACGTAACACTGCCGAACGTTGGAGGCGGTGGTGGAGCTGGAGCACCGGGTGCAGTTGGAACGCCACCTGGACCACCACTACTGCTCATGCGATTTAGGGGTGGCGGCATAGGTACATTACCACTTGGAGCATTAGTTTGTGGTGGCATCATGGGCGGTGCCGCTGGCACCTGAGCATAAAGATTCTCCTGTTGCTGTACCTGACCACCACCGCCATTCATTTGACCATAGGCATTTGGTGGTACTGGTGGTCCATTGGGCATGCTTGGAGGCTGCGGTGGTTGCGGTGGCATTGGTACGCCACCACCACCGCTGCCAACGACTGTATTACCGCCGCCCAATTGTGCCTGACTGGCGTACACCACACTGTTGGCGCTCTGTGAATTCGGTATACCGGGACCCAATTGTTGCTGTGAAGACACATAGATTGGTGCGACGACGCCATTTTGATTTTGATGCGGTGGCGGCATAGGAGGCTGTGAAACATTTGTTGGCATTTGATGGCCGGACTGTTGCTGTTGTGAATATTGATGCATATTAAGATTGGGATTAGAATTTGATAAAACATAGTGTGATTGTTGATACTTTTTGTTCGGTTCGGTTCGATTTGATTGATTATTTTGATTGATTGTTATGATTGACGTAAGGATTGATTCATTTTTACAAAATAGGAAGGAGGCATAACACAATATAGTTTTGAAAATATCATTCAGCCAGATTAAGAATATTATTTTTGCAGGAAATTTTTTTTTATTTTTATTTTGTTGTTGATTTTATAGGATCAAGCAGTAGAATTAATATTTTTTTTTTGTTTTTATTTTTAATTGGTTTTTAAAGGTTGTATATAAAGCGGTTCAGGCATGAAATGAAATGAGAGAAAAAAAAATAGGAAATAAAATAAAGAGAAATATAAAAATATACAAAAAATAATTAAAAATGATTGACATCATCATCATCATAATCATTATCATCATTATTATTATTAAATATCATGCAATCTTCGGAATGCAGTATGTAGATTAATTAATACTTAGAATGTTTAATAGATTTAAAGGAATGGAAAAAAAGTCAATCTTAAAATAATTTAACAAGGATAATAAAAAAAGACCTTTCTCCTATCATACGAACACAATTGCTGAAGTCCCTATCGGCAGCTTACTGCCTTCAATCAGTGACAATAAAACAAAATGATTATTTTTTTCAATCATGCACTCAGTGTAGTGCGAAAAAAGTTACAGTGGACAGCAAAAGTCTTAGTACTCTAATATATAATGACAAAGAAATTATGGCCACAGGCTTAATACTCTTGCACAAAGCCCCAATATGACTTCAAGCGGGTATTTGGGAGATCATTTGAATGAACGGTCATACAGTGTTCAGATATGCACCTTTATTGCATAAATCTCAATAAACGCCATTATTGGAGTTGGTAGTGTGCTGGCTTATTAGACGTAAAGCCAGGGTTCGAGTCCCAGGCCAGACATCAAAATAAAAAATACAAAAAGTTGTTCTGCGACCATTTCCGACAGCAGATTTCAGGAAAAAACTCTGCCATAAAAAGTTTCTTAAAAAAATCTGTCATTCGGAGTCAAATTTAAACTGTAGGTCCCGCCACTTCTGAATAAAATAAACACACACAACATAAGTGGTGTAAGAAACTGCGGGCTTCTTGGGGACGTTTGCTGTAGACTGTCTAATGGTGAAGGTATAGCACTGGCCATTGTGTAGTCACCAGCAGCAACTCGTTTCCTTGCCGTTCGCATCTTCCCTCTTTCCACCTTTCCTAAAAACCTGCACAAAGCACTGTATGAGTAGCTGGTTTAATAAAAAAATAAAGTAGAGATATATTGTTACCGACACTAGTAGGATCTTTAGCCCGTGTGTACCATCTAGTATGGATATTAGGATACTTATTGACACTGAAATGGCTATAAGATACTTTGAGAGAGTTAAATACCATTAAAGGTTAGCACGTTTCTCTACACTTTGCGGACGACATTGTTCTGGTGATCTCCGGAAGATTTGTCGACACTATCAGGGATAGAATGCAACTGGCTCTGAGGAATGTCTGCGTGTAAGCATCTGGTCGTGAACTCACGAGAAGATACAAACCACCGACTTTTCGTCCAGTGAAATTGAACGAGACGGAACTGGAACTCAAACAGAAAACACACTTGCTAGGGCTCATACTGGATAGGAAGCTGTCTTGGAAATCGAACATCATTAACAGAATCAATAAGGCTTCCATTGCCCTGTATACTTGTAACAGAGTGTTGGGGCCTAAAACCTAGGATGACCCACATGGATCTACACAGCAGTGGTAAGTCCTCTCTTGGTCTATGGATGCCTAGTTTGGTAGGAAATACAGCGACTGCACAGATCCGTCTGTGTTGTCATTAGTAGTCTCTTCCAAACTACACCTACGTCGGTACTGGAGATAATTTTGGGCCTCTTTCTGCTTAAACTTTTCCTTACACAGCCACTTCCCGGATGTAAAAATGAGTTTACATATCTGGGCGACTGGACACTGGCACGACTCGGCCACGCAAAGATCCTGAGGGAAGTTGGTGCTATCGGGAGCAGTGACTACATGAAACCGCGGTACGACTTCACGAGAAGATTCAAGTCATCGATTCCGGACAACGGTGTAGGAAGAAAGGGTAGTGTGACCCAACTGTTAAAGGACTCCGTACAAATATACACCAACGGTTTGAAGCTGAATGAAGGCCAGCAGAAATAGTTCAGTTTATAAGACTACCAGACCAATGCAGAGTCTTTCAGGCGGTGGTATTGGCACTACAGGCTGCGGCGAGAATTATTGAAGCCGGAAGTGTCTCCAAGCGGAACGTCACAATACTTTCGGATAGCCAGACGGCTATCAAGGCACCTAAGTTCTAACGTAATGGCCTCACAGACGTTGTATGACTATCGCCGATATTTCGACAAGATAGCGGAACGCATATCGTATGAGTACCGGGGCACAGTGGTATGCCGGGTAATTGCAGAGCTGATGAACTTGCCAGGCGGGGCACGACCATTGAAGTCCTCGATGAGTTCTCAAACCTGGGCATCCCTATGAGGACCTGCAAGCCCATAATTGATAAGGTGGGCGGCTTCGGTTACGGGTGAAGGTTAGGTTAGTCGGCTTGGTAGTTCTGATATCACAAAGCTCACTTGAGCACGCATGGCGGCCCGTTGTGATGCCACGGGTGAACGCAGTCCCTGTACTAACCAAGTTCCGCCAAATCAGGGAAAAGGAAGAAGTTGGTCAGCGCAAGGGTTGAACGATAAAAGCACGTCTCCCCCGCACTGGAAGATCATTCAGAAAGTTTGATGAACGAAGCTCAATAGAGTTAACAAGGAATGGGGAGCCAAATAATCTATATTTACACCTAGCAAGAGACGGGTATTGGGAAAGAAAGTGAATAACAATTTCGTCTTCCTCAGTGGACACGAGTGGAACGGCTTGTAAAATCTGGCCAAGGCTGGATGTGGGGCGCACAATGAGTTTACTTAAACTCCAAAGAGGTGCGCTCAGTATAGCTGTCGATGTCATTACGGGATATTACATTATGGGTATGCATGTCATTTGTCTTGAACACCTTGCTAACGACTTCTGCAGAAGCTGTAGAGACGCGGATGAAGAGGAGACTGTCCCTCACCTACTGGGTACATGCCCGGTTCTTTGCCAAAGGAAAATAAAGTCCTTAGGTACTTATTACATGGATAATGTGGAGGAACTGTCAAGAATTGACATTGGCAGCCTGAATTGCTTCATTAGGAGCTCTGAATGGTTTTGAGACTAGGGTATAGTGAATAACTGTGATAGCACAATGGGCCCAATGCGGCGGATGTCTTGGACGACACTTTGACATGGATTTTACGGAATTAATTTCGAAACTAATTTCGTATAAAAAGGAAAGCAAAATAAAAAAATATAAAAACTTAGCCTTAGCAATAGAAAAATTAAGAAAAATAGAAACTAAAATGTAACGTAAAAAAAATTATACAAATATTTACAATATCTTGAGCCCAATAGGTTAGTATTTCAATAAAAAAATGCAAATAAAAACAAAAAAATATTCAATAACATAAGCGATTAAGAAAGAAAGAAAATAAAAAAAAAACACTCGCAAATATTAGTAGAGTTACAAACCTGATTGGGTTGTGGTGCATAACCGCCAGCATTTACAATTTGTTGTGAGGCATAAATAGAATGTTGCTGTGGTGGCTGCTGTTGTTGTTGTTGCTGTTGCTGTTGAAGTTGTTGCGACGCTTGCTGCTGTGGTTGCAGCTGTTGTGGTGCATGATATTGTGTTTGACCTGGTGCTGATTGCTGTGGTTGCATTTGTTGTTGTTGTTGCTGTTGTACTGGCTGCTGCTGTAAAGTACCATTTTGAGTTGGCCCATTACCAGTATGACCATATAGAGCTTGCTGTTGTTGTTGCTGCTGTAGCTGTTGTTGCTGTTGCTGCTGCTGTTGTTGTTGTTGTAGAATTTGCTGTTGAGGCTGTGGAGCCGGAGGAGCACTAAGGGAATTCCTTTAGTGTTTAAAATTTTTTTGTTTTCGATTTCATTTGTGATATTTTTTTTGTTTTTGTTTTTTAGATTAAATTTTGAACCAATTTTTTTCAAGAGAGCGAGAGAGAGAAAGAGGGGAAGGTGTGAATGAAAAATGTAAGTTGTTGAAGTGAGAGCGAGAGAGAGTTAAAATGTAAGAGAAAAATTACAAGGACACACAAGGGATTGTTAAAGAAAAAACAAACAAAAATTAAAGGAACACATGACACGATGGTGTTAATGGAAGACGATAAGGAGAAGAAGGATTAGATAAACAGAGTGAGTGAGTGTGTGTGAGTGAGTGTGTGTGTGTGCGTGTTAAAAAGTGTTTGTAAAAATTGTAATCAAGTATAGTGTTTACAGTGGTGGTGTATACGTGGTGAATTTAATGATACATTACACGACATAAACAAATGTATTAAAGGTGACATTGTTGTTGTTGTTATTGCAAATACAATTTTTTTTTATGTTGACATTAGTAGTTACAAGCGTTGTATTGATTTCATTACATATTGTTGAGTTGAGTTGGTTGATTGATTGATTAATGACGAGATACATGACAAAATGATAAAAAACGAAAAATGATACAAAAAAAAAAAAAAAAAAGAAGAAGAAAGAAGCATTCAACGTGAGTAATAAAAATTATACAAAATATTTCTAAAAAACATACAAAAAGATATTATGAAACTAGTGAAGCAACAATACTAATGCAATCAGAGATAAAAATTGCAACAGAAAATCGGTTGAAATCTTTAACAGACAATTACAATCAAAGTATGGTTTCTTCTAATATTTCGATTTTAGCATTTTTAAACTAAAAACTCTACTTTGTAGTATAGCAAGATAGGTTTAAAAAGTAAGAGATAACAAATAGAATTGCTAGGTATTCCGTGATTTACTTATTGCATTTGAACCAGTTCAGTAGTATTCTTTGTTGATTTGGTACAGACAGAAACTGTAAAATTAATTGATGTGTTCTTCAATTTTTGACTTTGACTGTATTGGATATTGTCTAAAAATAAAATTGTCATTGCAAAGTTTCTCAAATCTGTTCTTCGGAGTTGACATTAAATATTTGGACCCTCCACTTATAGAAAAAATTTACACACACAATAGGTGTAAGAAACAAGATTTTAATTCCTACTAAAAGGTTACCGAAAGCATTTAACAATGGGCAATTTTCAGAAAACTAGCCAAAAAGCGACAAATTTGATTTTTTTCCACTAATGAAGACGAGAAAACTCGTAGTTTGGCATCCTAGAAAGGAACACAATCTTCGAGTTATCTCATACGAGTCATGAGTTATCTCGTACTCACTGCAAGTAATGAGATATCTCGTATCCACTGTAGTGCTACGAGATAACTCAACATTTGTTATCAATCTTCGAGTTATCTCATACGAGTAATGAGTTATATCGTACTCACTACAAGCAATGAGATATCTCGTACCCACTATAATGCTACGAGATAACACAACATTTGCTACGAGATAACTCGTAACATTAGTGAGTACGAAACAACTCGTTACTCGTAGCATTAGTGAGTACGTGATAACTCGTTACTCGTAGCATTAGTGAGTACAAGATAACTCGTTACTCGTAGCATTACTCGTAGCATTAGTAAGTACGTGGTAAATCCTAGTTTGGAACCCTAGAAGGGAACAAAATCTGTCACTAGGATTGGATGTCAGAAGTGGAACCGTTTTGTAGCCATATACAGAACTGATCGGTCCTATAGCAAGCCACAGGTATTATCATGGAATTTACAGTTTTCATAAAGAACATGATTCGAATTGCCATTTTGAACATGCATAAATTTCATTAAAGATTTGGCTCTCAAGTAAAAATCGTATTGAAGACATATAAGAAGGCACTGTCAGTTGATCTTTCTCAAATTAATTTATAAATTTCATATTCAATCAACAGATAGAGAATATTTACGGTCAATTAACGGCAATTATACTGGAAAGCGTTGATTTACCATCTCAAAATTGAAAGAAAACTAGAGATATTTTACGCATAAGAAGAATAAGCATCGCATATGGACTTTTGAGATTTTGTTCTGAAGTTCAATCAAAGATGACAGAATAGAACAGATCACAGATGAGGTCAAGCATCTCAGTTTCTTTATGGAGCCTAGTAAGAACTTAACACAGATACCGAATCCTGCACCAGTGATTTGGGAGAATAGAAAATTTGTGATTCTGTATTTCTGTAAGAATTACGATAGTAGGATGTATTGTCATTATATTAAAGGTAAGAAGAGCCGGGTACCGATATATGTGGTAAATTATAGTCTGTTCCTCATCCTCTAGCCCATGACTACTGCACTAGTTGTTTAAGAGAGTGGCAAGTTTTTGTTATGCCTTTCTGTATGGCAATGACTCGTGAGAACTGCAATAGAGCGGTGGAATGCCGTGGAATTCAAGGGAAGACGGCATCTGATTTTACGTAGGCAATCGGAATAAATATGCTACGTTACATGTTACGGATGTTGTGAGATCTGTGCCAGCTCTGGTTCTTTTTCCTATCAATGATCTGCCAATAGGATTCCATATTCATCTGTACGCCTCACCACCATGCATAAATAAAATTAACGCACACAACTTGGATCGTGAAAAAGGGGAGAAGCAAAATACTCCTGACGAAAGGCCTGTAAAGGCCCAGTAATGTGTGTATGTAAAGTAAAATATTTATTTCTACATTTACTCTGTGGTGAATAACACCATTCTACTCGATTCACACATGATGATCTGCATCGATATTGTTCAATTGAAATTTATTGTTATACTAGGTTCAGAAAGGCACTTTTATTGCGTAATACTAGTGTTCCGACAGGCCACTTTTATTGCATAAATCGTAATAACCGCCATTATTGAAGCTCAATATTCCATATAAAGTTAATTATTGCGCAATAAATATGTAAATTGTTATAATATTGAGTAAAACTTTAAATACAGCTCTGTTATAAGTACGTTCAGTGTGCATATTACAATTAACCGAACACTTTCAATTGACATTTAAGAACTCAAAAACAGTTGCTTTGTTATATGTTATGTATCTGAATACTTAAAATATTGTACACAAATAAACGTACATTGACTTAATAAAAGTGACTGTCTGAACAGCGTATTATACGCTCACTAAGTTATAGCGAAGACAATTAAGAAGAAACGCTTTAAATAAGCTAGAAATTATTTGAAATGTTAAACAACCAATGGGAATTGCATACCCATTGGGCTTAACATTATGCTTCCATTTGTCTCTGACTGCATTTATATTTTATTATTAAAGTTAAGCTTAGAAAAAATTAAAAAAAAAGAATTTTTGGTTCAAAATCTGATTACTGACCTGCTGGTGCGATGATGACCCTGTTGTGGTGTCGGTGGGCTTTGTGGTATATTATTTTGATTTGTTTGTGAAGTTGGTGTTTGGGCGGATGGTGTTACCTGCCCGGTTATTTGTTGTTGTTGTCTTAAAATGGCAGCATCTTCACTGGTCATGGTACGATAGCCCATATCCTCTTCATAACCATTGCCATTTGTCGGTTGACCAGCATTGGTGGGTACACGACCACTTAAAACCTGTAAAATCATATTTAATATTCGCATTTCGTATACAAAATTTATGGAAAAAACGATGTGTTTGAAGATAAATTCGATTTGAAAAATCAAAGACACAAACCCTTACTTATAGCAAAGCCACTTTTTGACTCTAACAGGGTAAATGTTTGATGTTAAACAGAGCCCTTGTTTATAACTGTAGACAGAGACATAGCCGGTGTAGTGCAGACCAGAGCCTTGGTGGATCGACCACGACCTCACGCTATAGTCTAGCACACTACCCACTAGATACCGGGCGCTCATTTTTACAATTACTGCAGCCTATTGCAATAAAATATAATTTGCAGCTATTCCACTACGTCGTAGTGGAAAGAGGACCATCTACACTATCATTTGCTTATAGCCTGTATGGTGTACTATTTCCTAACTTTGTAAATTTCCAAATGGCTACTGATCTTTTAGAGAATTTTTAATAAAAAATTTGATATTTTCAAAGCTAATTTTCACAATACTATATCACTTTACATGGGACTATATTGCTTATTGTATTAAAAGGCCTTGGGACCTTCCTTTCAGTATGATAATGGTACTCATAGACCTGGTATATGCCTTAAAATTAGCTTCTAAACAAGTGACTTTATTCAGATGGATTCTGCTAAACAGTTAACAGTGCTCTGTTAAGAGCAAACTTTGCCCTGTTAACATTAAATGTGGCGCTGCTAAAATTTATGGATTGTGTCTTGGATTTTCATATTCGAATTTATCTTCATAAACATAAAAACAAAACAAAAAAAAAATACTTTCGACTCACATCTAATGCATGCATCATTGCACGGGCAAATGCTTCAGCATCACTTTGACTGGAAAAGTTGAGACCGTAGACAAATTTCGAATCGCGCCATTGATGAAATGTGGCAGTGGCTTGATTGTATTTCAGTCCTTTTAAGATCGAACAATTTATGACAACCTCATGATCATGCAGTTTACGTCCGACCACACGAAATGTATTATTCTGTTGATGATGATAGATTTGGACTTTACTAAGACCCGATGAGGTGCCCGATGGTACCCATTTCTTTTGGTTATCATCGTATACCATAACGGAGGCTCTGGCTCCGATAATACTATGTTCACTAAAATGAAAATGAAAAACAAAATGAAATGAAATTAAAAGTAAAATTTATTTAAAGCATTTAATCAAGTTCATTGACTTTTTTCTTTTTCTTCTTCTTCGTGTGATTAATTGTAATTTGTAATTAAAGTAATAATTAATTAATGTTTTTAAAATCATTTAAAGTTATTTGTTGTTGTTATAGTTTGTTTATGAAGTTGGGCAATTTAAAGTTGCGTTTTTTCTTTTTAAACTGATGATAATGAAAGAAAAATTTGTAGAGAGGGGGAGAGAGAGAGGGGATGAGAGAGATGGAAATAATTGTTCAAAGCCTTAATTGTGTTATTTGCAGAAATTAAATTTTTTTACTTTGTAATTAAGCAATTAGGTGAACGAAATATAGATAGAGACTGTTTTGTGTTTCGTGTTGAGATGAAAATAATTGAAAGACTTTAATTCAAAGTAATCTATGAGCAATTTCTGTAAATCCTAATATATATTATAAATCTTTCTGTAAGTATGTTTTTTTGTTTGTTTGTTAGCCAATCACGCCTGAACGCCTGGACCGATTTTCTTGAAATTTGGGATATTGATCGAGCTTTTGTCGGTACAGGTTATGGGCTATAAATCTTTTAAAAATTCTGAACCAAAGGGAAGAAATGGGACATAGGGAGAAAAAAGGGCAAAAATTAGTACTTTATGCTTAAATGATGTATTTTATTTGTTTTAAAGGTATTTTTTTACGATTTAGCTTGGTTAAGTTTCCCAAATAGCTATTGGAGGTGTTCCGTTTATAAAGTTGGACCAAAATCGGGAAAGGGGCGAAAAACGGGCAAATTGCATGCATTTATATTTAGGACTTAGAGTATTCAAAAAACTGGGTTGTTTGATAACCAATTTCCGAATAATTTAAAAAAATTACAATTTTTAAGAAGCCGGTTTCGAAACAGAATTTTTATTTATTGTTATTTTTATAACCCGCGCAACGCCGGGTACAATCTACTAGTTTTATTATATTTGTTATACGACATGTCTTTATTAACTTGGCTTCTTTGCCACAATCAAGAAAAGTACAATCAAGTTAAGACGTTATCGTCGTTTCAAAAATGTATAAAATTTAATAAAGGTTGGGCCATCGAGTTGGACAAGCGTCGCAATGTCCTTCACAGCTAAGTTCACTGTGACTAGACTCAATGAGACCCTGTCCTGTTAGCGCATCTTCCCCTGTGACCACTCCTCTATTTTGGTGATTAATTAATTAATTAATTAATTTAGGTGATTAATCCTGTGTCGATATCGATTCTCTCCCTTTGGAATATTGTTTTGATAGGGGCCTCTGAGGCGATCGTCCCCCCGGAACTCCTGGATGCGTACACGGATGGGTCCACACTCGATGGTGGATAGCAGAGTCTACTTTGGGAAACTGGACCAGAACATTTCACTCTGACAGCGATGGCCATTTACCGAGCTGTTCAATAGATCTTCGTCTGCGGTGTTCCTTTCACCTGAATCTCGAACTTTACTGACTGTCAGGCTGTACAATAAGATCTCTGTCGAACATTGTAAATAATTCCAGAATCCTTAGGGAATATCGCTGTCTTAGCCTTCTTTCTAGGCGTTTTAGTGGCGCACTTATTTGGATTCCCGTGTACTGTGACATTCCGGAAAATTGCAGAGCCGCCAGGGCTGGTGCAGTACTTCCAATCAGTTACTTGGACCTAGTCGTAACATGATCTCGATCACAGTGGTCGTGCTTACAGGTCACTCCCATTTAACGACTTCTACTAGGGCGACTTACTCTCAGCAGATTTCTGACAAAAACTCTTAGAATAAATCAAATTGCCGTGAAAACCTTCTCAAAAAATCAGTTGTTCGGAGTCGACTTTAAACTGTAGGTATATATATAGTAGGATATCTGCAGCAAGCCCTCTTTTCCACAATATCGATCATCCTACCTCAGAAACCGTACTACTATGTTAACATAGTGAACTTTTCAAACCCGATATCTCAAGTTCCAAAATTATTTGGAATATACCACTTATCGGATTTTATTAGGAACAACCTAGGCCACAATTTGTTGGATACATGTAGCAAGTCCCTTTTTTCACAATATTGGTCATCCTATCCACACATTCTTAAAACAAATAATTTTTTTTTCTTCTAAATTTTGCAATTTTTATAAGAATTTCCGTATTACCACAGCTGCTGTACCACTCAGGAACGTGAGGAGCACAATTTTAAAGGATTTGAATAGCTATTCCATTCTCTGATATCGTATATACATACATACATAATTGGCCATTACAACCCTTCAGTCAGGATTACGACCTAGCTTCTCACACCACTTATGTTGTGTGCGTTAATTTTATACATGAGTGGCAGGACCTACAGTTTAAAGTCGACTCCGAAAGACAGATTTTTGAGAAGGTTTTCATGGCAACTTTTACTCTCAGAGTCTTTGCCAGAAATCTGCTGAGAGGAAGTAGCCGAAGAAATATTTTTCGTTTTGATGTCTGACCTGAGATTCGAACCCGGGCCTTGTGTCTAATAAGCCAACACACTACCCACTAGACCACGGCGTATATATAACCATTTAACATTAACTCTGTTAACTTTAACATTAGCTATGTTACAATTCTTGGTTTTTGTCTTTACTAATTACATTTGATTTTATCGTCACACACATGTTACGTTGGCAGTTGGGGAAGAAAAAACGTTTGTATGTTGCGAAGTATAAAATGAAGTTTGACTTAACATTGCTCTGTTATCTTTAACATTAACTCAGTTAATGTTTTCGGTTTTTGTCTTTACTAGTTACAATTGAATTTATCTTCCCAAACATGTTACGTTGGCAATTTGGGGAAGAAAAAATATTTGTACATTACAGATATAACATGAAATTTGACTTAACATTGCTCTGTTAACTTTAACATTAGCTATGTTAAAATTTTTAATTTTTGTCTTTCTAGTTAGAATTGAATTTATCGTCATACATGTGAATTACGTTGGCAATTGAGGAAGAAATAATTTTTGTACGTTACAAAGTATAAAATGAATTTCGACTTAACATTCCTCTGTTAACGTTAATATTAACTCAGTTAATGTTTTTGGTTTTTGTCTTTACTAGTTAAATTTGAATTTATTTTCCCACATGTGAATTAAGTTGGCAATTGGAAAAGAAAAAATGTTTGTACGTTACACAGTATAAAATGAAATTTGACTTAACACAGCTCTGTTAACTTTAACATTAACTCTGTTAATGTTTTCGGTTTTTGTCTTTACTAGTTACAATTGAATTTATTGTTTATTGTATAGTTACAATTGAATGTATGTGAATTACGTTGGCAATTGGGGGAAGAAAAAATTTTTGTATGTTGCGAAGTATAAAATGAAATTTTACTTTTTATAGGCATGGGAACAAAAGACAAGATTTATTAAATCAGACAATAAACTGTTAAAGATTGTTTATAAAATTTCCTAACAAACAAATTAGTTTTCTTGTGCTGTTGTAACAATATCCGCAACGCTATCGTGGAATCATTTTGATTCCATTTCATGTAATTCTTATGGAATAGCACAAGCAAGCAAATGGGGGAAGGGGGAGAGGGGGAATAGGGGGGAAGAGAAATGTGAACAAGCAGGAAGTTAGTCTCGTATGAAAAATATTTCACAATAACAAAATAGAACACCTGATACCGATCAGAAGCAAGGAATGAATCATTTCAATAAGAATTTCTAATGGAAAGCAAGAAAGAAAGAAAGATAGAGAGCGAGAGGGAGAAGGAGATAGAGAATGAAGACATAAAACATAAACTAAACATGTTCGAAAACAAATAACAACAAAAATATGAGAATAAAAATAATTTATAAACAACATTTAACACAAAGCAATAGAGTATGAGATGAGGATGAGATGTGAGTGAATGATTACAACTGATGAGTATACGTACGTACGTTTGTACGTACGTATATAGCGTAGCGGAATGAATACAGAATCTGTTGATGAATACGTTTATGATAATGAACTCGTTTTTTTTTTTTTTGCCAATATACAGGGTGGCTGATATATAATGCAACAAAGTAAAGACTTAATTGAGGACTTCTCTGTCTCCCTATAACCTTCCTGCGGGCTTGTGCTTGTGGTCTAAGCTGATTTGAGCTATAATTTACTAAATAAACAATGAAAAATTCTTCATAAATTCTATGAACGGATTTCAAAACATACCATACAGGGTAGCTAATATATTTTTTAATTTTTTTTTTAATTTTATCGTACCAAAGCAAAAAATGTTGAAAATAACATGAAATTTTAGAATCTGTTTAGATTTGTTCGAATTGGCCACCTCTGGTACGAATTATGGCCTTCAAACGGCCGCCAAAGCCATCACAGGGTACACGAAAGTGGCTCTGCGGTATTTTGGCTCATTCCCGTCGAAGCGCTGTCTTGAGATGGTCAACACTTTGGTATTTTTTAGTTAGAACCTTACTCTCCAAAATGCCCCAGGGCGCAAAAGTCCAACGAATTAAGATCCGTAGATTTTGGTGGCCATAGTGCGGTAGAAATGAATTAAGGACCCTCCTTTTCAAGCTATTCTTGGTGGACGTTATACGAAATGTTAGTCTGGCCAGGGCTTCAATACTGTCTTTAAGACATTTTCCCGAAAATATTCGGCATTTTTTTTTTATGAAATCAGCACTCAGGGGATGGTCCCTACTTATTCAGTGCATTGTGCGGTTTTTAAGAAAGGTGGAAAGAGGGAAGATGCAAACGGCAAGGAAACGAATTGCTGCTGGGTGACTATGAAATGGCCAGTGTTATACCTTCACCATTAGACAGTCTACAGCAATTATCCCCAAGAACCTCCCAGTTTCTCACACCACTTAAGTTGTGTATGTTAATTTTATACATAAGTGGCGGAACCCACAGTTTAAAGGCGACTCCGAACGGCAGTTTTTTTGAGAAACTTTTCATGGCAATTTTATTTTACTCTCAGAGTTTTTGCCTGAAATCCACTGAGAAGAAATCGACGAAAAAATACTTTTTTTTATTTTTTTTTTATTTTTGATGTCTGGCCTGGGACTCGAACCCTGGCTTTACGTCTAATAAGCCAGCACACTACCTACTAGACCACAGCGACTAAATACAAGAATAGCCGTATCAAAAATGCATAAAATTTAATAAAAGTTGGGCTATCAAGCTGGACAAGCTGCACAATGTGCAGACTCCTTGACAGAGTGGGAAGGTCACTGGTGCTCTACACACCACCCTCACAAAGGCATTGTTCGCAATGCTCAACTGGCTTCTAATTGTGTTCCTTCGCTAAGCAGGTATCTAAGTTCAATGCTACTAGACTCAATGAGACCCTGTCCCGCTGGCGCATCTTCCCCTGTGGTCACTCCTATATTATGAGGATTGATCCTGTGGCCCCACTGGATATCGGTTCTCTCTCTCTCTCTCTGTGGATTATTGTTTTGACAGGGGTTTTCACTTCCTGATTCTCTGCAGGAGCGACCAGGGCCTCAGAGGCGATCGTCCCCTCGGAACTCATCGATGCACATACAGATGGCTCCAAACAATTTTGGAATGGCTTTTCATCGGAGAAAACCAAATTTGGTAACTGGCCACTTTCGTGCAAACGAAGTAACTCTTTGGCTCTTTCCAGTCTAGTTTTTTTTTGTCCATCGGTAAGCTCTTGCACTTTTTGGAACTTCAATGGCTTTAGTCCAATAATTTTCCAATATGTGTTGCATCCGTTCTCGCAATATGTCCAGCTCACGAGCAATTTTTCTACCACTGCGGTGTGGATTTTAATCAAATCTGGCCTTCATTTCTTCGGATCATTTCTGGTGTTGTTACCGTTTTTTTTTTCGTCCACTTTTTGGACTCGATGCAACACTCCCAGTATGACGGTAACGAGCAATGCTACATTAGGTTAGGTCGGAGTGGTAGCTCTGATATCACAAAGCTCACTTGAGCTCGCATGGCGGTCCGTTGTAATGCCACGGGTGAACGCAGGCCCTTACTAACCAAGTTCCGCCAAATCAGGGAAAAGGAAGAAGTTGGTCAGCGCAAAGGGTGCACAGCAATGGTACGAGAAACAAAAGATTTCTTCACATTTAAATGCTGGAGGGTTCTAACGATAGCCACCTGTGGTGGTTTTCCAGCCAAATATAAAGTAATCACCCTATCACGCTTGAATTCCCCATCACGAATAACTTTTTTCCTGAATCCAATAGATAAAAATGCTTTTGTAAGCTTGCAAATAATAAAATGAACTATCACTGGAATAAATCTGTCAGCTGTCAGAAGAACAGTTTACAAATGATAACAACCTGAAGTTGCCTGCAATACATATCAGCCAGCCTGTATGTGTACGATGAGTATAAAATAAAGAAGAGTTTAACACAGAAGCATTTGCACGTACCGATTAGGATATACAGACTCGATCTTGCAACTCTATGCAGACGCAACCCAACCAACCAATACGTTTTTCTATTTTTTTTTTCTTCTTTCATTTCCATTCATTCCTTTATACACTCTTTTCTAAACTTTAGTGCTCTACATTGTTAGAGAAAAAAGAAAGGAGGAGGAGGAAAAAAAGCCAGTGAAGTGGCACTTGAAGTTCTTCCAAGAAAATGATTAAATATCATCGGGGATAGAGGCAACAAACAACATTTATGGTTTGTTTTGATGTCTGTTCGAGTTATGAGAGGGAATTAGAGCTGACAACTTTATAAGATAAGTAAGCAAGAAGTGAATTATGGTCGTAACAGCTAAAATATTGGCCATTGAATTCTGTCAAAGGGAAGAGGCCAACGAGGGAGGGGGTTGGGTGTTAGCAGTATGAGAAATATTTTTTTTTTTTTCTTCTAAACAAATAAGCACAATAAGTGAATACCTTACGGTTCTATGTTTCTAGTTCAAGAAACAAAGTTATTATTTGCTAAACCTCATTAACAGTGGTGAAGTCAAGAACATTTGCCAGTTCATGTTAAAAACAGAGTCAAAGATAATCTTCATCCTCAAAGCTCCTGAAGAAGTTATTCGATAGTAAGTATTATTAAGTCCATTTGCATGATCTCTAATAAAAGATTGGCCCGTGAGAAATGTAATTGTTTTCGAAATTTCTGTTAAAGTTCATAGCAAGAGCAGATTTAAAGATGGGCTCTTCAGACTACAGCTTTTGCAGTCAACCGATGGTATTGTCAGGTCTATCGACATGCCTTCTAATAAAACAGTGGCCATGCAATTCTTTTAATATTGCACATACAGTGAACCTCAAAAGAAACGGTACACTAAAAAATATACATTAATAAATTACCGTTATTTTTATTTTAAAATTGTTTCATTCCCAGTTTTTAAAATTGGAACAAAAAAAAAAAAAAAAATGGAAATTTTGTCAAATTTTTTCGGGCGCAAAAGTTGAGTTTGAGGATTTTATTATTGGTGTACAGTTTCTTTTAATGCTCACTGTATCTTTCAGCAGCCAATAAAGTTGAGCCTTATTACAAAACATGTGGCAATCTGTAACGTAACTGAGGCAATCTGTACACCTATGCCCTTCAAAATTGCCCTGCCTAATTAAAATTGTTTATTGTTCGCACAAGTCCATGTGCCTCTGTTCACAACTTGATGTAAACAACAACAATTGCATTGTTTGTTATTCTTCTTTGCAATCTTTTGCGTAAATAATAACAATTGTTCGACAGATCTTTATAACGAAGTTCTTTAAACCACGTTTATTCTCTTCAAGCATTGTGCGTCTTCACAGAAGACCGACTGAATTTTAACTGACTCCGCTGCCTGCTTTGTTTTGCCCTTTATATCATAGGAGGTAAACGATCTGATGAATGCTCAAGAAGGCGAATGACTTCTCGAAATCTCTATAAATGTAAACATTTTGTTTCTGTATGTTATTTACGTTGGTTCTAATGGTGTTGTTGTTTCAATTTTCTGTACTTGTTTATCCCTTTGTTGGCTTTTGTTGGTATATTTTTGTTTACTCGTTTATCGTGTAAACAAATTCATTGTTTTTGTAGATTTTTTTACAATTTAAATGATGTGAAAGCAATCTTACTGTTAACAATATGAAGCTGCGATGGTAATTGTTCGAGACCGATTAATCAGAACTTATCAGTTTATTCTTGGTCATCGCTTCATGTGATATCACAATGAGCTACTAAGTGTGCTGAAGGGAATTTTGATTTCAACAAAGCTGCATTAACACAGTAAAAGGCAAGGGAACATAACTATAACTGGTTTGATCGTATGTCAACTTACTGTGGATTAGAGATCAGCAATGAATCGTTTTTTCGCTACTCATAAGAAGTACTCATGAAATTTTCAATACAAGTTAGTTATCAAATATTGAAATTTAACTATGTACTGTGATTTATTACCACTCACTACAACGTTGATTTATAAGTACAGGTTGCAATGAGTATGAGTACAATGTTTACATCAAATTCATACCATTCGAAATATGCTTGAGTCATAAGACAACGTATTTAGATTCATAACTTTAGAAAAATACTCAAAATTTACAGTCTTAGTTAAAAAGACTAGAGTAGTAAGCACAACTATTTAATGAGTACTTACTCATACTCATTTTATGATCGTCTTGTAAACGTTGAGTCATAGTGAGTCGCAACGAACAACATTATACGTGTTGTTATGTAGGAATGAATATGATGAGTACTTTAAACTTTGAATATGAGTAGAGGTTCCATGTTTTTAAAATAAGTATGAAGATGGCGTTTATGTATCAGAAATTATGAGTATGATTCGATTCTAATCTCATCTTTTTGAATACTCATTGCTGATCTTTGCTGTGAATTAAGAACGACAAGGACACCAAGAATTACCGAATGAAAGATGAAATGAAACCAGCGAACTTAGAACTTCAGATGAAGTTCTGCAGTGTCTAGAGAGTGCTATTTTTGCTAGCACTCCTGTCATATTTTTTTTTTATTCAAATCAGTTATTAAAGAACTTGGCAACTTATTGAGAAGTAAAAAGAAAAAAAACTTGGTGTTGAAAGAAAAGCAACAAAAACAATGTTTGTTGTTGTTGTTTTTTTCTTGCTTTGCTTAGTTGACAGATTTTTGCTTTCATGTAATAAAAAGCCGGTAAAATAAATAAAAAATGAAAAAATGAAAAGAAAAAAACAGAAACAGAAATTTTAAACGACCGTAAAGACAATCAAGAAAACCAACTCCAGACCAGGGCTGTCAACATTATTTAAGTTTCATTAAAATTTCTTGTTCTTCTCATACATAGCAAGTATCTTAACTTATTATGAGTATACTAAGGGTGTTGTTGTTATTGTTGTTGTTGTTGTGTTTCAGATTTTCAACAAAAATCTCCCAAGTCATTTGAAAAATTGAAGACGACGAAGACGAGAGACAAACGTTATACTATGACGTTCACACATTTTTTAAAGAAAAAGAGAGAGAGAGAGACAAACTTGACTTGTATTCTTGAAAAAGTTTTAAATTAAAAACACAAAGATAATAACAACAAAAAAATTTAAATCTAATAAAGAATTTATAGGGCCATACAAGCCATATGACAAGCTTAGGCTAGGCTCTCTGTGTGTGCTTTTTACTGTCTGTATCATACAACTATAAATAAATGTGTGAAGTTTAAGCCAAAACAAACGTTAATCAGGACTGCCTTGAAGCTGGACGAGTATTTAAAAAGACTTCCAAGACACTCTCAAATATAAGTTATGCGAAGGCAATAAAATATTAAAGAATATAGTGGGTCTATACTCTACGTGAGTTCCAATAAAAAAAAAATAAAAACTTGTTAAATATTGTTGGAAATTATTATTATAATGAGGGGCAGAGGGTAGGGGGGCGTTTATATATAGGGAATTATATTTAATTCGAAATTATGTTGTAATTTAAAGATAAATTATTTAAGTAAAGTTTATAAAAAAATATGGTTTTTGTAATAAAAAAAAGGGATTTGAAGAAATCTAGTCAATATTAACAACAAAATTCATTGAATTTATTATCAGCACTCTCGATTTATATAGGGCATAAAATGCAATGCCCTCCACCATTGGCAATTGCGAATTATTTAGAATAAAACATACCAACCTTTTAGAGGGCGAAACATTTTTAAGAAACAAACGCACAATTGCATTTTACCTTAATAAAATGCACATTTTTCGGTAGAAAAGAAAACACCACAGATGGTGGCCTTCTGCCTTGATGTTATGTTTACTCCATGAGTGCAGACTATATTGACTCTCTGTACCAGCCGAGACTGAGTATTTTAGATTTTTTCTTTTATGAAACCATCTGATACCCAAATAAAGTTAATTTCAGTTTCGTATCGTCTGTCCAGAAAATGTAAAATTTTATGTCAAATATGTTGCACGCTGTTGGCCAGGAAAGATTTTAAAAGGTCAATAAAAATGAAAATTTTTAAAAAAAAAGTTCTTCCAGTTCAAGTACTACCCAAAAAGATCATTTGCAGCCACCCGTCTTAATTAAAAACGATTTTATTTTATTCCAACACATTATTTGCATCATGCAAAATGAAAATCTATAAACACGAATCGCTTTGTATTTAAATTTAATTCGTATTTAAACAAACTTTTTAAAAACAATGCAATCAAATTCACTTTAAAAAAATCCCATTTCATCCAAATCCCACCAAATTGAACACGATAAAAAGAGCAGAACAGCAACAGCATTCGATGACAATCGACAACACAACAAAACCTAGATAACAAAAAGATCAAAAGATTATAAACATAGTCGTAGTGGACAATGAAAACAAGAACAACAACAACAACAGCAATCATAAGTGCAACTTTTTTTTTTAATGAAATTCAAGGCGAGACATCAAACAGCAGCAGCAGCATCGACAGCATCGGCAGCATCAAAACTGTAACCCACACACAACAAAATAACGAAATTATGGTTGAACGACGTTGAAAAAAAGGGCAATAAAAATCAAGAAAAGAAGGAAAAAAAGAAGAACAGAAAGCACAAAACAAAATAAAAAAAAACTTGTTGATCTAAAAAGCCATCGTAATAAAGAAGTTTATCGAATGGCAGCAAAATGAATTGCAATAGTGCCCTAAGGGGAACAGTTTTCCAAGTGAAATATTTTTCTTTCTAACCTAACTTACCGAAAACATAACCCCACATTTTTTAACTGAATTTTTAATTTAAAAGCATTTAAAAGCGGAAAAGGTTTAAACAAAAAAGTGGAGAGCAGGGTAAGTTACATTTCAAACCCTTGAATAATAACAAAATGGAAGGCTTAAAACCCCAGACATGAGATAAAAATCATGGATCAGAGATGATCTATGCCCAGTACTTTGTAACTAGCCGGGTATTCTCTGACTCCTGATTTTCTTCGCCCTCATCCCATTTCATATGCAATAATCTCGAAGCTGTACTCTCTTACAAGCTACATTATTTTGTAGAATACAAATGGGTGTAGAATGGATGTGCAGGAGTATTTGATTCCAGAATGGAGAAACTCAGCTATGAGCCTATTGTGAAACTCGCCACTCAAGTAGAAAATTAGCGTACACGACATGAGTGGTGTGAGAAGCTCGGACATTGTACAATGGTTCAAATCGACCGCCAGGTACTATACTTGTCACAGTTGACTAGTACACGTCCTCTACCCCAACCTAACCTATGCCATAGAACATACATAAATTTATAGTCATTCCAACCCATTCAGTTAATATTACAATGTAGCTGCTCACACCTCTTAAGTTGTGTGTGTAAATTTTATAAATGAGTGGCGGAACCCACAGTTTATTGTCGATTCCGATTGACAGATTTTTGGTAAAACTTCGAGTGTTTGTCAGAAATCTCTTGAGAGGAAGTCGCCAAAGGAATATTTTCTTTAAATTTCGTTTTGTTCGAGATGCTCGACCTGTGGTATGAACCGTGGTCACACGTCTAATGAGCCAACACACTACCTATTAGATTATGCCGACTGCCATAGAAAACTGTGTTCAATTCATCTTGGATATGAGGTAGAAAAGACAGGTCCTAGCAATACTATCTGACGATTCTAGTGGTTAAATTAAAAATAGAAAGTGACTGCCTAAAGACAGTGTATGTTTTCCAGGTCACGTAGGGTCTCGAGTCTAACTTGTAGATTCTGTGACATTCAGAAAGATTTATTGGAACACGTTTCAAGAAGAAACACTAGGATGCTTAACAAGTTCTAAACGGAGAATTTGATGCCGAGCAACATTTTGAAATTTGTCAAAGCCATAGGTTTAGTGGCAGTACCCTATAAAGCTTGGTCGCAGTACTAAGGCATCTCATTACTACAATAATTTGGCGATTGGTGCTTCCATATAGTTTTCAGTAATTAAACTCATTGTGACGAGTTATGAATTTCTCACGGAGACGAACAGAAATTTCCAGTAACGAGAAAGTGATGAGCATATAAAAGACAAATTCTCCAAGCAAAAGTACTTAGAAGATTGACAAGTGAATGCTTAAGGTTGCCCAAAATTTAAATTGATACCCTATATGGCCTAGCAAATGGATCACCCTTTTAACAGCATGGGCTTCTAGAAGATGGTTGGTGATTTCATTTCGATCATAGGACTGTCTAGTAGGAATTAACTAACTATTAACTAACATACGTCATCGCTATGCTAGCTTTAAGAAAGTGGATATACTTCAGAAGGCTACAGTGGCCCAAGATGTTGCCAACATTAAAATTGTTGTACAATCACCGTTATACTGTATTTAGACATGCACATTTATTGAGACAATATTTGGTTTATTGAACACAATATTTTAAGTGTTCAGACATAATAATATAAGCAATTCAGCTGCTTATTCAATATTTATTTGGCAGCTGGTAAACAAAACTGGTTGTTCCATCAACATGTTTTTTTTTTTTTTTTGTTTGAGTTTTCAAATATCCAAGTGAAGTATTCGGAAAATTGCTTCCTGAACGTACTTAGGGACTGATGCATTTTAAATGTTACTCAATATTTTAACAATTTGCATATTTATTGTGCAATAATTAATTGAAACATTATGTCGACATATCCGTTTTATAACAATCTAAGTTGAAAAAGTGTGTTTTAAGTTATGAGCTCTCAAAGTTTTCAAGCGATATACGACTATTTGTGTATTCTAAGATTTTTATCTATAATTTCGGAACGGATGGGCGCATCTTAACCATATTTTGACCGTATTTAAGTTAAAGAACGTAGAATTTAAAAATACAAGAACATTAAAAACGTTCTTAGTACACTTAAAACGTTTTAGAATGGAGTCATCAATCCGAAATATTGAGCTCAATAATGGCGTATATTGCGTTTGATGCAATAAAAGTGCATAGCTGAACACCATATTACTTTGCAATTGTAGACAATAATAAGCAACGCTAATGCGAACCTTGACAAAATGCCTTTAGTAGGGCATGCTCCATGCATATCAGCAAACGGGTGAGTGTCTTTGCAATTGCATTTAAAATGGAATCAATAATGAAACTAGAAAATGAAAATAAAAATGAAGAAAAAAAAGAAAATTAAAATAAAAATAAAGAAGAACTTGAACATACGCATTTATTATTGGCGATATGGTGGTGGTGTTGGTCATAAAATCCGTTTTAGACGGCAAATTATCACGCGGCGTTGTAGACGACAACGATGACGACGATGATGTCGAAGTTGAAATGGACGACAATGATACGGACGATGATGGCGAAGACATCAACAATGATAATTGAGTGTGAGGCTGTGTTGGGGGCCGATTCGGATCATAGTTATTGCAATAATTCTGATTGTAGACGACATCAAGTGGTGTTGGTGGTGGTGGTGCTGCTGCTGTAGCTGCTGCTGCATTCGATGAGGCGGATAATGATGATGTGCGAGTTGTTGCACAATGCGTAGAGATCGTTGTGTTATGATGTGGAGGCGTTGTGGTATTTGCGGATGCAGTTGTTTGCGAAATCAATGAAGACGATAACGATGATGATAGTGTTGGTTGTGATGGTGGTGGTGGTGCTGGTTTCGTTGGTTTCATTATTAATGTGGCAGATGAGCTGCGATTTAAATTCATATTGGGTTGATGCTGATTATGATTATTTGCGTGATAATGCTGTTGATGTGGTTTTGCATTCATCATTTGTGGTGTTTCATAGATGGGAGAAACTAAACGCTGTGAACCACCTCCGCCATCAACCATATCACCACCACCACCACCACCACCATCATGATATTCATAGTCATCATTATCATGACCATCGTTAGCATTGTAGCCAGGTTGCTGATGAAAAAGCTGAAGCCGGAGGAAGTTGTAACACCAATTGATTGTGTTGATGATATTGTAATTTATTGTTGTTGTTGATTGATGCTGCTGGTTTGGTTTTGTTGCATTCTTTGCATATGTTGATGGAAATAAGGGTGTCGATGATCCAACATATAGACGTCTTCCATACCCGTTATTGCTGAATAGTATGTCTCATCACCACGATGATGATACATTGTTGCCTCATGTGAGGCAATTGTTGCTGCCTCCAGAGTTCCATTATTTAAGGTCGTTGTCGTCATTTCATTATTAATATTTTTGTTATTATTATTATTATTGTTGTTGTTGTACGTATTTTTATAATTTTCCAAATTATGAAATTTCGTTACAAATGGATGTTTCGGTATGTACTTTACATTCGTATCTTTTGTTTTAATATTTGGCGTGGATGCTGGACCAGCTGTTGATGCTGCTGCTGATGTTGCCGTTGTAGTTGTTGGCTGATAGGCCAATATGGGCTCATAGTATTTATAAATTTCCGCTTGTGGTGATGTCGCTTTTGCGGAGGCCTTTAGATTTTCATTTTCGGTTTTTTTCGCTGCTCGATTTTTACTCGAAAATGAAGTTTTCGCATAAAGTTTTTTCATTTTGTATTTGTTTTTGGTGATTCTTTTATCTTTACGATTTTAATTACACATGAAATATTAATTATTTAAAAGCTAGAGTTTTAAATTCTATTATATTTCGTAGCTAAAAACTAATTTTTTTAAAAAAAAATTTTTTTTAAATTTTTTAAATTTTTTTTTTTTTAATTTTTAAAATGAGTCGTAAGGCCCCGGTATTTAAGAGAAATTGTTCTTTTATGGACAATGTTTCTAAGAATTAAAAAAAAATCTTTTCGATTTTAATTACGTATGAAATATTAATTATTTAAAAGCTAGGGTTTTAAATTCTATTACATTTCGTAGCTAAAAACTATTTTTATTAAGAAAAATTTTTTTAAGAAAAAATATTTTTTTTAATTTTTTAAATATCAGCCTTAAGGCCCCGGTATTTAAGAGAAATTGTTCTTTTATTGGCAATCTTTCTAAGAATTAAAAATTCTATATGTTCCCATCGATATGTCCTTATTTTTCCGATTTGTAATAAAATAAAGAACTATTACAGGCGATCATATTTTGAATGTCAAAAGCCCATTCGCCATTAATTGCTATAAAAAGTTACAAAAGCTATTCTATAGTACATATTTAAAACCCCCTCCGATTTCTTTATTAAGTTCCTTCCCCCCCCTCTCCCTCCCCTCCATTTCCTACATACCCTCCTTTCATCCTGCCCCTCTATTATCCTTTCCTCTTTTAGGTCGCTGTACAATGGATCACTTCCACCTTCAGGTACTGTACATATTTAAAACCCCCCTCCGATTTCTTTATTAAATAGCTTAACCCCTCCCCCCCTCTCCCCCTTCATTTCCTATATACTCTCCTTTCATCCTAACCCCTCTATTATCCTTCTCTCTTTTAGGTCCCTGTACAATAGGTCAATTCGACCTTCGGGTACTGTACTTGTCTCGATTGACAGGTACTCGTCACCTAACCTTATCTAACCTAACTTAATTATAGCTTAATTACCGGCCTATTTACAAGTGTAAAGAATACTTATGTCCATTAATGATCAAGAATAAAATGATTGTTAATAGAAAAAAGATTTCTTATCTGAGTGAAGATAAATTCGAATTAGAAAATCCCAGACGCAATCCATAAAATTTAGCAGCGCCACATTTAACATTAACAGTGCAAAATTTTCTCTTAACAGAGAAAAATTTGACCATTAACAGAGCACTGTTAACTATGTAACTCTCTTAACAGAGCAAAATTTGCCATTAACAGAGCACTGTTAACTATATAACTCGTAATTGATCATTACAACACTTCAGTCAGGATAACAACCTAGCTTCTCACACCACTTATGTTGTGTGCGTTAATTTTATACATGCGTGGCGGGACCTACAGTTTAAAGTCGACTCCGAACGACAGATTTTTGAGAAGCTTTTCATGGCAATTTTGTTTACTCCCAGAGTCTTTGCCAGAAATCTGCTGAGAGGAAGTCGCCGAAGAAATATTTTTCATTTTGATGTCTGACCTGGGATACGAACCCGGGGCTTTTGTCTAATAAGCCAACACACTACCCACTAGACCACGGCGACTTTTTTTATATTAGTATTTCGTTTTAATGTCTGACCTGGAATTTTAATTTGAAACTACTAGACTAAGGCGACTTTTACAACAAACTGTAGGATACACATGTAACGAAGCTTTTTTCAAACAGAATACAAAAATATTTTAAAGGATTTGTAGCCGAAAGTTTTCGAATACCAAAGACAACGTTTTGATTATGATGGATTGGTGTTGATACGGGCTATCCATTTGCCGCATCCAAATCCAGAGTTATTCAATGGTTTCAATTGTTAAATATACTTCATCTCAAGTGGTTTTTTTTTTATTCAATGACATTTACGGATAGTGGATCGTTTAACAACTCATCATGCGATTTAAATTGACGTTTTTTTTTCGTGGGACTACGTCCAAGATCACTTCTACTCCTATTATACAGTAGAAGCTTACATATTAAAAACTCCAGAAATTAGAAATTCCAGATATTAGAATCAGTGTTTGCAATACATTATACGCTCTAAAATTCGAATTTAAAATTCTTATTTCTGAGCGTTTTTTTTTTGCTATTTTAACACAAGAAATCCCCAAAAATTTTTTTATTCTGTAAAACTAAAAAGGGGAACCACCAAATTATATACGTTCTTTCGTATTTTTGTTTTTTTGTGAGCGACTACTGTACTTTAGGTTAGGTTAGGTTAGAAGACGTGCACCTGTCGGTCAAGACAAGCACAGTACCCGGAGGTCGAAATTGACCCATTGTACATTGTCCTTAGAGGAGGAAGGAAATAGAGGATTTAGGAATGTAGGCAAGGGCAGGGAGAATGGGAAACGGAGGAATTTCATGTAAAGAAACAGACATAAAACAAAAGAGGTTGAGAGTGCGACTACACTTATGAAGCCCTAGCACCTCTCAGCCTCTCTCCTAGCACCAAGCTGCTAATGAATCTGTGGAGAGCCTTGATACAGTACTTTAAAGTGTAAACATTTGGAACCCCACTTCAGGCATGCTATCAAAAGGATCACTGTTTCAATCAAACCTCAGAGCTATCTCTTAAATGACATTGTATTTCGGACAGAGTAGCATGATGTTTAAGCCAATAAAACGATAGTTTTATTCAAATTTTACCTTCTACGCCAATAGTTCTTTAAAGTCTAATGAAGTTTTCTTTCCTAGCAAAAAAAATTTGCATTTTATTAAGGCAAAATGCAATTGTGCGTTTGTTTCTTTAAAATGTTTCGCCCTCTAAAAGGTTGGTATGTTTTATTCTAATGGTGTTTTCTTTTCTACCAAAAAAAATGAGCATTTTATTAAGGCAAAATTCAATTGTGCTTTTGTTTCTTGAAAATGTTTCGCCCTCTAAAAGGTTGGTATGTTTTATTCTGAATAATACGCACTTGCCAATGGTGGAGGGCATTGCATTTTATGCCCTGTATAAATCGAGAGTGCTGATAATGCCCTGTAAAGCAGATGACTTTTGTTTATTTATAGGGCTACCTGGTATTGTTATCCAATTTGAAGTTAATTTTTTCATTGTTTTGTTAAGTAACCTTAAGGAAACATTTTAAATTATTAAAGGTACATGGTCTGTAATATAAAAATTGCATCCAATATTAGAACAGTTTTAAAATAAAATTGCAAAATTAGCGATCTGGCAACACTTTTTTCATATTTACATTAAACAAATCAAAAAATACAAAATATTTATATGTTAGAACAGTGTTAAAATGTTTTTTTTTATTATAAAATAAAAAACTCTCAAAAAATAAGGTTGAGAAGTTAGCGATCTGGCAACATCTTTTGCATATTTACATTTATTATTGAAAACAAATCAAAAAAATGCAACATATTTTTAGATCTAAAACCTTTTTTATGTTGCTGCATCTATTTCATTTGCAAAAATTGAAATGAATCAGTTATTAGGGTCATCTTCATCATCTGATGAAGAAAAATTACTGAATTTATTACATACATAGTCAACAGCCGCGGTGGCAAACACAGGACATATCCTTTTTTAAATATTTGTGTTCTGTTCTTCTCAAATAAGCAGTGACATTACAACAGGGTTGGTCAAAAAATTTTTTAGTGCACCTTTTAAGAGGGTGACATTTTTTTGTAGAAAAGAAAACACCATAAGCATTGGAAACCCCATTTCTGTCAGGTTATGAAGAAACTGATGCAACTAAACAAGATTATTACTTAAATGGTATTGGATTTCGTCCAAGGTTGCTAATGAAACAAAAATTTGAACAAAATCCGAACTTTATGTAGGTTTTCCTGACTATTGTTTTTAAAACTAAAAATGGATAACCCTTTCTAGGTTCTATTTAACGTTTTGCACTACAAATTTTATCATGAATCATTTGAAAACAATTTTTTTTAATAAAATTTTTTCATTTTATCGCAAAATTATGCATTAAATAAAGAATTGTTTTAAATTAAATTGAAATATTTTTTTCTCAATTGATTAAAAAAAAAAACAAAAGAAACAAAAGAATTTTTAATCTTAATTTGAATTTTTTTTTCTATTTTTTTACGTATCAATTTAAATTTATGAAGCAATTACTCTTAAATATCAAGGCCAATAAGTCAACTCCTTTTTTGTAACACACTGTATTAAAAAAAAAATGCCGTTTTTCGAACTTCTCTTTGCAATTTAATTTAGAACTTAAGCAGACACAAACTAGCACTTGCACACTCTTGAATTATTTTCCCACGCACTCTATATTTAGAGTTCTGATGACTTCAGACAAAAAAAGGCTTTCTTCTCTCTCTTTCCCTTTCTTTTTTCACATTTTTTTTACAGATTTTATTATATTTTTTTGGGACTTTTACTTTTTTTCTTTAACCACAAATTATTTTCCTTTTTATTTCGTTATAAAATTCACTTTTTTTTCGGCAACCGATATTTTGCAATTGCAATATAAGGCGCGTTCGCGTTTCAGAAATTAAAAAAAAAAAAATTTTAAGCTTTGGTTACTAGTTGCAGAAAAAAATAAACAAAATCATGCATGCGCAAGCAGAAAACGAGCTCAAATCTCAACAAGCTTCTCACCACAACTAAAAACTAATCTTTAAGTCTAGCCTTTGTGTGTCTGTCTACTTACTCTATAAATGGTGTGCTTGGTGAGAAGTAACAACGTTATACTATACAAAAACAACAACAAAAAAACATTTTCTAAATAATAATTGTATTGTCTGTATTGGTATTACTCTACTCAGAGGAGTTATATTTTCAATACACAATTCATTATTTACTTACCATTACAAGTAAGTGTTAAAAAAACAAAAGCAACAACAATAAGAAATAAACAAAATACCAATACCACTACCACTATACAATAATATTTATTGTTTATAAACAAACAAATGGAGAGTAAGAAAAAACAAAAAAGAGTTGTTTCAAGTTATGCATTACATTAGTAATGTACGTACGTATGGATGTATGTATGTATGTGTGTGTGTTTTTATTAGAAGACTCACAAATTCATTCTTTGATTATTTGAAATCAAATGAGAAAAAGTCTACAACACACAACACATACATTAACAACAACACTAAGGCAAAACAAAAAAAAAAAACATTTTGTACTTAAAAAAGAGTAAACAAACAGAGTCAACTGTAAAAAGAGCAAATTCAATGGATAATCAATGCTGTTTAAGCATGTCTGTGTGTGAGTGTGTTTGTTGATTTTATTTAATGCTCATATTTGGCATATTATGGTTGAGTTGATTTCATGTGAAATAAGAATCGTCCGACTACAGCCAAACAAACATGTTACAGAAGTTTGCGGTCCATAGTCATATGAGCTTGATGGTGTTGGTGATGGACACATGGTTGGCTAAAGCAAGAGTGATGCATTCAAGGCAAACGGCGAAAAACAACAAATGTTTGTCTGTTTTCTGTTCAAGTAAGTTGGTTGCAAATGTAAAACAATAACAACAAAAACAAATACATAAGCAGAAAACTACAACAGAGGCGTTTTACTCTTTGCACTTCTTTACAAATGAGTGAATTTTTTTCATCTTCTTTTCGCTTTTATTGTGGTCCACCACCAGTTAATCATTAGAGATGGGTCAGTTTGTAGTGAAGTGTTTACAAAAAAGTACGGTTTTTTCTTTAATTTTATATTTTAAAACTAAGTCTTCTATTAACTAAAGTTGTATACGAAATTAATTAATTAATAAAAAATTAAAATAATAATTAACGAAAATGAAGAATCTGGTTACTGGTGTTTTTGTTTTACATCGCTTAACATTAAAATTTTAACAAATGCTACAAAAACAAAACGAAATATTAAACAAGTAAACAAAAATATAACAACAAACACCAAATTAAAAATAGCAAACAAGTAAACAAAAATACAACAACAAACACCAACACAAAAATGGTAAACAAGTAAACAAAAATACAACAAAAAATACCAACATAAAAATGGTAAACAAGTAAACAAAAATGTAACAACAACACTACAAGAATAAATGTAAACAAAATACACAAACAATAATACTAAAACAATCATGTTTACATTTATAGAGTTTTCGAAAAGGCGAAGCCACGAACAAACGCCTTCTATAATAAACCATCGTCAGTGCAATCAATATTGACAAACTGTCCTCTATCTGACAGCCTACTAAAGCAGACTTGAGACTCTCTTTTAAAACAGAATTGAATATATTTTTGCTTCTTCTTCTTATTGTTATTAAAGGTTAAAATTGTAGAAATGAATTGAAAAGCAAATCATCCTCCACACCTCCTTTAAAGCATCTTCTTTAGTGGCAGTTTTAAAAGATTCTTGTTGATCAGTAGTTAAATGTTTAAAATTGAAATTATGCGTCAATTAACATGCGTATTATGATGCTTCCAAACATGAAACACTTTTAGAGGATGATATTAATCACTCCACCAACTTCACTTCATTTTATATTTTCTTAATGATAAGTCCGCCACTAGTTGTTTTCCTTTGATCTTGTCATAATTGATTTTAACGCTGAAACTCCATATAAAGAAAGCGTTCACATTAGCAACGAAATTAAAGAGGAATTGTAAAGTTATAAATAAAATCTCTCTCAAATTAGTTGTCATTTATTCAATCTGTCCCATCACAATGAGCGCCCCTTGAGATCCCAGAGTGTCTAAAGCATTAACAAAAACTCATCAACTCCTCGTCAGTCAAAAGGTACAAAAACAAAACAATGAATTATCCCACTGCTTAATACACTAAATACTAGCCTAAAAGACAATAGTAAACAAGTAAACAAAAATACAACAACAAACACTTCAAGAATGTAAATGTAAACAAAATATGCTAACAACAATAATGAAACAATGATGTTTATAGAGATCTCGAAAAGGCGAATCCACAAACATTATCCTTCTAGAACATTAATCACACTGTTTAACCTGCCATATAAAACACACAAAAAAGCAGGCGAATGAGTTAGTAACAGTTCAGTTAGTCTTGTGTAAAGAAGCGGTGTGTTTGTTTAAAGAGAGAAATCGTGGTTTGAAGATCTCCGTTACAACAAAGATTTGTCCAACAATTGTGTAGTAATTGTTATTGGTTATACAAAGGATGTAAATAGAGAAATAACAAACAAAACAATTGTTGTTGTTTACATCAAATCGTGAACAGTGGTACACAGAATTTGTGCGAATGAAAAAGAATTTTAATTAAAACTAAACACAAATTTATTTATGTTTTACATAATTAATTTCTGTTTTCTAAATACTAATAAATTGAAGTCACCGTAATCTAATAGGTAGTGTGTTGGCTTAATAGACGAAAGGCCCGAGATCAAATCCCTGGACAGACACCAAAACGAAAATATGAAAAAAATATTTCTTCAACGACTTCCTCTCGGCAGATTTCTGAGAGTAAATAAAATTGCCATGAAAAAGACATTACATAACTGCTTTCAACCGAAATTAAGACATTCTTCAAGTCTAATTTATTATTTCAAAAGGGATTTTAACTACAAATGCTTGAGTCCAACATACGTCAAGTCATCGTGACTTAGTTTTGGCGAAAAAATGCCAGATATAAACTGATATGTATTCCGTTAGCGATCAGATCGAGACAGGGTTTAAAGAATAATTTAATTTCACTGGCTTCAAGACTAGGGACTGTTTTCTAGTTACCAGATTTATGTAAACTTTCAAAATGTGTGTGAAAATAAATTCAAATTTAGAAACCAAAGACGCAAACCCACAATTTTAGCAGTGCCACTTCATGCCTCTAACAAGGTAAACTTTGCTTTTAACAGAGCACTGTTAACGGTTTAACAGTGGCAAATGAAGTTTAGTCTTCAACTTTACAGTTACTGCGAGTTATTAACATAAAAAATGATAATGTTCGTTATTATCATTATTATTAATTGTGAATAGAAGTCTTGAAATGTAAAGAACCGTTGGTGGGGGACGAAGGAGGACGAAAATTTTTTCAACTCTCAAAATTATTCAAGCTATCCCACTACCAGGTTTGGAAAGAGGACCCTCTAGACTACCATTTGCATATAGTCAGTATGGTGTACTATTTCTTAAACGTTCCAATATGGCCACTGATCTTCTAGAGAATTTTCAATCAAAAAATTGACATTTTCAATGTCCATTTTCTCAATACCATATCACTTTATTATATTAAGAGACCTTGGAGCCTTTCTTTTGCTCCTAAACAAGTAGGCTTGTTCAGATGGATACTGTTAAACAGCTAACAGTGGTCTGTTAAGGACAAATTTTGTTCTGTTAAGAGGAAATTTAGCTTTGTTAATGCTAAATGTGGCGCTGCTAAAATTTATGGATTGTGTCTTGGATTTTCAAAGACGAGTTTATCTTCACTTATATTTAAATTAGTATACTACCCTCGTACGAAGTAAAATTGTGGAATTTTGCATGAAATTTGTTTGTTGGTTTACAAGATAAACAATTTTTTTTTGTAACTCCAAAATGTTCGACAGACAAAGCAATTTTTGTAACCATTTTATGGACTTTAAATTCACATAAAAATAGTTTTAAATTTAAATTACTTTTGCTGTGTATTTTTATTCGTCTCATAAAATAAAAAAATAAAGAAAAATTTAGAAAAACTATAAAAAAAAAGGAAAATATTTTGCAAGGAAAAAAACGTACTAAAATTACTCACCATGTGGAGATGTAACATACAATGCGTAAAAATGAATTCCCCCACCCGTATGTCAATAAACCCATTTTTATTTCCGCAATGAAGGTCGAAAGAATATTTTTTTTATTTTTATTTTCTCATCTCATTTTAAAAATATTTTTGCGGTTGAGTATTACGATTACGATTGTGATGGTGATGCTGATGATGGTGATAAGCCCAGCACGATGAGATTTTTGAAATGAAATTTTACGACCAACTTCCATTAGAGAACTTAAGAACAGCCTGACGATGGCTGTTCTTTCGAACGCGTGTGATGAAGGGAAGCTGGGCGGCGGATTGAATAGAAGACGCGTGCGCTTGTTTTTTGAACTAAAATTTTAAGTTTTATTTTATGAGGCACTTAAAAACCCTACTACACGTAGTAAAACAAGTCTAACTACACTCGTGTGTTTTTTTGCGGAAAAAATCGTGAACATAAAAAGGGTAAAATTTACTTGAATTTCAAAAAGTGCTCTTATATTCTACTTTTTTTGATTCAGCTCTTAGTGCCTTTGAAAGTCATGTGTGTGTGAAGATAAATTCGTATTTTAAAATCCAAGACGCAATCCATAAATTTTAGCAGCGCCACATTTAACGTTAACAGTGCAAAATTTTCTCTTAACAGTACAAAATTAAGCCTTAACAGACCATTGTTGGCTATTTAACAGTACCCACCTGAATAAGCCCACAAGTTTAGAAGCTAATTTTGGGAAATGCTCTAGGTCTGTGGGTAACATAACATATTCAAAGGAAGGTTTCTAGGCCTATTAATATACTCAGCAGTATAGCCACATATCAAGTGGGATGATATTAAGAAAATTTGCTTTTAAAATATCAGATTTTGTTTCAAAATTTTCTAGATCAGCGGTCACTTTAGTCTAGTGGGTCCCTCTTTCGAACTGTGGTAATGGGTGGGACAGCTGGAATAATTATGAAATAAATAATAATGATCCTGATGAAGTACAAGACTAACCCACTTATTGTCACTGTTAACAGTGCTCTGTTAATAGCAAAGTTAAACCTGTTAAAGGCAAGAAGTGACGCTGCTAAAATTGTTGGTTTGCGTCTTTGATTTTTTTAAATCGAATTAATCTTAATCCACTTCTCTATAAAATTAACACACACAACACAAGTGGTGTAAGAAACTGCGGGCTTCTTGGCGACGTTTGCACAGCAAATGTCTAATGGTGAAGGTATAGCATACATAATTGGCCATTCAATCCTTCAGTCAGGATTACGACCTAGCTTTTCACACCACTTGTGTATGTTGTGCATTAATGTTTTACATGAGTGGCGGGAACTACAGTTTAAAGTCGACTCCGAACGACAGATTTTTGAGAAGCTTTTCATGGCAATTTTTAATCTCAGAGTCTTTGCCAGAAATCTGCTGAGAGGAAGTCGCCTAAGAAATATTTTTCGCTTGATGTCTGACCTGGGACACGCCAACACACTACCTACTAGACCAAGGCGACTTCAAGGTATAGCACCGGCCATTTTATAGTCACCAGCAGCAACTCGTTTCCTTATCGTTCGCATCTTCCATCTTTCAACCTTTCCTAAAAAAAACCTGCACAATGAACTGCATGAGTAGACGTCATCCCCTGACAGTGATTAGTTCCCTTAAAAGTTATCTTTGCTTCAAAAATTTCATTTCTGCACATGTAAAGGGTCCGCCAAATAACTTTTTTTTTATTTTTTGAAAATGCTTTAAAAAGAAAAATTTGCGAATATTTTCTCAAATTTCAATTTTTATTTGAAAGTACAATCCTTTCGGTTAATAATGGAAAATAATTTCATTCAAATGGCTCGACCTCGCTAAGTGCGCCTGCGATCGACTTACAGAAGATGGCGATTTTGGCAAAAAAATTTATCTTTTCAGATGAAGCTCATTTTGATCTTGGAAAGTATGTAAACAAGCAAAATTGTTACCTTTGGAGAAGATTCCCTCCAGGTTTGCTTTCGCTTTCTACTGGGGTACTTGAAACATTTTAAAATAGCGATAATTGTCCCATAGCTGAGTGTATGTTTCATCACTTGTCTACATGTATGAATACTTCTGTATCGGACTACCTAATAACTATGACCGGTTCAATGGATTCATGAGATTTATAAAATAGTTCGAGGTCGGTTAGTCGGTTAGTTTCCTCCCTTATGGATGTGTTTCAATCTTTTTTTTTGACAACATTGCAGTTAATATCTTGACTAAGGGTTAGTTTTGTCTTGCAGTGGATTCATTGGAGTGTAGAAGTATTGGATTTTTATTACGATGGCTCGATCCTAACCCTCCAATTTCAAAAAAGTTCAGTTGTTCTATATTACAATGTGTTGCTCATGTTTAGTTTTATCCTTCCGCTGAACGAATCCAATCCGTTTCTACTTCGCTAAGTGTGCCTGCGATCGACTTATAGAAGATGGCGATTTTGGCAAGAAAAAAAAATCATCTTTTCAAATGAAACTCATTTTGATCTTGGCGGGTATGTAAGCAAGCAAAATTGTCACCTTTGGGGCACAGGAAACCCTTACGCATACATTGAAAAGCCGACGGACCCAAAACGAGTCATTGTTTGATGCGGATTTTGTTCCAGAAGCATAATTGGGTAATTTTTCTTAGAAAATGAGCAAAGAGTGGCCGTTACAGTCAATTGCGATCGTTATCGGACTATGTTGAACGAATTTTTGTTCACAAAAATTGAAGAGCAGGATATTGGCAAGATTTGGTTTCAACAGGACGGGGCTACGTGTGCCAAACAGCCGAAGCTACAGTCGATGTTTTGCGTTTTGATTTTAAAGATTGCATTATCAGCCGCAAAGATGATGTCTTTTGGCTAGCTTGGAGCTGCGATTTGACACCGTTGGACTATTATTTGTGGGGTGTCGCCAAAGACAAGTGTTACGCCGACAAGCCAGAGAAAATTGCCACTTTAAAGGGCAATATTCGTGAAGCCTTTGGTGAAATACAGCTGCACATAATCGATAATGTGCTTAAAAATTGGACCGATCGTGTGGGCTACTGCATGGCCAGCCGAGGCAGCCTTTTGAATGAAATTATATTCCATTATTAAACGGAAGGATTGTACTTTCAAATAAAAAAAAGAAATTTTGAGAAAATATTCAGTAAAGAAAAAAAAGTTATTTGATGGACCCTTTGGTTTTTTAAGGTCAGTTGTTCTAAACCGCTTCTATTCTTTTATCAAATCAACAGTTTATTCTATAGATTATTTATTATTACTATTGATTTTGGTTGTTAACAAAGTGTCTCATATCTATTAATGCCCACTGTACTAATGAGATTTAAGCTAAAATGTATGCCTTCACTCTGTAGGAAACGGGGGGTGTTTCTTTCCCTTTTTGTGGATCTTCTTTCACCTCTCGTGACGGTGATATTTCTTTTTCTTATTCGACCCTCGTTAATTTCCTTTATTTACTGACATTCCGTATGTTTTTTAAATATTTTTTTTTTAGAAATTTTTAGGAAACAAGTGTTTAACTGGAGTATTTAAAGACTTGTTAAGAAAATGCTTTGCAATGTACTTCCTTGGCAAATGCAATTCATTATTAATTGCAGCCCTTTAAACGGCATTGTGGCCAAGACACGGTCGTTCGGTCAGTATTCCATGTAATTGTTGTTGTTGTTCTTGTTGTTGTTGTATGAGAAAGTAACGATAATGATTAATATTCCTGTCATGTTAAATGTGATAATGGTTTTTCCCCACAATTCCTATAGTAGGTCTCTGGTCTGGTCTAATGTCTTCTATTGTTAAAAAGTTCTTTTTACCAACCAACACCTGTTGAAACGTTTAATTTTGGTTTTTTTCTTTTTTAAAAAGAAAAAAGAAAAGAACTTTAAAAAGGAAGGGATAAGAGTAAAGTATTAATCAAGAGACACTGTTTCCTCCTACGGGCTTGCAAGGGGAAACCTATGCATTAAGTAAGGCATTCTATTTTAACCACAAATTAATTCCAATTTAAGTTACAGGGGATATGGTGTGTTTTCTTTAAGAATTACAGTCTATGGTGTTGTTATTGTCTATTATTGTCTAGGCAAGCCGCCAGAGTCATTTAACAATCTAATCATCAATCTGTCTAACCAACCAGCCAGCCAGCCGTTTAAAATCATCATCACCGTGTTTTAAGCTTTTGAAAAGGAGAATAAAAGTTTTAATTTTTTCGTTTTGGAAAAGAAATCAATTTTTCATTTTAGAAAAGAAAAGTTTTTTTCTTCCAAAGCACATGCATATGCACATGCACACTCACCGCAGCACACCCCGAAGTGTTGGTGGCTTAACGATCTCGTTATGTTTTGTTGCGCTTGTTTCTTAAGTCTTTCGTTATTTGTTGTTCACTAGACATGCTGCACACTCATGTGTGTGTATAGGCCTCTATAAAATGTTAAAGAAACTCTTTGTTAATCATTAAAAATGTTTAATAATTATGAGCTGCTTTTCTAAACAATTACGTTTCTTAGCTCTTTTTAATGCAATTGTAAAGCGTTCTGTTCAATTGTGTTGTTAAATTGCCGACTTAATGTTCCCAAGTCTTCTTTTATTAAGCCTCCAGTTAAAGAGGAGCCTCCAGTTAAAGAGGAGGTTATTTGAAGATGAAAAGAATTTCAAATGAAAGTTTCAGCATTTAGTCTTTCATTTATCAAACTAAAATGCAGTCAAAGCACTTGCTTGCTTTTTTCATTGTCTCTCGTTCTTAAATGTAAGCTTTTTTGTATTCCTATTAACAAGAATCGTTAAAAAAGTAAAAAAAAAAAGAATAGAATTTTTAAAAATCCGTTTCACTTCAATAGAAACACTCTTAAAAGTTTCCATTAGCAATGCATTGTTCAGATTCTTTATTTTAACCATCATGTAAGGCCAACAATTAAGGTCTGCTCTTTGAAGGTATCATCAGCTTTCAACAATCAATACCGCTTTGAATTGTTTTATTGTCGTTTTGCTGTTGTAAACAAATTCTTATTGTTTACTCTTACTCTGAAATTTTATAGGTTATGGGTTATTTGTCATATTTTTTACGAAAACCCATAGAGAACATGTCTCTGTTATTTACTACCAAATTCGATAAACTGTCATAAAGTTGTTGTTTTGCTGAAACAAATTTTGACATAAATTTTTACAAAAATTTTTGTTTTTGAATGTTTCGTTAACAGAAGAAAAAAAAACAATTTCTTTCGTTGACGGCACCCCACAAACAATAGTCCAACGGAGCCAAATGGCTTCACAAATATTATCCTTTAAAGCGTCAATTTTCTCTGGCTTGTCGGCGTAACACTTGTCTTTGACGGCACCCCAAAAATAATAGTCCAACGGTGTCAAATCGCAGCTCCAAGATGGCCAAACGACATCAGCTCTGCGGTCGTCCTGTTGAAACCAAATGTTGCCAATATCCTGCTCTTCAATTTTTGTGAACAAAAATTCATTCAACATGGTTCGATAAGGATCGCCATTGGCTGTAAGGGCCACTCCTTGCTCATTTTCTAAGAAAAATGGCCCAATTATGCGGCTAGACTAAAATCCGCACCAAACAGTGACTCGTTTTGGGTCCGTCGGCTTTTCAATATATGCGTGCGGGTTTTCTGTGCCCCAAAGATGACAATTTTGCTTGCTTACATACCCGGCCAAGATCAAAATGAGCTTCATCTGAAAAGATGATCTTTTGTAAGTCGATCGCAGGCCCACTTAGCGAAGCGATTACGGATTGGATTCGTTCAGCGGAAGGATAACACAAAACATGAGCAACACTTTGTAAAATAGAACAACTGAACTTTTTTAAAATTGGAGGGTTAGGATCGAGCCATCGTAATAATAATCTCAATACTTCTATACTCCAATGAATCCACTGCAAGACGAAACTCACCCTTAGTCAAGATATTCACTGCAATGTTGTAAAAAAACAATAATGAAACAATGATATTTATAGAGACCTCGAAAAGGCGAATCCACGAACATTCGCCTTCTAGAACATTAATCAAACTGTTTAGATTGGCATATAAAAGGCAAGACAAAGCAGGCAAGTGAGTTAGTAAAAGTTCAGTCAGTCTTGTGTGAAAGTGCGATGTGTTTTCGAAGAGAATAATCGTGGTTGGAATAAATCTGTTACAAAGATCTGTCGAACAATTGTCTAGTAATTGTTATTGCAATATTTATGCAAAGATTGTAAACAAAGGAATAACAAACAAAGCAATTGTTGTTGTTTACATCAAGTTGTAAACAGTGGCACACAGAATTGTGCGAATAATAAATATTTTTTTATTTTATTTGCAATCTAGAAGCTTATATTTTATACGTTTTTAAAAGGTAAAAACGTAACAATATTTAACGGTTGATAACATTGTCTTGCTAAGGGGTTTTGAAACCCCTAGCAAAATTATGTTGTATTCTTAACAGAATTTTTTCTTTAAAGTGATTTTGAAAATATGCATGGAATTTAAAATAAATATGCTGCTGCTTCCTATCTTCTTAACCTAGTTTTTATAATTTTATAGCTCTTGTAACTATCCGACAGTGTGGTTAAAAATTACGCAGCATTATGCGTAATGACTGACTGACTTCCAAGCCATTAATTCTAATTTCATTCGTTTTTTTTTCATTTTTGTTTGTTTTTCTTTAAGTACTCTTAAGTTTTACCCCCCGCTTGAACTATTTTCCATGAGCATTTGTTTTAATTAAAGATAAAAAGATGCTGCCATAAGATTAAAGGCAAGGAAATTAATAGACTTAAGCGTATAGAGAGAGAGACTATGAAAGTTAAATTACAATGCTTTTCCACTTTAATAAACCATCGTCAGTGCAATCAATAGTGACAAACTGTCCACTATCTGACAGCCTACTAAAGCAGACTTGAGACTCTCTTTTAAAACAGAATTGAATACATTTTTGCTTCTTCTTCTTATTGTTATTAAAGATTAAAATTATAGAAATGAATTGAAAAGCAAATCATCCTCCACTCCTCCTTTAAAGCATCTTCTTTAGTGGCAGTTTTAAAAGATTCTTGTTGATCAGTAGTTAAACGTTTAAAATTGAAATTATGCGTCAATTAACATGCGTATTATGATGCTTCCAAACATGAAACATCTTTAAAGGAGGATATTAATCACTCCATCAACTTCATTTAATATTTTATTAATGATAAGCCCGCCACTAATTGTTTTTCTTTGATCTTGTCATAATTGATTTTAACACTGGAACTCCACATAAAGAAACCTTTCACATTAGCAACGAAATTAAAAAGGAATTGCAAAGTTGTAAATAAAATCTTTCCACAGGAAAGTCTTATCTCTGAAAATAGTTGTCATTTATTCAATCTGTCCCAATGACAATGAGCGCCCCTTGAAATCCCAGAGTTTTCAAAGCATTATCAAAAACTTATCATCTCCTCATCAGTCAAAAGTTACAAAAACAAAACAATGGATTATCCCACTGCTTAATACACTAAATACCAGCATAAAAACAATAGTAAACAAGTAAACAAAAGTACAACAACAAACACTGCAAGAATGTAAATGTAAACAAAATACGCTAACAACAATAATCAAACAATGATGTTTATAGAGATCTCGAAAAGGCGAAGCAACGAACATTCGCCTTCTAGAACATTAATCAAACTGTTTACGTTGGTATATAAAAGGCAAGACAAAGCAGGCAAGTGAGTTAGTAAAAGTTCAGTCAGTCTTGTGTAAAGATGCGGTGTGTTTGAAGAAAGTAATTGTATTTGTTTGAGTACGATATCTAAACCAGGCCGTCACTGTTAACGGCAAGCATGATTATCAACTTATTTTGGCCTGAATTAGATGTGTAGGAAGATAAATTTAACTAGCAAAGACAAAAACCAAAAATTTTAACAGAATAGAATTACCGAATTACCAGAGCAGCTGTTCCACTTAGGAATGTGTAGAGTAGAATGTTAAAGGAATGGCATAAGTGTTCCATTCTCTAGTATCGTATATTTGGGTGATATCTTTCTTGACTATTTTCTATTAACCACCCACATTTCTCATTTCTGTTTGGTTTTTGTCTTTGCTAGTTAAATTTAAATTTATCTTCACACATAACTGAATTAGAAGATCTGCACATTAACGCGATATGGTTTCAACAAGACAGCGCTACGTGCCACATAACTCATGCCGCATTGAATAGACTGTACAAGTGATTTGATTTGGGGATATGATTATCTCATGTGGAGGTAATGTGAACTGGCTTCCGAGACTGTGATATTTGAACGCTGTCAGACTCTTTCTTGTGCGGTTCTTTTCAGTCACAAGTGCAAGTGAGTAATCCAGAAACCGAAGTGGTTCTCAAACCTAACAACATAATCCAACCCCATCAAGTAAATTCAGCTCGATTTATGCGCTAGAAGTCTTATTAGACCTGAGACCATGAATGGTCATGGTTCAAATCCCAGGTCAGATATCGCGATCAAATCGAAATATAAAAACAAATTTCCTCGGCGACTTCCGCTCAGTAGATTTCTGGCAAAATTAATAAAATTCCAATGAAAAATGTCTTAAAAAAATAATCGGTCATTCGGAGCCGACTTTAAACTGTAGATAACACCGCTCATTTACAAAATTAACTCATACAACATAAGTACTGTGAGAAGCTAGGTCGTAATCCTGGCTAAAGGGTTCTAATATATGTGATTCACTTAGAGACGCTGTGACGAACATTTGAACGCTGCTATATACCACACTTGAAGTCGCTGTAATCTAGTAGGTAGTGTGTTGGTTTATTACTCCCGAGCCAGTGGTTCAAGGTCCTGCTCAAATATCTCAAACAAAACATAAAAAATTTCTTTTCAGTGTGAACAAAAATGCCATGAAAAGTTTCTTAAAAAATCTATCGTTCGGAGTCTATATTAAACTATAGATAACGCCGCTCATGTATAAAACTAACTTACAGAGCATTAGTGGTGTTATAAGCTAGGTGTTAATCCTGACTAAAGGGTTGTAATGATCAATTATGTAGATATGTTAGGAACATTCCGGATGTACTTCATTTAGAGAAGATGTGACGGATATTTGAACGTTGCTGTATGGCACACTTGAGGTCTTGCAGACTAGTAGGTAGTGGTTTAAAACCATGCTCAAATATCTCGAACAAAACGAAACATATGAAAATTTTTTATCGTGACTTCCTCAAAAACTGTGTAAAGAAAATTGCCATGAAAAGTTTCTTAAAAAATCTAACGTTTAAAGTCTACATTAAACTAGGGACCTAGTCCCCTCACCCATAAATAAAATTAATTCAGAATTCAGAAAACATTCACTCAATTTTGTGTGACGATTCGTTGAGTGTAAAGAGAATAATTGTGGTTTGAAGATCTCTGTTATAAAGATCTAACGAACAATTGTTATTATGTACGCGGAAGAAGTGTAAAAGAAGAATGGCAGTTAAAGCAAATTGTTGTTGTTTAAACCAAGTTGAGAAAGGTGGCACACGGAATTGTGCGAACAATAAAGAGTTGTTTGAAAATCAAACGTAAATTTATTTTTATTTTATTTGCAATCTACGAACTCATATTTTTAATGCTTTTAAAAGGTTAAAAACGTAATATCCAATCAAGCAAGTATGCGTTTAATGTAGGGCTCGATTGCAAAAGGTTTATATGAAAAATGAATTCGATCAACAATTTTCTGTAAAAAAAAAAACACTCTGCGTTTATTTTTTAAAATTATTTTTACTAAAAACTAACTAACGGTGCAGAAAATCTGGCCAAGGCTGAATAAGGGACGCACGGCGGCTCTGTTTACACTCCAAAGAAGTAAGCTCAGCACTGTTATCGGGGTTATAACGGGACATTATTTTTTATTAAGGCATGCGGAGCGTTTTGGTCTTGGACACCTTGCAAACGATTTTTTCAGAAGCTAATGAGAAGGAAAATGAGACTGTGTACCTACTGTGTGCATGCTCGGCACTTGAACGGCGAAGAAAGAGACACTTAGGTGATCTGCTTTATTTGTCATGCATTCATCAAAAGCCTGCAAATGATTCCATGATCTAGGGGAAAACTAAAACTGTGGTAACACAAAGGGCCTTGTGTGCGTCCTAAGCATGTACGCTTATGACTCCAATCGAGGGGACAACCTCCCTATTATTGACTAGAGCCCATTGACCCCATGATTAGTAGTTGTTTATCAATCAAATTTATAAAAATTTATTTACGAAAAGCCTACTAGTGCTAAAACAAACTATACTCAACTCAGTATTCAGTAATTTTCATGAAATTAAGGTGACCAATAGACTAATAAGGTGACCACATAAATATTCAATAAAAAGAATAAAATATTCGACCAAATATGGCCTAACATTACTTGGTAATTCTGATTTTATTTTTTAATCATTGCAAATATCGGGTTCCGCCATCTAACGTTTTTTTTTTTTTTGTCAAATTGTGCTTATTTCGTGAATAGTAACACTGAGATAGATAATTAGTTTTATCCTTCCGCTGAACGAATATGGTTGTGTATACGCGTTTTCGCTTCGCTAAGTGAACCTGCGATCGACTTACAGAAGATGGCGATTTTGGCAAAAAAAAAATCATCTTTCCAGATGAAGCTCATTTTGATATTGGCGGGTATGTAAACACCCAAAATTGTCGCATTTGGGACACAGAAAACCCGCATTCATCGAAAAGCCGACGCACCCAAAACGAGTCACTGTTTGGTGGGGGTTTTGGTCCAGAGCAAACATTACCAAGGAGTGGTCAATGCCGATCGTTATTGGGCCATTTTGAACGAATTTTTGTTCACAGAAATTGAAGGGGAGGATATTGGCAACCTTTGGTGTCAACAAGACGGCGCTACGTGCCACGCAGCCGAAGCTACACTCGATGTTTTGCGGTCTGTTTTTGAAGATCGTATTATCAGCAGCAGAGCTGATGTGGTTTGGGCACCTCGTAGCTGCGATTTGACACCGTTGGACTATTATTTGTGGGGTGCCGTCAAAGATAAGTGTTACGCCGACAAGCCAGAAACAATTGCCGCTTTAAAGGACAATATTCGTGTAGCCATTGGTGAAATACAGCTGCACACAATCTATAATGTGCTTAAAAATTGGACCGTTCGTGTAGGGTACTGCATGGCCAACCGAGGCAGCCATTTGAATGATATTATTTTCCATTATTAACCGGAAAGATTGTACTTTCAAATAAAAAAAGAAATTTGAGAAAATATTCTGCATTTTCAAAAAATATATACTTTTTTGGCGGACCCTTTATATTGTCTTTATGGATAGTAATTGTTTACGTCATAGGCAACAATTTTGAATTACAATTGAAACACCAAAATCAGTAAACGTATGTACTGCTTATAGAAGAGGGTTTTTATAGGCGTGCTGTCTCGACTTATGGGCAAATGGCAAACGTGATATCCGAATTAAGAGTCGGTTTATGTGTTAATATAAGGAAATAAAAGCAAAAGAAGAAAAAAAAAACATTATGAAAAACAAAAGTTATTGACTTTTAATTGCGAAATACGCGAAATATTAAAGAATTTAAAAACACGCTTGTCTTTCACTGTATTCCCCCACTTAATGAGATTTATTTTATTTACCCATACAATAAACACTCCTTCAACGTTTCCAGGTTAAAGAAATAAAATGAAAAATAAAAAAAACAAGAATTCCAATGAGCCTCTAAATTAAATAAAGACTCTTTTACTCTCTCGACCTCATTACATTATTGACCCAAATACTCTATTGGTTGGCTGGCCTACTGTCCATTTGTATTTGTATCTTCATTTAAAGAATTCCATTAAAATGTTTAATTTAAAATCAATTTTATCTCATTCACAATGTTTCATCTTCATTTCTTCAACTACTCTGAATAGAGGCACTCGCGAGTGCTTGAATACAATACTCATACTCAGTAGTAATTAATTTAAGCAAAAAAAAACATTTTGTTTCTAAGGTTTCTACATTCACTTACGGCTAGGCCACTTTCTGTATAATAAAGCGGCGCGTAAAGAAGAGGAAAGGAAAAAAAACTTCACAATAAAGTTGGAAATTAAAAAGTACTTGAAAACAATTAAAAAGTATTTTGGAAAATGAAATTGAGTAGAGAGAAAAAAACTGATTTTGATGCAAGAAAAAAAGTAAACGTGAAGCAAACATGGTAGTACTAATAATACCCTACCTGAATTAAGGAGTGTGCATGAAAAAATTTGATGAAGATATTTTATTAGATCTCGAATGAATGGGTGAACTTTATCCGAGAATTACTCAGTAACAAATGGTGGCAATATCCTACCTGAATTAAGGAGTGTGCATGAAAAAATTTGGTTTCATATTTTTTTAAATCGCGATTAATACCAACAGTGAAATAAAATGCGTAGAAGGGTGAATATTATTCTAAAATTAATCAAAGACAAGTGGTGGTAATACCAAACCTGAATTAAGGAGTGTGTATGGAAAAATTTGGTCACATATTTTTTTAAATCTCGATTAATACCAACAGTGAAATAAAATGCATAGAAGGGTGAATATTATCCTAAAATTTTTCAATGACAAATGGTGGTAATACCATACCTAAAATAAGGAGTGAGGACGAAAAAATTTGATGACATATTTTTTGAGATACCGATTAATTCCAACAGCAAAGTAAAATTGCCAGAAGGGTGAATATGGTCCAAAAATTATTCAATAACAAGTGATGGTTATAATCTAACTGAATTAAGGAGTGTGTATGAAAAAATTTGGTTTCATATTTTTTTAAATCCTGATTAATACCAACAGAAAAGTAAAATGCATAGAAAGATGAATATTTGCCGAAATTTACTCAGTAACAAGGAGTGTGCATGGAAAAATTTGGCCACATATTTTTTTAGATCTAAATTAATACCAAAATCCTTCTGGACATTTTATTATCATATTATTATCAGAGAATTACTCAGTAACAATTTGTAGTAATAACCTACCTGAATAAAGGAGTGTGTATGGAAAAATTTGGTCACATATTCGTTCATGTTTAATATTTGTTTACGATTAATACCAACTGCGAAGTAAAATGCCTAGAAGTGTGAATATTATGTGAAAATTACTCAGAAACAAGTGGTGGTAATATCATACCTGAATTATGGAGTGCGCATGAAAAAAATTTGGTTTCATATTTTATTAGATAAATAATAAGGTTTTCTAATCATAGTTCTTCATCCATTCCACGTTAATTAACGCAATAAAAATGACTTTAAATGCGATATGTTTAACAGATTATTGTGGAACAAACCTATCCTACCAAGGGTATGGAGAGTGCTTGAAAAAATTTAATCTTTTAGATTTGAAATTGGACACAACAGTAATGCTGTCTATAAAAATTCTTTGAATGGACCATGTAAGTAGCACCACTGACAGCAAAGAGATGATGCGTATAGTATTGCAGATTATCGCACATCTTCGACATGGTTAAGGAAGCTATTATGGTCAAACAAGTAGCAGGGATGTATCTTGTGCGACAAACTCAGTGCTCTGCAGGTCACTTATTCCACTCGTGCTTCGTTCTATATTGGTAAAAGTTAGGACGCTATTACACATTAATGACAGCCTTAAACCCAGTGGCAGTTGGCAATAGGTAGCAGATATCTATCTTTTGCGAAAGCAATCCTGCAAAAAAAGCTCATCCCTTTTCGTTCTATGAAGCGGTAACACGGTCACTGTTACTAACCAATACAACTGCCTTGAGAGTATTCGAAAGAAAAATTCTGCGTTATATTTTCGGTCGAATAGGAGTTGGTGGTGATTTTCATATGCGAACAAATAATGAGCTTTATGAGCTTCTCAACGACATGGATATTGTTCATCCAGCTACTACGCTAGCTCGCCCTATTTGAGCGTGTTTTTTTTTTGCTAGATGGATATTTTACGTGATGATCAGCAGATGTCGATGTATACGATGGCCTTACCTGCAGGAAGCGATTTGTGTGCCCAGTAGGTAGTAGACAACTGATTAACAAAGATTTAAGGGGCGTAAGTTGCTTTAAAAGTATAATGCTATGTTCAGACAGGCACTTTTATTGAGTCAATATTCGTTAATTTGAGTACAATATTTTAAGTGTTCAGACACATAATATATGCAATATTTATTTTACAGTGGTAAACAAAAATGCTGGTGGTTCTACATTTTTTTTTTTTTGACATTTGTGTTGTCAAATATCAATTGAAAGTGTTTGGAAAATTGTATTATGCTACGTGAAGTCGCCGTGGTCTAGTGGGTAGTGTGTTGGCTTATTAGACGAAAGACCAGGGGTTCGTATCCCAGGTCAGACATCAAAACGGAAATATTTCTTCGGCGACTTCCTCTCAGCAGATTTCTGGCAAAGACTCTGAGAGTAAAAATTGCCATGAAAAGCTACTCAAAAATCTTTCGTTCGGAGTTGACTTTAAACTGTAGGTCACGCCACTCATGTATAAAATTAACGCACACAACATAAGTGGTGTGAGAAGTTAGGTCGTTATCCTGACTGAAGGGTTGTAATGGCGAATTATGTATGTTAGTGAACGCAGCGCTATATTTTAAGTTTTGCTCAATATTACAACAATTTCCGTATTTATTGCGCAATAATTAATTGAAACTTTCTATGAAATATTGAGCTCAATAATGACGTTTGTTGCGATTTACGCAATAAAAGTGCCTATCTGAACATAGTAAAAGAGAGAAAATTTCTATACAAGATCTTCAGTGCTGTGGCAGTTATCACAATTGGTAGCTGAGATCTTTGTGTGTATTTTATGTGAGGATCAGCAGATGTAGGTATAGAGGACGATGTAACCTGCAGGCTAAAATCTAACAAAACCGTAGTAATAAACGTAACCACGTATCCATACTTCATTATATTAGATTGTGTAGCTCACAAAAATTAAATTCAAATGTTTAACTATTGCATAGAGTACAGAGCACAGGCAGATGCTGCCATTGCAAGTAAAACTGCATAGTTTTACAGTGAAATTGTATACCAACACGTTGTACTACAACGTTGTATATTTCAACAACAACAAGAAAAAAATCTCTTATATTTCGGAAAAATGCATCAATGCGGTAAATAGAACACACAGCAGAATAACAAAAAAAAAAAAAAAACAGCAGAAGCTCGCTGCTCATGATAAACGAACAAACGAACGAACGAACATCCAATCCAAATGAATGATGATGTTTTGGGAATGGATAACGAAAATAGAAAATAAGCAGAGGATTAAAAATGAATTTCACTGAAATTTTATTTTTTTTTTGCTTGAAAATTAGAAAAAATTAATTTTAACAAAAAATACAAGCGACTAATAAGTGAAAAGTGTAGAGAATGAATTAAAATGAAAGAAACAAAAACAAAAATAATGAAACATTTGCTGATTTCAATAATTTGTAGAGCGATAATTAAAAAGCGGCTATAAAATAAAAAATTAAAAAAAAAATCCATACAAATAAGGAAATAAAATCTGAAAAAAACTGCCAACCAACGTAAAGTAAACAAAGACCAGCAAGTAAGTGGTTTTTATAATTTAAATTTATTATAGAAGAAATATTTATTTTTATTTTTTATCACATTTTATTACAATTGTATTGTTTATTATTGTTTATGATTTTCTAAATAAAAAGAGTCTTTATTTGAAACTCAATGGAAAAAAAGCAAAAAAGTGTGATAAAAATATGCGCAACAAAATTTATTGAATTTTTTTTTATAAACGTCTTTAGATCGTATATACAGACATGTACGTATGCATATAATAATTTAATTTTATAATTTAAAATAAAAAGTAACTCTGCTTTAAGAATAATTTGTGTTCCGTTTCTATGCCAGCCCATTAATTTCTTCAAAGCTTTTGATATGACATTCTCTAGTTTTCAGCTCCACCGACAATTTCTTGGATCTTTTTTATATTTCCTAATCCATAAAAGAATTGACCTTCTTGAGCAAAATTATAGGCATGTCATGCATGAACCTAGTGGGCTAGGTAGAAAGGGTATCAAGGATTACAAAACAGGTTTTCTTATAATCGGACGTTACTTAGAACCGCAAATATAGGCTGCAAAGCTAATTATTTCCTTAAAATAAATATATAAATCGGTCTAAATCGGGGGAATGGGCCATAGCCATATCTTCAAGGATTCCAAAACGGGCTTTCCTACGATCGAGCGTTACTTGGAACCGAAGCTAATTATTTTCTTAAAAAATATATAAATCAGGCTAAATCGGATAAAAAATGGACCCAGGGGGGAACCTGGGAACCTGAAACTAGTGGGATCGATAGCCAGGGTATAAAGGATAGCAATACAGGTTTTCTTATGATCGGACGTTACTTAGGACCGCAGATATAGTCTGCAAAGCTAATTGTTTTCTTTAAAAAAAATATACAAATCGGCCTAATTGGGACAAAAAATGGAGCCAGAGGGGGAAGGATACCTACCATCCATAGCCATATTTTTAAGAATTTCAAAACGGGTTTTCTTACGATCGGGTATTACTTGGAACCGAAGTTAATTGTTTTCCTAAAAAACATATAAATCGCGCTAAATCAGATAAAAATGGACCCAGGGGGGAAGGGATCCAGGGAACTGAATTTTCAATGATTCCAAAACAGGTTTTCTTACGATCGGGCGTTACTTGGAACCAAAGATAAAGGCTGCGAAGCTAGTTCTTTTCTTCAAATGAACTACAAAAACTGCTCGATATAAAAACTGCCAATTATCGACCCAAAAAAAAGCAAGTCATCGATCCAACAAATACAAGTCATTGAGCAAAAAAAAAAAATGCAAGTCATCGACTCAAAAAATGCAAGTCATCAACTACAAAAATTCAAGACATCGACCAAAAGCCAAAAAGTGCAAGTCATTTACCAATAAAAAAAATTCAAGTTATCGACCAAAAATGCTAGTCATCGATCAAAAAATTGCTAGGTAATAACTAAAAATGTAAATAATCGCTCAAAAAAGTGCAAAATATTGACTAAAACATGCAAGTCATCGACTAAAATATGCAAGTTATCGATCCAACAAATGCAAAACATTGACCAAAAAATGTAAGTCATCCACACAATAAGCCAGTCATAAATAAAAAATATAATTAAGTTACCGACTAAAAATGCAAGTAATCGATCAAAAAAAGGCAAAATATTGACTGAAACATGCAAATCACTGAATAAAGTTATCAATTTAAAAAATACAAGTTATCGACGCAAAAAATGCAAGAGATCGACCAAAAAATTTAAGTCATCCACCCAAAATATGCCAGACATTGACCAAAAAAAATGCAAGTATCCTCAATTACTCATCTGGATTATAAAATTGGCTGCTAATCGATTTTTTTTATAGGCAACGTTAAAGTCCATGCCATCCCATGGATAATCCCTTAATGTTATGATATTGGAAAAATTGTTTTGCTATAGTCATGAGTGAAATGCCGCTCGAAATCTATAGAAAAGTGATTGAAATAACCTCTTATAGAAGCTATTTATAGTTGATAGGCATTTAAGTCAAAATCTTTACGTAATTTTTTTTTCACATTGACGAGGAATCTAGACACCGCGTTGCAACAGAAATTTTCACTTCGTTACGCATAATTATTTGTCTTGCTAATTCGGGAAAAGTAAATCTATGTTAAGAGTTGTACGCATTGTTTGCAAACTAGGCCGATTATTTTGACCCTGAAATCAACTCCGGGAATAGGATAATTTCTTTTAATAAATTGTTTCAATTGGAAAACGTTGTTAAACAATTCATGTTGACTTGTTAAACCTTAAAGAGCAGAAATGGCAACACAGTTTGGCATTCTCAACTGTCAGACCATAATTATTAAAGTTGATTATTTTCAAGTAGCCCAATACGGTGTTCAGATATACACCTTGATTGCGTAAATCGCAATAAACACCAATATTGAACTCAATATTTCATATGAAGTTTCAATTAATAATTGCACAATAAATAAGGAAATTATTATAATATTGAGTAAGACTTAAAATGAAGCACTCTTCTTATGAGTGTGTTTAGTAAGCATATTACAATTATCCACAAACTTTCTGTTGACATTTGACAACTCAAAAGTCAACAATGACAAACAAACACTAATAAACTAACAAACGGCACTAATTTTCGAGACCAAAATAAAAACAATGTTGTTGTTTACCAGTTGTCAAATGAATATTGAGTAAGCTGAATTGCGTATCTTATTATGCCTGAACACTTAAAATATTGTACTCAATTAACCGAATATTAAAGTGCATATCTGAACATAGTATAATCTAACGAACAATATTTGAATTCAAATACAGAAAAAAAAAAAAATTAAAACTAAATTTAGTTTACTTTTTGACTTCGTAAAGAAACTTTTTTATACACAATATTTTTTTATAAATCATATGTTTACTTTTGACACCCACTGTATGTATATGCACATTATTCTTATTTGTTTTCATACTTTTTTTTGTATTTTGTTTGTAAAGTAAATAATTTCAGAATCATGAAAATATGCGACACTTTTTTTCTTCGTTAAGCTTTCTATCTTGAAAACGTTCATTTTCTTGTTTCAAATTTATTAAATTTTATTTTATTTTTTTATCACCGTTTTAAACAAAAATAAATTTTAAAAAAAAATGTTTTTCTTTATAAAAACAAAACTAACTTACTGCTCTTGTTGACAAACGTTACCCATTTAATAATACAAAAAAAAAACTTTTCCTTCAGTAGGAAAATTATATTCTTGACACTTCTGACACAAACTTTTAACCTGCGTAACGCAAAGCACTTCGCTTTTCTAAGTTTTTCTTTTTTGAACTGGAAAAACCATGTCAAAATAATGAATAAAAAAAAAGTTTTTTTTGGCAAGAAAAATTATAACATTTGTCGCTAACAAACAAAAAAAAAAAAAAATACGAAGCATACTTACAGGAACGAGAAGAAAGGACAAGTGAAACTTTGTATTTCTTTGAAAAGTTTGTCTATTTACAGGTGAAAGGTTCTGAAAGCAGCGAACAACAACAAAAAAAAGTTCTTTTGTTTTGTCTTGGGAAATACAGAAAAAAAAAACAAATTCGGTAAGGTGTTACATCACGCACACCCTGTTGCCTTTCAAATGATTATGAAGGCTCTCTAAGGAGGCTTTACAACACGAGATAAAGTAACTTTACACTGTAAGAAATATTTCATGAAATTATTGCCTACATTTAGGCATATAAAGTAACTCTACACTGTAAAAAATATTTTATGATTTACACTGTATTAGGAAAATTAATAGCAAAGCATACTTTAAAGGTTATTAAAAACTATTGCCTACATTTAGGCATATAAAGTAATTCCACACTGTAAAAAATATTTCATGAAATTCTCTCGTATTGGAAAATTAAAAAGTAGCATACATTTAAGGTTTTTAAAAATTATTGTCTACAGTTAGGCATATAAAGTAAGTCTACACTGTAAAAAATATTTCATGAATTTTCTCGTATTCGGAAAATTAATAACAAAGCATACATTTAAGGTTGTTAAAAATTATTGCTTACATTTAGGCATATAAAGCAACTTTACACTGTAAAAATATTGCATGCATTTTCTCGTATTAGGAAAATTAAAAAGTAGCACGCATTTAATGTTGTTAAAAATGATTGCCTACATTTAGGCACAGAAAGTAACTTTACACTGTAAAAAATATTTCATGAATTTCTCTCGTATTGGGAAAATTAATAGCGAAGCGCATACTTTTAAGGTTATTAAAAATGATTGTCTACATTTAGGCACAGAAAGTAACTCTACACTGTAAGAAAGAATTCTCTCGTGTTAGGAAAATTAAAAAGTAACACGTATTTAAGGGTTCTAAAAATTATTGCCTACATTTAGGCACATAAAGTAATTTTACACCGTAAGAAATATTTCATGAATTTTCCATGTATTAGGAAAATTAAAATGCAGCATATATTTAGAGTTAAGTCGACTGAAGAGGATTCCGAAATTAGGGCACCAGCCCTGGCGCGCTTGTCGGCTTTACAGTTTCCTGGAATATTGCTGTGCCCGGGGCCCTAGACAAGCGTGAGGTTGCATTCCCCAGAAAGAAGATCGAGGCAACGGCGACCTTCCTTGACAACCCTAGAATTATTCACAATGTTCGACATGGATCTTATGGCAGCCTGACTGTCAGAAAAGATCGTGATGCGGAGATCACTATAGCGTGCTTACTCATTAAAGTATACGTATCCTTTCACTCTACTGCTGATTAAAGTTTCCATAACTTTTCGCTGAGTGTTCCCCTCCCCCCACTAAGCTTTAGTACCCATATTATATGTACAGTGAGCGTCAAAAAAAGTGTACAGCAAGGATAATATTCTAAATATCACAAAACTCAACATTTACCACTTAAGGAGAGTGCCCGAAAAAATTTGGCAATATTTAGATTTTTTTTTTTTTTTGGGGGGGTTTGTTTCAATTTTAAATAAAAATAACGGCAGTTTATTAATGTACATTTATGTGTTTTTTAATGTACACTTTCTTTTGACGCTCACTGTATGTGCTAGTGAAATAAGTTTCGTTTGTTTAAACTTTTTAATAAGACTCTTTTCTCCATCATTATTTATAGATGGGGGGGAAATGTATTCTGTTTCACGGTTGTTTATTAATTTTTATGAAACAAAAGAAACTGAGGGTTAGGCCATAGACCTCACCCAATGGACTATTTAATACAAACACTTATGAAACAAATAACAATGCGTGTCGAATGATAGGTAGGACGGCTGACGAAAAGTTAATGTGTGTAACCACACATTAAAGCGTGGAAATGTTTAAGAATTTATAAGACCGAGAACTTTAGTGAATAAGGGCAACAGGACAACAATCATAATGAAGTGTACGTACCTAATTTAAGGTTCAAATCTGTACTTATATAAGGGGCTTTCGGTTGGAAGAGAAACTAATTTCATAAGGTTTACTAGTCTCATTATAATAGAGTAGGATCAAGGATTTTTTGAATTATTGCCGCCTTCTTTTGTCTTAGAGCTTTTAAAATGAGAAAAAAAGAAAGAAAAACAAAAAAAAAAATTTCTTTTACAACCAACCATTAGAGGAACTTGGCTACAATCTCAACAAGGCAGGATGACGGTGATGGTGATGATGATGCAAAATGAGACAATAACACGGCAAAAAAGGAAAGAAAAATAGAATGTGCAACATAAATATGAACGCCCTTGAACTAAAAATTCTATAGAATAACTATGTGTTTGCCACCACTGTGGAGAAGAGGCAGGATGATGATGATTGTGAAGGAGGCAGATGATGAATAACGACAACAGCACCATGCATGAAACACAATAATCTTACGTAATTCAGAAGCATTTCTGTTTTCAAAAGATGGAATATTTTCTTGAAAACGTGTAAAATTCTAGTTCTTATAATTTCCGACGTATATATACGTCACGTAACAACATCAACATAAAAAAGGCATTTTTATAAACCTTGACTACCATATTGGATCCGCCATTTTGAATTTTTTAAATCTGAATAATGATCTTTAATCAGCGACCCTACAAACCTTTGAGTAACAATATTCCAGTAAATCTGATTAATTTTTAAGGACCTCTTGCACCCCTTGAGATAAACCCACACCCTACTTTAAGGGTCCATGAAATCAATTTTGGGCTTTGGGCTCATTTCAAAAAGTAAAGATCAATTGTTAATTTCTAACTATAGTGATGGTTCTAGCACGTCAGTGTTTAACTCTACAATTTTTCAAAAATGGCCAAAAACATTATTTTTAGAGGTTTTAATTTCCCCTTTTTTTTTCGAAAACCACACGTGACGGAAAGTTTTTGAACCCAGATTCATGTTCAGTGCACAAAATACCTTCGAAAACACCCGAAGCCATTTTATTTACACAAAAAAAATCCAAATTTACAGAGCTGTGTAATCCACTTCCACCACTCTTGCACCTCTTGAGACAAACCCACGCCCTACTTTAAGGGTCCATATGAAATCAATTTTGGGCTTTGGACTCATTTCAAAGAGTAAAGATCAATTATCAATTTCTGACAATAACGATGGTTCTAGAACGTCAGTGTTTAACTCTACAATTTTTCAAAAATGGCCAAAAACCATATTTTCAGGGGTTTCAATCTCCCCTTTTTCTCGAAAACCAGACGTGATGGAAAGTTTTTGAACCCAGATTTGTTCGTGTTCAGTGCACAAAATATCTTCGGAAACACACGAAGCCATTATATTTACAAAAAAAAAAATTGCAAGGCTAAGTAATCCACTTCATATTTTCGTATTGTCTGGAGCGTCTATTCCTAGCTAGATAATGCAATGCTGAGACAGGTATTTAATGCGAGGGTTAGCAATATATATTATAGAGGATGACCTTGTCTTTACTAGGAGAACCAAATCGAGGAAGCTTTGCCATTGCTGGTATGACCAACTGGTGAAGGCGTGCAAGAAGCAGACATGAGAATCACATGCTAAAGCAGGCCGAAATCTGATAAACCGGTTGTTAATGTCTAGTTAAGTAAGTAGGTTCTTTGAAGAAGTCTCTTAATCGCGTTATATTTTGTAAAGTTCTAAAGATAATTTTGCTTTTACGAGTGAACTCCATACCAGGCATTAATAATGATCTTAAATTGGTTTCAAATTCATGGGAAAAAATTGTGGTGGTACGCAAATCTAGGTTATAATCGTGACTAAAGGGTAGTAATGGCCATTTAAGTATGTACGTACAGTAAGGCCCAGCTTAACACAGGGATAGGTTCCGATAAGTTCCATAAATAAGTAAGACGTACGTACATCTTAGTAACGTTGATGACAACTAATAAATTAACGGTGACGAAGGAAAGATGCGCTCATACTGGAATTGCGACACTTTGGAAAATACAGTTGGAATCCTTTTTCCGGAACAGACTAACAAAAGAGGCTTGAAAGAGATACATAGTATACATCGTCGGTATATAGAGCACCACTTTTGGTTAGTGCATGGCCGTTTCATTTACAACCGCGTAATACTGAAACAGCGTTAAGCGGGGTAGCGTTAAACGGGGTCTTACTGTACGTATGTTATTACACCATAATTGTGTACAATCTTTAAATTAGCAAAACTTGCTCTTTCCATATCCTATGTGGAGTACAAACAAACGAGGGCCACAGTATTTCTGTTTCTTGATAACACAACTTTAATCATTAAAATTATTATTTTTGCAAATAATTTGTCTAAAAAAGAACTATAACGCCTAAAAAATGGTAAACAAGTAAACAAGAAACACTACAAGAACTAAATGTAAACAAAATACACAAACAACAATAATGAGACAACGATGTTTACATTTATAGAGATCGCGAGAAGGCAAAGTCACGAACATTTGCCTTTAAAAACATACATCAGACTGTTTACTCCGCCAAAAAAAGGCAAGACAAAGCAGACGACTCAGTTAGTTAAAGTTCAGTCAGTCTTGTGTAAAGACGCAGTATGTTTGACATGAAGAAAGATCGGTCAAACAATTGTTTAGCAATTATTATTGTTTATACAATAGGCGTAAATAGGAATAAAAGAGCAAAGCAATTGTTGTTGTTTACTGTAAGTTGTGAACAGTGGCACACAAAATTGTGCGAATAATAAAGAAGCTTAATTAAAACTAAACACTAATTTTTTTTTTACAACTTACGAGCTTAGATTTTAAACATTTTTAAGAGGTAAAAACGTAACGGCATATTATTTTTAAATATTTACAAAGAAAAGAAAAAAAGAATAATACAAATAATTTGTCTAAAAAAGAAGTAATAGGCATAAAAACTGGTAAATCAGTAAACGGCAAACACTACAAGGATAAATGTAAACAAAATACATAAACAACAATAATGAGACAACGACGTTTACATTTATAAAGATCGCGAGAAGGCGAAGTTACAGACATTTGGCTTCAAGAACAAACATCAGACTGTTTACTCCGCCAAAAAAAAAGACAAGGCAAAGCAGTCGACTTTGTTAGTAACAGTTCAGTCAGTCTTGTGTAAAGACGCAGTATGTTAGAAGAGAGTAATCATGATTTGAAGATCTCTGTTACAAAGATCTGTCGAACAATTGTTTAGTAATTGTTATTGTTTATACAAAGGTTGTAAACAGAGGAATAAAAAAAAACAAAGCAATTGTTGTAGTTTACCTTAAGTTGTAAACAGTGGCACACAAAATTGTGCGAATAATAAAGAAGCTTAATTAAAACTAAGCATAAATTTATTTTTTTTTTTTACAATTTGTAAAAAAAAAAAGGTAAAAACGTAACGGCATATTATTTTTAAATATTTACAAAGAAAAGGAAAAAAAAGAACTTAGAATACTTACTTCATTTTTGTTAAATTATTTTAAATCCTTAATGTTGATGATGAATATTTTTATTAATTTCAGTTCAGCTGGTTTCTAAAGAACGGAAAGTTTCCTTAAAGATGTTTGTTTTCCTTTTTTTTGATGTTGTTGTTGTTGTTGATCCTTTTTTAAAATGAAATCCTTTGTAGATTGAAATATTTCGTGTATAAAATATTGTATAGAGATTATCTTTTTGTTGTTGTTATTGTTTAATATAAAATAAAAATAAATTTGTTTTTAATAAATACAAATACAATAAAGAATTGTATTTAAATTTTATTATTATTATTGTTGTTGTTGTTTTATTCAGTTTAGTTTTTGTTTCGTTAACAGTGGCGAGTATTTTAGCAAAAATTTCAGAAAGAAAAGCCTTTTAAATTACAATTTAAGTCTTTATTTTTAGTTTTTTTAAGTTTTTTATTAAAGATTTTGTATAATTTTCCGTTTTTTTATTATTTTTTCTAATAAAATTTTATAATTTTTAAAATATTTCCTCTTCGTTTTAATATTCGTGGTAGAATTTTTTTTGCTTCGTTTTTGACAGGGTGCTACACTACACGCATATGATGATGGTAAAGAAATTTTTAATTTATTATTATGAGATCTGTAAAGAAAAAAAAGAAAATATTTAATTTTTAATTAAAATGTACAGAAAAAGATTCTAAAAGTTGATAGGAAATCAAAAAAAATTCAACATACATAAGGAATTGGTCACTACAAAACTTTAGTCAGGATTACAACCTAGTTTCTCACACCACTTATGTTGTGTGGATTAATTTTTATACATGAGTGGCGGCGGGACCTACAGTTTAAAGTCGTCTCCGAACGACAGATTTTTTGAGAAACTTTTCATGGCGATTTTATTTACTTTAAGAGTTTTTGCCAGAAATCTGCTGAGAGGAAGGCGCCGAAGAAATATTTTCATATTTTCGTTTTTAAGTCTGACCTGGAATTTGAACTCGGGCCTTTCGTCTAATAAGCCTATGCACTACCTACTAGACTACGGCGACTTCAACCAATGCTCTGTGCATACTTTTCTTACTGTCTGTTGATTTGTTATTATGTTGTGCATCACAACGGGCCGCCATGCGTGCTCAAGTGAGCTTTGTGATATCACAGCTACCACTACGACCTAAACCTAAACCAGTGTGTGTTAATTTTGTGCATAAGTGGCGGGACCTATAGATTAAAGTCGTCTTCGAACGACAGATTATCTGAAAAACTTTTCATGGCAATTTTATTTACTTTCAGAGTTTTTCTCAAAAGAGAGTCAGAGAGAGAGAGAGAGAGCAGAAATCTGCTGAGAGTCAATCGTCGAAGGAATATTCCTTTTTTTATTTCGTTTTATTGGAAATGACTGACCTAAGGTTTGAACCAAACGTCTAATAAGCCAATACTCTACTACGAGACCAAAGCGACTTTAGCGCTTTCTAATTTTTTATTCCTTCGATAGACCTATTGATGGCAATATAAGCTGAACATAACATCGTTCAAATATCAGTTACTTATTCTCTGGGTGGAGCACAATACTAGACAACGGCACATAAAGCACGCTAAATTCGGCCGTTGGCATTGGTTATACTGGCTCTAAGAGCCTCTATGGTTTATGGGTTGATCGCAAAATCTGCTCCTTAATTAAAGCCTGCAAGAAATAGGTTAACATGATCAAATCACTTGATCTAAGTGACCAATTCACAGCGCCTCCATATTATCTTCAATTCTACAATTTTGTAAGTTCTTTAGAGTCTCAGCTACCACGATCAACCTTACTTTATGGTCATCCTACATTATTTAGTAGACTTTTCTTGATAGTTTCACAAACAAAGTAAACAAAAATACCAAAAAAAAGCTATAAGAATAAATGTAAACAACAAGTTTACTTTTATAGCGATCTCGAGAAGTTGAAGCCACGTACATTCGCCTTCAAGAACATTCATCAGACTACTTGCGTTGCCATATAAAAGACAAGACAAAGCAGATAATTGAATTAGTAAAAATTCAGTCAGTCTTGTGTGAAGACGCGGTGCCTTTGAAGAGAGTAATTGTGGTTTGAAGATCTCCGTTACAAAGATTTGTCGAACAATTGCCTGATGTTGTTATTGTTTATGCAAAGGGTGTAAACAGAGGAATAACAAGCAAAGCATTTGTTGTTGTTTACAAGAAGTTGTGAACAGTGGCACAGAAACTGATGAGAATAATAAAGAATATTAGTAAAAATTCAGTCAGTCTTGTGTGAAGATGCGGTGTGTTTGAAGACAGTAATTTTTGTTTGAAGATCTCCGTTACAAGGATTTGTCGAACAATTGTCTGGTAATTGTTATTGGGTATAAACAGAGGAATAACAAACAAAGCAATTGTTGTTGTTTACAACAAGTTGTGAACAATGGCACAGAGATTTATGAGAATAATAAACAATTTTAATTAAAACTAAACGCAAACTTAATTCTATTTCATTTGCAATTTATGAGCTTATATTTTAAACGTTTTTAAAAGGTAAAAACGTAACAATATTTAAATAAGGGATGGCCAAGGAACTCTGCCAACCAGGGAATTAGTCTGACAGGTTAACAAATCATTGCTTACAATAATCGCTACAAAACATCGTTTAAAAATTGCATTCATAGTACTTCAACACTCTATCTATATATTGCTTATATTTGTATTCCGCTATTCGCTTGCCTCCCAACCCTATTCCACAAGCTTTTAAAGAAATTAAACTTTTCGAGTGCCTATTTGATTTTATTACTTTCCAATACTCTGTTCCCCAGGTCCTTTTCCAACTATTTCCAATCAAATAAACTTGAGTTAACTTTTAACGTGTGTTCGTTAGAAGATACCCAATACATTATTGATAAAATATTGCCTACTTTTAGGGAATTGTAGGGCAAATACCAGAAGGGGGAAAAAAGGGAGGATGATACACTTTAAATATTTATTGAACAAATTTAACACTTTTACTCTTTTAAAACCACATTGCCTACCTTGCTTGCACGTACGTATCCTTAACTCTTTTAAAAAGAGTTAAAAGCTAGTCGTTTAAAGGGTAAACTGCTCCTCCTCCTACCACCCCCGTATGCCCTAAGCCATTAGTTTTTATTTATTAATCGGTCAGACACTTTTGGAACAAACGTAATTTCATTTCATTTCACATTCCCTTGTGTGTATGCAATGTAATGTATGGGAGTGTGTTTTTGGGCTACAAAATAAAATAAAACCAAAAAAAAGGGAAACAAATATTTAATGGGAAAATAATACACATTTATCAAACCAAACGTATAGTACAGTATAGTACATTCCCTCCCCCTGGTTTGTTTCCCCACCTCGGGCAGCATGTAAGTTAGTATTACAAACCTAGGCACAGTCACAGTCGGTATATGTAAACACAGGCACAACATATTTGTGGCTTCAGGAATGAACATTTTTCAATGTTCATACTTTCCCTCTTTCACTCTCTCTCTCTCTCTCTCTTTCCCTCCATTTTAATTCATTGCAGTTCAGGTTTCGATTTTCTCCAATTCGAGTATAACATAGCAATAGCGCAAACATAAAACTTTTGAAAATAAATGTGGTGGCAGGGCATGCAATTTTAGGGTATCCCAGTAAAACTTAAAAAGGTTTTAAGGTAAACGTAAGCTACGGGGCGTTTCTTTAAGCGCTTCCTATATTTAAGTTTAAATAAAACACAAATATGTGTGAGATATCAGCGAAATTTCTTTTCGCATTTGAAAGATCTTTCTTTTATTGTCTTGGGCCAAAGGTGGGACTCTTTGAAAGTCACTTTTGTTCCAACAAAAGAGTTCACGATTAATCCTAGCCGGTGCATACGAACACAACCCACCCCCATCACGCGCCTGTCGGATGGTATTACTTTGGAGAGGGCTTTATAGCTCTACAAATTCCGTCTTCGATATCATCGAAATTTCTTTTTGCGTTTGAAAGATCATTCTTTTTTTGTCTTGGGCCGGAGGTGGGACTCTTCGAAAGACACTTTTGTTCCAACAAAAGAGTGCACGATTAATCATCGTCGGTGCTTACGTACACAACCCGCGCCCTATACTCTCCCCCTGCAGGTCTGCCGGAAGGTATTACTTCGCGGAGGGCTTTAAACCTATACAAATTCCGTCTTCGTTCCACCAACCTTCGAAGTTCCTGCATAACTTCAGGCATTCTCTAGCTGTATTGACTCCATAGAATTCTAGAATTCAACACCTCTTCCATAATACGGTTTGATCCTAAACTTGTTCCCCCGGGCCATATAAATCTGGTGCAGCATGTTAGAATATGTTCCGGATCTTTCTCGTCCTCTACACAGTTTGTGCATATGGGGGAAGTATCATATCCAAATCTGTGTAGGTACTTGCTTAAGCTTATATGACCAGTCAGGAACTGGGACACGTAGTAGTTTGTTTGTTCTCTATCCAACGGGTTATATCAAGGACAAGGTGAAATGTCCATCTTCCCTTTAAACTGTTCTCCCATCGTGATTGCCATTTGCGCACGGAAGTCTTTCGTTCCACCGTTTTTAATGTTTGAAAGATCTGTTGATGCCATTATGTGTGAGTAATCGTTCAAATAAAGCCACGACTTCTTTATGTAGAGCACGTCAGAAATCTTCAATTTTCCATAAGCATTGCGCTTAAATTTCACCGATGGTAAGTGTGTGGTAGCTTGCCTTTGAGCTCCACTATATTTTGTGACGTATTCGCATACACCAAAGAAAACCACTTCGCCACTTCGCATCACATCCACATGAGATGTTGACCATGCTCTCATTTCGCTCGTACATTCAATGTAGCATAAGCTGTACAGGGTGGCTGATATATAATGCAACAAAGTAAAGCTTATTGTTCAAAAGCAAAAAATGTTGGAAATCAAATTTTAGAATCAGTTTAGAATCAGATTTGTCCGCATTAGCCACCTTTGGTACGAATTATGGCCTTCAAACGGTTGACAAAGCCATCACAGGCTGCATGAAAGTGTCTCTGCGGTATTTTGCCCATTCCCGGCAAAGCGCCGTCTTGAAATGATCGACACTTTGAGATTTTTTAGTGAGAACCTTACTCTCCAAACTGCCCCAGCCGCAAAAGTCCAACGGATTGAGATCCGGAGATGTTGGTGGTCATTGTGGGGTAGAAATGAAACGAGGAACCTTTTCTTAAGCCATTCTTGGTCGACGCGTGCTAAGTGCGGTGGTGCTATTTCCTATTGGAATGTCCATGGTCTGCGGCCGAAATATTTGTCTGCCCAGGGCTTCAATACTGTCTTTAAGACATTTTCCCGATAAAATTCGGCTTTTATTTTCACCACACGGTCGATGAATACGAAAGGGGAGCGACCATCGGCCGTTACGGCGGCCCACACCGGTACCATTGGCGGCACTTGGTGTATATTTTCAGTTGACCTCTTAGGCAAGTCAACCCGATTATTTTGTTTGTTCACAAATTGCTTAATTTTGGAATGGCTTCTCATCGCAGAAAGCCAAATTCGGTAACTGGCCACTTTCGTGTAAGCGAAGTAACTCCTTGGCTGCTTCCAGTCGGACTTTTTTTTGTCCATCTGTGAGATCTTGCAATTTTTGGAACTTCAATGGCTTTAGTCCAAACTCAATTTCCAATATGTGTTGCATCCGTTCTTGCGATATGTTGAGCTCACAAGCAATTTTTCTTTCTACCACTGTGGCGTGGATTTCGATCAAATCTGGCCTTCACTTTTCGGATCATTTCTGGTGTTATTACCGTTTTTTTTTCGTCCACTTTTTGGATACGATGCAACACTGCCTAACGATAGCCGCTACTATCACGCTTTAATTCCCCATCACGAATAACTTTTTGCAAGCTTGAAAAATAATAAAATGAACTGTCACTGGAATAAATCTGGCAGCTGTCTGACGAGCTGTTTACAAATGATAACAACCTGAAGTTGGTTGCAATACAAATCACCCACCCTGTATGGCTTAGTGTACAGTGCTTCCAATAAAGTCCTATAGTGGTCGCCGTTCACATTGATGGTCAGTACAACGAATAACAAAAAATAACAAAGTAAAGCAATTGTTGTTGTTTACATCAAGTTGTGTACAGTGGCACACAGAATTGTTCGAATAATAAAGAAGTTTAACTAAAGCTAAACACAAATCCAAAATATATGCACTATATGGTGTACCCTAATGTATGTATGCACACGAGTATATAATACTGCACATATGTACGTACAAATTTATATAACAATTCGCATTTTATGTCACAGTCACAGTACATAAGTCCATACAATAGATGAAATTGTTACCCAGAAAGTCGGATAGAAGAAATAGAAGAAGACGAACGAAACCAAATAGTTCTTGTATTGCATTGCATTTGGCTAAGAAAGTTACGATATGAAACGAAATGAAGAGAATTGGTAGAACGGAATGAAAGAATGAAATCAAATCCATGAACGACGGACGACATGCAATGCAATGCGCAAAATGAAAAACTTTCGTTGTTTGTTTGTTGTTGTTGTTGTTGAATAGAAGCAAAAGGAAATGCACAAGAAGTACAAGAAGTAAAAAAAAGAAGAAGGAGGAGATGGAGAAGAGGATGAGGGGGAAAAAACTTTTTTCATTCATTTCAATCAATTCCGTATTTTTGGCCAAATAAGGCGATTTAAAAGCTCAAGTGACAGACAGACAGGCTATATGAGAAGGGAAATTGTATTTCAAACATGAATACAACATTGCCTGTGTAGTTACAACAAAATATTCTTATTTGTACTGCGATAGATAAATCGTTCATTCGTTCGTTTGTTTATACAAACGTCATATACTGCCGTACCATCCGGGGTTATTGACTTTAGATGAGGAAATTAATTTTAAAATTTTTTCCATTTTTTTTTTTGGGTAAATCGTTTAGGAATTTATTTGGTAGGAACATTACGTTGAGGAAGAAGGGAAGTGAAAGATGTGAAATGCATTCCAAAGCCTTATTTAAGTCTAATTTGTGCTAATGCCTAGTACCCAGGTACTGTACTTGTCTTGACCGACAAGTGCACGTCCTCTAACCTAATGCCTAAGAAAGGTATGAAGCCGAAAGTCTGGCAGCTAACATAGTTCCGGTCATTTAGTTACGCGAGACTATAATCAAACCTTTAACTGCCACCTGCTTTATATTACGCTTGAGTTCCACATTTTAGCTGGTGTCTTTAGTTTCTAAGAACGGCACCTAATCTGATTTCACCACTGCTTTGCTATAGAAGGTCCTGAGCAGCAGGCATCTACACGTTTTTGTGAGAACAAGGCACTTATAACTTGTATCCACATGGTTCCTATATCCGTGTCACCGCTTAATTTTATACATCATGAATGCTTTGCTATACGCAATACAATTATTAAATCGCGATTCGGGAAAACAAGATCTAGAGAACACGGGGGAGAGGTAGGACAACCCAAGAATGATAAACTAAGGATTACACCATCACGCACACAAAATTAAAACTTTCTGCGCATATTGAATCAATGACGTCACGCAAATTGTGTTCCCATTGGCTAATGATAATGTAAGTTATATTGCAGGGTTGCCAACTACTTTCACATAGTGCAGACACTTTTCAGAAGAAATGTTAATTTTCACATACGAAAAAGACTTAGAAACCTTTAAAATAGCCCAACTACGTCATCTAATGGGAAATCATGAGCAAGGCATGGGACAACCTACTGTCAAGACAATTCGAAAGTAAGGGGAAAGATATTATGCCCTATTATGTAGTAGCCTTAGTAACGAATGTGTATCCTTGGCTCTTTGTAAAATTCTGGAAATTAATCTGGACAAATAATGGGGTTATTAGCAGATCTAGCTTAGCCCTCCACTTTTTAGCCGTGTGCCGTTGAAAATAAATATTCAAGAACTACTTAATAAGAGCTTAAATTGCACTGAATACCTGGTAATTACGATGTTACTAACAATGAACTTGCAGCTGAACTTGTAGGATCAGACCCAGCTTCTTCTTTACCACCCGTCTCGTACATGCAAACTCTAATGAGTGTGAGGGTAAATTCGAATTTAAGAATCCAAGACACAGTCCATAAATTTTAACAGCGCCACATTTGGCGTTAACAGAGAAAAATATGCTCTTAACAGACACAAAATTTGCCTTTAACAGAGCACTGTTAACTATTTAACATACAGATTACATGCAAATTGTAGTCCAGAGGGTCCTCTTTCGAACCGTGGGAGATAGCTGGAATAGTTTTGAGAGTTCCACCAACTATCCTTTACATTTTAACTCCTCTGTTCAGAAATAATAAAGAATTGCAAAACAGAAGACTAATCTACTATTCCCACTGTTAAACAATCAACAGTGCTCTGTTAATAGCAAAGTTTACCATGTAAAAGTTAAATGTTGGTTTGTGTCTTTGGTTTTTAAATTCAAATTTATCTTTACACACATTAAACTCTAAGGGTTTACTTGCCGTTAAGTAAAGGGAGGATTTTAATAGGCAGATAAATTGTATTTCATTATTATAAGTGGACAATATGGTAGAAGTGAGCGTTAAGCTAAAGGGGGATTATCTTCCGGATAACTTTTAAAGTTAAGTGTATGTTTAAACTTGCCATATTATTTATTATTTTCAATATGGCAACTTCAAATATAAACCAATTAAGCATATACTACAAAAAATACTACGAAGCCCGTCGTTGCCACTACGTTTAAATAAAAATCTTGTTTAATTGAGCAGTATTATCGACATCGATCCGGCACTACCATATTTTTGAAAAAGTTAACTTTATTTTATCGTAAGTTGTAACAACAAAAATAAGTTAAAGGTGACTTTAAAGTTTACTCTAGCTAAAGTTATCTTTAACTAAAACCAACTTTAAGGGCCTTACCGTTAACTAAAAGGAGGATTTTAACGAAGAGATAAATTGTTTTTCATTAATGGGTACTCGTAAGATAGAAGTAAGCCTTAAGCTAAAGAAAAGATCATCATCATATCATATACTATTTTCGATATGTCAACTACAAATTTAAACAAAATTATCATATACAACAACCAAAACGAAATCTTCTGTTTCCACTGCGTTAAAAAACTTGTTTAATTGAGCCGTTTTATCGACTTTTTAGCGGCACTACCATATTTTTGAAAAAGTTAACTTTATTTTATCTGTAAGTTGTAATAACAAAAAGAAGTTAAGGTAATTTAAAACTTTACTCTAGCTAAAGTTATCTTTAACTAAAACCAACTTTAAGGGCAAGTTGTAACAATGGGCCTTAGTATCACAAAACTTAGCCCGTCGTTGCCACTACGTTTAAATAAAAATATTGTTTAATTGAACAGTATTATCGACATTGCTCCGCCACTGTCATATTTTTGTAAAAGTTAACTTTATTTTATCATTATGTTGTAATAACAAAAATTTAGCTAGAGTGAACTTTAAAGTTACCTTTCACTAAAGCCAACTTTAAAGGCAAGTTGTAATAATGGGCCTTAGAATCACAAAACATAATCCGTCGTTGTCAAAATTTCTTTCATTGGCATATTTTTGTAAAAGTTAACTTTATTTTATCTGTAAGTTATAATAACGGAAAAAAGTTAAAGTTAACTTTACAGTTCGCTTAAGCTAAAGGTACCTTTAACTAAACCCAAGTTAAAATGGTAAGTTGTAATAAAGGCCGTAAACTTTCGATGCAGTCTGAAAAATATTTTCCAATCCTGGGAACCATAAAATTGAATGTGAATTTGATTAATAGAGGGGACACATTAAAGTCTGAATTATAAAAATTGTAAAATTCCTGTTTAAAATATTCATATTTAATGACAGTTTTTATTACGATTTGCATGCCATTGAAATGAAAAAAAGAAAAGAGAAACTATTTTAATGACCAATTCTTGTTAAAAGTAACCTTGAAATGGAAAATGACAATAACCGACCGACAGAACATATGAATGCAGAAGAATATGTACTTTCCCCGGACACAATACCCACCCATTGAAATGTAGTGAGAATAAATTTTAAATAAAAACAATACAAATACAATAGAAAAAACGAAAGAAAGAAAGAAAAATATGAAATAAAAATCCCCTGTCCCTTCCCTCTATCTCTAACTTGTAGGAAATTCATTGAAGTGAAATGAAATCGAATGCGATACGAAATACAATCAAGATTTGTTTAGAATGGCCATTTGAACAAGAGGAGAACAATATTTCCGTCCTTCCTTCCTTCCTGTAAGTACAACGAGTAATTTTTTTTAATGTACAGGAGAGAAATTTTATTGATTTTCTTTCAATAGAAACGATAAAGAAAAAAGTAACGTTACGTTACGTTATTACGTTACAATCAAAACGGACTCTCCAACGAAATACGAAACGTATGACCACGTATGTACAATAGCCCATAACTATATATGTGGAATGGTTAGTTAATGGCTTCGTTAACCATTACGTTACGAGTACTTGCATTGAATCTCCAATATCCCGTTAAATAATTTAAAAAACATATGAACATCCAAAGAGGATGCATGCATTTATGTGTACAGTTACCAAAGTTCTACCAGCACGTATAATAGATTGTAAACGTTGCCAGGTACATAAAATAGGTTAAAAAAAAACTAGCGTTTAAAATATTGTAATGAAAGTGAAAATTTACTAACCAATACTGGGGGTTTGGGGGAATGTAGAGTAATACCCCGCTTAACGCTGTTTCAGTATTACGCGGTAGTATTGGGATTCCCCTAAATGGCGCATTATACTGATACTTGTGGTGCACTATATAGCGATGGTGTATACTATGTATCTTTTTGAACGCTCTTTTGTTACTCTGTCTAAAATAAAGATTCCAAATGCCTCCTTTAACGCTGTTTCGTTTAGCGCTGCAAATAATTGGAAAGTATCCACTGTGTTAAGCGGGGTATTATTGTATGTATAGAAGAGAGGGACGCAGTGACAGCAGTTATTATTAAAAGAGAAATCTTAAACTTCCCAAAGGAGCAAACATTTCACGCCTAGATGACATTGTCCAGAGGGAACTACTTTCCCTTTTTAATAGCCAAGACAACTCTCTTATGCAATGTTCAGATATGCACTTTTATTGAGTCAGTATTCAGTTAATTGAGTACAATATTTTAAGTATTCAGGTATAACAATACACGCAATTTAACTTACTCAATATTCATGTGACAGCTGGTAAGCAACAACAACAGCCAACACAGCTCTCTTATGCAATGTTCAGATATGCACTTTTATTGAGTTATTCGGTTAATTGAGTACAATATTTTAAGTGTTCAGGTATAATAATATACGCAATTCAGCTTACTGAATATTCATTTGACAGCTGGTAAACAACAACAACATTGCTTTTATGTTGGTCGCTAAAATTAGTCTTGTTGGTTAGTTTATTAGTGTTTGATGGTCCTTGTTGACATTTGGGTTGTCAAATATCAACAGAAAGTGTGTGGTTAATTGTAATATACTCGCTAAACATACTTATGACAGTATTGCATTTTAAGTTTTACTCAATATTTTAACAATTTGCGTATTTATTGCGCAATACGAAGTATTGAGCTCAATAATATCGTTTATTGCGATTTACGCAATAAAGGTGCACATCTGAACACCGTATTACATACATAATTGGTCATTACAACCCCTCAGTCAGGATGACCTCTCACACCACTTAGGTTTGTTGGTGTTAAATTTATACATAAGTGGTGGTGCCTACAGTTTAAAGTCCGAACGACAGATTTTTGAAAAACTTTTCATGTCAACTTACACTCAAAGTTTTTGGCAGAAATCTGCTGAGAGTAAATCGCCAAAGAAATACTTTTTGTATTTTGTGGGGCTCGAGCTCTGGTTTTACATCTAGTAAGGCAACACGATACCTATACTAGACAACGGCGGACATTTAATATAAACGTGAACATTGAATAGAAATGCCCAGACGACTAGAAGGCTTCACGTTTCTTGTTATGAAGCTCTGCATTAATAGGGACCAGCTCCTAAATGTTGGACTTAAAAAACATCTGGTAAAGGTAACAATGAATCTCTACAATGCAGAATCGATAACGATCTCCTATAAACAACTCAAAAAGATAGAATGGGATCAAACCAGGAAGACAGAACGAATAATTTAACATAATTTGTGGCCTTGCTCTCACTACTTGCTAGATAAGCATTATGTTTGGGAAAAATATACGCAAATTTTGATCATTTTCATCCTATTTAATACTAATAACATCCCTTAGACAAACTTTCGAATCTCCACCATTTGGTCATAGCTAGTCTGACGAAATATAACGCGAAATATTCGATTGACGAAAAGATGGGTCCTTACAATGGCTGTAGTCTTTGCCGTGATCGCGGCACCATCAATATAGGCATTTGCTAAAACCCACTGGGAATCTGACAGATGATACTTGTTCGTAAACACTCGACGTTAATTGTATTCTGGATAAAAAGAAAACAGCGGGAAGGAATATAGGGATAGCAATAATAAGGGCATTGACAGTTGACCTGGCGGACGTTTTTGATGGACAAAAATCGCAGTGGGGTATGCGTCCGTGACGTGCATAATATTTAAGCTTAACGCTTTGGACGGCAGCCTTCTGACGTTGGACGCCGGTGTCCATGGAATACTTTAAATCTCCTTAAAAAAATAGGTTTGGTTAGCGGGTAGCTTTCCATTCATTAGCAAGTTCACTTGATGACCCATACGGCCCATTGTGTTACCCAGTCTGAAGTTATTCCCCCTTATGATGATCAGTTAGTGGTAGGTTTGAACCAGCGTAAGTTCCGAATGATTCCGATCAGTTCTCTTAGTACCACGTCACCATGTCCAATTCTTCAAACGTTCTGTCGTTATCGATATCATCTGTTATGAAGCGCATCGGGTTTAAACCGATTCCGTTGTAGAAACGGCAGCTTTTACAGTAATCCAGTCAGTTTTTACAGTAATCCTGGTGGGTCGGACCGAACTTGTCAGCTAAACTGCCAATAGCCCAAAATCCAGTTAGAATACCTGTTAGAGTGAGAACTGTTTCTGATTTCTTCAATTTAAAAAAAAATATTCCGGCAAAGGCGCATATGTAACCTCTATCGTCCCTTTCGCAGTCATATCCGAGAGCAGTATCCCGTTAGAATTCCTGTTAGAGTGCGAACTGTTTCTGATTTCTTTGATTTAAAAAAAAAAATATTCCTGCAAAGGTGCATATATCATTTCTATCGTTCCCCCGTCAGATATATCCGATCTCTTTTATAATAATAATATTACGAGGTGGGATCCCAGCGATTTGATTTCTGCTTAACTGTCCACACATATGATGATAAAATTCACCTTGTCCTGAAATACACTAGCCTGTTTGGGTAATCTGTAGGACCCGTTCAGTGTCAGCATATTGGAATAGCACTCTAGATTCAGTTCCACATGCTATTGTTAAGCTACAGCGTCAGCACAATAGCCACTGGTACCATGTATGTAGTCTCTGTTGGGGTATAGGGTTCCCGGGACCAAATCTTGTAACTTAATTTTACAACTCCATTTAAACTTAAAAAAGCTTGTAAAGTGAAGTAATTTTTTTTGAAAGTTTAGACAGGAAATGATGAGTGCAGTTTTAAGCTGAAAATCACTTCATTTTTAGTTTTTTTTTTATATTAGCCTTGAGGTTAAATATAAAAATTTAAACTTAAAACTCATTTCACACACATGCACGTACACGTACACACACATTTTGTTGAAAAGAGTTTTTAAACGAAAGAAACCCTATTTAAACATAAACACCCCCACACTCGGGTCACCTTCAAATGGCTATTAAATAACAGTCACTACCATATCACATGCTTATTTCAAAATAATTTTTAAACCCACCATTAAGAGAGCGTATATGTATGTGTACAAAACGTATTATATGTTGACACATAATCCTTCTATTAACCTTCTTCGGTTTTAAAGCATTCGTATAAGGGATGTTTTCGTTTTTTTTCCTTTTTTTTGTTTTGTTGTTGTAAGGGGAAGTTTTTATTTGCTTTGTAGTGCATAAAGCAGTGCAATGCAGTGAAGTGCAGTGCCGAGTATTAAAGTTTGTTTACATTTATGTTTCTAAGCCGATAATTGTAAATAAAAAAACGAACACACACACACATCCAATGTATGTTTACACATGCCACACATACATGCATGCCAGACATTTCAATCGGCAGAAATCAATTGTTTGTTTAGGGAGTATCCATGTATTTGATTTATTATACGAGCATCACCATTAAGCATTAGACATTAGGCATGAGCATAAGCACGAACATAACATTGCGAGACACAATTTTTATGATATCGTAAACACACGCATATGGTGTCAATTTCGTTATATGCTATGCCATGGCAGGCAGCAGTCATTTCTCTTCTCACTTCATTATTTACTCGCAACTATACAGTGCGCGAGTGAGTATAATTTTCTCAATCATGTTATCGTATTAGTCAATTAAATCAATTAACACTCGTCGGCCGTTTGTCGTTCATTTGAAACTTCGAAGAATTGAGAAGAATATGATAAAAAAAAAAAAAGAATAAAATTACTACCCCACATACCATCCCTTCTTCTTCTCTCCCTATACAGCTAACTAATAATCGTAAAATGCTAGAAGAGAACATGTGTTCATTTAGATTGAAAACTTTAATTAAAAAAAAATCTATTAAAAATGCTACAAAATTTTTATATTTTTTTTCTTCTAAATATTGTCCATGTTTTATGATATTGCCAGGGTATATCTCAATTAATTCAAGTCAATATAAATTATAATTTTGAGGAGATTACTCTCTAATAAAAATTCGTAAACAAAACTTTTTGATAAAGGGAGTACCGAGTTTTATAAAATAGATTACGACTACATTGCGCAAAATTACGCCTATAAACATTTCCTTTTTGTTCAATTGGCATATACAGGGCGGCTGATATGTATTGCAACCAACTTCAGGTTGTTATCATTTGTAAACCGCTCGTCTGACAGCTGACAGATTTATTCCAGTGACAGTTCATTTTATTATTTACAAGCTTGATCTATTGCATTCAGAAAAAAAGTTATTCGTGATGGAATTCAAGCGTGATAGGGTGATTGCTTTATATTTGGCTGGAAAACCAAAATTAGAGCCCTCCAGCATTTAAATGTGAAGAAATCTCGTACCATTGCTGTGCAGCCCTTGCGCTGACTAACTTGTTCCTTTTCCCTGATTTGGCGGAACTTGGTTAGTACAGGGCCTGCGTTCACCCGTGGCATTACAACGGACCGCCATGCGTGCTCAAGTGAGCTTTGTGATATCAGAGCTGCCACTCCGACCTAACCTAACATAGCATTGCTCGTTACCGTGATACTGGCAGTGTTGCATCGCGTCCAAAAAGTGGACGAAAAAAAAAACGGTAACAACAACTGAAATGATCCGAAAAGGGAAGGCCAGATTTGATCGAAATTAAGGTGGCTATCGTTAGAGCCCCCTCCAGCATTTAAATGTGAATAAATCTTTTGTTTCTCGTACATTTTTCGTTACCGTAATACTGGCAGTATTGTAAACGGTAACAACACCAGAAATGATCCGAAAAGTGAAGGCCAGATTTGATCGAAATCCACGCCGCAGTAGTAGAAAAATTGCTCGTGAGCTGAACATATCGCGAGTACGGATGCAACACATATTGAAAAATGAGCTTGGACTAAAACCATTGAAGTTCCAAAAAGTTCAAGAGCTTATCGAAGGACAAAAACAAGTTATACTGGAAAGAGCCAAGGCAGTTACTTCGCTTTCACGAAAGTGGCCAGTTACCGAATTTGGTTTTCTCCGACAAGAAGCTTTTCCAAATTGAGCAGTTTGTGAACAAACAAAATGAACGGGTTTACTTTTAAAGAGGTCAGCTGAAAATTTACACCAGAACTCAAGCACCGCCAATGGTAATGGTGTGGACCGTCGTAACGGACGATGGTTGCTCCCCGCTCGTATTCATCGACCGTGGGGTCAAAATATATGCCGACTATTATCGGGAAAATGTCTTAAAGACAGTATTGAAGCCCTGGGAAGACAAACAGATACGCTTTTTTTGATACGCCTTGATGACAACGACCATTATGTCTAACAAGTTTGTTGTTGTTTTTATTTCTTTAGGATTTGTAGGAACTTAAGATAGGATTGTAGACTTAATAGCCTTGGTCAGTGTGCATTAAATCTCTTTAGTGAGTTAGACAGCGCTATGGTTTCTGATACTAAGGCCCGTTATTACAACTTGGCGTTAAAGTTGATTTTAGTTAAATCTAACTTTAGTTAGAGTTACCTTGATCAACGAATAAGTTAAAAATGTAGCAACAAAAATAACGAACTTGTTTACAAAATCGATAAATAAAAATATAGTAAAAACATTAGTATAAAAAATATAAGGGATAAAGATGTAAACAGCTAACAACAAAGTCCAGCGGACAAAGAAGTAAACAACCAACAACAAAGTGCAGGATGTAAAAAATTAGCGGATAGACAAATACACAAGCAACAACTAATCTGTCCGGATGAATGTAAATAAGATACACAAATAATAATAATGAAAACAAGTTGTTTACATTTTTAGATATTTCTCGAAGGCTGCCATCCTCCTTCGAGAGCATTCATCTGATTACTGACCCTTGTGATATAAAAGGCAAGACAGAGTAGACAATGGCGATTCAGTGAACATTCTGTCATTCTTGTGTGAAGTTACGTGTGATTCAGTCAGAATTCAGTCAGTTGTGTGTGAAGACGCGAGATTCAGTCAGAATTCAGTCAATCGTGTGTGAAGTCACGTGTGATTCAGTCAGAACTCAGTCAGTTGTGTGTGAAGACGCGAGATTCAGTTAAAATTCGTTCAGACACGTTGTGTATGAAGAGAATATTGTGGTATTGCTTACAAAAAGATTGTAAGCTGAGAAGAATAACGAACAGTTGTTATTGCATATTGCATACGCGGAAGAGTATGAAAGAAGTATAACAATTAAAGTAAATTGTTATTGTGTAAATCAATTTCTAAAGGCGGCACACGGAATTGTGTGAACAATAAAGAATTGATTTGAAACTAAATGCATATTTATTTTTACTTTATTTGCAATGTACGAACTCATATTTTTAACGTTTTAAAAAGGGGAAAAAACGTAACAATATTCATAAAGCATAAATTTGTCCTTTAAATCTCTAGTTTTTATTCCCTTCTTTCTTTTTTCGTTTACCTATTCCATCTCTTTGGTTCCATACTCGCTTCTGCTCTGCTCCTACTTCGGCTTTCTCTTTTTCTGCTAACAACTTTGCAAATTGTAACAAAATGCATGAATGTATTGCATGACTAGGAAACATCCCCTCAATTTTGGTCTTATAAAAAAAAGTGCTTTACCTGCTTATCTTTACGGATACGGACTAACAAAGTTATTGACTCTTTTTCCTTTTTAAGATGGCACAACACAGTTTAAATTCAATTCACCAACATTGGAGATTTTACTCCTTCTATCCAACGACACAAGTGTTATGAGCTACTCACTCCAAGTAATTTTTATTCTCTTATTATTCTTAGTGCCTTTCGGCCTTCCAGCACAAGTACTACAGGCTGACTTTATAGCCCAATTTAATGAATTTCGTCTATATGACTCAAATATTTTGATTTATTTGCAGCATCAACCCCCAAAGACGTAAAGTACTTGGGAATTTCCACTGGCATTGGAGTAAGTATTCGTCATACAGTTGTTTTCATAGCCAATCTATTATGGAAACGTAGTCAACACCGAAATTTGTCATCGAAAAATATTTGCGAAACACATTTTTCTCATACGATTTGATTTCTAAGAATTTTTAATGATGGCGTTTCAAATGAAAATGAAAAAAAGCAAAATTTTTGTGAAAACGAATGAATCTTTTGTTTGGAACACGTATTGTAATAACAGCGCAGGAAGATGGAGAAACAGGCAATTTGTGTTTATTAACATCCACCGAATTGGTGTCCTTTCGAAGCGCAATTTCCTCTCAACGTGTATGTACTATTAAAGGCATGAGTTATTTATGACTCGTGGACAGACACTCAATTGCATACACGTTGAATCAACTCTTTCATTTTCATGTGGATACCATCCCGTCCGTCCGTCTTTGCTAAGGATAAGGTCATTTGATTTGCTACTATTTGAGTGCTTTGGTAGTTTGCTACTCTTTTTTTCTTTTTTTTAATTGCTATTTTGCGTGTCTCTAGGCACTTTTAATGCACGACACATACGTCATACAACATGACAGTAATCATCCGTCTTTCGTGGTGAAACAAAACACGTCTAAAATCATGTTCTTTTTAGCCCATTTTAACTCCTGTTTTCACTATAATTGTGTAGATGACTGGGCGAAAAACAAATTTTTTAAATTATTTTTATAATTGATGGCAATCTGTTTAAAAGGCTAAAAATGGAATTCCAGAGAAGTTTAACAAAATACAGTGGAAATTCACTTCACTAGGCATAAACATTTTTGGAAAATAATTCGTGATTGTAGCACAAAGTAAAAAAGAGGTGCAGTTTATAAAAATCCCATTTTTGATTTTGTATTTAAAGCCTAGGCTTCGTATGATTTTTTTGTCCCTTTTAAAATTCGTTTTCATTTCTTTAAGGTTCATAGAATTGTCACAAAGCATTCTATATAAAAAAAATGCAAGTAATCGACCAAACAAAATGCAAATTATCGACAAAAAAAAGTGCAAGTTATCGACAAAAAATGCAAGTTATCGACCAAAGAAATGCAAATCCTTGTTCAAAAAATTAAACTCAGCGACCACAAAATGCAAGTCATTGACTAAAATAATGCAAATCATACATACATAATTGGTCATTACAACCCTTCAGCCAGGATTACTACCTACCTTGTCACACCACTTATGTTGTGTGCGTTAATTTTATACATGAGTGGCGGAACATACAGTGTAAAGTCGACTCCGAACAACAGATTTTTGAGAAGCTTTTCATGACAATTTTATTTACTCTCAGAGTTTTTGCCAGAAATCTGCTGAGAGAGGAAGACGCCGAAGAAATATTTTCAAATTTTAGATTTGATGTCTGACATGGGCTTTGAACTCGCGCCTTACGTCTAAAAAGCCAACGCACTAACTACTAGACTACGGCGACTTCAAAAAATGTATGTTATTGACCAAAAAATGCAAGTTATTGGCCAAAAATAAGAAATCAATCTAAATCTAAAATTGGAATTCATCCACCATAAAATACAAGTCATCGACCATAGAAATGCAAGTCATTTTCCTAAAAAAAAATGCATGTCATCGACCAAAAACTGGAAGTGTTCAACCAAAAAATGCAAATTATCGACCAAAAAATTCATGTGATCAACTAAAAAATGCAAGTTGTCGACCAAAAAATGCAAGAGATCAATCAAAAAATGCAAGGTACCAAAAAATCAATTCTTCGACCAAAAAATACAGGGTATCGACAAAAATGGAAGTGATCAACCAAAAAATGCAAGTTATCGACCAAAAATGAAAGTGATCGCTTAAAAAAGGCAAGGCAACAAAAAACCAATTCTTCGACCAAAAAATATAGGTCACCGACCAATAAAATTGAAGACATCTTCCTAAAAAATGCATGTCATCGACCATAAAATGGAAGTTATCGACCAAAAAATGCAAATCATTGACCAAAATATGCAAGTTATCGATCAAAGAAATGCAAATCTTTGATCCAAAAATTAAATTCATCGACCACAAAATCGACAAAAAAGCAAGTAGTTGAGAAAAAAAAAATGGAAGTTATCCAACAAAAAATGGAGGTCATCGAACAAAAAAAAAGGATGTTATCGACCAAAAAAATTCAAGTCATCGACCAAAAAATGCAAGTCAACTAACAAAAAAAAAGTCAACTATCAAAAAATTATGTTATCGATAAACAATGCAATTGCCATCGACAAAAAAAAAACATAATGCTAACATTTTATCCGCTTTGTATAGAAAACTTTTTGTTGCTCATTTGAAGAAAAAAATTAGCTTCGTTGCCTATGTATATCTCCGGTTCCAAGTAAAGTTTGATTGTAAGAAAAACTGCTTTGGAATCCTTGAAACTCTGGCTATCCAACCGATTAGGTGTATTTCCATCATCCGATTTTGACTGTTTTATATAGAGCACTATAGACTATCTCCAGCCTCAAAAGTTATCAGAACGTAACGAAAACTATCTTTGGATCCATAATCTAATACCTATTCAGCCCACTAGGTACGGAAACCACACCTTTTTAAATTTTATCGATTTTTACCCGATCTATGGCGTGCACTTTTATACTCTTGTAAAATACTCAGCTTCCTAGGCTATATCTGCTGTCTTAAAGGTTACCTGACCATAACGAAAACTGTTTCGGAATCCTTGATTTAATAGCTAATTCACTAGGCACGAAGGCGCACCTTCTAAGCCTGATAGTCATTTACACAATATGTTGTGTGATTAAATGAAGTCTTCCGATGTGATGCTTGAAATGCCATCTTTCCTATACGCTGTACTGCTGATGCAATGAATATATTCCATAGATATAGTCATCAAGCCATCAACAATTCATAGTCAAAGAAATTGTTAGACCAGCGAATATTTTGATAACGTTTTAATAATAAAATGGTTAAAAAATCTCGCGATTTATAATGATGTCTTCCAATGTAATGCTTGAAGTGCTATCTTTGCAACCAGCAATAGTGTTTACTGCAATTATTATATTACCAGAGATACATAGCCATCAAGCCAACAAAAAAATTGTAGACCAGCGAATATTTTGACAGCGTTTTAGTAATCAAATTGACGAAAAATCATACGATTTATAATGATGTCTTCCAATGTAATGCTTGAAGTACTACCTTTGCAACCAGCAATAGTGTTGATGCAATTATTATATTACCAGAGATATAGCCATCAATCCAATAAAAAATCTTAGCCCAAGAAATTCTTAGACCAACAAATATTTTGGCAACGTTTTAGTAATCAAATTGACAACATTTATTTATCAATCTGATTGACAACATTTATTTATCAATCTGATTGACAACATTTATTTATCAATCTGATTGACGACATTTATTTATCAATCTGATTGACAACATTTATTTATCAATCTGATTGACAACATTTATTTATCAATTTGATTGACAACATTTATTTATCAATCTGATTGACAACATTTATTTATCAATCTGATTGACAACATTTATTTATCAATCTGATTGAAAATATTTATTTATTTATCAATTTGATTGACAACATTTATTTATCAATTTGATTGACAACATTTATTTATCAATTTGATTGACAACATTTATTTATCAATTTGATTGACAACATTTATTTATCAATTTGATTAAATTAATTAATTTTATCAATTAATTTTATTCGCATGACACGTTTTTCCATGTGTTTTGCCTGCTTTTAGAGCAAAAGACATTAATTTTTTGTTTTGTTTTGACAAAACATCTGTCAAAATATTAAATTTTTTCTTATTTGGCAGAATTTTGACTCAAATGTTGCTGTAAATTCCATAACAAAAGGTGGATTAGCCAAGATTGTTGTATGCTTGATGGATGCTTGAAAGGATGATTGACTGCGTATAATTTGTATAGTACAATGGATTGTGCATGGATTAAGCAATTGTTTGCGTATTTAAGACACTGATTTGTGTTTTGTCGCTTGACGAAATCATTTATCTTTTATAATCGCATTATGAATCGGATACAAGACAGTAAGCAACTGTCTGTCTGTCGGTCGTGTAAATACTTGTTGAATGTTACAGAAGTTTGTAATTTCATTGTGTAGAAAATAATTCCATTGACCTTTATTGTCTGTCCGTCTGTGACTGTCTGTCTGTCTGTTCTATCTCTCACATTGTTGCCTTGTCTTTCAAAACAGAAAAAAAACGACGAGAATTCTTAAATCATAAACTGGGTTGATGACAGACGACACTACAATCAGTACGTAAGATTCATAATAACAACAACAACAATAACAATCATAATAATGATGGAATGATATGATATGAGAGAGGGTATCATAGCCGAGTATGTACTCATAAATGATTTCTTTTACGCACATCATCACGTTGTCATTACAAAAAAGTAATACCCCTGGCTGGAGGATGGATGGATGGTCTGAGCTAAAGATGTTTGTCTCAATTGCTTGAAGTAAAATTGCTTGAAATAAATTAAATTGATTTTGATTCGGCGGCTTGAATTCATTTCCATTCTTCCCCTGATTTATTTAGACTTTGTTGCTGTGATTTCAACGAAATGAACTTTGACTTTTAAACAGATTTACGACGTCGTATGTACGTATGTATGTACGCATTACCTTGTTATTTAGGAATTAATGGCAAAACAAAAATCATTTCATTTCTGGTAATTAAATCTGATTGATTGACATCAAATTAATTGATTGACATCAAAAAAGTTTATGGGGAATTTTAAATTCCAACAATTCTAAGCGTGGGAGTTAAAATGATTCGTTTTTTTTTTCTTTTGTAATCTAAAGGGTCCGCCAAATAACGCTTTAAAAAAAAAACTACAGAATATTTTCTCATTTTTCGTCGATAATATCAATGTTACGCCGACAAGCCAGAGACAATTGATGCTTTAAAGGACAATATTCGTGAAGCCATTGGTGAAATACAGCTAAAAACAATCGATAATGTGCTTAAAAATTGGACCGGGGCAACCATTTGAATGAAATTATTTTCCATTATTAAACGGAACGATTGTACTTTCAAATAAAAAAAAGAAATTTGAGAAAATATTCAATAGTTGTTTTTATAAAGAATTTCCCAAAAAAAAAAATAATTATTTGGCGGACCCTTTAATTAAAGCTTAAGTAAAATATTCAAAAGATTCTTTAATTGAAACAAAAATCGATTGGTAAAAATCGAATGCCATCCCTAATAGACTACCACTTACATGGCTCTGTACTACCAGGGTACCCGTTTCAAATATATTTCCAATCAACAGGGATAGTTAAAAATTGATTTTGAATTGCATGATGTTCAGCAATGGATTCTCTTTTAAATTCTTTTTTTCTTCTTATAAAGAACAAAGCTTCCGCTTCCATATTTTGTTTACTTTTTCTCCGTTTTAATATGTTCATCAGCTAAACAAGTGATTGATCTACTGCTGCAAGTTCTAGAATGCTAGGGTTGCCATTTGTTATTGCCTAGAAACCATACGTTGTATTTTAGTAAAGTAACGAATGATTTTCTGATGTCCACAAAAGGTTCTTTGTCGAACCTGGCACCTGTTTCTTTGATAGATAAACGTTTAGTTGGATATCTAAAGGGGTTATTTAAGGAGTTTTTGTTACCCTTAAATTTCGAATGTGATTGAAAACAAGTTCTAATTCAAAAACCAAAGATGCAAACCCACAATTTTAGCAGCGCCACTTCTTGTGTTTAACAGGGTAAATTTTATTATTAACAGAGCACTGTTAACTGTGTAACAGTCCCAATAGTAAATTAAGGGCCATTATTACAACTTACCGTTAATTAAAGGGAGGATTTTAACGAGCAGATAAATTGTATTTCATTATATTATTATTTCAATAAGATAGGAGTGATTGTAAAGCTAAATGGAAGATCATCTTAACTTTAACATTTAAAGTTCACTTTAACTTTGAACTTGCCATATCATATACTATTTTCGATATGGCAACTTCATATTTAAACAACTTTGCTCCGGCACTGCCATATTTTAATAACGAAAATCAGTTAAAAGTAACTTTGCATTTCGCTTTAGTTAAAGACACATTTAACTAAACCCAAGTTTAACGGGAAGTTGTAATAATGGCTTTAAGTTTTCTACTTTGCAATTATTGCAGACTATCGACATACAAGCATAAAGGATGGTTGGTAAGGATGCCACTACCACGGTTCGAAAGAGGACCCTATGGACTACCATTTGCCATTTGAATGTTCCCAAATGGCCACGGATCTTCTAGAGAATTTTCAATCGAAAAACTTATAGTTTCAAAGCTAATTTTTACAATACCACATCATTTTATATGGGAATTTTCGCTAATTATATTAAAGACCTTCCTTTGAATGTGATAAGACACTCATAGATTTAGTATTTATTCCAAAATTACTGTTAAATAGCTCTACTAAGAGCAAATTTTGTTTTGTTAAGAGAAAATTTTGCTCCGTTAACGTGAAATAAGGCGCTGCTAAAATTTATGGATTGAGTCTTGGATATTAAAATTCGAATTTATCTTCACACACATAAATTTGGAAGTAAGTGAGATGCAAATTAGGCCACCTTCCACTTGACTTCAGCTACGATCGCTAGAGTTTGTAGTCAAACATTTTAACCACTGCGAAACGCTGTTGCTAATGCTATAAACACACTAAACGCAATGCCATAAGCATGCAATTCGTGCAGTTAGTGATCGCTTTTGCAGTAATTTTACTGTTAGCGATTCAAAATCACAAACAAGACAAAGAAATTTCCGAAGTTCTAAATTAGTTAGCCTTTGTCGATGGACTACGAAGAGAATTTTATACAAGAAATTTGGCAAACGTACTCATAGACCTATTATTTGTCCTAAACTTAACTTCTAAACAAGTGCATTTGTCCCGATGGATACTGTTAAACAGTTTCGTTAACGCCAAATAAGGCACCGCTGAAATTTATGGATTGAGTCTTGGATATTAAAATTCGAATTTATCTTCACACACATCAATTTCGAAGTGACATACAAATTATTTCACCTTCCACCTGATTCGAGTTATGATCGCTAGAGTTTGTAGTCAAACATTAAAACGCTGTCGCTAATGCTATAAACACAATAAACGCAACACCGTAAGCATGCAATTCGTGCAGTTTTTGATCGATTTTGCACTAATTATACTGTTAGTGATTCAAAAGACAAAGAACAAGACAAAGTTTACCCCGAAGTTCTAAATTTGTTAGCCTTTGTCGATGGACTACGAAGAGAATTTTACACAAGAATTTTGGCTAACGTGTACCATGAAAATAAGCTCTTCAAAAATGCAAGGCAATGCATTTTTGAAGATTCGACTCTTTTGAAAGTAAGCAAAGGTACTTTTGAATAAAAAGAATTGTGGTTAGTGATGCAACTCGATTTCGGTTCAAAATTTCCGTATTTGTAACCAAAGATTATCCTCAAGCCGATTGTTTTTGTAGTGCGATTTGCATACTGGAACCGTTTCGGTTCATTTTTTCTTCGAAATGAGCAAGCAGTTGCCGTTACAGTGGGTAGTGGATAATAGCGAGCGCCGATAACAATCCATGCTTACTAAGATATTTATCAAGTCGATTTTTTTCCTAGAAATAGTTCTGTTTACCCCCTAGTTCGTGCAATCTAAAGCCTTTATATTACTGTCTATAGGACCATGTTAAAATATTGGCTAATAATAACAAGCCAACGATTACTGAAACATTGAAAGCCAATATTCAAGCCTCCATTGATCGGCTAGACCATGCAACTTGTAGCCGCAAAGGAGATTTCCTAGCTGTTGGTTAAAAAAATTAATGACTGGACTGTAGGGTGGGTCAAAAAAAAAGTTGAGGGCGGTATTTCTAGGCGTGGCAAAAAAATTATTTTTATATTCGTAGGGGGGTGACTGACTTTTTTGTGCCCATAGAGAGCGACTTCGTCCTACTGGACTATATGTAACATGCCAGCCAGTTGAAAAAATTAAGATCGGTTAATACAAGGAAATAAAAACAGAAGCACTAAAAGCAGACTATAAAACTAACCTTAAGGCAGTATTTTATATCTCCTGTAATCCATAATATTTGGATAAAATTTATTTACGTACCTGTAAAGAAAGAAAAGAGAAAATCATATATTAGAACTCGGATTAATACATCAAAACTAGCATAAAAATATTGTTCACAATAAATTTTCAATAAAATAAACTAGAAATTATACCATAAACACAATACAAGCAACGCAGCAAACGGAGTAATCTCTCAAGAATAGAATACATGGGCGTATATGGTAGTGATTGTTTTAAATGCAGCGCGGCACAACAAGCAAAGATTCTGCGTAGTAATGAGAGAGAATTAGTGATCACATTAGGACGATTTGTGCCGGCAATTAGCGGATTAGTGCTATCATTACAATAACATCATGAAATAGAGGTTTTAAAATCCCGATATATGAAACAGAATGCGGATAAAACGTTTTAATGGCACCGTTTTGCCGCTGCTGCCTTAATTACACTATGCGACAAAATACTAATAATAAAAAAAAAATAAACACACCCGGCTAATGTCATAGCGTAGGTTGTGAGTTTTATTGAGTAGACATCAAAAATATTTTTTATATTTCTCCAACCCTTCAAACTTTTTTTATTTGACAAAAACCGTTTTTTTCTCTTACTTTATGCACAAATTTTTTGATTACTCAAACATTTCTGACCCGATTTCCAAAATTTAAATCTTTTTGGCAAGGTGAGAGATGGAGCTTTCAAACGGTATACATATATCTATTATTTGGCTTAATATGCTATGAGATTTGATGAGGTAAACTTGGAAAATGCAAATATTTTTCATAATTTTTCAAGTTTGTCCGTTCATAGTAGCAAACTTTACTTAAAAGCTATACGATAAGTGATAACATTCTGATAGCGCATTATCTTGCAAAGAGTTTGACACTTTGTTTGATCAAATCGGACAAAAATTACCGTAGTTATTGTTTAAAAAGTCTAACAATCCAGTTATATTTTTTATATATGTGACCTTATCAAATCAATTTTCGATTCAAAAATGTTCAGATTTTTTAATGGATCTTGATTGTTTATAGGAAAATGTGTCAATTTTGAACGACCACCAAAAGTTGGCCAATGTTTGCAAAAAAAAAAAACGCAAATATTAGCCGACTTCTGGATGTTGTACAAACGTGAGATTGACACATTTTGTGAGAAACAATCAAAATCCATCAAAAATTTTGACAATTTTTGAACTAAAAGTTCGTTTGATGAGATGATATTTAAATAATAACTACGGCAATTTTTGTTCGATTTGATCAAATGATAACTCAATATCTTCACAACAGAACAGACTTTAAGAATATTATCACTTATCGTAGATTTTTTAAGTAAAGTTTGCTACTATGAATGGACAGACTTGAAAAATAATTTTTTAAGTTTACCTCATCAAATTTCATAGGATATTAAGTCACATAATATATAAATGTATACCGTTTTAAAGGTCCATCTCTCCCCTTTCCAGCAATTTTTAAATTGTCAAAATCTGGTCAAAAGTGTTTGAGTAATTTAGAAGTTTGTATGTAAAGTCAAAAAAAAAACCCGCAGTTTTTGTCAAAAAAAAACAAATTTAAATAATAACTTCGGCAATTTTTGTCCGATTTGATTAAAAGATGACTCAATCTCTTCACAAGAGAACAGACTTTACGAATATTATCACTTATCCTATATCTTTTAAGTAAAGTTTGATACTATGACTGGACAAACCTGCAAAAGATGAAAAAAAATTCAAAATTTCCAAGTTTTCCTCATCAAATATCATAGGATATTAAGTCAAATAATATATATATGTATACCGTTTTAAAGGTCCATCTCTTCCCTTTCTAACAAAATTTAAATTTTGGAAATCGGGACAAAAGTGTTTGAGTAATCCAGAAGTTTGTACGTAAAGTCAAAAAAAAAACAGTTTTTGTCAAAAGAAAAAATTGTTTTTGTCAAAAAAAAAATAAACAAATTTGGAATGTTCAAGAAATATAAAAAAAGGTTTTTTAAAGCTCTGCTCAAATAACTGAATAACGTGGACTATGTAGTTAACCGGGTATATTTTCACTGTCGCATCGTGTGCTTACTTTATGCTGCAATTAGAAAACTGTTGCAGTTGCTGCGTTGCGTCTATTGTGTTTATACCAGTAAAATGAATGAAAATGTATAAATATCCGCTTAAAATTGATACGATTTATTTATTTTTTTCCAATTACAAATTAATCAATGCCAGTTACGAAATGACTTTCGGTAAACAAGCTTTAATAAACTTGATACTGTTGATATCGCTTGGCACGCCTGTACTTCAAGGGTTATACAATGTAAATCAATTTTCAATTTTTTTTTCTTATTTTAATAACATAAAATAATAAATATGCTCATTTGTTATTGTTATTCAAAACAATTATAAACAATTTTATCAATAAATGAAGGTCGTACGACGTCATCATCATCATAATCATCATCATCATTGTCGTACGAGTAGTATTTGTACCATGAAAATTACATGACAATGTATGTACATGGATATGTACAGGGTGGCTGATATGTATTGCAACCAAACCGCTTATCTGACAGCTGATAGATTTATTCCAGTGACAGTTCATTTTATTATTTCCAAGCTTACAAAAGCATTTTGATCTATTGGATTCAGAAAAAATATTACTGGTGATGGAATTCAAGCGTGATAGTGTGATTGCTTTATATTTGTTTGGAAAACCACCACAGGTGGCTATCGTTAGATCCCTCCAGCATTTAAATGTGAATAAATCTTTTGTTTCTCGTACCATTGCTGTGCAGTCCTTGCGCTGACCAACTTCTTCCTTTTCCCTGATTTGGCGGAACTTGCGTTCACCCGTGGACCACCATGCGTGCTCAAGTGAGCTTTGTGATATCAGAGCTACCACTCCGACTTAACCTAACGTACCATTGCTCGTTACCGTGATACTGGCAGTGTTGCATCGCGTCCAAAAAGTGGACAAAACAAAGCGATAACAACACCAGAAGTGATCCGAAATGTGAAGGCCAGATTTGAGCGAAATCCAGGCTGCAGTGGTAGAAAAATTGTTCGTGAGCTAAACATATCGCGAGAACGGATGCAACACATATTGAAAAATGAGCTTGGATTAAAGCCATTGAAGTTTCAAAAAGTGCAAGAGCTCACCGATGGACAAAAAAAAAGTTAGACTGGAAATAGCCAAGAAGTTGCTTCGCTTGCACGAAAGTGGCCAGTTACCGAATTTCGTTTTCTCCGATGAGAAGCCCGTTCCAAATTCAGCAGTTTGTGAACAAACAAAATGATCGGGTTTACTTTCAAACAGGTCAGCTAAAAATTTACATCTGCGATTGGCCACCAGAACTCAAGCCCCACTGATGATAATGGTGTGGGCCGCCGTAACGGCCGATGGTCGCTCCCCTTTCGTATTCATCGACCGTGTGGTCAAAATAAATGCCGAATATTATTGGGAAAATGTCTTAAAGACAGTATTGAAGACCTGGGCAGACAAACATTTCGTCCGCAGACCATGCACATTCCAATAGGACTCAGCATCACCGCACTTAGCAGGCGTTAACCAAAAAAAAAGGCGGTTCCTCTCTTCATTTCTACCGCACAAAGGCCACCAAAATCTTCGGTTCTCAATCCGTTGGACTTTTTCGCCTTGGGCATTTTGGGGAAGTAAGGTTCTCACTAAAAAATGCCAAAGTGTCGATCATCTCACGACGGCACTTCGCCCGGAATGGACCAAAATACCGCAGAGCCACTTTCGTGCAGCCTTTGTTGGCTTTTTCAGCCGTTTGAAGGCCATAATACGTACCAAAGGTGGTCAATTCGAACAAATTTAAAATGATCCCAAAATTTTATGTTATTTCCAACCTTTTTTGCTTTTGAACAATAAAATTAAAAAAAAAAAAATGATGGTAATGGTGTGGGCCGCCGTAACGGCCGATGGTCACTCCCCGCTCGTATTAATCAACCGTGGGATCAAAATAAATTCCGAATATTATTTGGAAAATGTCTTAAAGACAGTACTGAAGACTTGGGCAGACAAACATTTCGGACGCGGACCATAAACATTCCGCGTCAACCAAAAATGGCAAAAAGGAAATAGGTTCCTAGCTTCATTTCTAAAATCTCCGAATCTCAATCCGTTGGACTTTTGCGCCCTAGGGCATTTTGGAAAGTAAGGTTCTCACTAAAAAATAGCAAAATGTCGATTATCTGAAGACGGTGCTACGCCGAGAATGGGCCAAAATACTGCAGAGCCACTTACGTGCAGCCTGTGACGACTTTGTCGGCCGTTTGAAGGCCATAATTCGTACCAAAGTTGGTCAATTCGAACAAATCTAAACTGATTCCAATATTTGATGTTATTTCTAACCTTTTTTGCTTTTAAACAATAAAATTTAAAAAAAATGTTGCATTATATATCAGCCACCCTGTATGCACGTTATTCATTAAATTCACTTGCTTGTAGTTTCATCGTTTCTTTTCATCATTGCGCCGGCTAAATGACACAACAACAAAATTAATGATAGATTGATAGATTGACTGCAAATACAAACAGCAAAAAAAAAAGAATGAGAATGACATTCAATGCTTTAAAGCCAGCAGATGACCAAAGCAATTATTTTATTTAAATTTTTATTTTTTATTTTTTTTTTATAATATTTTTATGGTCGTTTTTATTACGTTTTTTTAATATTAAACAACAACAACAACAAAAAAGAAAACAATTTTAATACTAAAAAGAAATTACAAAAGCAAGTGTAATTGTGTTAATTGTAAATGCATGTTTTATTAATAAGTTTACAATACAAATCGATTTGTAATCGATTACAACACATTACATTACACATTGTAATAATGGGGACTTAAAAAACGGATTTCCTGTTGAAAAATCGAAAATCACTAAATTGCGTTGTAATTGCGTACAAAAACCTAAAAATAGGTCACAATAACAACAACAACAAAAAAAAAAACGATTTTTTTTAAATAAAATTTTTTATTAATTTCCGTTTGGTTTTTTGTTAATTAAAAAAATTTAAATTTTCTTGTATATTTCGATGACAGTTTCCTTTGACAGTTTTGTCTCCAGACGGCGACATCATAAAATAACACCAGCACAGACAAAATACGCAACATTCTAGATTTTATTCAATAACGACGAACACAGGCTAAGAGGATCATAGATAGTGTTGGATGCTAGATTGGATGCCCGGATGGCACCAGAGTTTAATGTACTAAACCTAAATCCTGAGGCCGTAAATTGGATTCCCATCTCAGAGTTCCTAGATGCTTTTGATTGTCTGATTGTTTGTCTGACATTACACGTGATTAGGGTTCGGGGCTTGAACCCTGGCTTTACGTCCAATAAGCCAACACACTACCTACTAGACTACGGCGACTTCAATAAGCAATATTCTAGATTTTATTCGATAAGTTAAGAGGATCACATACATTGAGTCGTGGTTGCTAGTTGGGTGCCCCGGATGTCATAATTTCTAGTATGCTAAACTTCAAATGGCGAGGTCGGGGGTTCAATTCCCAATACAGACTCTAGATAATTCTTATTGTCTGATTATTTGTCAGACTTTACAGCCGATTACACATAATATAAAAAAGAGCCCCCTGTTAGTCTAGTGAGTAGTGTGCTAGACTATTAACGTAAGAGTTGTGGGTTCGATTCCCACCAAAGGCTCTGGTCTCGTGACACTACACAGAGCATATGTTCTAAGTTACTCAGCTCGTATATAATTAGAATATAATTCGTAATTTTATTGTAATTAATAAATAAATAAAAAAAGAAAATGAGAATTATTACGAAAAGCAATTCTAGAAACAAAAAAAGTCTGAAACTGGTTATTAAAAAATGTCGCACACTACCCCCTCGAACATTTCTAATATAAACTATTCTCCTGTAATCCAACCACACATCACCAAAGAGTATTCAAAAAGATGAGTAGATTCGAATCATAGTCATAATTCCTGATACTTACACGCATTCATGCTTATTTTAATATAATAGAACCTATACTCATATTCAAAGTTAGAAATACTAATCGTACTAATACTTAACAACACGTTTCGACTCTTCATAACTCAACATTTACAAGCCGATTACAAAATATGTATGATTCGAGTACGAACCTTAAATTCTCACTCACTAAATAATCTTTGGCTTTTCTTTTAAATATTTTCTTGTAAACGCAACAGAACTCGAATCATTTATGAGTATTTCTCTAAATTTAGGAGTCTAAATGAATGGGCTTATGAACCAAACATACTTCGAATGATATGAGTTTGATATCAACTTTGTAAACTTATATATCAACGTTATGGTGAGTACGAATGAATAAGACTACATAGTTAAATTACTATATTGTTGACCTACACATACTCAAAATTTCTTGAATACTTCATATGAGTAGCGAAAAAACGATTCATAATTGATCCTTTATTCCAAAACAATGCAATACACGCATAGGGGAGATCTCCTAACTAAAGACCTCAAGAGAAATAAGCCCTCCTTTATAGAAAAGCACAGCGTTACAATTGTCGTTTAATGTTACTCAGTTTTTCCATTACCAACTATAAACCCTTTAGTCTGGACGACAACCAAGCTTCTCACACAACCCATGCTGTATGTGTTAATTTTATCCACAAATGACGGAACCTACAGTTTAAAGTCGACTCCGTATGACAGATTTGAGACATATTTGATGGCAATTTTATTCACTCTCACAGTTTTTGTCGCATGTACACAACAGACCTAAGTAATTGGCCGCTACAACCATTCATTCAAGATTACGACCTAGTTTCTCACATCACCCATGTTGTGTGTGTTAATTTTATAAATGAGTTGCCTAAATAAAACAAGCTTTTTTAAAACGCAGTGGCAACGAAGAGCTTCAGATAAATTGTTTTTCATTATTACGAGTACCCAATAAGATAGAAGTAAGCGTTAAGCTAAAGGGAAGATCATCCTACCATTAACATTTAAAGCTCACTTTAACTTTGAACATGCCATATCATATACTATTTTCGATATGGCAACTTCAAATTTAAACAAAATAAACATATACAACAAAACAGCAAAGTCAGATGTTGCCACTACGTTAAGAAAAAACCTTGTTTAATTGAGCAGTTTTATCGACTTTGCTTCGGCATTGTCATATTTTAATTTTATTTTATCTGTAAGTTGTAATAACGAAAATCAGCTAAAGCTAACTTTACAGTTCGCTTTAGCTAAAGGTACCTTTAACTAAACCAGAGTTTAACGGCATGTTATAATAATTGTCTTTAGTCTAGTAATTTATTTCGCCTTCGCAATGATATTTACCAAAAGTGATTATTTCAATCCGGTATTTTAAAGCTCTTAGGGTCATTATTACAACTTGCCGTTTACTGAAGGGAAGATTTTAACAGAGGGATAAATTGTTTTTCATTATTATGAATACCCAATAAGATAGAACTAGTCGCTAAGCTAAAGGGAAGATCATTAGCTTAATATTTAAAGTGAACTTTAACATTTAAAGGCCACTTTATGTTTGAACTTGCCATATGATATACTTTTTTCGATATGGCAACTTTAAATTTAAACAAAATGGGCATATACAACAAAACAGCAAAGTCAGATGTTGCCACTACGTTAAGAAAAAACCTTGTTTAATTGAGCAGTTTTATCGACTTTGCTTCGGCATTGTCATATTTTAATTTTATTTTATCTGTAAGTTGTAATAACGAAAATCAGCTAAAGCTAACTTTACAGTTCGCTTTAGCTAAAGGTACCTTTAACTAAACCAGAGTTTAACGGCATGTTATAATAATTGTCTTTAGTCTAGTAATTTATTTCGCCTTCGCAATGATATTTACCAAAAGTGATTATTTCAATCCGGTATTTTAAAGCTCTTAGGGTCATTATTACAACTTGCCGTTTACTGAAGGGAAGATTTTAACAGAGGGATAAATTGTTTTTCATTATTATGAATACCCAATAAGATAGAACTAGTCGCTAAGCTAAAGGGAAGATCATTAGCTTAATATTTAAAGTGAACTTTAACATTTAAAGGCCACTTTATGTTTGAACTTGCCATATGATATACTTTTTTCGATATGGCAACTTTAAATTTAAACAAAATGGGCATATACAACAACCAAAATGAAGTTCGCTGTTGCCACTGCGTTGAAAAAAAAAACTTGTTTAATTGAGCAATTTTATCGACTTTGCTCTCGCACTGTCGTATTTTTAAAAAGTAAACTGTAAGTTATAATAAACAAAAGAAGTTAAAGGTAACTTTACAGTTCGCTTTAGCTAAAGGTACCTTTAACTAACGCCAACTTTAACGGGAAGTTGTAATAATGGCACTTAGTCTAGTAATTTATTTCGCCTTTGCAATAATATGTATTTACCAAAGCCGCTTATTACCATTTCAATCCGGTATTTTAAAGCTCTTAAAGTGTCCTCCATTAGGTGTACTTTATATACAGAGAAGGGGAAATGAAACTAAAGTAGAGAAGACAACTTATGTGAATGAAATGACTAAAGTTCTGATCGTTACTGTACGAGTATGTGATTATTCAAGCATGGATATGCTTGAGTTGAAGGCTTTTTATTTGATTTAAAAACATCGAATTTCTGTTTTCTACAACTTATAATAATTTTAAACTCGTTTTTTTTTTTTTGTTTTTAAATATTTAATTTGTTTTATTGTAATTCTGGTTTAGATTCTTTAATTTTCTCCCTTCTTTCTTCCATAACTTCTTAGGCAAAAATCATTGTTTCTTTATTCAACACGTATTTCATCGTTATCGACAATGTTGGCTGTTTATTAATTTATCTTGTTGCCACCTTTTTGTGGTAATTTAATTTCACTGTTTTTATCTCTTTGCTCCATATACACACATACGAACAAACACAATCCGTAGGTCGTACATACAAAATTAACTCAATAGCTTAAGGCAGCGACAAAAGAACAGAAAACACAAGAAACAATACAATTTGGATCCAGATCCAGACAAAAGGCTGCCTGCAGTGTATTTTATCCATATTCTACAGCACAACTACATTACATTTATCAACATAGTAGAAATCATCAAACATGGCCTTTTAATTTCTTCCTATCGTATTCTGTTCAGTTCAAATTAATTGTGCTGCTACACGAGAAAATGTAGGCCAATGGATTTGAAATGGAGTTTGTAAACCGAACTTTTTTTTTGCATGGATTAGACACATGAAAAGCTAGTGGCCAACTGGAGTAAAGGGAACCAATGTAATCACTGTAAGCCTCTTTCTTGTAATACCCATGATCTACCTATGCTTTCGCATTGCTAAACATTAAAATTATAAAAAAAGGTACAAAAACAAAAACAATGAACTTGTTTACATGATAAACAAGTAAACAAAAATACAACAACAAACTCTACAAGAAAAAATGAAAACAAATTACACAAACAACAATAATGTAACAACGATGTTTACGTTTATAGAGATCTCGAGAAAGCGAAGCCACGAACATTTGCCTTCAAGAACGTTCATCAGCTTTATAAAAGGCAAAGCAAAGCAGGCAACGGAGTTAGTAAATGTCCAGAAGCCGTTGTGTAGTATTTTCAATCTTAGTCTGTAGATTTAGATTAGAGGACCTGTACTTGTCAATTGAGACAACTACAATACCCGGAAGTCGATTTGACCCATTGTACGAAACGTCTTTAAACTAAAAGGATAATAGAACGGATAGAAAAAAGGAGACATAGTAGGAAAGGGAAAATGGGAAGCGGAGGAGGCCAAACAAACCATGAAGAGAGAGAGAGAGCGACTACACTGATATAGCCCTAGCATTTCTCAACCAGCTGAAGCTACTAATGAATCTGTAGAGAGCCTTAATGTCGACTTTCGAAGCAGAATACAAACCCTCTAAGAAGCTCCTGCCAAGGGTCCTTGACCTCAACTTACAAAAGCTCTGGCCAGTAACAGAGAAGGTGCTCTATAGTCTCCAACTCCTCCTCATCGCAACATATACTGCAATCGTACAGCTGGAATCTGTTCCAGATCCCCGTCAGCGACCTAAGCTCGTAGTGCCCCGTAATAAAACCAATAACGGGCCTTAAACTGGCCTAATCAAGTCCAGCAGCTAACCTGTTCTCACCCTATCTATAGCAGGCTATATACGTATAGAAACATGACAACCAGGTTCGTTCTTCCAACGCCTCTGTGTATTCCCCTCTGACCCATCCAGTAATGAGGTCATAGATATGGCTGATCGGAGGGTCAGGGGCAATCACTAATTCGTCATTAACTCAGAAAGCGCACTTAACCTAGTGAGAGCATCCGCTGTCTCATTACCCAGTACTCCGCTATAATCCGGAACCCAGCATAGACGGATGCTATCCGGTTTACAAGTCCTCAACGAATCCTTAGGCTTGCGAACGAGCCATTATTTGCATCAGATCGACGCAATGGCCCTAAGGGCAGCCTAAATGGCAACGAAAATCATGTAAGATCCCGAATCAGAAGTTGGGCCACTAGCTATGGCCTCAATAGCCTTCACTTCAACCTGAAGTGAAGCTAAAGATCGAGTTCCGTACAGAAAACCCCAGCATCTGTGTACTTCTACCTAACTTGGACCCATCTGTGAAGATAGGCTTTTATGATTACTGTTGTCTGAATTGTCTTCAGATAATCTGGTTTTGAAAGTGAAGAGTTGAGGCTTCATTGTACTTAGAACCCGGTGAGAATGTACGATCACCAAGCGAAACACTCTCGTAGTATTAAGATCGTTAAACACATTTTATTACTCAAAACTTTAACCTTTAAACCATCTGTAGATTAGACTTGATTAACCTCAGGTCGAATGCCACTCAGTAATAGGTAGGAAGTAGACGTAGTTAGGTATGAAACCATGGGTCAAACCCCAGCTTAGACATTTCGAACAAAAAACTTTCTGCAGTCTTTTGGTAAAAACTCTTGGCAGTAAAACAAATTCCCATGAAAAGTTTCTCAAGCCTATCACTAGATTAAAATTAAGATACTCAATATGGATGATGTGATAAGCTGGGTTGTAATCTAGACTAAAGGGTTGTAATGACAAAGGCAGTGATAGCCTGGTGAGTAAAATCTATATCTACAGTGCTAAGGCAACACTATATAGCAACAAAGTATCAACGGTAGTGGTCTAAATAGCCACCGTTGCTCAATAACTACAGTTTAAAGGCTTATGATGATTATTAGGTTGTAATCCAGACTAAGAAGTTGTAATGACAAAGACAGTGATAGCCTGGTGAGTGAAATCTATATCTGCAGTGATAAGACAATACTACATACTACAAACGGTAGTGGTCTAAATAGTCACCGTTGATCAATAATTGCAGATTAAAGGCTTGTGATGATTATGATGGGTTGTAATCTCAAAGGCAATGATAGTCTGATGGTTAAATCTGTTTGAGCAGTGATAAGCCAACGCTACACAGCAACAAAGTAGCAACGATAGTGGTCTAAATAGTCCACGTTGATCCTATAACAGTGATCTACAGTTTAAAGGCTTACGAAGATTACAATAGCGAGAACACGTTTTAGCACAGATACACACCACTTGAGCATTGTTGCCAAATAAAGGAAATTAATAAACCAACATTTACTCGTACTCTGTCGGCAAGCCATTTTAAATTTTCTGGATGTCTGTCTCTATCTCTGTCCCTCTCTCTCTCTCTCATTCGTTCTGTGCTGTGGATAAAGTTACGTTTACCAAGTTTTACACTCAAATTGGTCTGTCACGTCGTTGCTCTTTCCTCATATTTTTCTTCGCCTCCCATGGATCATGACAGTATTTTTGGTTTCAATTTTTAATTTTCGTAATTTTTTCTTTTTTTATTTCGTTTTCTTTCTTTGCAACATTACAACAATAACTTATTATACTGCCATGCCATGTAGTGTATATGTACTACTAATACAGTGCTAAACAATAGTGGTGTAAACCTTTTAAAATTCATACTTCGTATAGGAGTCATTATACACAGTAGGAGTTGAATGGGGAAAACGAGAGAGGAGGGGGGGAGGGCGATCCTATTTATAGACAGGAATTAAATATTAAGAACTGGTTTGTATGCCCCTAGTAACCGACTGGCTTCATTTGATTTATGGAAAATTGCAGTTTTAAATATAGTTTGTATACCATGTGGTTGTTGTAGTTGTTTGTCGTTCGTTGTACCAGACTTATTTGGCTTTACACTTCACAAATGACTGCTATTGAGCGATTTAGTGGGAAAAGGTCAAAATATTATTGCAATTAACAAAAAATACAAAAGAAAAATTAATCTGATTCATTTTAGTTGAGTTTTGAAAGGCCCAAAGCGAAAGAGAAAGAGAGAGAGAAAAATGGTGAAAAAAATATAAAAAATTTGAATATTTTAAAAATGACGACTCATAAGTCATAAAATGCAAGTTAAAAGTTTGCAGGTTCCAAAATATATTTAAAAACGTTTAAAATATGAGTTCGTAGATTGCAAATAAAATTAAAATAAGTCTTTTTTTATTCGCACAATTCTGCGTGCCACTGTTCACAACTTGATGTAAACAACAACAATTGCTCTCCTTTATTATTTCTCTGTTTACAACCTTTGTATAAACAATAACAATTACTAGGCAATTATTCCACAGATCTTTGTAACGTGCGATCTTCAAAACACGACTACTCTCTACAAACACACCTTATCTTCACACCAGACTGACCGAACCTCACTAACTTACTCGCCTGCTTTGCCTTGCCTTTTATATGTTAGGGTAAGCATATACAAACATAATTGATTATTACAACCCTTCAGTCAAGATTATGATCTAGCTTCCCACACCACTTATGTTGTATGCATTAATGTTATACGTGAGTGGTGGGACCTACAAGTTTAAAGTTGATCCCGAAAGATAGATTTTCTGAGAAGCTTTTTCATGGCAATTTTATTTACTCTCAGCGTTGTTTTGCTAGAGTTTGCTGAGAGAAAGACACCGAAGAAATATTTTCGTTTTGATGTCTGACTTGGGGATTTGAACTCGCGCCTTTCGTCTACTAAGCCAACAAACTACTTACTAGACTACAGCGACTTACGTCACCGCATTTACCTTTTAAAAACGTTTAAAATATGACCTCATAGATTCCAAATAAAATAATTCTAGCTTTTGTTTTAATTAAAATTTCTCATTATTTGCACAATTCTGTGTGCTACCGTTTACAACTTGATGTAAACAACAACAATTACTTTGTTTGTGATTCTTTTGTTTATACCCTTTATATAACCAATAATAATTACTAGGCAACTGTTCTATAGATCTTTGTAATCTTGTAATCTTCAACTTACGATTACACACCGCGTCTTCACACAAGACTGACTGAACTTTACGAACTCAATCGCCTGCTTTGTCTTGCTTTTTTATGGCAGAGTAAACAGTCTGATAAATGTTCTTGAACGATTTCATAACAGATTGCTGGTAAAAACTCTGAAAGTAAATAAAAAAAAACTGAAAGAAGTTCTTGGAATATCATTTCTATGCGTAGCCCTACTGTCTGAAGGTATGAGTTTTACTTATAACGCTTTTTAGAGCAGATATGCTGATAAAGTACTTCAAATACGACTTTATCCTGGGAAAACATTGTCTACCAACTTAAGGGTCCGTGGAACGAGATCTCTAACATTGTGTAAGAGCCTTACAGAACACTACACGAATACTTTTTCAAACTAGAAAAAGCAACATGGAATTAAAAAACCGCAATCGGTTCAAAATACCAGCTGCAGAATTTCAAAAACCGCTGCAAGAGCTAGACAAAAACGCAATGTTTTCTAACGGGAGACCGCACTATTGGCAGTTTCGCTGACAGGTTCGGTCTGCTCTACCAGAATTACTGCAGAAGCTGTCTTAATGTGGAGCCATGCGAGTGACGCGGCATCGAGGTATTTTGATAAGTCTTTCGATGAGTTCTTATCTCATGAAATGGAATACCAATTGTCTGGAGGATAACATATTGCTTAAAATGCTGTACATTGTCTAGAAGTCTAGACATAATTTCTTTTGAAATCGTCATTACATTACGGATATGAATTCTATTGAAATCTGATGAATAATATCGAGCTACCAAGCTATCATATCGTCACAAAAATGGGGGAAAAAATCGAAATACTGGTGTTTTGCTTTTACATCGTTTAACATTAAAATTATAAACAAGAAACTTGTTTACAAATTATCGCACTGCGGAATATAAACAAGAATATACCAAAAAGTCGCCGTGGTCTAGTGGGTAGTGTGTTGGCTTATTAGACAAAAAGGCCCGGGTTCGAATCCCAGGTCAGACATCAAAACGAAAAATATTTCTTCGGCGACTTCCTCTCAGCAGATTTCTGGCAAAGACTCAGAGAGTAAAAACTGCCATGAAAAGCTTCTCAAAAATCTGTCGTTCGGAGTCGACTTTAAACTGTAGGTCCCGCCACTCATGTATAAAATTAACGCACACAACATAGATGGTGTGAGAAGCTAGGTCGTAATTCTGACTGAAGGGTTGTAATGGCCAATTATGTTATGTTATGTTATGTTATGTATATACCAAAAAAAAATACTAAAGGAATAAATGTAAACAAACAACAATAATGAAACAACTATGTTTACATTAATAGAAATCTCGAAAAGGCGATAAAGACAAGGCAGAACAATTAGTAAAAGTTCAGTTGTGGTTTGAAGATCTCCGTTACAATGATCTGCCGAACAATTGTCTGGTAATTGTTATTATTTATGCAAAGGATGTAAACATAGGAATTACAAACAAAGCAATTGTTGTTGTTTACATCAAGTTGTGAACAATGGCATAATTAAAGCCCGCAAGAAATAGATTAACGTGATCAAATCACTTGATCTTAATGGCCAATTCACATCGCCTCCTTATTATCTTGCAATTCTTCAATTTTATATGTTCTTTAGAGTCTCAGCTATCACGTTCAACCTTACTTTATGGTCATCCTATGTTATTTAGTAGACTTTTCTTGATATTTCCAAAGTAAACAAAGTAAACAAATATACTACAAACAAGCTAAAAGAATAAATGTAAACAGCATGTTTACTTTTATAGCGATCTCGAGAAGTTGAAGCCACGTACATTCGTCTTCAAGAACATTCATCAGACTACTAGCGTTGCCATATAAAAGGCAAGGCAAAGCAGGTAATTGTGTTAGTAAAAATTCAGTCAGTCTTGTGTAAAGACGTGGTGCATTTAAAGAGAGAATCGTGGCTTGAAGATCTCCGTTACAAAGATCTGACGAACAATTGTCTGGTAATTGTTATTATTTATGCAAAGGATATAAACAAAGGAATAACAAGCAAACAATTGTTGTTGTTTACATCAAGTTGTAAACAGTGGGGCACAAAATTGTGCGAATAATAAAGAAGTTTAACTAAAGCTAAACACAAAATTTATTTTTATTTTTTTTTTTTTGCAATTTAGGAGTTTATGTTTTAAACGTTTTTAAAAGATAAAAACCTGACAATATTTTTTATTATAATTATTACAAGCTAAGTAGCTTTGACCTTATGCTCAGTGTAGAGTAACATATGAGAGAATCGAATAGTCTAAGGCACTACCCAGGACATTCACCCCACTAGCTAACATAAACTGTGATAATTACTGCAAATATCATTACCAACTGTTTGCAAGATGTGAACTCTCTTAATGAGGTCACATTTTGCTATGTACCTTCATAAAAAAAGGCTGTGCTTTCAACATATCCGAAGTTTATTGAACTTATCCCGTAAAGAAACCATACAAAGGGAACAAGAAACCAAAACCAAGATATTCAATGCCAAAAAAAAATTACTTCCAATAATTATTCTATTAAATGGAGCAAATGAAATCCTAAAGCAGAATTACATGGCAATTAATTTATTTTTCTTTTTTTATTCCATTTTCTGCTTTATATTAGTCCGTCATTATCTTTTTTCTTTAGAAGAACAGAAGAACACACCCACCCGACCAAAAAAAAAAAAATAAAGAAAAAGACAGTCTGTAACAAAAAGATGCCTTCTAACGAACGTACGAGAAAAATGTCTGTCTTTCTCTATTTGAAATGTTATACAACAACAAAAACATGGAGAGAAAAACAAAAAAGAAAAATCAATTTCATACAATTTTTCCGGTTTTCCCAACCATCCTACTACCTACCAACCAACCAAACAATCTATCTTCACACATAAATTTTCTTTGAGTGCTAATGACGGTTTGGGAAAATAAAAGTATTTTCAGTCAACTAACTTGTCTAATAACGTATAATAACCACCCTGACTACCTGTGATTAGCGGCAATAGGCGAAGAAGTTGTAAGGTGAAGAAGTCTATTATAATGTAGGCTAATGTGTTAATAAAACCCCTCCCTTCCCTTCCCTTCACACCTTCATCTCATAATAATGCTTAGCTTGGGAGTGTATTTTTCGTTGATTTAATTAATAAGAAACAACAATCTTCTTTCAATTAAAAGTTCAAAGGTTAATAAAACTTTTCCCACAAAAAGACCGACAATCGCAGAGAAGATAGTTGAGCGTCTTTAACTTCTCCACTCACCTCCATATAGCATGCCAGAAATCAGACTAAAATCTACTCCAAAACGCCATTATCGATCTAACATCATAATGCCTCGTGAGAAACCCAGTGATCATTATCACATTGGACTTTATAAGTCCCAGGATTGAGCCCGTTCTTTCACCGTCCTGGTTAACTACCATTTCGTTCTACCTTCTCTGTAACTGCTCCATCTAGCGGACCTATCACTCAAAGAGTTCATAGACGTAGCAAATAGGAGGATTAAGCATACATCATCAATTGATCCTATTCTAGCTTTTAATTGAGTGATTCTATGATTTCAATTGAGTGAAATGCAGGAAGTGCTTCCATCTTTCCAATATCAGAAATACTAGTATGCCCCTGTACCCAACAGAAACAGTTCCAAATGTGTACAAAGGCTCCTATGGTACCCTTCTTACAGTTAAAAGATTGACACCAATTTTGTATAAATGATCCATAAAAACGCAAATTCGCCTTAGTCGAATAGGTAGTATATTGGCTAATATACGAAAGGCCTCAGTTCAAACCCCAGGACAGACATCAAAACGAAAATATGTAAAAATATTTCAGCGGCGACTACCCCTCAGGAAATTTCTGGCAAAAACTCTGAGATTAAATATGCCATGAAAATCTGTCATTCCGAGTCGACTTTAAACTGTAGGTCCCGTTACTCACGTATAAAATTAACACACACAACATGAGTGGTGTGAGAAACTAGGTCCTGGCTAAAGGGATGTAGTAATGATTATGTATCTATGATCCATAAAAACGCATACTGACCAAGATTTAGAACTAAGAGTAAATAATTGTCGTGAAAATGTTTCTCAAATCTGTCAACGTTAAACTGTAGGTCCAGCCGCCATTCACTTATAAAACACACACAACATGGGTAGTGTGTGAAGCAACGTCGTAATCCTTACTAAAGTGTTGTAATGGCCAATTAAGCAGGTTAACCCGCGATACACTTGCCTTATGATAAAACAAAGAATATTGTTTTGACATGGGTTTCACTTCCAGCGGCGGGGAGGGTTGCGGAGTTTACCCTGGGAAACTATACCTGAACATTTCACTTCGTCTACTGGACTATTGCAGCGTGTTTTAGGTGACAGTAATGGCTATCTACCGGGCCGCTCAATGGATCCTCGCCTACGTGGTTCCTATCACCCTCATCTCAATATTTCCTGCCATAAAATCTCTGTCGAACATTTTCAATAACTCCAGAATCGTTAAAGAATGTCGCCGCTGTATCAACTTTCTTTCTAGGCGCTTCAGTGTCATACTTATCTGGGTTCCTGGGCTCTGCATATCTGATGGAAACTGCAGAGCTGGCGAGCTCACCACTACTACCGGAATTTTCTTCAATAGAATAGGAATGGCAATTTCCTCCTAAAGCTGGACATCGCGCAGATATTCTTTTGAAACGCCAACCTATCCTGGGTCAATGAGTATTTCACCGCTAGGCCTCAATCGGTAGAAGGCGCACCAACCAGTTACTTGGACTTGGTCTTAACATCACAGTGGCCATGCTTACAGATCATAGTGTTATGGGTAGACACGCGGTAAGAATGCGGTTCCCATTTAACGACTTTATCCGCTGAAGAAGAGGAGCCTGTTATCCACTTTCTTTGTCAATGCCCTCTAGCGATGTCCAGATATACGCTGAGCGCCATAAGTGAGTCAACGCCCACTATAATTTAAAATTTTTTTATTATAAAAAATATACTTCCAGCACAACAATAATTCTATTTTTGTTTTAACATTTAACAAAGCCAGGGAACTATCGGGTCCGCCATCTAACGTATTTTTTTTCAACTCGTGATTATTTCGTGAATGGTAACAGTAAGTTTTAACCTTCTGTTGAACGAATATGGTTGAATATACGCGTTTTCGGTTCGATCGACTTACACAAGATGCCGATTTTAGCAAAAAATCATCTTTTCAGATGAAGCCTATTTTGATCTTGGCGGGTATGTAAATAAGCAAAATTTTCGCATTTGTGGCATAGAAAAGGAGTCACTGTTTGGTGCGGATGTTTGTCCAGAGGTAAAATTGGGTATTTTTTCTTCGAAAATGAGCAAGGAGTGGCCGTTACAGTCAATGGCGATCGTTATTGGGCCATGTTGAACGAATTTTTATTCACAAAAATTGAAGGGGAGGTTATTAGCAACATTTGGTTGTAACAGGACGGCGCTACGTGCCACACAGCCAAAGGTACACTTGATGTTTTACGCCCTGTTTTTGAAGAACGCATTATCAGCCACAGAGCTGATGTCGTTGGGCACCTCTCGGAACTGCGATTTGACACCGTTGGACTATTATTTGTGGTGTGCCGTCAAAGATAAGTTTTATGCTGATAAGCCAGAGACAATTGATGTTTTAAAGGACAATATTCGTAAAGCTATAGGTGAAATACAGCTGCACACAATCGATAAAGTGCTTAAAAATTGGATCGATCGTGAAGGCTACTGCATGGCCAGCCATTATTTTCCATGATTAAATGGAAGGATTGTACTTTCAAATAAAAAAAGAAATTTGAGAAAATATTCAGAAGTTTTTTTTCAAAAGCATTTTCAAACAAAAAAAAAAAAGTTATTTGGCGGGCCCTTTACTTGAGCTTGCCAAGAAACGAATCGCATTCTAACTGGAATCCTAAGGGGAACTAAGCTAATGACAGTTTCGCTGACAAGCTCGATATGTCCCACCCGGATTACTGCAAAAGCTGCCATGATGTGACCTGTAGACGGTAGGCTAACTCGTTAACCTAATCTAACCGCATACATAGAATCTAATGTAGCCAAAATCCTTTTAATAAAAACCTACCTTGATCTACATCAGTAACTAAAAAATTTGTATTCCCCTTTCATAGAATACTGGACCAAAATCCAGAAGAATTTAGCAATGAATTGCGAAAGAAAATTTTCATTCATTCGGAAAAGAGTGAATAATTTTACTCACTCACTGATTAGGTGCTTAGGGTATTACTTCAAAAGCTGATTAAAAATTCCTCTTATTACGGCTATTAATCATTTTGTTTCTTCTAAAAATCTTTAAACGATAACGATAACAAAAAAGCAAATCTCATCTCTAAACACAGCCAGAGACCCACATTTTATTTTTTGAATAAGCTTTCTACGGTGACTTCAATAGACGCGTGTTTTTTTTCCTATTTTTTGTTTGCATTGTATTTCTCAAATGGGGTTCATCATCCATCCATCCACAAATACGAATACAAAATCAATGACTTTTTAGGTCTTTGACTTTTACAAGTACAACTAAAACAACAACAACAACAACAACTACAAGAACAAATTTTGAAGCAAAAAGCATTACAAATGACTTCAACAAGGATAGACAATGGAAGGGAGAAAAAACAACGCCAGTGGATAATAGGACAAAAACGATAGGGACGATGATGATGATGACGACTATGATGATGATGATGATGACTAAATGCCTGTCTGCCTGCCTGTTTGTCGCCTGTTGAAAGCCATAGAAGAAGGTCCGTCCCCCTAACTTTTTCTAAATGAGAAAATAGTTTCTGAACTTTATTTTTCTACTTCTGTTGCTGCTGCTGCTGTTGCTGCGCAGCTGCTGCTATTATTATTATGATTATTTGTTTAAAAGTAAAAACTCATTAAAGTTTTTATTACAACGAAAACGAAAAGAAGAAGAAGAAGAAAAAGAAGAGAAAAAAATCATTTTTATTTACTACACCAGAGACCAGTGTAGTGCGAGTGCGAGTGCAAGTACCATTGCCAGTACCAGTAGCAATTGAGTTTAGTTTTGTAAGACAGTTTTCATAGTTTATATTGTCATTTAAAATGCTATTGTCGTTGTTATTGTTGTTGTTGTATTGTATAGTTTGTAATCTCCTTGTTGAAACTATTTTTGTCTGTCTATAGATTCGACGTTTATCTGGTCGTTTCATCATCAGTTTTTTTTTTTTTTATGTGTCACAACTATTGTCAGTAATTTGATAATAATGTTGACGGCAAATAGCAACAGTTTCACTATCCATCCATACACCACCAAAACCACTGCCATCACCATCACCTCCTTCTCCATGATTACGAATTACGTACGTATGATACCAAAATTTAAACGCCTAGACATACACCACCACATTCCAATAAGAAAAATAAAATAAAAATAAAAAAAAATCGTATACAATATAAGTAAGTATGATCCATTTCTGAGAAATAATGAGCTTTAAATTCGTCTAAACAATCGTAAAGAATGATGGGAAAATTTTTTCTTTAGTCAATCAAAAGCAGATGTCTTAGACAATCCAAAAAAAAAAAGTTTTCATAATTTTTTTTTGCTTGTAGCTTTAGGAATTTTAAAAATTTCCATACGATATTAAATTCAGTAAAGAATCATATATATTATTTCTAAAACACTTTTTTTGTCGGTTGCAAATATCTCCCATACCACCACATCAAATTTAATGAACGATATCTCATTTTAAAGCTTATATCTAACACTAATGGCAAAAAATAATTAGAAATTAAAAAATTAATATCTTCATTGATAAAAATTATATTTTATATAGAACTGCATAATAATACTGTTGAAATCATGATTATATGTTTTTGTTCAAGTGTGCTAATACAGGGTCGCTTAATAGTAATGCAGTTCTACAGAATATAATATGTATTAAAATCCAATCTGGCAATACCGCTATTTACTAAAATGCCGTTTATTACTAAGTCAGTTATATATAATATACATATTAAATTGTAAAAAGCTGTGTTGGCAATACTTTGCAGTAGTTGTTAGATCAAGTGTGATAAACAGGGTCGCTTAATTGTAATGCTATTCCACACAATAATATAAAAAGTTGTAAAAGCCATTTTGGTAATGTCGTTATTGTCATGGCATTGTTTGTTTTATGAAGTGTAGTAATACGGGGTCTTTTAATATATCCATATAAATAGTGTCAGCTATTATTTAACAGTTAAAAAGGTTTTAAGAAAAATAAGAATAAAAATAACTTGCAACGTAAGAATACAAATAACGTGCATTTGAAAAGACAAATACAATTATAATGTTAATCAGAAATCTTAATGCTAAACAGGGGTTATTAAATGGTACCAGGTTAATTGTAACAAACTTGGGAGAGCACATCATATCAGCAAAAATTATTCATAACAATAATACTGTACTCATACCCTGAATCAACCTTACACCTTCTGATCCAACTGTGTCTTTCCGAATGACACGAAAACAATTGCCTGTGAAAGTTGCTTTTGCTATGACGATAAACAAAGCACAAGGTCAAACCGCTCAAAAGGTAGGATAGTATTTACCAAAACCGGTTTTTTCACATGGGCAATTATACGTGGCTTTTTCTCGAGTGCGTACGTTTAAAGATATTTTTGTTTGTATTAAGGATTCGTACGGGCAAAAAATTAGCAATGATCATGTCATTACCTCTGATATTGTATTCAAAGAAGTATTATAAAAGCATTTAAACAAATGTATGTAAATATGTATGATAATATCATGATTTCTAATATTTTTATACTTTTAATAAAATTTCTATTAATTATTTTCATTTTATGTTACAAAAATGACAACTAACGGTGCGAAATATTCGCACGAGTCATCTAGTGTAGCATTAAATCACATTCCATTTTCTAAAGTTATGGACTAAGATTAACTGTAGCCCTACACAATAGTTGGCAGGCAGGGTGTTGGCTTACTAGACGTGAGACATCATTTCAAACTCCAGGTTAGACAGCTCCACAAAAAACAAAATGAAAAAAATATTCCTTTGGCATGTGTGTGCAAAGATAAATTTGCACTCTTCACTGTTTAACAGTATCCATCTGAAAAAAGTCACTTGTTTAGAAGATAATTTTAGGGCATTTACGAGGTTTTTGAGCACCATATCATACTCAAAGGAGTATTCCAAGGCCTCTTAATACAATCAACAATATAGTCCCATGTAAAGTGATAGGGGCTTGTGAAAATTGTCTTTAAAGATATCAATTTTTTGATTGAAAATTCTCTAGAACATCAGTGGCCATTATAAAAATAGTACACCATACAGGCTATATGCAAATGGTAGTGCAGAGGCTCCTCTTTCCAACATAGGTAGTGGGATAGCTGAAATAATTTTGTGAGTTGAGATTTCGAATTTTAAAAAAAAATCGATTTTTGGCTAAAAATATATTAAAATTCTCTAAAAGAGAATTTGGTATTTGGGAACATATAAGAAGCCTATATAAAATATTTATAAAATCGATTTTTTTTTTTTAAATTCAAGTTAATCACTAGTTAACAGTTTTTTTTTTAAACAAAAATTTGCAAATGCCTAATGATGCGTTTATGTTTTAAAGTATTCGCGAAATGTTTTCAATAAAAAGGATGTGTTTTTTCTTTTCTTTTTTTAACGTTAAATGTAAACAAAATAACGTGATTGGAATTGATAATTTCACAAACAAACAAACAAAAAAAAAAAAACAAAAAACATACCTTAGGATGCCTTCTTAAAAAGCAATTTTTATGTCTTTGCCATTAAAAAGAAGCAACAAAAAAAAACGACAAAAGAAATTCGAAAATGAAAACAAAACAAAACTAAACGCCACAAATTAACACAAATGACTGTTCAACCAAAAAAAAAAAAAAGCGAAAAAAAGCGAAAAAAGCATTCAAAGCGAATACGAAATGAAACACTCTTCTTTGACATCAATACAACAGCCAGCCATGCTTCAATGTTTTCGTTTTTTTGTTTTTCAATTAATTTCGCTTTAATTTGTTATTGTTTTTTTCAGAGATTTTTTTTGTTGTTGGTAAATACAAAAATCATAAATCATATTTCGTTATTCGTTATTCCACGACTGATAAAATTGTTGTGTAAACAAATCCAATCCAAAAATCCAATACAATACAAAACCCATACATTCATCATCATCATCGTCGTCGTCGTTCATTTCATTTATTAATCCACACACACACAGAACAGCCAACTAGTAGCACTTACACTGCACATGAATTCATCACAACACGCATTCGTATAATTGTACGAAATGTATGTACGTATGGATTTCGCAAAGGTCACCACCATCATTAATATCAGCAATTACCACACATTACCACCCAAAACCCCTTTACCATCCTTTAGCATCCTCATATTATACAATCATCACCACTAAAAAGGAGAGGCCTTATACAAAAAAAAGTATTGAAATATAACAAGTGAGTGCGTGAGAAAGAGAAGAGTGAATGAGGTTGAAGTGTAATGAAACAAGTGTTGTTGATGTTGGAATTTTAATCTGGTGGTTTTAATTTCCGCAGATGACACACACTCAATGTTATAAATATAGAATAAAGGAACACAAGGAAACAAAACAGAAAAAAAAACAAATTCCTTATCGGCCTTATGTTGAAAAGCTAATTATAAAAATAAATCCGGATTATTATGAAAGTCCATTATAGCCAGCCTTAATGAAAGCCCTATATTGAAAGTAAATACCACAAAGGGGGTCACAGATCCTAGTATATGCAGTTAGACGATGTACTGAGGCTTCGGCTTCCGACGGGCGCACAAATATTCGGATTTGCGGACAATACTGCCCTCACGGTGAGGGGTAAGCACCTTGCCGAATTGGAACGAACGTGCAATACAACGGTTGCCAAAGTTAAAAGCTGGATCGCGAGTATAGGTCTGAAACTTGCTGATCATAAAACTGATGTCGTATTGGTAAACAGTAGAAAGAAAATAGAACACATAGCCATAACCGTCGGCGAACAAAGGATAATACCGAAGCAGTGTATCAAGTACTTAGGAGTTATGATTGACAACAGTCTTCGCATTCAAGGAACACCTGGCGTATATTAGTAGGAAGTGCGCGCGGATAATGCCTAACTAGGAGAGGAGACGGCTACTGACGAAGATAGTGACAGCGATTGCTATATATGCAGCCCCCGTATGGGCTGGGGCTATGGAGAAGAGGACCTATAAAACAGGAATAGAAGCAGTCTACAGGAGATCAGCTCTCAGGGTGATTTCTGCCTTCCGAACGATGTCTACTGATGCAGCGTTAGTGATTGCGGGGATGATGCCCCTGAATCCAGTAGTGGATATAGAGAGGAGGAAATGTGACGTAAAGAGAGGTACAGATTATTCGAACCCTGTTCAACTAACTGATGATGCTATGGATAGATGGCAGCAGGACAGGTCCAATTCCATCAAGGGAAGATGGACCCACAGGCTCATACCGAGCATAGGCGTATGGACTAAAAGAAGACACGGTCAGGTGAACTTCCACCTGACACAGTTGCTAACGGGTCATGGATGTTATAGGGCTTATCTCTATAAGTTTGGTCATGACATGGATGAGACATGCCCAGAATGCCGTAATGAAAGGGAGACGGCGAAGCATGTTTTCTTTAATTGTCCGCGATATTCTGTTCAACGAAATTGCCTCGAGAGAACAATAGGATTCCAGGTAACGCCCAAGAATATAGTTAATTGACAATTATAACGCAGTATGTGTTTTCCCACAGAATGTATTGACGCAGCAAAGATTGGCTGAGAGAGCAAGGTTAGCGGAATTTGAAGGCAGCATTCGCTGAATATCCACCCTCCCCCCTAGACTTGATTGTGACGAACTAGGTTGGTTTTAGCACGTATGCGTTTAGCAAGCCGAGAGTAAGTCTTGCGGCGAATCGTGCACTTTGGTAGGCCGGGCTACCAATGTCTTTCGAAGATTTTTCAACCTTTAGCTCGCAAAGCTATATAAAAAAAAAGAAACAGTTAGACGATCTGGGGTGTAGATTCTATGATATTCAGATGGATAATAGAGGCCTTACGCACACCAATTGCGGAAAAAGAATCACCGAACTTTTGTTATATCGTCCCCAGTCACCATAACCAGAGAAAGACCACAACGCGGAATGTCAAATATGGAGCTTAATTCTTGACGAAGCTGCAGATTACTAAATTTAAATTTGCGGGTCAATTGATATCACCATTTCGGCTAATTAAACGGCCATCAAACGTTTGATGCAATAAATCGATTGTGGCATGAGAAGTTGCACCATCCCAATCATCGTTCACATGAATACCATGAACAGCGGGAATACACAAGTGTATGAAGATAAATTCGAATTTGAAAATCCAAGACACAATCCATAAATTTTAGCAGCGCCATATTTAGCAATAACAATGCAAAAATTTGCTCTTAACAGACCAAATTTGCCTTTAACACAGCCCTATTAACTATTTAAGAGTATCCATCTGAACAAGCCCACTTATTTAGGAGCCTACTTTTGGGAAATACTCTAGCTTTATGAGTTCCATACTATCTGCAAAGAAAGATGCCAAGGGCTCTTAATATAATGAGCAACTTAGGGGCATCTAAAGTGATATGGTATTGAGAAAATTGGCTTTCAAAATATAAAGTTTTTAGTTGAAAATTCTCTAGAAGATTAGTGGCCATTTTGGAACGTATAAGAAACTGTACCCTATACAGACTATATGCAAGTGGTAGTCCAGAGGGTCCTCTTTCCAACCGTTGTAGTGGGATAGCTGAAATAATTTCGTGAGTCGAGATATTGAATTTTAAAAAAATCGATTTTTGGTCGAAAATATATGAGAATTCTCTACAAGATCAGTGGCCATTTGGGAACATATCAGAAACTGTACCCCATACAGACTATATGCAAATGGTAGTCCAGAGGGTCCTCTTCCAACCGTCGTAGTGGAATAGCTGAAATAATTTTGGTTCTCTACAAGATCAGTGGCCATTTGGGAACATATCAGAAACTGTACCCCATACAGACTATATGCAAATGGTAGTCCAGAGGGTCCTCTTTCCAACCGTCGTAGTGGAATAGCTGAAATAATTTTGTGAGTCGAGATATTGAATTTTAAAAAAATCGATTTTTGGTCGAAAATATATTAGAGTTCTCTAGAAGATCTGTTGTCATTTGGGAACATATAAGAAATAGTACACCATACAGTTATAGGTTATTTGGTTCCCCATTCCTTATTAGCTCAACGGAACTGTCATCTATTGACATCAAGAATATAACTTCGTTCATCGGTTGGTTCGTTCAGGCTGGTTTTCTAGTGCGGGGTAGTCGTGCTTTTGTTGTGCAGCCGTGACTAACTTCTTCCTTTCCCCTGATTTTGGTGGAATTTGGTTAGTACAGGGAGTGTGTTCACCCGTGACATCACAACGGGGCCGCTATGAGTGCTCTACTGAGATTTGTGATATCAGAGTTAACACTCCGACCTAACCTAACCAATTACCATGCAAACTATATGCAAATGGTAGTCGAGAGGGTCGGTCCTCTTTCGAAATGTGTTAATGGAATAGCTGGAATAATTCCATTCTCCATCCACACCAACTATTCTTTACATTTTAATACTTTTGTTCAGAAATAATAATGATCATAATGAGAACTATATTTTATGTCCAAATAGTCCAAAATAATTGCAAAGTAAAAGCCTAATCTACTATTGCCACTGTTAAACAGTTAACATGACAGTTTCTCTTGGGTCATGGTTATTTCCGAAAATACCTATACCGTATGGACAAGGTGACTGATCCTGGCTGCATTTATTGCGAGGAAATGAGTGACGACGTTGAACAAACATTCTTCCATTGCATTAAATAGCAAGACGAGAAGGACATGTTGATGGAACAAATTGGTGAATTTACACCCGACACCATTGTGAACGCAATGCTTGAAAGCGAGACGAAATGGAACGCTGTGAGAAGATACGTTGAATATGTACTCCGCAGAAAGAAGTTCGACCTTGACAGAATACAACGGAATGATACATGAGAAAACGAGCCAATGGCATGAAGTTGGCTTCAAATATGGCGTACCCAGACGTGGGAGAGTAGACAACGGTGCTTAACTGGACGTCGTTCTGGGCCCTTCCTGAAGTAATGCAGATATTACAACCCTTTAGTCAGGATTACGACCTAGCTTCTCACACCACTTATGTTTATGCGTTAATTTTATACATGAGTGGCGGGACCTACAGTTTAAAGTCGACTCCGAACGAGAGATTTTTGAGAAGCTTTTCATGGCAATTTTTACTCTCAGAGTCCGAACCCGGGCCTTTCGTCTAATAAGCCAACACACTGCCAACTAGACCACGGCAACTACCACCACCAATAAATGAATAAAATTATCACACCGAACATAGGTGAAGTGAGAAGCTAGGCCGTAATTCTGACTGAAGGGTTGTAATGATCAATTATGTATGTATGGCAGGGATAAGCGGGTAAGTAAACTGGGTCTAAAGATCATCAAGGTCTTAAGAAAGAAAAATAAAGTATCGGCTTAAAATGCTTCTTTCCATATTAACTACATTTGCTAAAAAAAAACTTCGTCTTTTATATTACAACTTTACTAATTAGTTGAAAGCAACTGTTGCTAGAACTCGAATACATAAAAGTACTTCACACAGTGCCTAACACAATATTTCTTCAAAGATATAAAAACTTGCACTTCCTTTTCTTTTTGGTTGACTCATTACGGGTTTTTTTTTCACACACCCTGGAAACAATATAAGGAAATAAAAATAAAATGTGGCAACAAATCAAAATTAAGTGCAATGTTCTCTGGACTTAAACATACTACTACCACCCTGCCCCTCTCTCGTTTGCATACTCCTTAAACTACTTGTACAATTAATGACAATTCAAAACATTTATGAGGACTGTTGTCAAACAAACTAATGGTCGGTTGCCACCAGAGACTCCTCTTTGTATCTTGCACAATATGGATGTGGTCCAGATATGAGAGAAGCAAGCTTTAGTCAGCCATACAAATATTTGTGAATGTGAAAAAACGCATAAATTGTTGAGAAATATAAACTTAAACAAAAAAACAAAAAACATGGACAACATAAAAGTCCAACAATGATTAATAAACAACAACAACAACAAATGTAATAAGATAATAAAACAAACAAACAAATTTACTGTCTGTCTGTCGGACCGTTTTACCATTTATTTGTCACTCAACCAGAGTCACTTACACATTATTTAAAACCCATACTTTTATGTCGCATTATAAAGACACAAACAAACAGCAGCAGCAGCAACATCATCATCATCAGCACAAGCACAGCATCTTTGTTGGCTTGTCCTCTGAGTCATTTTTTAACCATGCGGAATTTAAGAGGGTGCCCGCTTTTCTCTTTATGAAAATGGTTTTCATTTTTCAATACAAAAAACAAAGAAGAAATTTACCCAAAAAAAAAAGTTTGTTTATAAAATTAAAATGTTTACATTATGGCTAGAGGGTGTGCACAACATAACAGGGACTTGCTATATAAATATAAGAAAACAGAATAAACAAAAAACAAAATGAAAAATTCTTAGGCGCCATTAAATCAATCTAAAAAAAATTAATGGTCCATATATTGTTGTTAACACCCTTTAATAAATGTTAATTTATAAAAGTAAGTCCAAACTGTTGTAATGATAATGCTTCTTAAATTCTTATGCGGATTGGTTTCATTTCTTTCAATAATCGTTCAGATTTATTATGTCAAGTTCAAACGATTACATTTTTAAGCAATAAATTCATTAAATTAATGATTCATTCATTCATTAATATAATGAATATTTATAATATTTATTTATAACTTATAAACAGACGATAATTATGGGCAGATAGGAACTGATAACCCAGTGATTAATACACGACCCTGAATAAATTATGAACTCATTTTATTTATTCTTCTAAAAATATCGAACTCGTTGTAATACTTTTTCCCCGGCCACAATAAGCAATTAATTAATATGATTTATTGGGCCTTTAGACTTAATTTTTAATTATAATTCCGAGTTAATTCTATACCCTATCCTCTAATATCTTGAATTTTCGTTTGATCCCGGTATAATAAAGGTTTACAGTTCCTAGAGAACAGTATGCAGGCAATTTCTTAACAGATTCAGTTTAAACGACAAAATCTTATGCAAACCATAGATCAGCAATGAGTATTCAAAAAGATGAATAGAATCGAATCATACTCATAATTTCTGATACTTATACGTATTCATACTTATTTTAATATCATGGAACCTCTACTCATAGTCAAAGTTTGAAGTACTCATCAGATCCCTACTTAACAACACGTATAATGTTGTTGATTTTGATTCTCCATAACTCAACATTTACAAGACGATCACAAAATAAGTATGAGTCGCTTATGAACACTAAAATGCTCACTAAAAGGCTGTGCGTTTGCTATGACGGCTAATCTGCCTTTTTTGCTTACGTGTCTTTTTTGTTTTGTTGTAATTAAAGTCACTCGAATCATTTATAAGTATTATTGTAAGCAGACGTCATCGCCAATATACTTCAGGGGAAGAGGCAACATCTTCGATTTTTTTCACACATAGAACACGAACATCAAAAATATTCGCTTAAAAGAGCGTAAAATTGCATTCAATTGCTTGTCAGCTTCTAAAGAAGAAGATTCATGTTGCGATTTTTTCCAGGTTTCAATTATACACTCAAAAAAATATTACAGTAGGATTCACTAACAATGAAAAATTATCTCCATTTTTCAGAAGAATATTTATCAAGCTAAATACGCAGTCTTTAGGGGTTTGTGACTGTACATTTTCCATTTTCCACTACATAAACACATTATTATTGAGGTCGCCGTGGTCTAGTAGGTATCGTGCTGGCTTATTAGACGTCAAGCCAGGGTTCGAGTCCCAGGCCAGACATCAAAATAAAATACAAAAAATATTTCTGCGGCGATTTCTTCTCAGCAAATTTCTGGCAAAGACTCTGAGAGTAAAAATGAAATTGCCATGAAAAGTTTCTCAAAAATCTGTTCCTCGGAGTCGACTTTAAACTTTAGGTCCCGCCACTTATGTATAAAATTAACACACACACCATAAGTAGTGTAAGAAACTAGGTCAATAATCCTGACAGAAGTGTTGTAATGACCAATTATGTATGTAAACAGATTATTAGGTTACACTTGAAAATTTTACTAACAATTTTCCTCTGGCTTATACACATGCCTCTCACAAATACATGCACATTTTGATAATGTTCTCTTTGTGCCGACGTCTGATTATAAATATTTTTCAAAATCTATGAATCTAAATGCGTTGGCTTATGAATCAAACATATTACAAATTATATGAGTTGTACTCATACTCATTGCAACCTTTAGTTATATAGTTAGTTATATAGTTAGTACGAATGAATCCAAAGTGCATAGTTAAATTTCAACATTGTTGACTAGAGGTGTGCACAAGGTATTCTGCTAGTTTACCCTTCATCGAATGCATTACTGTAGTGTAATCTTTTCTGTTGCTCTTGATTTTACGAGTGCACTGAAATGTGTTTTTCTCATTTATTCAATGTACGAGTATACAACAGCACTCGTTTGCCTGTGAAGTAACGGAACTATGCTTTGTGTTGCAAGAGCATATTTTACTACTGAAGCTACATTTTAAGTATTGCCATATGAATATCAGTAGTAGTAATATAAAAAAAGGATTTTCTTCAGAAATAAAAAGTTTAAAAAAGTTACTGGCAATGCAGGCGTCGACGAAGATGTTCGGTTGCCGAATGCAAAAAAAGAAATGCACGTTGTGACTCTATGGAGAGTACAATATTTTTGTTGCACTCTTCACACAACTCTCTTTTATACTGTTGTACAATGGTTTACGAGTGCAGTTGTTTTTTTTTTTTTTGTACTCGATCTTTGCTTCGCAGCTACAATCAATATTCGGTCTTGAGAAAAATGCAATTTCATATGTCTTGTGCACAGTTCTGGTACGAATGAATTGGAGTATGTAGTTAAATTTTAACGTTGTTGATTTACTTACTATATTCAAAATTTTATGAGTACTTATGAGTAGCACAAAAAACGATTCATTACTGATCTCTGTAGGGTAACCAACCGCAGAAATATACGGAAAAACGGAACTTGGCAAATTTAAGTTTGCAATAAAAGATTTAAAGTTCATAAACTGTATTCGAAAATGAACTCTTAGTCCTTATTTAAGGGGGTTTAGTTAAAGGAACTTAAAAGATTATGAATTGCGAATACTTGTCTGCACATTTTTTGTTTTTTTTTCTTAAACTTGAAAAAAAAGTTTCTTTTTTTCTGCAACCAATAATTATTCTCTCAACATAATACTGCAAAGAGAGAGAGAGAGAGAGAGAGAGAGAGAGGGGGAGAGAGAGGAAAATAATGTAGAAAAATATTCTTTTGAAGTGGCATTAAATTTGAAAATAACAAAAACAAAATCCATAGAAATCTGCTTAAGTAGCTTAACTTTTTTTTCGCAGTTGTTTAGCTGGCTGTCTGTCTGTTTGAATTGCTTCAATGGCTCACTGACTTTGACTTTGTATTCCAATGCATTGCAGTTTCTTTTTTTTTTTTTTTGTAAGCCTCGAGTAATAATTCCACAACAAAAGCAAAAAAAAAAACTAAAACAAAATTCAAAAAGTATTTCAACAAACTAAAGTTTTTTTTTTTAAATTTTTTTTAACGAAATAAACGTTGAGTGTGCGAAATAATATACGAAAAAAACAAATAAAAAATTAAAATAAAATGCAATTTTTTTTCTTTGTTTTTATTATATTTTATTAAAAAAAATAATTTTAAATTGAAAATTCTAGATTTCTTAAGAAAGAAAAAATTTAGTTTCAATTTGCAAAAATTTTTTTAAATCAGATAATTGCCTAGATCTTTCAAAAAGGTATTCATTCTCGTTTGTTTTTAGTTTGTGCTCGTATTTTATGAGAATTTATAAATTAAGAAAGAAATTTACACGTTTTAAATTACACTGTACTGCAAAAAAAAAACAAAAATATGTTGTCTCTATGGATTCGCGGTTGAAGCTATGAAATGCTAATTTGTACGAATAAAAATATCTCAGGCCTGGCACTTGCTTAGTCACCGTAGTCCAGTTGGCTTATTAGACGAGAGCCCGTGGTTAAAATCTTCCCAGCTCAGTTATCTCAACAATAACACGAAAAAATTACAAAAAAAAAAATTCCAGAAACTCAGCAATCTTCTGGGAAAAAAAATCTAGAAATAAATAAAAATGCCTTGTAAGGATGCTCAAATCTGTCGTTTGGAGTAGCCAATAAACTGTTGAATTCGACGACATTCATGAATAAAAATTAACCCTCAAAGATGAATGGTGTACCTCTGCTATACTGTTATTTTGACTAAAAGCCTGCAATGACCCATTAAGCCAATGAAATGTCCTCCAGGGTAAGATCATCTTCGGCTTTTTATACACATAGGGCACGAACATCAACAATGTTAAAAAGAGCTTTCAGTGAAGCAGGTTCTCGTTGCTTCTTTTTGAAATTTTTTCTGTATATGAATTATACACCCAAAGAAAAATTATAGTAGGATTCATTATTTTCTAATGAGATTCACTAATAACAATGAGAAATGATTTCCATTTTCAGAAGAATATTTGTCAAATTAAGGGGTTTGGCGCTCTATATTTTCCATTTTCCACTATATAAACCTATTATGAGGTTACACTTGAAAATATTACTAACAATTTTCCTCTGGGTTATACACATGCCTCCCACAAATACATGCACATTTTTATCATGTTCAGTTTATGTCAACGTCATCATATAAGGTCCCTTTGTAATACCAACAAAACCTATGTCACACTTCAACGGGCCTTTCCCTATCATAACGATAGTTTTATGAAGGCATGCATTCTATTCAAATTATCTAGGCTAGTACCCAAGTGCTGAACAACCATCAAGAGAAAGTTATGTGATCTCCTTTTATCCTTGTCAATTCAACTTTTCCAGAAATCTTTGAGAGATATTGCAAAATCGTGCGGAACGGCAATGTCCCCATATAGTGGATTCTCGATAGGTTTAATGCAAATCCTCTACTGCATATAAATATCTATAGCTGGCCAGCTTTGTCTGATCTCATTACAAGTGTCTTCATTATTCAATATGTATTTCCTTTATATATAAGTAAAGTCTGCAGATGACTTCATGACTTCATTGTTATACCAGAGACCCCGACTTGTGTAATTGCCGCATATTTTGGATGTGGTGAACTTTGTCTATGGATTGAAGTTTAATTTATGTTTTCTTTTACTTTAATAAGAACTGAATTTTTTTTTTTTTTTTTTTTTTTTTTGTAAAAAAAAGCGTATGCAAAAATTTGTTAGTGCACACTCCTTCATGAGTTTTATAGACAAGGCGAAGAGAAATAAAATTTTAAATTTCTATTGCGAATAAAGATTGAAATCATTTTACCATTAAGTTTAGTTTTTATAAAGAAAAATGTGTGACAAAATTTTTTAGTGCACACTTCTTAAATAGTCTTCCTGCATACAGTGTAAGGAAAAATAATTTTTTATTTTGTATTGTCAATGAGGATTGATGTCATTTTAATATTAAGTTTAGTTTTGGTAAAAAAAAATGTATGACAAAATTTTTTAGTATGCAGTCCTTAATTCAACTTATTTAAAATAATATAAAGAAAATTTAAATATTAAACTTGTTTGTAAATAAAGATATCTCAGGCCTGGCACTTGCTTAGTCACCGTAGTCCAGTTGGCTTATTAGACGAGAGCCCGTGGTTAAAATCTTCCCAGCTCAGTTATCTCAACAATAACACGAAAAAATTACAAAAAAAAAAATTCCAGAAACTCAGCAATCTTCTGGGAAAAAAAATCTAGAAATAAATAAAAATGCCTTGTAAGGATGCTCAAATCTGTCGTTTGGAGTAGCCAATAAACTGTTGAATTCGACGACATTCATGAATAAAAATTAACCCTCAAAGATGAATGGTGTACCTCTGCTATACTGTTATTTTGACTAAAAGCCTGCAATGACCCATTAAGCCAATGAAATGTCCTCCAGGGTAAGATCATCTTCGGCTTTTTATACACATAGGGCACGAACATCAACAATGTTAAAAAGAGCTTTCAGTGAAGCAGGTTCTCGTTGCTTCTTTTTGAAATTTTTTCTGTATATCAATTATACACCCAAAGAAAAATTATAGTAGGATTCATTATTTTCTAATGAGATTCACTAATAACAATGAGAAATGATTTCCATTTTCAGAAGAATATTTGTCAAATTAAGGGGTTTGGCGCTCTATATTTTCCATTTTCCACTATATAAACCTATTATGAGGTTACACTTGAAAATATTACTAACAATTTTCCTCTGGGTTATACACATGCCTCCCACAAATACATGCACATTTTTATCATGTTCAGTTTATGTCAACGTCATCATATAAGGTCCCTTTGTAATACCAACAAAACCTATGTCACACTTCAACGGGCCTTTCCCTATCATAACGATAGTTTTATGAAGGCATGCATTCTATTCAAATTATCTAGGCTAGTACCCAAGTGCTGAACAACCATCAAGAGAAAGTTATGTGATCTCCTTTTATCCTTGTCAATTCAACTTTTCCAGAAATCTTTGAGAGATATTGCAAAATCGTGCGGAACGGCAATGTCCCCATATAGTGGATTCTCGATAGGTTTAATGCAAATCCTCTACTGCATATAAATATCTATAGCTGGCCAGCTTTGTCTGATCTCATTACAAGTGTCTTCATTATTCAATATGTATTTCCTTTATATATAAGTAAAGTCTGCAGATGACTTCATGACTTCATTGTTATACCAGAGACCCCGACTTGTGTAATTGCCGCATATTTTGGATGTGGTGAACTTTGTCTATGGATTGAAGTTTAATTTATGTTTTCTTTTACTTTAATAAGAACTGAATTTTTTTTTTTTTTTTTTTTTTTTTTTTTGTAAAAAAAAGTGTATGCAAAAATTTGTTAGTGCACACTCCTTCATGAGTTTTATAGACAAGGCGAAGAGAAATAAAATTTTAAATTTCTATTGCGAATAAAGATTGAAATCATTTTACCATTACGTTTAGTTTTTGTAAAGAAAAATGTGTGACAAAATTTTTTAGTGCACACTCCTTAAATACTCTTCTTGCATACAGAGTAAGGAAAAATAATTTTTTTATTTTGTATTGTCAATGAGGATTGATGTCATTTTAATATTAAGTTTAGTTTTGGTAAAAAAAATGTATGACAAAATTTTTTAGTATGCAGTCCTTAATTCAACTTATTTAAAATAATATAAAGAAAATTTAAATATTAAACTTGTTTGTAAATAAAGATTGAAATCATTTTACCATTAAGTTTAGTTTTTATAAAAAAAAAAATTAAGACAAAATTTTTTAGTGGGCACTCCTTAATTCAACTTATTGTAAATTATGTAAAGGAACTAAAATTTTAAATTTGTATTGTAAATAAGGATTGAAATCATTTTATTATTAACTTTAGTTTTTATAAAAAAAAATGTATGACAAAATTTTTTAGTAGGCAGTCCTTAATTAAACTTGTTGTAAATAATATAAAGAAATTTTAAATATTAAACTTGTGTTGTAAATAAGAATTGAAATTATTTTACCATTAAGTTTAGTTTTTATAAAAAAAAAATTTAAGACAAAATTTTTTAGTGGGCACTCCTTAATTCAACTTATTGTAAATTATGTAAAGGAACTAAAATTTTAAATTTGTATTGTAAATAAGGATTGAAATCATTTTACCATTAAGTTTAGTTTTTGTAAAGAAAAATATGTGACAAAAATTTTTAGTGCACACTCCTTAAATACTCTTCTTGCATACAGAGTAAGGAAAAATATATTCTTTATTTTGTATTGTCAATGAGGATTGATATCATTTTACCATTAAGTTTTGTTTTTGTAAAGAAAAATGTGTGGCAAAATTTTTTAGTATGTAGTCCTTAATTTATCTTATTGGAAATAATATAAGGAAAATTTATATATTAAACTTGTGTTGTAAATAAGGATTGAAATCATTTTATCATTAACTTCAGTTTTTATAAAGAAAATGTATGATAAAATTTTTTAGTAGGCAGTCCTTAATTCAACTTATTGGAAATAATATAAAGAAAATTTAAATATTAAATTTGTGTTGTAAATAAGAATTGAAACTATTTTATCATTTACTTTAGTTTTTATAAAAAAATGAATGGCTAAAATTTTTAGCGTGCACTCCTTAATTCATCTTATTGTAAAGAATGTAAGGGAAAATAAAATATTAAACTTTTATTTCAAATATGAATTGAAATCATTTTACCATTAAATTTAGTTTTTTAAATAAAAATATACGACTAAATTTTTTAGCGTTCACGCCTTCAATATAATGAAAATAAAATGTTAAAATCGTATTATAAATAAGGATAGAAATCAATTTATCATTTAAGTTTAGTTTTTATAAAGAAAAATGTATGACTAAATTTTTTAATGGGCATTCCTTACTTAAACTTATAGGAAGTAATATAAAGAAAATTTAAATATTAATCTTGTGTTGTAAATAAGGATTGAAATTATTTTATCATTAACTTTACTTTTTATGAAAAAAAATGTATGAAAAAATTATTTAGTGTGCACTCCTTAATTCAACTTATTATAAATTATGTAAAGAAAATTTAAATGTTAAACTTTTATTTCCAATAAGAATTGAAATAATTTTATCATTAAGTTGAATTTTTATAAAGAAAAATATAAGACAAAATTTTTTAGTGTTCACTCCTTTAATATAATGAAAATAAAATATTAAAATCATATTGTAAATAAGGATTGAAACCATTTTACCATATAAGTTTAGTTTTAATAAAGGAAAATATATGACAAAATTTTTTTGTGCACACTCCTTAAATGCTCTTATTGTAGACAATCTAAGGGAAAATAAAATTTTAAATTTATAGGGTAAATAAGTACTTTTAATTAATTAAAGTTAAGGTCTTCTACCACATTATTTAACAGTTTTATACCCAGTTTATCATAATTATTAATTTATTTCTCTTCTGAACTTAAAAAGTATTAAAAATCTTTAATTAAGAAACGTGTTTTTCATAGTTTTTTCCAGTTTTTTCTGCTCTAACGCTTTTTCACAGAAAACCAACCTAAAAAAGCATACATTTTGCAGGTATTTAATGGAAAATTAAAAAAAAGAACAGAAACGAAATTAATTTTGATTTATTAAAGAAAAAGCAAAATAAGCAGACGTTTTTTGTTTTTTGTTTTTTTTTCTTCTTAGCGAGACTCTAGAAAACTAATTAAAAGCTATAAAAAATTGAAAATTAAAAGAAGAAGAAGAAGAAAAAGAAGTGAACGAAAATTCGTCATAATATCTATAGTGTGGAATGGAATTATTTCCCACCATGATTTTTATAAAGTGAAAATTATTGCGCATTTGAGTTACGTTTTCTTCTTGGTTTTTTTTTATTTTTGCAAAAATTTCTTTTGTTTTATTGTTTAAATTTATAATCTTTCTTAATAAAAACAAAAAATATAAAATCAATTGCAAAATAATTTGAAATAAAAAGAAAAATCGAAACAATAATAAAATAAACAAAACGTTGCCTAAAGGTATTGTTTTAACGATTGATGCGTTTAATCGTGCAAAACAAAATTTTAAAAATAAAAATAAATTTTTTTTTTAATAAAAAATTGTATTTTTGGATTGGATTTGGAATTAATTCCCAGAACTTAATGAATAAAATATAGAATAAATTAAAAAAATTTAAAAAAATATTCGATAACCGATGAAAGCCAACTGCTGTTAGAGATATATGGCGTCAGATGAACACAATTCAATTTCAATTTCAATTTTATTGAGACTTTCAAGGCAGATTACATGAGGAAAATTAACAGATAACACAAAATGATAAAAACTTAAAACTATAGGGTATTGTTTTAACAGATGAACACAATCAAACCAATTTTCAAATATTTTTAAGGAAACACCTAGAAATTGAATAATTTTTCATCATACTTCATCAAATTTTCATATTTTCATAACATTTTCATCATGTGAAGAGATAAATTCGAATTTTAGCAGCGCCACATTTTGTGTTAACAGAGTAAGATTTCCTCTTAACAGACCCAGAAATTTGCCCTTAACAGAGCACTGTTAGCTATTTAACAGCATACATCTGGACTAATATTGCATTTTAAATTTTACTCAATATCATTACAATTCAAATTTCTATTGTATCAGCTAAATTTACCAGCTTTGTTGTTACCATCATCAATTTGCTGACTTCAGGAATCGAATGTCGAAGGTCTACAAGCCGCGTTAATAGCAATAAATCATATTGCGAAAGTAAACTGAAGAAATGGATATCCTATCCTATTTTCTTGACAGCCAGTCAGCATTGGATGTAATTTTCAGTTCTAAACTGATTGGTATACTTCCTGATTTTGTTAATAGGAGCTAGCGACGGCTCAACGTCTCTGTAGTAAAGGTTCTTGGTTACAGAGACAACTGTCTAGCTGATGAACTTGCTACATCAGGCATACTGCTACCGAATAGCTATGTACACGTAAGTGTATATCTGTTATCTCTACCCATTAGGTTGCCCATTAGGTCGCTGACCAAATCCCACACTATGTAACAATCATCCTTTAATGCCAGAACCACTCGGACTATATTAAATAGATAGCGTTTCAATCAACAACTTAAATTAGATAAAAGTGATATCCCTGTTACTGTACCTATTCTCGGTTGTAGTCACCGTAGTCTAGTAGGTGAACCCTCAGTTCAAACCTCTGAAAAACGACATCTTAAAAAATATTTCTTCAACGACTGCCTTTCAGAAGATTTCTGGCAAAAACTCTGAGAGCAAATAAAATTGCCATGAAAAATTTCCTCAAAAATCTATCGTACTTTAAACTGTAGGATCCTGCCCCCCCCCCCTTTTGTATAAAATTAATACACATCACATAAGTAGTGTAAGAAATTAGGTTGGAATCCTAACTGAAGGGTTACAGCCTTTACTAATTATCAATTCCACAGAATCGCACTACAATAGACAGAGAGGTGGAGAAATATCCTAAAATTAAGCCGATGTTATTCTCAAATTTAAAACTCACTTCCACTGTTATCCTGTTTGACATTCTAATGTAAAATTCCCCATTATGATTAGGTTCCCCTAGATTATTGACTATTTCTCCTACAGCCTAGGAATTCTTAGGTAAGATTGAAGAGAGCCCATTGGAATTAATGTACTGGTGTTACAGAGCATCAATTTGCTTTACGACAAATTTAGCATATTGTGTGTTATACAACGTTCAGATATGCACTTTTATTGAGTTAATATTCGGTTAATTGAGTACAATATTTTAAGTGTTCAGGCATAATAATATATGGTATTCAGCTTAATCAATATTCATTTGACAACTGATAAACAATGACAACATTTGGTCACGAAAATTATTGTCGTTTGTTAGTTTATTAGGGTTTATTTGTCGTTTTTGACATTTGAGTTGTCAAATATCAACAGAGTATTTGGTTAATTGTAATATGCTCACTAAACACACTTCTAAGAAGAATGCTTCTTTTTAAGTTTTACTCAATATTATAACAATTTATTTATTTATTGCGCAATTATTTATTGAAACTTTATATGAAATATTGAGCTCAATAATGGTGTTCATTGCGTTTTACACAATAAAGGGGCATATCTGAACACTGTCTTATACTATGTTCAGACATGCACTTTTATTAAATCAATATTCGGTTTATTGAGAACAATATTTTTAGCGTTCAGACATATAATCTACGAAAATTTATTTATTAGCTTTTAATTTAATCTCGAAAATTAGTGCCAAAGTGTTTTTTTTAGAAAAAATGGAAAACAATTTAACATTGGAAAAGGTATTGCTAATGATTAACCGAAATGCCGAGCTGTTGCGGTTAATAAGGACTACTTATGACTCCAATGTGGCTTTTCTTAGAAGGATGAGAAAGAAAAATTTGATAATATTGGATAGCTAACAGAAAAGAAAGGTTTTCTCCTTATGGCATTGTCGTTGTTTACATTGGAGTTGTCAAATATCAATAGAAAGTGCACGGAAATATGTAATAGGCTCACTGAATGTTCTTATAACAGTGTTGTATTTAAAGTTTTAATCAATATTATAATAATTTATGAATTTATTGCGCAATAATTAATTGAAATTTTATATGAAATATTAAGATCAATTAAGCCGTTTATTGCGATTTACGCAATAAAGGTGCATGCCTGAACCCAGTATTAGGGTAGAAGGCAATTTATTTAGCAACTAAAAAGATTTGGGATCCACAACAATATTTTCCTAATTTGTAAAGCTCAAATACCTTCGTTTACTTGTGTAACTTTTTAAAGTTACAATTAAAAAAAAAATGGAAATAAAAAAATTCAAGTATTTTATTTAAAAATTTTTTCCAAAAATAAAGATTAAAACAAATGAAATATTTCAACAACAGTTTTACACAACAATTCAACCGCTTAACCCAATTTTACGCTGGACTATTAGGTTTACACTTGACTTATTACTTTGCGTAATTAATGCCACTTGTTTCGCCTACTGCGTAGAAATAACAAAGCAATGATAGCCGGCCGGTTAACGGCAGTGGGTCACACAACACATGTGACTTTGATTTGGATATGCATTCTTGAAGGCATGCGACAAAAACAATTTCAGAAAAATGATTTAAGTTTTCATGCACACATACATACATACACACATACATACGAGTACTTTATATTGTAATTTCCTTGTAATCACACAAAAAAAATACATCACTTTGAACGATAAATCCAGAGACAGAGAGAGAAAGAGACAGGGTGACACAAAATTTGCTTTAAATTTTAATAGGTTAGGTTTGTTAATTTTTTGTTTTGTTGTTGTTTTGTTTTATTGTTGTTGTAAAAAAGACAAAATTTTTCCATTTCATTTCGTTTAATTTTTAAAAATTAAGTCTTCTTGTTTTCTTGAATAATTTATGAGGCAGAATTCTTTTTCTCTGCCTCTCTCTCTCACTCCTTAAATATTACATTTTAAGCCGGTGATATTGGTTGTATCCCCAGTTTTAAATGTTATTAAAACAAATTACAAAAACAAACACCGCAATAACAACCTATTTATTAGTGTTGTTGTTTTATTCCCATATTAATTCATTCATAAATTAAACGATGCGGATGCGTCCAAACGACGTGTTCTGTCTGTTTAAAGAAAATTAAATAAATTATGCATTAAAATAATAACAACAACAACAACAAAAAATTAAAACAAATAATAGGAAATAAACAATAGGCCCCTCTAGGCACACTAGCAATTATTTGAAAAAGGAAAGTGTTAAGAAAATTCAAAAAGAAAAAATACAAGAAATATTGGCTAGATAAAGCCTTCAGACAAATATCTAACCAACTTATACCTTTTCTCTTATACCAGGTACCCATGGGAGTGTAATCCCCGAATATTTAAGATATAGGGCACCAGTCTCTATGCTTTAAAGTTTGAACAATATTTTCATTTAATTTAATAAGGACTGTAATTTTTTATAAAGAAAACTGTTTAACTAAATTTTTTACCGTGCGCTCCTTAAATAGTCTGATTGCAGTCTGTATGAATTAAAGTTTGAACAATATTTTCCTTTAATTCAATAAGGATTGAAATATTTTATAAAGAAAACTGTATGACCAAATTTTTTAGCGTGCGCTCCTTAAATAGTCTGGTCGTAGGCAATGTATAAAATAAATAAGAGAAATTAAATTTAAAATTTGGTTTAAAATGATTTTCTTATTAAGTTTGGTTTTTATAAAGCACAAGTGTATGACTAAATTTTTAATGCGCTCTCCTTAATTCGACTTATAAATTATGTAAAGGAAACTAAAATTTAAAATTTATATTGTAAATAAGAATTGAAATCATTTTACCATTATGTTTAGAAATTTAAAGAAAAATGTATGACAAAATTTTTTTAGTGTGCACTCCTTTAATATAATGACCATAAAATTCTTATTTTGTACTGTAAATGAGGATTAAAATAATTTTGTTATTAAGTTTGGTTTTTATAAAGAAAAAGTGTATGATAAAATTTTTTAGTGCCCAGTCCTTCATGGGTCATATCTTATTAGACAATGTAAGGGAAAATAAAATTTTAAATTTATATTGTAAATAAAGACTGAAATCATTTTATCAATAAGTTTAGTTGTAATAAAGCAAAAGAGTATGAATAAATTTTTTAGTGTGTACTCCTTAATACAACTTATTGTAAATAATGTAAAGGAAAATTAAATTTTAAATTTATATCGTATATAAGGATTAAAATAACTTTCTTATTAAGTTTGGTTTTTATAAAGAAAAAGTGTATTACCAAATTTGTTAGTGTGCACTCCTTCATGGTTCTTATCTTATTAGACAATGTAAGGGAAAATAAAATTTTAAATTTATATTGTAAATAAGGATTAAAATAATTTTCTTATTAAGTTTTGTTTTTATAAAGCAAAAGTGTATGACTAAATTTTTTAGTGTGCACTCCTTAATTCAACTTATTTTAAATAATGTAAGGAAAAATAAAATATTAAATTTATTTAGTAAATAAGGATTGAAATTGAATTTTACCATTAAGTTTAGTTTTTATAAAGAAAAACGTTAACCAATTTTTTTAGTGCACATTTCTTCATGCGTTTTATCGTCGACAATGTAAGGAACAATTCAATTTTAAATTTTTTTAAAAATAAATAAAGGTTGATATAATTTTACCATTAAGTTTAGTTTTAATAAAGCAGCAGTGCATGCTAAAATTTTTTAGTGCGCACTCCTTCATGGGTCCTATCACAAACAATGTATTCATCTATCACCACCAGGGGTGAAGTCGATTGACAATAGAATTCTAGACCACCTTTCTCTGCAGTAGATAGCACCAACACGATAAATCAGCGTTTTGCTGAAGATTGAGACCAAACGGCAGCGATAAAAGGAAATTTATCTCAAAATTCAATGGAACAATAAGACACAACGAACATCTTATCTCCGCTAAATATTCCAAAATGTCTTGTACCTGCATAAGATCATCTTAGGCATGATTTCTTCAGTTAGAACACATTAAGTACGACAGTAGATAAGGTAATCTGGAATAGATCTTAGTTAGAGATTTACAAAGCATATGAATATGTAGAGAAGTTGTTGACGTTGTGGACCTACGTTAGCTAAGGCATTTCGCGTCATAAGTTCTTCTGGAGTCGTTGTAGTTTCATAGATAATATGTTGGCTTATTAGATGTTAGGCCACGCTTGAAACCCGAACTATGTCATCCCCACCGAAATATTAAAAAACATTTCTTCGGCGACTTTGTTAGTACACTGTTATTGTTGACGCCGGATCATATCCGTATATTACCCTCATACTATGTTCAGATATTCACTTTTATTGAGTTCATATTCGGTTAATTGAGTACAATATTTCAAGTGTTCAGGTATGAAAATATAAGCAGTTGAGCTTACTCAATATTGATTAAACAGCTGCTAAACAACGATAACATTGTTTTTATTTTGGTCACGAAAATTAGTGTCGATTGTTAGTTTACTAGTATTTGTTTGTTGTTGTTGACATTTGAGTTGTCAAATATCAATTGAAAGGGTTCGGTAAATTATAATATGCTCACTAAACACATTCATAAGAAGAGTGCTGCATTTTAAGTTTTTCTCAATATTATAACAATTTGCGAATTTATTGCGCAATAATTTATTGAAACTTTATATGAAATATTGAGCTCAATAATGACGTTTATTGTGATTTACACAATAAATGTTTCATATATGCACATTTATTAACCGTTATTAACCGTATAACGATAGTATTGCTTTACCACACAATATGCTAAGTTTGTCACCGTCACCCTATTCACTTTCTACTGAGTGTAGTAAATACCGGCCTATGAATTTCTAATTATTATCGTTATTCGTTGTTTTTTCTTTTTATTGTTGTTTAGAACAGCTTCATTCATAAAAGTTTCAAAATAAAAATTATAATTTTATTGATTGTTAATGATTAAGAATAAAAAAAAAATAGAAAAGAAAACAAGGCCCCAGAGAGGGGAAGAATATATGGACGGTCAAATGGTGGAGTGTATGTGTATTGGTTTCTATTTAAATGACAACGACTGTAGCATTGGTCATTCAGGAAATGTGTAAATTAGTGGATGAGTAGGTAGGTTTGTGGTAAAGCGATAGAGAGAGAGCGAGAGAGAGAGAGTCACACAAATATTAATAATGTCTTTATAATTAAACAATGAGTCACAAGCAACCGTCAATCGTCTTAGAAATTTCTAAAACATTTTCAGGTGCAATTGATTAACGTACCGACTGGTATTATTATAGAAAAACATTCCATGAATAATTGTTTTTCTAACAAGTTTAAGTAAGTCAGTATGTACAGTGAGGAGCATAATTGAGTACATGTTTGTACTTTGGATGCATTTTATTGAATAAAACTGAAAGTAATGAAGGAAATAAATTAATAAATTAAGAAAAATAAATAATTAAGAAAATAAAATAAAATTTTAAATCGTAAGCAAAAACTCGCATGTACTCAATTTTGCACGTCTGCTTTTTATGATAAATCTAAAAATGTAAAAGTGCGATTAAAGTTTGCAAAAGAACACAGAAATTGGACTATGACGATTTGTTTAAAGAGGGTTCCCCGTGGTTAGGAGCGAAGCCTATCTAAAACTCTTTCCGCTCTTTGGGTCACGGCACCCGGTTGAAAATGCAACTCCACACCGAGCCTAGCTAGACTCTTCCCGCGATTTGGGTCCAAACCACAGCCACCACGATGCTCCCAAAAAGGAACCACAACAACAGACAGGCTGAAACCGAGGTTCCAGGGGCTCCTGGCTCCCGTGGTACCAGATTACTGATTGATTACTACCAGTTGAACTCTAAACAGAATTGAAATGCTTTGCGTCTGATGGGAAGCAATATTGCTGGCGCCGACATGAGGAAAGAATTCAAAGACACCATATTAAGGAAATGCTGAAACACGGTGGAGGATACGTGATTATATAGAGTTGATTTGACCACTGCTAAGAATCAATAATATTATGAAAAAGGAAAATTATTTGAGGCCTATACTATACAAGAAATACTCTTCCAGCAGGATAGTGACCCTAAATCCGATTTAGTTCCGAATTTAATCTGATTTAGTCCCGACTTCAATCCGTTTGAGTTCCGACTTCAATCCGATTGAGTCCCGACTTTAATCCGATTGAGAATTTCTGGTCAATCGTGAAGAGGCATTTGGAACAGTACCGATTACTACCAAACAATTTAGATGAGCTTTGGCAACGGATTCATCAGAAATGGACTAATATTTCTAAAGAAATTATAGAGAGTTTGGGTGAAGAGCATGCCAAGTCGCGTAAATGAGGTTTTTGAGGTCTTTGGACTAAATAATGTCACCAAAATGGTAATGGTGTTGTTAAAATAGTAAACAAAATCTCCAAAAACAAAAAAATGAACTTGTTCACGTGATCAACGAATAAATAAAAATATAGCAAGAAAAACAATGGACTTGTTTACATGATCAAAGAATAAACAAAAATATAGCAGCAACATCACTAGAAAAAAAATATAAATGATAAAAGATGTAAACAATCAACAACAAAGTGCAGAAAACAAAGAAGTAAAGAAGCAAAAACAAATGCATATAAGACATAAAAACAACAATAATGAAAACATTTTTGGATTGTTCCCAAAGGCCGTCGTCCTCTTTCGAGAGCATTCATCAGACCATTGATCGAGCGATATAAAAAGCAAGACAAAGCGAGTAATGGTGAGTTCGAATTAATTTAGTCTTTTGTGAAGACGTTACATTGGTTGCAGTGAGAATTCCATCAGTTGTGTGTGAAGACATGAGATCGAGCTATAATTCAGTCAGACTTGTGTGCAGACAAGTTGCGTGTGAAGAAAGCATTTGTTAGTGTTGGGCTTACAAAAATGTTGCGAGCAAAGAAGAAAAAGTAACAAGTGTTGTTGCTTACAAAAAGGTTGTAAGCAGAGAAATACAACGAATAAGCACGTATTGTAATAATTATTGTTGTATATGTGGTATAAGTTCGAACAGTGGCACAAAAGTAGGGCGGATAATATAGAATTGATTTAAAATTAAACCTAGATTTATTTTTATTTTGTTTGTAACCTCTGAGCTCATAGTTTTAACGTTTTTAAAAAGGTAAAAACGTAACGATATTATAAATATACGTATTCCGTAAGATTTTGAAATGGTGCAAAATTGAGTACATCCGAGTTATTTCTCCTCTTGATTGTTTTTTTTTTTTCTTTATTTTCTTAAGTACTAAATACTAAATAAAAAAAAAATGAGGAAAATAGTTTGAATTACTCAAAGTACAAACATGTACTCATTTGTTTACCCCACTGCAAGTAAGTAAGGGGGACTGGGCTTTGTAATATAGGGATTTAAAGCTGATTTAAATGGAAAATTTCTCAAAACCATTTTAACTTTTGTTTGTAATTCAATTCTATGAATTCGTCTTACAACGTGAATAATTTTCTTACATTTCTTCTTACAACTTCATTTCCATTTCTTTAGTTAAAGCAACAAAACAAGAACTATGGCTGGGAAAAACTCTTTTGAAAAAACCAACCACACACCAGAAATTGGGAGAAAACAAAAAAGAGAAGATTGTGTGTGTGTGTGTGGAAAACTCAAAGAAAAGTGTTGAAATTTTCTTTTTTGTTTCGTAGTCAGTTAGTAGTAGATTTTCATGTTTTGCCTGTAAACATGTTCAAGTTTCCGGAATGCAAAATGAATGTGGAAATGAATGTTTGTTGGTATTACACGAAAACTAAGCACCAAAAGAGGAGAGAAAAACAAACAAAAACTGTGTAATGAAATTAAAATGCATAAAAATATACCATGTTCCTTAAACATACCATACTATACCATCAAATAAACAAAAGAAAGAAAGAAAATTTGCTTCTAAGCAGCCATAATTTTCCATGAGATTTAGTTCACCATCAAGCAACACAGAAAATCTTCAAAAGCAAAGTAAACCAACGTAGACGATGTAGTAACAGGAAGACAATATTATTTGGGGCAAATAAAATGAATTTTTCATGCCTTATTATCAAACAAAAACACAAAAAAAAAATTTAATTGCCATAACTAAAATTTTTAGTTGTCGCAACCAAAATTTAAAAATAAACTTGTTTAGTAATGCCAAGTTTTTGATTGCCACCACCGCTATACTACAATATCCAGCATTTGCAAAAACAATGGACTTGTTTACATGATCAGAAAATAAACAAAAATATAGCAACAACATCACCAGAAAAAAATATAAAAGATAAAAGATGTAAACAACCAACAACAAAGTGCAGCGAACAGAGAAGTAAATTCTCAACAATCAATTAAACCCAATATTTTAATACCGACAACTAAAACTTATAGTTGTTGTAAACAAAACATTGTTACGCAGATCGAAACGACCTAACATCGTTTCACATAAAAACAATAAACAAAAGCTACCACCTACACTACCAGCTATTATAAGTAAAGCAACAACAACATCAGTATGAGAAAAGCAGATAAACAAGCAAGCAAACGCAACAACAAACAATGTGTCTCGATAGAGTTTTCATGAACCTTCTTCTATTTCAAGAACGTTCTATTAACTATTTGTGTTGGACCATAAAAGGGCAAGACAAAGCAGACGACGAGTCAGTTGTAATTCAGTCAGTCTTGTGTGAAGTTGCATGTGAAGAAAACAGCTCTAAGTGTTTACGCAAACAGAAGATTGTGTGCAGAGAAAAACAACAAACAAGTGTTGCCGCTTAAAAAAAAGGCTTGTACGCAGAGAAGAATATCGACCAAGCATATAGTCTGATAGTTATTGTTGCAAACGTGGTATAAGTTCGTACAGTGGCACAAAAATAGTGCGAACAATAAAGAGTTTAACTGAAATTAAACAAATATTTGTTTTTACTTTGTTTGCAATTAACGAGCTGATATTCTAAACGATTTTAAAATAGTAAAAACGTAACAATAGAATATAACATATCATAAACCATACAAATTTTAATAATAATTTTTTATATTAAACCCGCACTCAGGGGATGACCCCTACTAATGCAGTGCATTGTGTAGGTTTAGGAAAGGAGGAAGGAGGGAAGATGCGAACGGTAAGGAAACGAGTTGCTGCTGGTGACTATAAAATGACCACAATTAGACAGTCTCCAGCAATCGTCCCCAAGAAGCCCGAAGTTTCTTACACCACTAATGTTGTGTGTGTTAATTTTATACAAAAGTGGCGGGACCTACAGTTTAAAATCGACTCCGAACGACATATTTTTGAGAAACTTTTCAAGAAGAAAAAGAGAATAAATCGCCGAAAAAATACTGTTTTTGTATTTTTTATTTTTAATGTCTGGCCTGGGACTCGAACCCTGGCTTTACGTCTAATAAGCCAGCACACTACCTATTAGACCACGGCGACCCACTATTATTTACTAAGCTTCCAAAAATTTTGGTAGTAACTACGTAAGACAGTAAGAGACTATTAGGTTGAATAGAGCATCTTACATCCAACTGATGGATTAAGCGCAGATGGGCAAGCGTAAACCTACTATTTAATTTAAAATCATATTTAATGCTAGGTCAATAAGTTTCAGGCAAATGGATAACGAACTGCATACAATGAACGTATTGTCGCTAAAGGTCCAGTAAATAGAAGTTTAGGATAGCATAACAAACAAAAACTGTGTAATGAAATTAAAATGTTTCTCACACCACTTATGTTGAGTGTGTTAATTTTATACAGAAGTGGCAAGTCGACTCCGAACGACAGATTTTTGAGAAACTTTTCAAGAAGAGAAAGATACTTTTAATTAATGTTGTCGGTGAGTTTATTGTATTTGTTTGTCGTTCTTGACATTTGAGCTGTCAAACATCAAGTGTTCCATAAATTATAATACGTAATATAACATGACAGTGCTGTATTTTTTTGCGTATTTATTACGCAATAATTAATTGAAACTTTATATGAAATATTGAGCTCAATAATGGTGTTTATTGAGATTTACACAATAAAGGTGCATACTGAACACCGTTTAAATAAATATACAGAATGAAAATAGCAACCATTCGAGCAAGGTTTTTGAACGGCAGGAATAGTTCAAATATATGGTACTAAGAAGCTCAATTGTTTCTCAAATTGTGAACCTTAATTCTGTAAATTGAGAGAAGATTTTGCATTTGTGATTTACACAATAAAGATGCATATGTGAACACCGTATTATGGTGTACCAAAATTGTTTTATTGCATTAGCTCGCTGAAACATTTATTTTTGACCTTGAAAAGTTATTATCATTATCAATATTCATATTTTTCGGCTTAATTTCCCATTCATTTTCTGAAGAAGAATGAAATTCAAAGAAATACGTTACATTTTGAAAATTACCCGCGTCTTGAGAATGAACAAATATTCCGAATGCATTGATAATAACACTTAAACCAACGCATTTCTTCTGATAAGATAAGGAAAGAAAAAATGTGTGTCAGCTGCGAATGCCAATGAGGTAAGTGCTGGGAAATATAACAAAGAACCTTGTTGAGGTAATGATTACCATAATTTTACTAGAAAATACCAACAAATTGATAAGTTATCATCCACAAAAAAATAGGTAAATAAACAAGAAGAAAGAAGTTAAGTCACGATAGATAAAATAAGTGCAATGAATGAATAATTTCTGTGAATATTTTTTCTGTAAATTTTATTAAATTTTATAAAGGCGTTCAAAGGTTCTTTCTAAATGACGAATACAATTTATCAACCGGAAAGTATCGCATTTTGTTTTCATTTCTTAGAAATTGTGTTGATTTTCAATAAGAATTTTTGGTTTAAGTTTTTAAAAAATGTTGCCTAGTGTTATCCATAAAATGTTTTAAGGAACATCCTCTCTACTGTAAGCAGGCGATGAGTAATATTTCCTTTCGGCCGAATTAATTTCATCTGCCTTAATTGCGCGTAGAAGGTTTTATTTTTTAATGTCAATGCTGTTGTCCTTTCTTTTTAATGCCTCTCTCTGCTGCTTTTTCAAAAACCCGTAATAGCATGACTAACCCCAATATTATTTAAAATGATGGGTTTTAGTATTTCACTAAAATTTCGTTTAATCTGTTTAAAATGACGCTTTGCTGACTCATTTCGTTCCATAATTTAAAATTCTTTAACAGCAAAAAACAAAAAAAATTAAATTTTGCCTGCTTTTGAAACCAGTTTCTGGTTTCACTATGAAAACAAGGTAAAGATTATGGAGTTTACACTGATGTTTGTAACATTTTGAGAAAACAGGCCAGAATTTAACTTTCAATGTTCACAATTTGAGAGGCAATTGAGATTCTTATTTGAACTATTCCTGGCGTTAAAAACCTTGCTCGAGTGGTTGCTTTTTTCATTCTGTATGTTTATGTATTGTTCAGATATGCACCTTTATTGCGTAAATCTTAAAAAACGCCATTATTGAGCTCAATATTTTACTTAAAATTTAAATTAATTATTGCCCAATAAATACGCAAATTGTTATAATATTGAGTAAAACGTAAAATTCAGCACTGTTATATGATATTGCGTATTATAATTTATGGAACACTTTCTGTTGATATTTGACAACTCAAATGTCAACAACCACAAACAAATACAATAAACTAACCATCAACATTAATTTTGGCGACCAAAATAAAAACAATGTTGTTGTTGTTGTTTACCAGCTGTCAAATGAATATTGAGTTATCTGAATTGCGTATATTATTATGCCTGAACACTTAAAATATTGTACTCAATTAAACGAATATTAACTGCAATTATTAATTGCGCAATAAATAAGTAAATTGTTATAATATTGAGTAAAATTAAAAATACACCACTCTTCTTTTAAGTGTGTTTAGTGAGCATATTACAATTTACCGGACACTTTCAATTGATATTTGACATTTCAAATGTCAAGAACGACAAACTACCATTAATTAACTAACCAACAACACTAATTTTCGCGAGCAGAAGATAAACAATGTTGTTGTTGTTGTTTACCATCTGTCAAATGAATATTGCGTAAGCTGAATTGCGTATATTATTATGCTTGAACACTTTAAATATTGTACTCAATTAACCGAATATTGACTCAATAAAAGTGCATATCTGAACATAGTATTATTCTCCGCTGATGAACGCAAAACTTATGAATGTAACCAATGGTTATATTCAGAGTTGTGGTTACTCCCAACTTGACGATTCTCTTTCGAGATAAAGCCTTGTAAAACTGGAACAGCAAACTGGAATGTCGAACTGTTGGTAATTGCAATCTTTGTTCAAACAGAAATATTTTCCGTTTGCTGTCAAATGAATATTGAATAAGCTGAAGTGCGTATATTATTATGTCTGAACACTTAAAATATTATACTCAATTAAACGAATATTGACTTAATAAAAATGTATATCCGAACATTGTATATGTACATATTTCTATATTGAATGTCTGCACAGGAGAGGTGCAAACGGGTCTCTAGATCATAATTTACTTGAGAAATGAGATTAAATTTAGCACTGAAACAATTCTCCAAAGAAATACGGAATCTAGGCTACAAATGTTCAATGTTGGCAAACTGTAAAACATGAATATCATCTGAGATCTGGCAACTTTGTTTCTTTACCCTTATTCGAACTTACTTTCAATACTCCATTGGAATTTACTTTGTTTTCATCCATTTTCTAATAATTCTTAACGTTTTTTGTACTATCTGAACCTAAATGGATATACGAAGGCTTCAATTTGCTTTTAATCGACCTAAATTATGCCTTTGATGCCTTTGTCTCAGCAGATTTCTGGCAAAAATTTTTGAAAGTATAATTGACATGAAAAGTTTCTAAAAAATCTGTCGTTCGGAGTAGATTTTAAACTGTAAGTCTCTGGGCCACTCATGTATAAAAATTAACACACGCAACATAAGTGATGTAAGAAACTAGGGCGTAATCCTGACTGAAGGCTTGTAATGATCTAAATTCTGTCTTAAGAACGTCATTACGGTGACAGCAGGACAGTAGAAATTTTATTATGGGAAAGAATAGAAAACCACAGACGACCTTCTCTGTCACTGATTCCAACTTGAGGACCTAAGGCTCAGAATTCTTAGGGAAGCAAACTTTATCGAAAGAACTGGTCGAGCCAGAAAGAGAGAGAGTGGTCTGCGGAATGCAAGAATGCATCGCAATGGCTCGCAGAATTTATCGAAAGAACTGGTAGAACCAGAGAGAGATAATGTTCTGCGGAAGGCAGGAGTACATTGCAATGCCACTGTTTTCCAAAAAAGGTTCACTTACTTGCATACCTTGACGACATTGGCATAATAGGGCGTACCAAGCGAGGTGTTCTAGCTGCCTTTAGTGAACCGAAGCATATTAAAATGGGTCCGGCAGTGAGTGAGGGTAAAACGAAGTATATGTTGTCGACAAGTAGGTATATGCGACGGTCCAAATAACTATACGTTCGACAAAGTCAGTGATTTATTCATCTTGACGGCGCCGTTACTACCAATAATAATGTCCATCTGGTGATCAAGCGTAAGATCACTCTTGCCAACAGCTGCTATTATGGTCTCAATAAGCAACTGAGTAGCAGAGACCTTTCTTCTACAATAAAACTGCAAGATTCTCATGCTCCCCGTGCTTTTTTATGGCGCAGAATCATGGACACTATTAAGCACTGATGCAGCATCCTTGAGAGTATTCGAGAGAAAAGTTCTGCGTAAGATCTTCGTTCCAGTGCGAATTAACGAAGATTTCCGTATTCGATCTAACAATGAGATGTATGAGCTACTCAACGATATGGACGTTGTGCAGCGTATTAACATTCAGCGGTTGCATTGGCTTGGCTGTGTCGGTCGAATGGCGGTGGATGCTCCAGCAAGACGGGTATTTTATGTGGGGATTTGCATAAGATGACGAAGACTACGACCTTGTTTGCGTTGGAAGGACGAAAAGGAAAAGCCCTGTATTACCAATTGGAGAATGAACGTAAGAAACAGAAGCGCTGGGAAGGATGCACTAAAGCAAGTTGAAGCCCGATAATTGCGTTGTTAATGGCCAATTGGGTAAGTAATGTGTCTAGCCAAAGGTGGCATTCAGAATGGCAACGAAGATAGAACGATGAAGGATAGAGGAAGGTAGGACGGCAAGACTTATTGGACATAAAGCCTTGGATTGGTCGGAAATGTAGAGAGGTAAATTACTACGTTACGCAGATGCTATCGGACAATGAATATTTTAGGAAATATCTGCACAGAATGGGCAAGACCACCACCACTTACTGTCTTTACGAGGAAGGAGAAGTAACTGTTGAGTCAGAGCACTACTGTTTTCGTATGTGCACGCTGGCAGAGCTGTCGCTCTGTGCTGACATCAATAATTGGTACGATCACGGCTGCTAACATTGTCGGGGTTATGATTGCCAGTAAAGAAAATTGGGCCTCAGTGGCATATTACTTGGACCGCATTCTAAGACTGATGAAGAGAGATCTTGAGGCTGCAGAACATGTAGTCATGCCGGCATAGATGACATTGGCACACTTGTCAAATGAAATTCCATTCGGGAAGCAATCAAGAGGAAATAGTGGAGACATTTAGATGTCTCCTCAACTTTCGATACGCAATCCGGACGCGGATATAAGCATGCAGGGGCCAAGGGGCTAAAAGGACTCCACTCGGAAGTAATACCACCGTAATTTCGAAGTGAGCACAACAGTCCATGAGACGAGGGAGGGATTTAGTGGGTGAGGACCTCACACACGGAGGACGACTTCCTCTATGGTGCGGTGAGGTACATTTACCCCTACTCGGCGTAAAACAAAAAAATTGCAAGTTCAAAGTTATGGATATGAAATCATTGATAGGACAGAAATGAGCTACAGTCAAGGGAGGTGCGAATTTAACTTAATCTAAGGGAGACGATTTTAATGAAACTCTGGTATACTCTTACGTCTATGCAGCTTTTCAGCCAACTGTTCTCGTCATTACTGAATGAAAACCAGAAATTCTGTCATCTTATCTCCCTAGGTAATGTTCAATGACTGAAGCAATCACAATTTTTGCAAACTCTTACTTCCCGAACTTGATACAGTCGCAGCCATTGCTATTGCAGCTATAATTCGACTTATTTTTCCTACCCCTAACACCCAACGAAAGAAATACCGTTAAACTAAATTATAATGAAATAAAAACCCAATAATTTTTAACTTCATTTCTGAAATAAATTCAAATTTAATATGAATTAACATTAAAAAAAAAGTTTTTACTTTAGTTTGTCAAGACCATTATAATTACCACACGATCATTATTATTATGTATGTTGCTGGTCCATTGGTTATGTTTATTGGTTCGGTAAAGATAAGAGTGTAGTTGTAGTTGTAGTGGTTTTCCATTGCCAGCCTTTAATTACCTGTTTTAACCAACAGCTGTCATTTTTTTTTACTGTTTTTTGGTTTCCTTTTTTTTGCTCGACTTGTTATAAAGTCTACATAATGTTGTCAATTGCATAAAACACATACTAACAAAGGCAGACAATACGAATATGCTCTCATGCATACAATACGAATACAAACATCAACATTAAGGAACAATTTTATTTCTCTTTATGTTTGACAATTTTCTTAAAAGCATGTGTTCGGTGTTGCCATTGTGTGCGTTGAAAATTAAGTAAAAAAGGATAAAAATACGCATGTACTTCAAAATATATGCATGCTTATCAAAGTCTCTTCTAATTAATTAGTAATTTTTAATGAAAATAAAATTCCAGAATAGAAATAGAAAGAATTAAACAAATAAGAATACGAAAAACCACTGGTTTTATCCTTTTTTTAGGCAGAAATGAGTAAAGAAAGGATTTGATTTTCCTTACGTTTATGGATTATGACCTATTTTCGTACAACACTTATATTGTGTGCGTTAATTTTATACATGAGTGGCGGGACCTACAGTTTAAAGTCGACTCCAAACGACAAATTTTTTGAGAAGCTCCTCATGGCAATTTTATTTACTTTCAGAGTTTTTGGCAGATCTGCAATGAGAAATTCTCCGAAGAAATATTTTCATATTTTCGTTTTGATGTCTGATCTGGAATTTGAACTCGGGCCTTACGTCTAATAAACCAACACATTACCTACTAGACTACGGCGACCTTATTAATATTCTCTATGCAAAATATTATATCAGCTTAAGATAAAGTCGTCTAATAGAAGTTGTTATTTATACAAGCGATATTTATTTTTTATTGCACACATGATATAAAAGTTTGTTGATCAATTTCGGAGAGATAAAGATAAGTAGCAGGCAACACATATAGGTAGAAGCAACTGATAACAATAAATTTATCTTAATATGGTCACCGCCATCCGAAAAAAATTCAAACCTAGAATACTAACCTATCCTTGTAATAATCATTTACCGCTAGAATATGTTTAATTCATTCGTTTTGTTATTGTTTTGTAATTTTATTTGACATTAAATAAGTTATTTATTGATTTAATTAAATAAGTTAAGAAAACAAAAATTATTTAAAAAAATTTTAAGTTTGACTTACAATGTCATACAGGCTCAATGCTGTTTATATGCCAAGATGCCTAAAGTTTGTATTTTTGGAAGAGTTTTTTTTATTTTAACTGTTAAAAGGCTCCATTACATTAGGGTCTGGATATCATAATGGTGTGGGTGAAAAAAACCTTCACCGTCAGTTAAGAGCACTATTACTATATGTTAGCAGACTTTTTTAGCTTGCAATTAAAGCTTGTGAACTAAACGATATAATATGATCAAAATATCAATAACATAAGCCATTCAGCAATACCAATTTTGCCTTTATTTCATGTGAAGTTTTCGGAAATTGTAATTCCATATTAAGCCAACTTGATTTGAGGGACGGAAAGTGTAATTCCATATTAAGCCAACTTGAATTGACTAAAAGGATTATGTGATTTATGGGCATAAGATATTGTCTACGCAGAAGAATCCCTAACCTATGATGAATATCAAAAGCAACATTTGTTATGATGTTTACGAAATGTTGCGCGAAATATGTGAAAAATATCCAAAAACTATATCAATATGATCGACTGCTTAAGCAAGCCAGAGGTGTTCATTTAAATAATACAAAATTTTGTACATAATAAGCCCTTTTGAGTCATCTTTGACGCCCAAAGTAGTTAAAGAGTTATCAAAATAATGTTTGAAATCATTATTTTTATAGCAAATGTTAAATAATTCGTTGGTAAAAAAAGAAACCTGTTTTGCGAATTATTCGAACAGTTCAAACTTAAAATTTTTGTAGGCATTACCTCGCTTTTTTCGATCATAAGAAACAAAAAGCCACTATAGTAGTATAACACTGCCCTTTATGCTTCAATAGCAAATCTAACGTAATGGCAACACTTAAGACTTTATTAAATACGATGTGATTGCTTTTATTTTTGGCAAAAACAAAACAAAGCAAATCAAACATAAAATCCCCCAATAAAAACACAACAACAAATACTATATCATTAAAAACCAGTTTAGTTTTTTTTAAAATACAGAGACTTTTTTGTTATTAATTTGTTGGTTTTTGTTTTTTATTGGTTTTGTAAAGCAATAACAACAATAACAAAATTGGAATATTAATGCTGTGTGGCATACAAAAACCAAATCGACACAGCTGTGTGTATAAAACTTTTTGTTTGTTATTGTTGCTGTGTTCTAGTTGTTATTGTTGTTGCTGTTCTTTTGAAAGTTTTTGTAATCGAATCAAATTTGAAACATGGTTTCGTTTGCTGAAAGTTCGTGTTCGTTGTTTTCTGTTTTTTCTCAAAAAAAAAATATGCTTTTTGTTGCTATTTTTGTTATAATTTTTTAAGAGCGCTCATCTTTTCTTTGTTTTTCTCTTGTGCTTTTTTGTTTGTGTTATATTTCAGTGTTGCGTTGTGCTATGCTGTGCTGTGATTTTTAGTGCAAAAAAAATTATGGGCATCGTTTTTTACTGTTTTTTTCTCTTTTTGTTTAATAAATAATGCATTATTTTCATTAGGTGTTGCTGTGCTGCTATTGTTTATTTTTTTTTTCTTTATGGCAAGCAAATATGGAGTAGCGTCTTAGTGTTACCATAGCTATTAGAGACAAAAGCTGTTCAATGAACATTTAAATGTTAATTTTGTTTAGATTTTTTTAAAAATAGAATAAAATAACGGTTAGTTGAATAAATTGTTGAATAAACAATTAAAAAGTTTACATAAATCAATATTTAAAGAATGACCCACATTAACAAAAAAAAACAAAAGTTTTTGTTTAAATAAGATCACAAAGGTAGAAGAAGTTTATTGGCTTAGTATTACCGTTACTAATAATCTACGTAACCACATGCTCTTTTAATGTGATGGTAGTAGGTGAGTCATAATTTAATTCGTGTATAACATATGACCGATCAGGCAACGAATACAAATAAATTTTGATTTGTATTATGTGATGTGCGGTGTTGTTAAAATAAATCCATTATTTTGGGATGAGTGTGAAGATAAATTCGAATTTAAAAACCAAAGACGCAAACCCTTACTTATAGCAAAGCCACAGCGTAAACTTTGCTATTAACAGAGCACTGTTAACTGTTTAATAGTAGATTAGTCTTCTATTTTGTAATTATATGCAAACTATTGACAAAAAATAATAATTTTCATTATGATCTTTATTATTAATTGTGAAGAAAAGCGTTTAAATGCAAAGGATTGCGGGCGGGGATGGAGGACGAAATTAATCCAACTATCCCACTACTTTGGTTGTAAAGAGGACCCTCTGAACTACCATTTGCATATAGCCTGTATGGTGAATTATTTATATAATGGCCAATGATCTTCTAGAGAATTTCCAATCAAAAAAATTTATATTTTCAAGGCTAATTGTCACATTACCATATCACTTTACATGGAACTATATTGTTGATTGTATTAAGAGGCCTTAGAACATTCCTTTGAGTATGATATGGTACTCATGAAGCTAATATATTCCCTAAAATTAGCTTCTAAACAAGTGACCTTTTTCAGATTTATACTGTTAAACAGTTAAAAGTGCTCTGTTAAGGGCAAATTTTGTTCTGTTAACGCTAAATGTGGCGTTGATAAAATTTATGGATTGCGTCTTGGATTTTCAAATTCGAATTTATCTTCATTTTTCTACATTTGGCTTAAATAATGTAACTCACATTGTATCACGTTAGCAGACATTCGAAAAAAAATTTGGTACCAAAAAAAAAAAAATCAGTCCATGTAATTGGCAATGTGGAAATTATTTCTAGGCCTACATTCCATGTTCAAGGGAGTATTGGCCAATACAACTGAGAGAATCGCGTTGTTTGAAACAGCGACATTCGCGGTACGCGTTCTTCGAAGTAGAGGAAATAGGAATTCTCGATAGAACCATCGGTTATTGAGTTTCTGAGACGATATTCCTGCCTACAATGCAGATTTTCACCGCGAATACGGATCTGAAGCTGTAGTTAACCCATATTCTGCAAATATAGAATTCTGAGTGTTCTTCATTGACAGTCAGGGTTGTTCTCAAGACAATTTGATCAGTCTGGTGTAAGTCAGAATTGGTTTTTGATTATAAGAACTTCATAAAAGCTTTTAAACCAGATTGAATGTGTTTTAGGCGGAAGTGTTGGCTATTCTCATGGCTATTAAGTGGCTGCTCTTTAGTAGACTGATCCTTAACATTAAACAAATACACGGGGGAGCCAGTATGCCATAAACTGCCTTTCGAACGTCATACCTACGTCTAATCTTACCCGTAACTATATCAATTTGCCTGAGAGGTGGACGATTAATCTCTCTGATTTGGCTTCCTGGCATAGAGATATTTTTAGACACTGTATTGGTGATGCACTAGCCGGAACCAGTATCACAAACTGGTATACCCAAAAGCGAAATGGCGGGTACTCATGCTAAAATGGATTTACATTCTAAGGGCGACTTGGAAAGCATTCCTAGCCCTTCAATCAACTACCGCTATGAACAAAACATTCGGAGGATATATCGGGATGTTGTGTGTTTCGAAATTTATGGTCTTTTATAGACAAAAGTTAAAACAGTCTTACTGCTGTGTTTGGATTTCGAGTAAATTTCAGAAGATTTGGAGACTGTGGAACTGTGACCGTCCAGCCCTTTGGTAGGATGAACTTGATAATTTGGTGGCCTTGCTCCATCGGCAGTCTTATATCCCGAAGAATACTTTTGAGAAACAGAGAATAAATAAGCTTCTGTTCAAAAATAACTGAGAAATGTGCAGAACTAATGCCTATTATTTCGTCTAGCACTGTATGTGGCCTATTTCATTAACAATACATGGAACTTAGAATCCAAACGTTTAAAGGGACGTGATTGAAGCAAGTTTATGTTTCCTAATGGCCGGAAGTAAAAGAGGAAAAGTTTTATACGGAAATAGGACCCCAAAAACATTGAACTTTATATCGTATTCAAAAATATTGTACTTAAGTGTGCTTTTTAATACAAAAGTTTTAAAAATTATTTTCTAAAAATGCATTTAAATTCGTAAATAACGATAATAACAATAAAAATAATAATAATGACAGAAACAAAAAAAAGGGCGTGTTTGGCAGAAATTTTCTAGCAAAAATGTATTGAAAATAACAGGCCGAATAAACTTGGCAAAAATGTATAGAAAAAGAAAAACCAAGAAGAAGAAGAAGAGAAATTGTTACAGGATTAATTTAACATGCGCGATGACATTATTTTGTTTTAAGTTTTCTTTTTTCTTTTTTAATTCTTAACAATAATTAACATAATATTGTTATGCTTTATAATTTAATAAATTTAAATATAATTTTAATTCAATAGTTTTCTGAATATAAAAATAAAAAAAATCCATTAAACTTACCACATTATTTGGTTGAATTCATCAATTTCACATAGAAAATATTGTTGTTGGCAAACGAAAAAACTATTCAAACAACTCCTTTTTAAGAGAGAGCCACACGAACGAAGAAAGTGTTACAGAGACAGAGAGTGAGAGAGTGAGACAGCGAGACTGAGAAACACTACAAGTAAGAGACTTTTAAAAGCTGCCCAGCAGAGTACAATACAATTTGTCTGCAAACTTGAGAGTAACAAAATTATCACGATTTTTTGTTTTTGTTTTTGTCTTTATTCTCCCCTGTCTGCCTGTTTGTTTGTTTGTTTTTGCTGTTGCTTGCAATTTTTCTTGTGTTTGCTTGTTTTACACTTTTTTTGTGTTTGTATTGTAAGCAAGCAAAAATAACTTCTTTTTCTTTATTTTTGTTATTATTTTATTAAGAAGAATTTTTCTTTGTTTTTCTATTTTTTGCTAAATAAATAAAATTTCTTTTTTTTGTTTTTGTTTTTATTTCTTTGATTCCTTTTCCAATTTGTGTTGTTGTAATCTGTTTGGAAAATATAAAAAAAATAGAAATTATTTCCAAAATTCGTGGGGGTTTTCCTTGAAATATTTTCCATAAAATTCTGGTTTGCTCACACATACACACACACGCACGCACATTATTGCTAGAGAAATTTCTGCATTTAAAATAAACACTCAGGCTTACTAAAAAGAACAATAACAATTAAAAAGGCATATGCAGTGCTGCCAACATTACATTTTCTAACTGCTAACTAATGTGTTTCTAGAAATTTGAAAAAGTCTTCATGGTTCAAGTCAAAGGTCATATTATACAAATATTAAATCGCTTAATTAAAAAAAAAAATATCAAAAAGGAACTAGTAAAACGTGATTAAATTAAATAAGCTCCTAGAAAGCCAAATACAAGTTTATCTAAACTATCTAGGTTAGGCAGATAATAATTAATCCATTAAATGCAAAGGTGAACCATTTTCCTTAACCCACTCCATGTCCTGTGCATCACATATGCATCACATATGATTCACACTTTAAAAACCCTTTTAAAGAAAAGAAAAATTTTGGGTGTACGGTATAAACTTTTTTTTGTATGGGGACAGGGAAAGGGTTAATATTGCCCATCAGCTTTTAATCCTAAATTTTTAGATAGGACTACTCCACTAGATATAACTTATCTCAGAGCAATGGACTCTGGAAGAAGTTAAGAAAGTTGATTTGGATTTATCGTAGGAAAGATGGGAACTCAGCCCTTTAAGGGTTAAGCGCATAAAATTCAATACTACAATGAATACCTAGTTATGTCGACAGGCATAAGACCTTAAACTGTCCTTTAAGCTCTCTACCTAATTTCGGCTTCATATGGCCATAGAACTTTGTTCCATCCACAAAGGTTTACTTGTTACAAGCGTTTACAACATGTATGGATATGTTAAGCAGATTTCTGGCAAAAGCTCTGCCATAAAGTCTTTCTCAAAACTCTGTCGTTCGGAGTCTACTTTAAACTGTAGGTCCTGCCACTCACGTATAAAATTAACGCACACAATATATTTGGTGTGAGAAGCTAGGTCGAAATCCTGACTGAAGGGTTGTAATGACGAATTATGTATGTATTGGAATAGAAGAGATGTTACTCAAGCGAAGATTACGAAATAATTAGGACTACCGGAAGAAGAAACATGCCAAAGCGGTGCAGCCCACTTGATTAATGACTGCGTTTAGATTTTCTCTGATGGCAAGGACTTAAATGAAACGGGCATAGCCCTATCCATAATTCTACCTTATTAGAACGTATTCAAAGCGGAATTGCCGGCAATAGAGGCTGCCCCAAGTACTATTGAACACGGAAAAAGGTTTGGAATAGATGTTACTATACTTTCTGATAGCTAAGCGGTTGTTAAAGTACTTAGTTCTCACATATTCAAGTCCAAGATGGTGTATGGCTGCCGCAGTTATCTCAACAGGATATCGCAACGGTATGATGCTTATATCATATCATGTACCCGATAGCTGTAGAGCGAAGGAACTAGCAAGGAGAGGTACAATCATGCAATCCTCTAGCTTAGGAACCAGTTTAAAGATATACAAGTTTATAGTTGACAATACAGTTATGGTTTCTGCCAACTTTGGATGAGCAGTTTTGTTTACTGGCAAAATGGTGCTGAAAATCTGGTTAAGTGTTGCGAGGCAATACTGGCCACGCATAACACATTGGTCTTGGAAACTTTGCAAATGATTTCTGTAGATGGTAGGAAAAAAAGGAAATTGTTCTTCGCCTATTTTTTACATGCCATGGAAATATGGCAATATTAAACACTTTGGGGTCTAGTATGTAAATGATTTGAACGAACTCTCAGTAACAACCAGCTAAGTTGCTTTGTAAGATCATTAAAAAATGGAAAACGAAATTATCCTTATATGGCTCCATACATTTTTCAATTAACGATCACGAAAAACGCGTTTTTTATAAAAAAAAAACCTTCGGCCTACATTAGCAATGCATTTGTTTTATGTCTTATTGGATAAAACTACAAAAAATCTCCTTTCTTAATGCAAAACAAAAATAAAAAAAAATCGTTTAAATATAAAAATTTCTTAAGAGTTGGCATTACTTAACAACACTATAGGACAGCCAGTGAAATGTTTATGTTCCTTTATTTTTTTTCTTCGTTCTTCATGTATTTGTTATTGTTCCAAAGCGGAGTAAAGGGAATAATCATTAGCGGAGAGTAAATTCTCTGTAAGAAACAAAAACGATAACAACATAGAAAAAACAATAACAACAAGCAAGAACTATAAAAATTCTTGTTGGTATATTTTATCGTTTTAATATGTATCGAGAGTAGCAGACAGACATTCGTTTTATAGCAGTTGTGCAGACATTAAACAGCAAAAGCAAAAGCAGAAGCAGAAACAGTAGCAGCCAGCAGCAATAGGGCGGCGGTGAATATAAAAGGGAAAAACTAAAGGATTTCTTTAAAAACACAGGATAATAAAACTTTTTTTTGCTTTAATTTTTAAACGATTTAATTATTACGTTAATTATTTGTATTTTCATTAATTTATTAAAATTTTCATGTATTTTATAAACGTGCCGACTGGATTTGGCTTCACTGGTTTTGCAGGTTTTTTCTTTTCTTTTTTATTTCGTTTGATTTTTGCTTACGTTTCCATTACACACTTTTAAAATAATTTTACATTTCTTTTAGCCACTGATATTATTTAATTTCATTTCATTTAATTATTTTTTATTATTTCTTTAATCTTTAAATGAATTCATTTAAGCCGCAAAGTTAACGTTGACACAGCACGTACGCTCTTTCGACCGCTCTCAAAAAAAGTAAACAAACAACTAACAACTAACGAGTTGAAGTCCAGACACTGCTGCAAAAACATTTCCACATAAAAAAATTAAGAGAGGGTGACAGAGAGTGGTCATATGTATATGCAGAAAACACGGAAAGAAATTTAAGGGAGAAAGAAATGGAATTTTAAGAGAAAGCAAAATGAAAGTGATAACAACACATATTTGTACCACCCAATTAATAATAGTCACCACCACCACCACCACTACCTACCATCTACCCCTACAAAAACAAAAAGTACAGAAAAATTTGGAGGGAAACAATAGGCTCTTGAAATAGATTTTCTTTTTTTTTTGAAATTTTGAAAGAAATGTTGTAAACTTGTTAATAGACTAATAAGTTTTATCTATCAGTTGATTAGCAGCGGTGTTTTAAATCGGAGTTTTTTCACGAAAACAATGCGTGAATCACGGTTCACACATTTTTGGCCGTTACAACCCCTTAATCCATTCATTCAATCATGTTAGGCGTAATCTGTTCATCGTGATATATGTCTGACTCAAACTTGTTTATAAATCGAGGTATTTTCGGGATAGATATTCAAATGTATTTTCACATACACCCCTAGCCACCTACAGTCTAAGTGCGATTAGACGGGTGAGTGTTTTCAGGACAGTGTCTGATGAAGCAGTATTGGTATTGGCAAAGGCAATACCAATAGACATATTGGCGGATGAGATGAGACGGATATACTTTCGCCGTCTCGAGAGTCCAGGACGACAGCGGCTATAAAAGCGGAGGAAAGAAGGACTTCCATGCACAAATGGCAGTCACGATGGGAGAGCAGATTTAAAGGGAAGATGGACATTTCAGCTCGTCCCTTCTATAACCCTTTGGATGGAGAACAAACATTGCGAGTTGAATTACTGCGTGACCCAGTTCCTAACTGGTTATGGATGTTTTAGGAAATACCTGCACAGATTTGGACATGATACTTCCCCTATATTTCCAAACTGTGTAGATGAAGAGGAAGATGCGGAGCATATTCTAGTATGCTGCTCCAGATTTAGATGGCCCGGAGAAACTAGATTAGGACCAAACCGGCTCATGGAGGAGCTGTTGAATTCTAGGACGCTATGGAGCCAATACAGCATGAAAATAGCTGAAGTAATGATGGTACTCCGAAGGTTGGAGGAACGAAGGCGAAATTTGAGATGATGTGATAAAGCTTTCGAGCTAACCAGCCCCCCGCGAAGTAATACCTTACGGCAGTCCCGCGGGGGGAAATGTTTGGAGTGTAGGGGGTGGGTTAGTACGTAGGCACCAGTGATGGTGAATCGTGCATGTTTTTGTTTACATACCGGTTAGGCTCTTTACACTATCGGAAACATAAAGAGAACACCAATTAAATAGAAAAATAGCCGTTTGGAGCATTTGAGCCTAACTCCACATCTGCTATAAAATTATAACCAAATTTACATACCAGTTAGGCTCTTTACACTATCAGAAACATGAAGAAAACGTTAATTAAATAGAAAACTAGTCCGATATGGGAACTGAAATGCTTTAATATTCGAAAGAAAGCTATGTAAAGAAACAAATTGAAAATAAAACCTATGTATGCACCAGAAAGCATTTATCCTATCCCTATCCTATCTTTCATAAATAACAGAACCTCTAGGACAGGTTAGGGGATGTGTGCTAATCATTAAGACGGATACAATACCTGTCACACAAGTCCATTTAAATCGCCCTAAAATAGATAAGAGGGATAGAAGGAGGGAATATTATACATAAATGCCGGGACCAATAGTTTTAAAGTCAACTCCGTAGGACAGATTTTTTTAAAAAACTTTCCATGACAATTTTATTTACTCTTAGAGTTTTTGCTCAGAAACCTGCTGAGAGGAAGTCGCCGAGGAAATACTTTTTGTATTTTGTTTTGATATCTGGCCTGGAACTCGAACCCTGGCTTTACGTCAAAGAAACCAACACACTACCTACTAGACTACGACTATTTATTACACTAGAAAAATTGCAAACGAAATGCAATCGTCCATCTCGTAAGGCCACTAACTATATAAATTCACTCTAGTTTGTAGAAATTTTAATTAGCACAATTAATTAAAAGAAATAATTCCTTTTTAAATATAAAAACACTTATGCAAACTTTATCTTGTGCCTATAATTTTTGCCACCACTTCTTTATTATTGATGATCCATATACAGTGGTGGCCTTATAATTAGAAACCACTTAGCAACTTAAAGCTAATATGTTGTATTGTCTGTTTTAACTATTAGTTTTAAAATAAGAAACAAGTTTTAAAAATACATTAACAAACATACAAATTACTAGACACGTTTCTAATTATAAGGCCACCACTGTATATAGACGTATCACTGCTGGTTAGATGATTAAAATTTTACCTTATTTTTTATAAATATTCTATTTTTATAAATAAATTGTTTAAATCATTCATTATGACACACAATTCCGCTTAAAATAAACTATTTTGCATGCATTCTCTAGTAAAAGCAAGAAACCCTTCAAAAACGCCACTACTTCGGTAAACACTACCACAATTAACAACACTGTTGCTGCATAAGCAGAATGGTTTTTTTGTTTTTTTATAGTGCTGCAGCAGCGCAGTAGGGCGGTGAATATAAGGGAAAAAAGCAGTACAAACTTCACATACAAAAAGGAAAAAAACTCTCTGCTGTATAGAGAACTTCCTTGATAAAATATTGGTGCTAGTGCTTCTTCTTAATCACTTTTTTTTCCAAATTTTCTTTGTTGCAAGACACAATAATGGGAATTTATTTATAAAGAAACTTTATTTCCTTAAGACTTCTTTTTTTATTAATTAATTTGTTTGTTTGTTGTATCTTCTTCTTTTTCTATTTCGCTTTTAACATTTGAACTCCACTTGGGTTTCGGATGCATGCATGGATGTGTATGCGTGTGTGTGTGTGTGTAAGCAATGATGTTTAACAAAAAAAAAATTTGCAGGTTTTCATTTTTTAATTACTTTTTTTCTATTTCTTTTGTGTATTAATTTTAGGAACTTTTTTCTTTTAACCACACCATTCACATGTAAACTTTTCACACCCTTTTTTCGTTTTCCCTTATCATACGGAACTTGTTAATTTAGAATTTTCATTTAAACGACAAAATTTATTTCATTTATAAAATTATTTTTTTTCACCACACACACAACTTCTTTTTCCAACTACCCGCGACGTTAACGACAACAACATTCGTTCAACCGCACTCAAAAAAAGTAAACAACCAACTAATAGCGAGTTGCCGCAACAAACAGTGCTATCAACTCGCTAAGGCATAAAAAAAGCGTTTGTACACATGAAAATAAGTGATTTTGAAGTTTAAGCAGTCAGCATATGTCCGAAAGGGTGTTGTAAACAAACGAGTAACGAATTCTAATTATAGTGTTGCCAGTTTTTGATTATTTTATTAATTTTTTCAGTTCTTTTAGTTTCTTTTTTTTTTTTAAAGCGGAATTTAATTATTATTGTAAACTAAACATAATTCTTTAATTGTGAAAACCAGAAAAATAATTATGAATTTAAAATTTATATAATTTTTTCCTATTTTGATGATTTACAAAATTTCTTTATTCCTGGCAACACTAGTTGGCGGTTGTCCGTTGAAAAACATCCCTTTTTGTAAAATTCGCACATTCTTTTTTCGTGTCTGGTTTATATAAATGAAAATTAAGCTCCCATGAATTTTAAGAAGCCGTGGTGTGTGTCTTGGGTATGTGTCTTCGGGTTTCCTTTCTTTAAAGATTGTGTGTGTACGCGTGTGTTTTCCTTGTTACGGGAGAAAAAGGCTTGCAAATATTGGTTTCTCGAAGGATGATCGATCAAGTGAGAGGTTGAGGGTAAGGAAGGAAGGAGGGAGAGGTGAGGTGAAAAAAGTTGTTTTCACCTGAGATGAGCTTCTGTTGTGTTCAGTTTCTAGACGGGGGGTGTGGTGTTGTGTTGTTTGGTGAGAAGATGGTGGCTGAGTTTTGCTGATGTCGTGGGTTGTACGTATGTAGTGAATTTGTTCGTTGTTTGTGGTAAATATGTTTATTTGTGGTGAATTTGTCCGTTTTGTAGTAAATATGTTTATTGTGGTGAATTTGTGTTTTACTTGTTACGGGGGAAAAAGACTGCAAATATAGGTTTTTCGAAGGATGATCGATCAGTGGGGTGAAGAGCGTTTTTTTTCCCTGAGGTGAGTTTTCTTCTGGTGTGTTCAGTTTCGACGGTGTGGTGTTGTTTGGTGTGTTTTCAGAGGCGGGTAAGTTTTGCTGATGTCGTGGGTTTACACGTATGTGGTAAATTTGTCCGTTGTGGTAGATATGTTTAGGTTAGAGGACGTGCACCTGTCGGTCAAGACAAGCACAGTACCCGGAGGTCGAAATTGACCCATTGTACATTGTCCTTAGGGGAGGAAGGAAATAGCGGATATAGGAATGTTGGGAAGGGGAGGGAGAATGATATGTTTATTGTGGTAAATTTTGTTTTACTTGGTACGGGAACAAAAGACTGCAAATACAGGTTTCTCGAAGGATGATCGATCAGTGGGGGGAAGAAGAGGTGAAAAGAAGAGTTGTTTTCCCTGAGGGGTTCAGTTTCGACAGTGTTGGTGTTGTTTGGTGTGTTTTTAGAGGCGGGTGAGTTTTGCTGATGTCGTGGGTTACACGTATGTGGTGAATTTGTCCGCTGTGGTGAATATGTTTATTGTGGTGAATTTGTCCGATGTGGTGAATATGTTCAGTTGTGGTGAATTTGTCCAATGAGGTGAATAAAATTTAAATTCACCAAATTGCCGTTACTTGGAATCGATACTGTGTTACCATATATCACTATACTATCTATGGTGTATACTATAGCACTACACTATCGGTTAAACGGTGTGTGTGTAGAATAAGTAATTTTCTCCTCCAGTAATGGCGGTGCCTTTGAATTAAAACAAACCCCCCACCCATTTATATATAATGCCGGTAGTGCGATTTTACACCTGCGTTACCAAAACTGTGTAGATTAAAGGTAGAAATCTCGATTAATAGAACTCATTGGTCAGTAAATTCTATTTACCCATGGAAAAAAATTATCTTGTAAATTTCTGAATAATTCTTCTACTCTTTTAAAGTTTCTCAAAGACATAGTTGGTGGATATGAATGAATAGGGAATGAAAACAGAAATTTTTTCTTTTCAGCTTCAGTTGATTCTGATCCCTTAGTTTGCCAATTCTGCGATCTCATCAGTGGATGACTCAGAAAGGAAAAATGCGTTGGAGGTTGGATCGAGTTATGTTATGCGTCTTGGAGTCTATGGCCTACTATAGATAGATTGTGCAAGAACAGGTTTGCTGCTGGACTTAGATTAGTTTCATTACATGGTACTGCGAGATGCTGTCTTAGTTCGCTAACAAGGATTTGTAAGAGATCTCAGCCGAACTATTTCAGGGTATGTTGCGATGAGGAAAAATTGAAGACTGTGAAGCACCTCCTCTGCAATCTGTATATTCTTAGTAGGTTAAGAACCCTGGGCAGGGTCTTCATTTAAGGTTTGGACGCTTTTGAACTTATCAAAATCGATGACTTCTTTTTACGAATTTTTTTGTCAATGCAGACTTTCCGCTACAAAATGTCACCAAAGAACAGATTTTATGGATTATATTTCTTCCTCCTTGTGAAATGTTAAAAAAAATTATGATTAATAAATAAAATTTCGCTTGAAAAATATATCACTTGAGGAGTTTTCATTTTATTTTTGCTAACGAAATAATTTTATAAAGTATTAGCAACCACAAATTGAGTTTATTTTGTTTTTGTTTTAAATTTTATTAATACACGTCAATGCACATCTAAATTCTAGTTTAAAAAGTTTATTTTGTTTGTTTTTGTTTTAATACTAATGACTTAGAAAAGTTTATACAAACTATTATTATTATTTTGATCGAAATATGTAGATTGGTTCAAGGCGAATTTATTCTTTATTTATTTATTTTATATGAATTCGCCTTGGTTTAAGATGTATGTTAAAAAAAAAAATTTCTAATTTAAAACTTAAATTAAAGAAAATTTAACGGAATAATACAAAAACAAAAAATTAAAATGAAAAGTAGGAGGGAATCAATATTTAAATTTCGTTATAATTTTCATTTATCTTCTGTTAAAGCTAAAAATTCCATTGAAAACTTCTTAAGGCTAAAGAACATTTTTTGTAATACATTTAAATACGTTTGTATGTATGTATGTATCTATGTCTGTGGATATGGGTGAATGTCAAGTATATAATGGCTAGGCTAATTAATAAAGGTAAACAATGTCTTACTTAGAATATTTCATTGCGATAATTATTAATAAAATTACTTATTAAATCCGGTAATTCGGGAGCATGACATATGAATTTATGGCCATATTTACGTGAACCTTCGAAACGATGAAATTCAACGGGACCCCATGATTTACCGCGTGTATCTAAAGCAATGCGATACAAACGATAGCCTAATTGAAAGGGTACTACATAGTCATCTTCAGCGTGTACAATTAAAATGGGTTGCCGGAATTCACTGATATGCTGATCTGATTCGAAGCGTAAAGAATTGGCATACATGGGCCTGGAAATGGTATGATCGAACCAGGGTAAATGCTTAAAAGGCTAAAAGCAAAACAAAAACAATGTAAATATCAAATACAAATTACAAAAAAAAATCCTTTAACAAAACTAACTTACCCTAGCAAATGGATGCATACGTATCTCATCTCGAATATTTGTAAATGGTGCTTCTAATATCACTCCCCGTACACCTTTTTCATTTAAATTATTTAATTTCGATAACATATTTGTAGCCACACCCGTACCCAATGAATGGCCCCATATAAATATTGGATTACTCGTTATGTTGCGTATATAATAGTAGACTGCTAATGCATCACGTACAACACCCTCTTCAGTGGGTGAGACTGCATCGGAATCGCCATAGCCTCTGTAATCAAATGAGATAACATGATAGCCAAGTCTACGTAATAATTTGTAAACATCTATACGATGGCCCGAACCACGAGATGCTGTATTGCCGTGACAATACAGTACAATATTATTGTCGGGTATTTTTAGTAAACGTTCATAGAATAGTTGTTCATTTTCGGCATTTACAATGGGAAAGGTAGACTTTATGACCGGCTCCAATTTATCTAGTTTGTCATCTTTTATGTCGGTTATATTTTGCAAGTCTTCATGAGCTTCCTAGGGGAATAAAGTAAGTAAACATGAAAGTAAGATTGTTAAGGATTAAATTATAAAATCTAAATCTACTAAGTCAGCAACTTATGAAATTAATCACTGGCACCTATTGGTCGTATTCGAACCAGATTAGAACTTCTAAGGGTACTATAAACCCTTCTAACGGCAATAGAGTTTTGATCAAGGACAGAAGGTTACAAAGTCTTTTAATTTCAATAGATTTCAGACCTGCCCAGTTAACCAAAAATGATTGTAACCAGGAATTCTGGTTCCCTGTTCTTTAACAATCCAGAAGAAATGTAAAGGACTTGATTCCGGTCAAAATCATTACGAATCCTACAAAAATTATTATGCAAAAGACAACCGACAAAACTGACCACATAGGCTATCCTACATCTTGTATACATACTACTCAATGAACAAGATCTCCTATAAACATAAAGAGATCGAGAGCACAACAAGTTTTATTGACTATCTAGTCTAGGTCCACAGTTCTAAGAATAAACTTACTTCGCACTCATAGGGAGGCAAGCCTGTATGACAATCAAGAGGCCAATATCTGAAACAGACTATATGTTGCCTAGTTTCTACTTTAATATTCGATTCACGTTGTATCCAAGCAAAGATCAATGACTAATACCCCTCCATCTCATTTATAGATACGGTGTGCATACTATACATAGGACCAGGAGCTACCGAAGTTAGACTCCACTGTAAGGAAGCCAAATGGAACAATGATCATAAGGCTAATGTCCGAAAACGGCAATATTTTAAATACGTTTACCTTATAAATTACCTTCAATGCCTGATTGTGAATAGATTGCAAGGCACGGGCCCATACTTAAGAGTTGTATTTAATTTTTGCCACAAACCTCAAGAGCCCTCAGCTTCCAACACTTACGCCAACCATAGTTAAAGATCGGATAACAAAAATGTCGTGCTTATGAGGTAGGAAATAGCTCTAAGTCTTAGGTTAGGTTAGGTTAGAGGACGTGTACTTGTCAATTAAGACAAGCACAGTACCCCCAGAAGGTCGAATTGACCCATTGTACAGCATTGAGCCTTTGGCATATTAATATTGATTCTATTGAGAAATTTTTCGTAGTTCCAGGAGAATGAGTCATCATCCATATTAAGCTTTAGCAAGACTCTCCTTTCATTTACAAAATATAGAAAAATAAGTAGATCTCAGCATAGATCAAGCTTAGAACAGCCTGATATAGAAGTAAGGGCAGAAAAACTATACCGAAAGGCTACAGAATTTTTCTTTGGCAGAGCTATTAGAAATAATTTGAGAGCGAAATAATGACTAGACGTCAACAATTATTTTGGAACTAGAGTTGGAGACCTTATATTTCCATTTGCAAATGTAAATTTCTATAACGAATAACAGTTGGACTGAAAAATTGATAGACTAACATAAAAAATAACGAAAACTCCTCCAATAACGCTGTGTAATACTGGATTTTACTCGTTTATTCCTTTTCAAGACAGGTTAGGTTAGGTTGGAGTGTGGTAGCTTTGGTACCAAAAGCTCACTTGAACACGCACAGCGAAAACTGAGACGTGTCATGCTAGACCTGGCCATGCATAAAACGAAGTTACTGCTGATCACTGGTCGTCGTATCTTCTTGCAGATGGACATGAGTATTGGAAACAAGGTAATTAGGACCAAGAGCTCGGTAAGATACCTGGGAATAAGGCTGCCCAGATGATCGTTGGACAGCTCATCAGATTAATGACGAATTTTTGAGGCTCGCTACCGGCGAGACGGAAACTCCAAATGGAGGTTGGAAACAGGATTATGCTCTATGGGAGCGAAATTTAGGTCGAAACGCTAGGTGTTAAAAAGAAGGCAAACGCACTTGTATCGTTACAGAGAACGGATGCTTTGCGTATCGCGTCTGCATAACGCACAGTGTCCGCCCCAGCCGTACTGCTGGCAGCAAAGCGGATGGATATTTATAAGACGAAATCGACTGGAAATCACATAACCGGTCACTTCAGGGAAAACATAATTTTAGAATGGCAACGACGATGGCACGATGAAGATAGAGGAAGACGAACGGCGAGACTTATTCCGGGCATAAAGCCATGGATTGAATGGAAATTTGAAGGGGTAAATTGCTACGTTACACATATTCTATCGGGTTATGGATATTTTAGAAAATATCTGGATAGAATGGCCAAGACTGCCTCCCCATACCGTCTTTACGCAGAAGGGGAAGTAATTGATGATGCAGAGCACACTATTGGGTCATGGATATTTTAGGAAATATCTGCATAGAATGGGTAAGACCGCCTCCTGTTACTGTCTTTACGAGGAAGGCGAAGTAATTGATGATGCAGAGCACACTGTTTGCGTATGTGCACGCTGGCAGTGGTGGCGCTCTGTACGGACATCAATAATTGGAACGATTACGGCCGCTAACATTGTCGGGCTTATGATTGCGAGTAGATAAAATAGGACCTCAGTCGCGAATTACGTGAAGCGCATTCTAAGACTGAAGGAGAGAGATCTTGAGGCTACAGAATATATAGGCACGCGTGTCAAACGAAATTCCAAACAGTGACTTGAAAGAAAAAAAATAGTGGAGACACTTAGAAGTCTCCTCAACTTTCGATATGCAATCCGACCGTGGATATGAGCACGCAGGTGCCAAAAGGACTCCACTACGAAGTAATACCACCGTAATTGCGGAGTGAGAACAACATTCCAAGAGGCAAGAGGTGGGGGGGGGGGCTTAGTGGGTAAGGGCCTTACACACGGATGATGTGACGATATCCTCTATGTAGCGGTTAGGTACATTCACCTCTCCTCACAAACCTTTCAATGCAAATGTGTATTATTGATACGATTATCTGAGGTTAGGTTAGAGGACGTAGCACCTGTCGGTCAAGACAAGCACAGTACCTGGAGGTCGAAATTGACCCATTGTACATTGTCCTTAGATAAGGAAGGAAATAGAGGATATAATAATGTAGGTAAGGGGAGGGAGAATGGGAAACGGAGGAATTATTCGGAAAGAAACAGACACAAAACAAAAGAGGTTGAGAGTGCGACTACACTTATGAAGCCCTAACATCTCTTAACCAGCTCAAGCTACTAATGAATCTGTGGACAGCCTTGATGTCGACGTTCGACACTGAACTCAAGCTTTCAATGAAGGCCTTGCCAAGGGTCCTCAACCTCAACCTACCAAGGGCTGGGCAGTTGCAGAGGAGATGTTCGACAATCTCCAACTCCTCCTCATCGCAACATACCCTGCAATAGTCCGGCTGGGATCTGTTCCAGTTGCCACTCCGAAGTAATACCACCATAGTTCCGGAGTGAGCACAACAGTCTACGAGACGAGGATTTAGTGGGTGAGAGCCCCATATACAGAGGATGGTGACAACGGTTAGGAACATTTACCTCTCCTCGCCATAAAAAAAAAAGAAAATAATCTACTCATTAGCCTACAAACATTTCAATGCAAATCTATATTAATGCTACGATTATCTTGTCTTTAAAACTTACCTCATCCAATTGCATTTCCTTTGCAAAACGTTTTACAACATGCTTAGGCAAAACATGCCACAAGCCTATACGTACAGTGGCTTCTCGTTTCTTTAAATCTACACCATGATCACTATCATCATCATTCCTTTCAGCTTCCACATCCGAATCGAGAACATCAAGGAAAAAACTTCGAGTGGCATAGAGACCCACACTAGATGGATTACTTAAATCAAGATCTCTAGGATATGTAACTATAATGAGAAAGAAATTAAAAGGATGAAGAAGAAGAAGAATAAGAAGAAGACAATGAGAAACTTACTAAATGTTAAAAATAATATGCCTCTCTGTATCGTTACCGAATAACGAAATATCAAGGGTAATACTATGAATACAATTGAGAATCCTATTAAACATATTTGTACTGTTGCTAAAGAAATTCTGTAAATAAAATACAAATGAGAAGAGAAAAGAAATGATAAAAACAACAACAATAAATATTTCGATTAATAAATAAAATTTTTTAATTAAACAAAATTAAAAAGATTTTGTTATGATGATGGTGGGGTTAGGTTAAATGAAATCACCAAAAAAATAAAGTTTTTAATGAGAAAAATTTAAAAATAATAAAAATAAAAATAATTACTAAAATAATTAAAATGAATTGAATATTGTTATGGCAACTTGACACTTTTTTTGTTTTGTTGTATTCTATGAAAAAAAATTAAATTTAATTGCATATGCTATGCTTGGGGTTATTATTCAAATGCTTCTAAACATTTTTTTTTTTTACAATTATTTCTTATTTAAATAAATATTTAATAGTCATTACAAATTACACAAATACAGTACACTACAATAATATACTTCCACTAGCTAAACTAAGGTACTTCCAGGCTCTAGCAAATGTATTTGATTTTAAATTGCATTTAATTTGTTGACTTACGCCATTAAGGAATCGTTATTTAATGTTTATTTAACAGTGTTAATCCCTTGGGCCTTGACTGTTAAAGAATTGTTAATTAATATTAAATAAATAATAAATATTTTAAAAGTCTAAGTTAGCATCGCTACTTTCTAAAAACTATTAATCATGAAGAAAAAATAAACGAAATACTTATCCTACATATGTGTTTAAGCCTAGCTTACGATTCTTTCATCACGTTTATAAAAGAGCGACTTAACTTATGGGGTAAATTAAAATGTTAATCTACTGAATAAGCCGCAATCTAGTATACAGTCTCTAAGCTTATTAGACGTGAGGCAACAGTTCAAACCCCAAGTCACACATCTCCAACATCTCGTGAAAAGCAAAAAAAAAAAACTCTGAGAGTAAATAAAATTGCCATGAAAAGTTTCTCAAAACCCTAGCATTCGTAGTCGACTTTAAACTGTAAGTTCCGGCCTCTAATGTATAAAATTAACACACACAACATAAATGGTGTAAGAAACTAGGTCTTAACCCTAACTGCAGAGTTGTAATGACCATTTATGTAGTTTACTGGATCAAGTAATTGCCATTGAACGAAAGTCTATGTTGCCAATAAGTAGGGACATGCAGCATATTGGATGCCCAGATTACGGTTTATAATCTATAGTATCGCTACAGTCAATTAATATGTTTTCTTTTGGCCCGCGCCATTACCACAAAAAATGGCCTAGGTCTGGTAATCAAGCGTAGGATCACTTTTGCCAACCGGTGCCACTATGATCTCAAAATGGCAATTGATTAGCAGAGACCTCTCTCGTATAACAAAACTAATACTCTACATGATGCTTATACTCTCCATGCTTCTTTATGGCGTAGAAGCATGAACCCTATTAAGCACTGATGCAGTAGCCTTGAGAGTATTCAAGAGAAATATCCTACTTAAGATCTTCGCTCCATTGCGAGTTGCTGATAAACTGTCTGAGCTCCTTAACAACATGGATGTTGTGTAGCGTATTAGCATCCATCTACGCTGGCTCAACTACATCCTTCAAATAGAAGAGGATGCTGCTCCACCAAGACAGATATTCAATGCTGGGATTTTCAGAAGCTGGCGAAGAGGACAACATTATTTAAGTTCGAAGGACCAAATCGAGTAAGCTGTGCGACCAAGTGGCAAAGATGCACAGAAAGCAGAGACGTCTGGAAAGATGTGTTAAGGCAGGCCGATATCCGTTAATCGGGTGATTAAGTAAACATTTGAAGTCGCCGTAGTCTAGTAGGTAATGTGTTGGCTTATTAGACGTAAAGCCAGGCTTCGAGCCCCAGGTCAGACTACAAAACGAAATACAAAAAGTATTTCTTCAGCGATTTCCTCTCAGTAGAATTCTGGCAAATAAAATTGCCATGAAAAGTTTCTCAAAAAATCTGTCGTTCGGAGTCGACTTTATACTGTAGATCCAAACACTTATGTATAAAATTGACACACACAACATAAGTGGTGTGAGAAACTAGGTCAATAATCCTGACTGAAAGCTTATAATGGCCAAGAATGATAAACTAAAGATTACGCCTTGCGCATGATTTCCCGTTAGATGACGTAAGTTGGGCTATTTTAAAGGTTTCCAAATCATTTTCATATGTGAAAATTAACATTTCTTCTGAAAAGTGTATGCACTACGTGAAAGTAGTGGGCTAGTTGGCAGCCCTGCAATATAGCTTATATTATCATTAGCCAATAGGAACACAATTTGTGTGACGTCATTGATTCAACATGCGCAGAAAGTTTTAATTTTGTGTGCGTGATGGCGTAATCTTTAGTTTATTATTCTTTTTAAATATCGAGCTTGAGAAAGTCTCATAAATGGTTAGGTTAGACTGAATTGCCAGCCATCTTGAAGAGCATAGCTTACTTAAAGTCCCGTTGTAACAACGATAGTACCAATTATGTGTGATAGGCAATGTTAACTCCTGGCTGTCACCATTGGCTAATGACGTTCTGCAATAATTAATTAATAAAGTGCCCAAGTATCCTTCGTCTCAGGTATGACAGATAATGACAGAGAATATGTTCTGTTGTCTACACTTTTTCTGCGTTATTACAGCCTCTGTAGACGTTTTTGTGTCATTGCGTCCACCAAGCAGATAGGTTTATTGGAAGGAGTAATTATGAATAGTTTCCCGTATAAGCCACTTATACCACATGCTCTACATCGATACAAAGAATGATGCAAAGGATAATCATGACGTACTTCTTCTTGTTAGGTTAGGTTAGGTCATAGTGGTAGCTCTGATGTCACAAAGCTCACTTGAGCACGCATGGCGGCCCGTTGTGATGCCACGGGTGAAACGCAGTCCCTGTACTAACCTAGTTCCGCCAAATCAGGGAAAGGACGAAGTTGATCAGCGCAAGGGCTGCACACTTCTTCTTGTGAATGTATGTAATTTATTGTAGTGCACTGTACTATACTGTACTGTATACTGTATAATAAATCGAAAGAAATTCTTTTAAAACTAAACAATGACAGAAAAAAACCAAGAACAACAACAACAAATTTTAAAAAAACGGACTTAAAGAAACAAGAAATTAAAGGAGAAAAGAAATAATAATTTTGAAAAACGAATAAATAAAAAATGTGTAGGAAGTAAAACGTGAAAAATTGTACAAAAATTTTTGTATGGAATTGTGTGTGTGTGTGGACAATTAGAATAGGGGAGAGAGAGAGAGCAATACTTACAACCCAGTTAGCCAAATTATAATAAATACTCCGGGAATGATTGTGGCGCGAAAAAGTGAATTTAAAAATCTATAACTTTCATACATTGTGCGTTTTTGTAACGGTATTTTTTTTTCTATTTAATTTCAGTTTTTTTTTATTTTATTTTATTTTTATTCCTAAAGATTTACTTCAGCTTGTAGGAAGGTTTTTAAGAAAAAAAAATTTTTTTTTTGTGTAGGAAAATTACAAAAAAAAAACCAAAAAAGCTTAGCTTTTAATTAACGCGTTTAATTATATTTTTATTTTATTTTATTTTTATTTTTATGCAGTGATTATTAACTATTATAACACAGAAGGAGAATGTAAAACGTTTTTTTTTTTTGATTTTAATAGCTCGAAATTATTGACAAAAAAAAATGAGAAGGATGAAGGAGGATGATGTTTAAAATGAATTGCTTTTTCTTTCTTTTTTATTTAATTTCATACAATTACGATGAAAGTGTTGCAAATTTTAATTTAAAATTTTTCAATTCTTGTAAATACTGCGTCTCTAATCGTTTTTTAAGCCAATTTTTGTTGTATGTCTTCTAATAACTAAAATTCTGTGTTAAATTTATAACATTGAGGAGAACAAAATATGAAAAAAAACAAAACAAAATATTAACAAACAAATATAATGGGGAAGAGACAAAGAAAAAAATTAAAAGGAGAATAAGAAAAAAGAAAACGAAATACTATTATTAACATTTTATATTAATTTGGTATTAATTAAAACATTTAGACGTATTTATATTAGTAAATAATATTAAAACTAAGTTGGTTAAAAAGGTTAATAAACAAAAAAAAAAAAAAAATTGGTTTCTATGTTGTAAACATAAAGGTTCAATTAGTCGTGACTTAACCATAACCATATAAATCAGCTGTTTTAACCAACTTTATGGACATCACTGTTTTCGATTATAGGTGACTTACCATAATGCCATAGTCATAACGATAACCATACGTACCAATTGAATTCTGGTTTTTTGCCATAACCAAAAACAGCTGTTTGCTGAATTTACTTACATGTATACACATTTTTTCTTTTGTTTACTTTTGTACTTTTGAAAAATAAATATGTGCAATTAACGTAAACAGCTGTTTATGGCCATGGCAGCACTGATTGCTGCTAATAGTAAATTTACGGTTATGGATTATGTTAAGACTACAGCGTTATGGTAAAGTCACGACTAATTGAACCTTAAAGGCCACGTAATAAACAATTTAAATCCAGAAGTCGGTGCCCGTATAGTTACCATTACATATTAAAATTGTAATAAAAACAAAATGCTACCCGTAAATGTACGAAAAGCTCCTTTAGGAACACCCAGATAAAACCAGCTTGAAAGTCAACCAAGCCACCGAACTTCAAAACTGTTGTGCTCAGCAGAAAATCTAAGAAACTACTTGAGTTCGTTAAGGGAATGGTTTGCATTCTAACAGGAATTCTAAGAGCACACGGGGCTATTGACAGTTTCACTGCCAAGCACGGTCTACGTCACTCGGATCAGTGCAAAAGCTAACAGGATGTGGAAGACACGATATCGGTACGACACACTGATAGAACGATTGAAGGTCTGGGCGTGGTAGCGAACATGCCACTAAGGGAACGTTACCGGTTTCATTCGGAGATTGGGGAGGTTCTAACTAGGGATACCAATCGGGGAATCCCGAATCCCGAAATCCCGGGATTTTTAAAAACTTGTCCCGGGATTTTTCGGGATTGTGAATTCATATATATTTTGACCATACAAAAGGTCCTCTAAAAAAATTCTATATCACTTGACTTCGATAGTAGCATCTCAGATGAGGAAAACCCTACTTCCAGTGATAAAAAAATTATTTGATGGCATCGAAGAATGCAAAACCGACCCTATAAAACGAATTAAAAGGGTAACTGATTTAGATACTCAACTGTCCAAAGAAATAGATTTATTTACATCAGAAGGTGGTAGAGGTGAATATTTACAAGCTGGAACTATTTTACCAACAAATGTTGATTGCGAAAAGTGTTTTTCAACGGTAGGGTATGGTGACAACAAAATTTGTTCAAGCCTATCAGATCACATGTTAGATACTTTAATCTTTTTATTGGAATCCAAATAATTTTTTTTAAACTAATGCATTTGCATATGTGTGAATAATTTTTATTTTACAAAATCCCGAATCCTAGGATTTTTAAAAATCAATCCCGTTTGGCATCCCTAGTTTGCACTCTAACAGAAATTTTAAGGGCACACTGCGCTATTGACAGTTTCATTGACGAGCTTGGTCTGTGCCACCCGAACAAGTGCAGAAGCTAACACGATGTGGAAGACGCGGAATCGGTACGACTTTCTGACAGACATAGGCTGCCAGGTTTGACAATTTATCGTAATTTTGAGCTTCAGAAATATTAAATTGATGACATGACAATTAATTTATGCCCTTATTTTGATAATTTTTAGCAATTAAAAATTTGCATAATTTTCTTTACATTCGTACATTAAAAGCATCCATATGTAAGCTTTGTATTTGCTTTGCAATTGTTACTAGGAGTTAAGTATAATGTTTTTAAGATATTTTCAGTATTTTAGGCATTTTTAATACCTTAACAGCCATAGAGTATTCAAAACGATGAGTAGATTCAAATCATACTTCCCACGGAAAGGCCTCCTAAAATCTTGGTGTAAAGGATGAGTAGATTCGAGTCATACTTATAATTTCTGATACTTATACGCATTCATACTTATTTTAATATGATACTCATACTCAAACTTGGAACTATTCTCGTATTCATACTTAACAATACGCATAATGTTATTGACTTGGACTCGTCTCTACTTAACATTTACACGAAGCACAAAATAAGTATGATTCGCATACGAATACTATTATACTCACAAGAACATTGTGTGTATGCTTCGCTTGTTGTCTTTGTCTTTCCTTTCTTGTTTGTTTGTATATGCAACAACAACAAAGGCTTTTGATAAATGATTCGAATCACTTGAATCACTTATAAGTATTATAAGTATTTTTCTAAATTAATTAATCAGAAAGAGTAGGCGTATGAATCAAACACATTTCGCATGTTGTGAGTTTGATGCCAACGTTGTACTCATACTCATTGCAACCTGTACTTATAAATCAATGTTGTAGCGAGTACGAATGAATTAGAGTAGTTGATTTTCAATTCTGTTGATTGACTCATACTCAAAATTGCATGAGTGCTTTTGAGTAGCGAAAAAAACGCTGATATCTGGTTGCAACTAAGAAAATATGTTCTGGGAAGGAGGAAAGAGGGAGCAGTATTTATGGTTACTAGGTTTGAATATTTTTATACCATAAGTATAAAAGGAAAGGAAGAAAGGAAGGGAGTTCCACATACGATTTTGTCTGTAGTGCTGTGTGAGTTAGAATAGCAAATCGACCACATACGGATGTGTTGGCCGAGAAAGACGAGTGTTACGTACGAATACATGATTTTCATAAACTAGTCTCCTTATTTCGCTTAAACAATATCCGTTGTAGTAGCGATAGAGAAGTAAAACACAAGCCACATTGCAAAGATGCTCTAATGAATCAATGGAGTTGGGCGCACAATCTGTCTGGCCGTCAGCCAACTACTAAGCTAAGCCCTTCGAGATTCAAATTCATGAGGAAATTCTTTGCAATAAACTAACAGCTTAGCTTCAGAGAACGATGGCTTCCATGCCGCTGTTGCTACCAGAAGCTAGGTATACTCCATGAAAGGAAAGATGTAAAGCGGCGGACGCAATCGAGGTTGAAACAATTTAAACTTTTGTTGGGTAAATACAATAGAAATTATTTAAATTATGCATCAGACTAGTGAGGACGTAGTAGACTCAAAAATCATTTTTGTATACAGTAGAACTTCTATAAATTGAACCACCTTTATACAGAAAAAAACTTCAACTTATAGAAACTTCAAGTTAAAAAAGTAAAACTTGATAGAATTTTTCTTCAAGATGCTGTTACTGTGTTTCAACTACAACTGAGACTCCTAGATGAATTACAGTAGAACCTCTATAAATTAAATCACCATTATTCAGAAAAAAAGTTCAACTTATAGAAAATTCAAGTTAAAGAAGTGAAACCTGATAGAATTTATCTTCAAGACGCTGTTTCTGTGTTTCAACTACAACTACAGAGACTTCAAGGTGAATTACAGTAGAACCTCTATAAATTGAATCACCATTATACAGAAAAAAACTTCAACTTATAGAAACTTCAAGTTAAAGAAGTGAAACCTGATAGGAATTTCTCTCCAAGATGCTGTTGCTGTGCTTCACCATATAGAAAATTTATGTAATAGAAGTTCAAATTATAAAAGTTCGACTGTATATCAGAAGGATTCACCTGGATGCATATTAAGTAATAGGCAGATAAATTATCTTTACCTGCAAAGTACAGTATCTTAAAATTTTCTAAGGCAATAGAATTGCGGTGACCTGACGCGAATATAGATTGATGGCAGGTTGGAAAAAACTGGGAGCCACTGTATGTATGTACATGCATATGTATGTAAGGCTTTGAGCACCGAAACTCTGTATTTAAATAACATTTTTCTCTATTGTGTGCAATTACGATTAAAAATCTCTTTTTAAACGTGTTTAAAAAATAAATTTTAATTAATTTGAATTTATTTAGTACAAAAATTTAAAATTTTTAAAGAAAAAATAGAAGAAATTGGAAATTTGGATTTCTAAAAAATGTTTGCACAATTAAAATAAAATAAAAATTATTTCAGGACATTCCTAAGAATAAATTTTAAAATAAATAATTAAAAACAAAATAAAAAAAAATAATAATAGAAATGAAGGCAAAAAAGAAAATTAAACATAAAATAGGGGAGAAAAACAATTAATTAATGACATTCACCTTTTTACGAAAGTCCGTCTACGCGTAAAAAGCATAACTAGAAAAAAATTTAAATCATAAATACATATAATAATACAGTATGTAAAAAAAAATAACAACAGGTAAACAAAATACATAATTAGTTAAAGAATTATCAGAAAATTTTGTTAAAATGAATTGGCAGAATTTCTTTATATTTTTAGCATTGGGCATGTGATAAGAAATTAAATACATTATGAGTACAACAACAAAATTGAAATTATAAACAAACACAAAAAAATTGGCTTTTTTTTAAAATATATTCAAATAAAAATTGTTTCCTTTAAGAAACTAAACAAAAAATAATGACCATTAAGCGCCAACTCACTACACCAACCATTGCACAGGTACTCCCGTGAGGCCTATTGAATTAATATCCTATTAGAGAGTTGTATTACCATTTTAATACTGTTCTCACTGGACGTTTGAGCTTTAAAAATTTAAGAAAAAAAAAACAGACAATTAGATTAAGTGAATGAAATATTAACCATGGTTACGCTGAAGTAATGTATTGTGGCCTTGTCATTTCGAGAGACTTCACTCTCTCCCTTAAAATCGCTTGATCTGGATGCCCAATAGACTGCTCGAAAAGGGGCTGCACAAACGCTCTTCTCAATAAACTTTAACTGAAACTTTTTTAATAAAAAAGCACATATAAACCAAGTTCAATTTTGTGCTTTTTGAGAATTACCGCACTATACCTCATTCAACTGATAGAATCCTTGCATATACAACTTATTGATTGGTTATATTCTTTTTGAAATTAATATTTTCGTTGAATTTTTTTTTTTTTGGCCACCAGAATGTTAAAAACATCGGTAACTCCATTGAGTTTAGGTTATGGCGAGTTTTTGTAAGCATATTCCACTTGTATACAAGGAGAGAAGATAATCTCATGAAACTTATGTCACCTCTTGAGAAGGAGTTGGAGTCAAAGGTCATAGCTAAACGTCAACCAAATAAAACAACAACTTTAATCGAGTACTTGTAGCAAGCCTGCCACTGCAACTGCCAACCCCGCCCTAATTCAGAACTAAGGACAACTACACGTCTTATCTACCTAGCCTTGGGCTATTCAGGACTTCTAAAAAGATTTGAATGCGTTTGGACTCAACGGCTCTTGGTAACTACAGGCAGGGAGGAGAAGTTGAAGAGTGTCGAAAATCTCCACTGCAACTGTAAAGCCCTAAGAGGGCTCTAGTCTGGGGCTTCTTTGAACGTTTGGACTCTTTCTCGTGAGCCAATCAAACATGTTCTGACAATCGCACGCTTTCAAATCGCAAGAGAATTTAAAAACGCCTAATTTATTTCAGGATCTTCTGAAACTTTCGATTTTTCAAAGTCGTTTACGAAAAATATAAAACACATGTTTCAGCACAATGAATAAAACTCAAAAAGAGCAAAAATGCATAATTTGTTTAAAACAAATTATAAAAAATAATTTTGAAAACCAGAAAAGAAAAATTAAAAAGACGTGTTCTGAGGGATTATTCTAACCCATTAGATGTTCCGAAGCAAGCGTAAAGGAGTAATGTACAGGAGGAGTAATGTTTCGGCTAAATAAAACTGAATTTAGGATAGTTTATGAAGACGCTGCTACACATATATGTTAAAGGACTATTCCTATTCAGTTCACTACAATATATTCTTGGAATTTGCAATCGCATTTTTTGTTAAGAAGTTCTGCTTGAAAATTTATTCTTTAATTTACTGCAAATCGCAAATTTTTAGCATTAAGCGTTTGACAGAACCACCTATTTGGCGATTTCGAATCGCATAAACAAATTTTTTGCTATTTGAGTTCGGTAGAATATTCACTTGGCGTTTTTAAAACGAAAACGAAAAATTTTGGCAATTTGCGTTTTTCAGAACATGCTCGTATATTACAGTTCTCTATAGATTCATAAGTAGATTGAGATGGTCGAGGAGTAATAGGAAATCAAAGTTATTGTCACGCTTTCTTGTGTGTTTGTAGTTCTTATTATTTTTCTTTGTTTCCTATATCTTCTGCTTTTTCCATTTGTTTATCGCCTTTACTATCCTCTCACTCTCATTCTCTTCTAGGACGCATTTACAATGGCTTATTTCGACCACCTGCGTATTGTATTTGCTTCAATGACAAGTACACGTCCTCGTACCTAACCTAACGACTTTACTATTGCACTTTGCCGCGAAAGGTGCATATACCAACAGACTTGCTGCTAACATCCGCACTATCGTATATCGAAAAATAATAAAGAGAATATATAATTTCTAATAGAAAGCTCCCTCCCTATATGTATTTATATTTTTAAAACAGATGTTATCTATGATGGCAGAAAATAGAAATACACATCTGCTCAAAATAATAGATTACACCTCGTTCTAAAATATTAAAGAAACGTTAATTGTAAGAATATCATCGAAAAAGCAGCGAAAACTATTTTTTATTATACGAAAAATTTGACTCTGAGAGTAAATAAAATTGCCATGAAAAAATTCTCAAAAAATCTGTCGTTCGGAGTTGACTTTAAACTGTAAGTCCCGCCATTTATGTATAAAATTAACACACACAACATAAGTAGTGTGAGAGAAACTAGGCCAATAATCCTGACTGAAGGGTTGTAATGACCAATTATGTATGTATGTAAGCTTGTATAAATCGACGACAAATTGTCTTGGACTAATTGCAATAAAAATTCCAGCATAAATAGCAACAGAGGATTTGAAGTGGTAATTTTTTGCCAATACGAGTATCCGTCTATTGGTGTCTGAACTGATTTTCTTAGGTCTCCTTCGAGATTTTTGCGTTTTTCACAAAGTCTAAAGATCTTCCTAAGGTCTTCGCTATTTCTCGCAATGATTTTCCGTGATTTCTCATGGTTTTAACAACTTTTTTCTCTTTTTCAGTGCAATGATAATTTCCTTCCATTTCCTTTATAATATTTTTATGTAATTTTATATCAAAATAAAATTATTCTTACCGTTTCACATAAACACAATGGGAAAAATCACTAAAAAATTAAATTTACTATGGGAAAAAATTATAAATAAGTCAAGTGTATCTATTATTATGATCAAAAATTTTTATGGATTCATGGGAATTTCACATTTTATATTTAAATAAATGCGTGGATCTGTCAAATTTTTCATATTAAAGATATAGTCAGATGGAATTATAATAAAAAAAATAGTTTTCGCTGCTTTTTCAAAGATATTTTTACAACTAACGTTTCTTTAATATTTTAGAACAAGTTGTATGTGTCTATTATTTTGAGCAGGGGTGTATAATTCAAATTATAAACCACTAAGGCTTATAAAAATTCTAGATTGCAATGTGTCATCACTAATGATTTGGCATAACTGATTAGAGTTGATTAAATTGAAAGAAATTTAAAAAATAAATCTGGTTTGAATATTTGATCAAATAATTATTTTTTTTTAAATTTATAACATTCTAAAAAGCAATTGATATATTTTCTATTGTATGTATGTATGTATGTATATGGATATGGTGTTGTGATAACAATAATTATAATGAAAATAAAAGTTTAATTTAATAATAAATTTCCATTTAAATTAAATCGGCAATGAATATATTTAATAGAGATGACTATGGGACTATTGTTAAACAATTATTGTAGCTGAACTTTAAATCATTTTATCTTTAATTAAATAAAAAAAAATTAATTTCAAACAACTTCTTTCTGTTGTAATTCATAAATTTAAGGCGATAATTAATTGAATTGTTGATTTTATGTAAGTTTTTTTTTTTAGTATTTTTTTTTTGAGTCAGAGATCACAAACAGGGCACTATAACAACAACTATTGAAACGCACAACAATTTTATTAATAACGATAACACAACAATAAAAGTCACAACCAAAAGAGGGAATCGTTTTATATTTTTTTTGCTTTTATTTCTAGAACCGATTTGTTGATGATAAAAAAAAAAAAATTTGCAACAATTGAACATCTGTAGCGTTTAAAATTTTTTTTTCTAAATTTTATTACAATTTTTATTTTATTTTTTTATTTCATTTTGCTTATTTACTTAACGTAGTAAAGAAGATTTTTTGTTTGTTTTTTCTTTAAAGCAAAAATATATTTCGAGTACGTGTTGTCTTCTCTACGACAGATCGTTTAATACTTAACGACAACCATGTGAAATTTGTTGCTCTAGAGTGTCTACTAACTACAGAGTAGTACTTTCTAATGGAAAAAGTAAAAAATAATAATGAGTACAACAATAAATTTGAATTGAGCATTTGTTTAATATGATATGGAGAAGCAACGTTAAAAGTTGAGTTAAAAGAGAGAACAAAAAAAATTAGAAAGAGTTCATATTTAAACTTTTAATGTTTATAAGAAATTTTATATTCTTATGTTTATAAGAAGAAATTTACGTTTGAAATTTAATTCAATAAAGTTTTCTTAATTGAGATTTTTATAAAGTACAAACGTAACTTAAAATATTATGACATAAATGATTCAAGTTCGATATTTTTACAATTTCCATTAACATTGGGATATACTAATTGGGTTTTATACATACATACATACATACTAGTTAAAATCAATGAGAAACCTTTCGATGAAAATAATACGCTTTATAATACGTTAATACACAGCAGTTTAGAACGTAATTGGTTGACTTATTAGACTACTACAGCTTAGTTATTTCAAATCAAATAAAATATGAAAAACAATATTTTTTTCGGCTACTCTGAGAGTTAATAAAATTTCCTTGACAAACTTCTCAAATCATTCCAAGTTTTGATATCGTTAAACTGCAGGTTCCAGCACCCATGGATATAGTTAACACTCACTCAACATGGATGGTGTGAAAAGTTCTAATCAGAGATCAGCAACGAGTATTCAAAACGATGAGTAGATTCAAATCACACTTATGATACTCATACTCAAAGTTGGAAGTACTCGTCGTATTCATACTTAACAATACGCAATATTGGCTTCGACTCATCTCTAATTAAAATAATACACGTTAATACACAGCAGTGTAGAACGTAATTGGTTGGCTTATTAGGCTACAGCTTAGTTATCTCAAATCAAACAATATTTCTTTCGGCAACTTTCTATCAGCAGTGTTTTTGGGACAAAATCGACAAATCATTCGAAGTTTTGATATCGTTAAACTGCAGGTTCCACCACCTATTGATATAGTTAATACTCACTCAACATGGGTGGTGTGAAAAGCTAGATTCTAATCAGTGGTCAGCAACGAGTATTCAAAACGATTAGTAGATTCAAATCATACTGCCCACGGGAAGGCCTCCTAAAATTTTGGTGTCCGTCAAAGGGTTAAATATGTTTCGAGGCAGAGAGGGGAGAAATAGAAAGAAAATATTCAAAGTCCGAAAAATTTACTCATTAGTGAAATATTAGGCAGTGACTTTGGTACAAATATTTCTGATTTAGAAAGATCATTCTTTCAGACTGCCTCATAAAGGCAATAAAGATATTCTACAAAGGATCACCATAAATAGTGTTAAAAAAACAAGGTTGTTAAGGAAAATTTAATTCCGATGGCAATAGATTCATAAGCTCCATAAATGATCAATTTTGTGCAACCACTTCACAAAGCTACGACCATCATACTAAAAAAAACTCATAGCACATGCTTCAATTCAAGAGGTGTGAGTCTCTTTCCAAATCCATAGATGATTTTATTATGCATTTTGTGTGAAAGAATAAAAACCTAAACACAAGATAATTGTGGTTCATACCACAGTGCTTTTAGCTCAGCAAATCTACTAGCAAATAACTATCGGCTCCGACAACTTGTGCTTATTTCGTGAATGGTAACACTTAGCTCATGTCTGATTTGACGGATAATTAGTTTTATCCTTGCGCTGAACGAATATGGTTGTGTATACCAGAGATCAGCAATAAGTATTTAAAACGATAGTATATTCGAATCATACTTTTAATTTCAGATACTTATATACGCATTCATATTAATTTTAATATGATACTCATACTACTCATACTCAAAGTTGGAAATACTCGTCGTATTCATACGTACAAAATAAGTATGATTCGCGTACGAGCACTGCAATACTCACAACATCTTGAAAATATTCTATTTGCAACAACAAAAGAAAATATACGAAAGAAAACAAAATCCATAATCTATCTGGAAATTTTTGGATTGGAAATTAAAAGCAACAAAAATTTAAAATCATGGCAATTAAAATTAATCAATCAATAACACTTTCATTGAACAGCAATTAAATCAAGCACGTGTACACATTTTGTTATCTTGAAAGTAAGGAAGAAGGAAGTTAGGCAGAAATGTAGTATAGGCTATACGAAATACCGTAAACTAGTTAGAATATAATCGAGTACTGGATAAAGGTTCTACACTTTGAAGTCGAAATAAGACATTTAGAATCTGAAAACCTCTTCTGTATTATTCATAGGAAGCACATACAGTTGTTATATGCATTCAATCATTTTCTAAACTCAAGTGGGTAAATGTAAAATATCCAACCTTTTTCTGTTTACCCTGCTTTCATTATATTTTTAAAGAGTCGAACTTGAAATCCAATATATTTACATATATAATTGGGGGAAATGTGCTATTATAAACTCAACAATTATAAAACATTTACTATTATATGATAAACAATTATGAAATAATTGCTTTATTATTATTATAATCCCAATTACTATGAAAATAATTCGTTTTAAATTAGATCAACAATAATAGCACAGGAAATTAAACAATGTAATTAAGTTTTTACATTTAGTTTTATGCGTTTTAAAATAATACATTGTTTAATTTAATAATTATTAAAATATTGTAAATTTAAAAAGAAAAAAACAACAACAACGTAGTAAGAGATAACAAAAATAGCAAATCAACGATTATTTCGAAAAGGTATACCCTCCCTTATCAAATGGAATATTACAAATTAAATAAAATTTAAAAACTGCAATAGTTTTAAACAAATAACATAAAACTTAATATGTGAATAAAGTTTAATTTTATAATTAAAATCTGAACACGCCTTCAACGCTTTTTATTTTTTTTTTATTTCGAATGTCTCCGGCCACTCACTAACCCACCCTCACCCGACCGCGGAGGGCTCATCCAAATTACGTAGGGACACGTACACACTACAGTCCGGACTGTAGCGGGTAAAGGAAAAGTTGTGGCAACGAGAACATAAAACAGATACAGAACTTTTCCCACCTGCAAAGCATCGTAAAGAAATCTTGCTAGACTTTACTGGGCAAAAAAATAGAATATGAAAGCCCAACACCACAAACTTCCTAACACTTCATAATCCCAGGTTTCAATATGTTTTCTTAGAAATAAAAATAACTATCGAAAGCAGAGACTTTTGAAGTAACTGGAAGGGAATTTAAGGATTGTACCACAGAAACGATTCAAAAATACACAAAAAAGTCTTTTGAGGACTTGCAAAGCCATAGGAATAAAAGATTTTGACTTCTCACGGGGCTAAATATACGTTAAAATATAAATTTAGGAATAAATTTACTAGATATCAAGAATATAAGAGAAGTCTCTGTTATGCAACAAAGGCACACACTCACAAATAAAATAAGAAATACTCTCATCCTCCTGAAGAACTCATTTACAGACAAGCAGAAATTCTCCGCTCGCCTTTCTATTACGCAATGACTGAAAAATGTTACTAAGATCCAGTCTAAATAGTTTATAGATTGCTACGTGCCTAGCACAATATGAAGTGACCCGTGAGAACAAATACAGTGACGACAAATGTCCCTAAGATAAGCTTCCAATTCGATTCCCAGGTGAGTTCGAACATGAGCTAAAGACTTTGAAATTTTAGGGTTTCTAATGTAATCAACGTATATGTAGGTAGAGTGAATACCTTGTAACACAAGAAAGAAACTCTTTGAAGTCTTAATAAACACAAATAACAGAAAATTCAAAGCCTTTTACTCCTTATTGGTATTAGAAGTGATGGACAAAATGTAAGAGTCCAAAGGAAATTATATTAAAAAATAAAATGATTCTTTAAGATATCACTTGACCCACTGTGATCGTTCCAAAAGCAGAAAATGAATACGGTAAACTGTATTAGGACAAAACAAGGGTTTAATAAGAAGAGAGAGAGAGAGTTCGGATAAAGAACTGAAAACATAACACAAACTAAACGTCTTGGGGACGATTGCTGTAGACTGTCTAATGGTGAAGGTATAACACTGACCATTTCATAGTCACCTAGCAGCAACCCATTTCCTTGCCGATCGCATCTTGAGGTAGGGCGTTTGTCTTTCAATTGTTCGAATATTGGTAAATTTAAATCTAATGTCCACAAACACTAATTACTTCCTTTCCACCTTCCTATAACCTATTTTCCTAAACCTCCACAATGCACTGCATGAGTAGGGGCCATCCCCTGAGTGCTAGTTTTATAAAAAAGAAAAAAAAAACACAAAGGAAGTACGAATCAAAGAATCTTAGAAACCCAAATTTCAGCTCCCTCGATACCATTTTCATCCTACTAATGACTGAACAGATACAAAGGAAGTGATCTATGGTCATTAGCTCATCCTCTTCACAACGTTTTTTTTTTAAACCAGCACTCAGGAGTTGACCCCTACTCATGCAGTGCATTGTGCAGGTTTAGGAAAGGTAGAAAGAGGGAAGATGCAAACGGTAAGGAAGCGAGTTGCTGCTGGTGACTGTAAAATGGTCAGTGCTATACCTTCACCATTAGACAGTCTACAGCAATCGTCTCCAAGAAACCCGCAGTTTCTCACACCCCTTATGTTGTGTGTGTTAATTTTACAATTTTTATATCCTGTGATAGTTCGGCTGAAACCTATGCCAAATATGCGTCGACAGTCTAACTTCACAATCTAATCCATAGATTCCTTCACACACAATTGAATATTTGCTCTCAGCGTTCCTGATTCTTCTTTCTGAACCCATCTCTTCCATCAAAACTATGGAAACAGCAGATTGGAGAATTAAAATCTACCTCAGAAAGTAATCCTAACCTCCTAATAAGAACTGTCGCTATCTTGTTGCCGCATATATCTCTGTGTCTCAGAACCTAGCGGAAGCTAGATAGTTGATCCTTTCTGGTACAAAAGTTCTTATGGATTCCTTATAATCAGAAATCAATCGTAATTTATATTAGACAATATTTACACTAACAAGAATTCTAACGGGACGGACACTGCCCTTTTGAGCAGTTTCTCTAATTAGAGCTCGATCTAAACCAAAAGAATTCTTGCAGAAACTTGCAGGATATTGAAGAAATGGAATTGGTCAGATAAGATAACAGCCATATAACAACACAAATCTTGAGATTTCTTTATACTTTACAAAAATTAAATTTTGTTGCATTTACAATAAGAGAGCCACTCTTGTTTTACTCGAGTGGTGATGTGAAGTCGTCGAAGTCTAGTGGGACATGTGCTGGCTTTTTAGACGAAACGGTCTTCTGACAACATCTGAGGGTAAAATGAAATTGATATGATAGTTACTCAAATTTGGCATTCGAAGACGACTTAAAGTTGAAGATCCCTGCCATACTAAACAATAATTGAGTAAATTTTCTTGTCACATACCACAAAATTAATTCTGCAATTCATTTACTGAATAGAACATAGAAATTAAAATGAATAATAATGAATTTACCTAAATTGCGTTAACCAAAATGGAAATAAAAATTATAATACTTTTTAGTAATAGAGTGCGTTTAAATATGAAATCCTTGGGATTTTTGTTTTTCTGTTTTTTTTTTTTTTGGTGTAACAAAATAAAATTTTAAACGACAGCACACAAATTTATTCACAGCAATGAGATTAGACTATTGTTAGAAAGACACCAATCTGAAAAGAAAGTAAAAAACGATATGCTAGATTAGAAAATATGCAATTAAAAGAAAAAAATAAATATTATAAGGAGGAAAACCCTTTATTTAATTTAAAATTTTCATTCCTTAACAAATAACAGACAGAAATGGATTGTAGAATGTCTAAGTAAAGGGCTATCCATTTCCTGGTTTCAAAAGTATGGGACTGGAATATGACATCTGTCAAACTAAGTTGTGAAACCAATTTTTTTCTTTTCATTTCAGTTGAAAGTCTGACATTGACAAAAGTGGATCGCTTAGCTATCACGCAACGCATAAAAATTATCAAAACCTACTACAAAAATGGAGACTCTGCCACAGCCACCTACCGTGCTTTAAGAGGAGATAATGGTTTATATAATCGTCTAACTAAGCAAGCAATTGGCAAAATTGTGAAGAAATTTAATGAGACTGAAGTGATTACAAATATTGAAAGGCCTGTGCATTATCGCTTCGCTCGTTCTGCTGAAAATATCGCTATTGTAAGTGAAAGTGTTGCCGAAGACCCGAAAGAGTCAATTCCTCGTCGTTTTCAGGAATTAGGACCGTCTTACGGCACATTATGGGATATTTTGCATTTTGATCTACACCTACATCCATATAAAGTCCAGCTCACGAAACAACTGAAGCCAGCTGACCGTTCAAAACGTCGTAAATACGTGGAATGGGTACTTGAACAAAAGGCGGTGGACGGCAATTTTTCGAACAAAATTTTCTTCAGCGATAAAGCACATTTCACACTCGGTGCGTATTTAATAAACAAAATTGTCATATTTGGAGTTCTGAGAATCCTCAAGTAATTGAAGAGAAGCCACCATTACATCCAGAAAAAGTCACTGTTTGGTGCGCTCCGAAGGCGTGATTGGACCTTACTTCTTCCAAAACGACGATGGAACGACTGTCACCGTCAATTCGGAGCGTTATGGTCATATGCTAACCGACTTGAAGAATATGCGGTTTCAACAAGACGGTGCCACATGCGACACAGCTCGAGCGAATATGGCTTTATTGCAAGAGACATTTCCTGGCCGCGTAATTTCTCGTCGTGGCGATATCAACTGGCCACCAAGATCATGCGATTTGATACCATTAGCCTTTTTTTGTGGGGCTACGCGAAAGACCGTGTTTATGCAGATAAACCTTTAACTCTTGAGCACTTAAAAACCAACATTCGTCAAATTATGGCTTAGATAACGCCCAATATGTGTCAAAAAGTGATCGAAAATTACCTCAAAAGAATCATTATCACGAAATGGATACCCTATATATAACACATCAGCTATGGGCGTCATAACACCAATTGGCCACTTCATGGAACACAGATTCTTTACAATCAAGTGGACAAAAATTACCTCAAAAGAATCAATGCTTGCAACACTTCGCGTGGAGTTCATTTAAATGATGTTGTGTTTCACACACATAATGTCAACGTTTCAAACTTTACAATAAAAAAGAAATTGTATCATGAAAAAAATATTTTATATGCATTTTATTTATGTTTACTTTTGAAAACACGAAATGGAAAGCCCGGTACTTGTATATTTTTAGAATCGATTCAACATCTTGTTGCACATACGTACATAAGTGTGTCAGTAGTAGCCTATCATATCCTTGAAATGCCTGTGAACTAGCATTACGATAAGCACATGTTAAGTTCGTGTATACAACTTATACGTATAGGCAATTAAATTAAAACGAACCACCCCTGAAGGAAACATGACGACATGTGTCTCCAAGTCACCTGTTTTGTCGACTATATTGGTGACTTTATGGTGACATTGTGATCGAAGCGTCAACAATTATTTCATTTTGATTAGAAAAAAATTGTCCATCGTGAAATTGTCAAGAAGTTATAAACGTTTAATAAAAAAAACAATCAATGTTATATAAAAATAAAAGTAGTGAAATGGGGTCGCCGTGGTCTAGTAGGTATTAGACGTAAAACCAGGGTTCGAGTCCCAGGCCAGACATCAAAAATAAAAAAAAATACAAAAATCATTTTTTCGGCGCTTTCTTCTCTTTCTCTTCTTGTTTCTCAAAAATCTGTCGTTCGGAGTCGACTTTAAATTATAGGTCCCGCCTCTTCTGTATTAAATTAACACACACAACATAAGTGGTGTGAGAAACTGCGGGCTACTTGGGGACGATTGCTGTAGACTGTCTAATAGTGAAGGTATAGCACTGGCCATTTTATAGTCACCAGCAGCAAATCGAATCAACGAATAAAATTTCCTTTTTTTGTTTATATTCAATAGATTCGACAAATGAAATCACATCTTACGGGTAATGCAGAACGAAATCTTCCTGAAATATTTGACCAAAATATTATCATGAATTTTAATGTTGATGGCTCTTTTGGCAAAAAGAAGTTTCGCGTATAATCAAATGTTTTTTAAAACCTTAATAGGTAGTAAATACTTTTTTGTATTCTCATAAATATTTGTAAGATTTTTACAATTTGTTTCATTTTTTTTAATATCCAGATGTAATATCAACTTATAGCAGCATTTCTGGGTCAAAAGGAAAAATATTTCAAAGAAATCGGTCGCAGCAAAACCAAAAATGATATCAATCGTGAAGAAGACGACTCTCCCAAAGAGGATTAATAATTTTATTTAATTTTAATAAAACAAAAACGTTATTTTAATGTTCCTATATAAATAAGAGAAATTGAATTAATAATATCTTTTTAGTTTTCATATTTAAATTTCATTGTTACAGAAATCGTACCGTTTTTTTAATAAAATATCAAATAAAGTACCAAAAGTATAGACTAGAAATGCTAAATTGTACTATTGATTCACTGGTTCCAATGTCTACATATGGTTCCAAAAGGAGTACATATTCACTATATAGTCAATAGTACTAACATCAGTAGTAAATTTTCAATGACACGCACTTGTTAAATGTCTATAGTAAATAACATTGGCTGGGGTATAAAAAATCACTAGTACTGGTGACCGTGTCAATAGTAAGTCAGTAGAGTTTCACTATTGGCATTTCCTACAGGGTACATTCTGGCACATACAATTGTTTTTTTTTTTTTTTTTGTTTTTAAGTTCAACTGTACTATACAAATAAAATATGCTAAAGTATACTAAATGACAACACCCTTTAGCTAGCATTGTGCTAAGAAATGTTCAAAAATCATCAATTTATTTGGACATTAACACATGTTGAAAATTTATTAAACAGAGATAATTAAAAAAATAATGATAAAAATTTGTAAGAACTTTTTGAGAAACCTATTAAAACAATGGTTGTATTAATTAGGATCGATACAAATTGGGCCAATTTAAAAAAGAAACTAAATGTGTATACACACAGGCTTACTTTATTATAAATCAAATTATAATCTTTGTTAATACATTTCGTTTTTTAAGAAGGGAAACAAATCCGAAAATGATTAAAATAGTCATTAATCACCAACACCACAAACTTTCTAATACTTCATAATCCCAGGCTTCAATATGTTTTCTCAGAAATAAAAATAACTATCGCAAATAGAAACTTTTGCAGTAACTGAAAGGGAATATAAGGATTGTACCTTAGCAACAATTCAAAAATACACAAAAAAGTCTTTTGAGAACTTGCAAAACCCTAGGAATAAAAGTTTTTTGACTTCTCATGCGACAAATAGATATTAAAATATAAATTTCGGAATAAATTTACTAGATATCAAGAATATAAGAGAAGTTCTATGTTAAATCAAAGGAGCACACTAACAAATAAAATAAAAAATACTCTCTTCCTCCTAAAGAAGTCATTTCCGTATGCCTTTGCATTACGCAATGACTCATAAGAACAAATAGAGTGACAGAAATATCCCTAAGATCCAGTTTAAATAGTTGATTGATACATGCCTAGCCAATAAACAATAACCCGTGAGAACAGATACGGTGCGGTATGTCCCTAAGATCCAGTTTAAAGAGTTGATTGATATGCCTCCAATTCAATTTAGTCCAGGTGAGTTTGGCAAGTGAGCGAGATTCTTCCTCAATTCATAAATTCTCAGCAAATACTTTTTGATCAAAAACGGAAATTCTCCTCGAACCTACCCAATATGAAATTTCTCGTGATAAAAGGCTCAACGACAGAAATATCGCAAAGATGCAGTTTAAATACTTGATTGATACGCTTCCCATTCAATTCAGTCGAGGTGAGTATGTCAAAAAGGGAAGATTTTTCCTTGGCCCAAGACTACTCTATGGTTAGTAGATACTTCTGCCAAATAAATAGAGGCATGCGGCAGGAGTGTGTCTGCTCTAGCAAGATTATAAACTACACAGTTAACCCGTACACCTCGCTGACCAGGAAACCATATGATATTGAAAAAAACTATCGCAAGAGTTGATTAAGAGAATCACGGCAGATGTTAATCAGTGTAGGCCTAAAGGTTGCACTTGAAAGAGATCTAATTGTAGCTGGAATATCAGATAGAAATTAATGTTTGTAGATGGAGATTCATTGCGTTGAAGCACTTTTGCTGGAATTCGAGTGTGAAATGCGTTATTGAAATTAGATTTAGACTGGAATTCTAGTGCGAAATACGTCATTCGAGATTAGATTTTGATAAGGTATATTCAAATGTAGTCGCCGTAGTTTAGTAGGTAATGTGTCTACTTATTAGACGTAGGGTCAGGGTTCAAAGCCCAGGTCAGATATCAAAACGAAATTGTGAAAAAATATTTCTTCGGTGACTACCTCTTAGCAGATTTCTGGCAAAAACTCTGAGAATAAATACAATTGTCATGAAGAGCTTCTTAAAAATCTGTCGTTCGGAGTCGACTTTAAACTGTAGATCCCGCCACTCATGTATAAAATTAAGGCACACAACATAAGTGGGGTGAGAAGCAAGGTCGTAATCCTTACTGAAGAGTTGTATTGACCTTTTATGTTTGCATGTATGTATGAATGGATATTCAATTTCAATCAAAGCCATGTTGATTAACAAGGAAGTGTAATTTCTGCATGTTGTTCCGCCGGTAATCTAGTTAGAAGCCAGCTAAACGTAACAAATATGGGATTTTGTGGGGGTTAGTGCGCAAGGAACTCATTTCAAATCCATAAAACTCGTTTAATAGTATTCAAAATTAAAGCATTTTAAGGTTAAACAGTCATTGCGTGTCTGAAGATAGAAGGCAATTAAGAGCATATCGAATTTTCTAAATATTCAATAGATGCTTACTCGTTTAAAGGACTTCCCGTGAAACTCAAGTGTAAACTTTTAATTGCAGGAAGCAAGTGCATTTACATTCAGAGAGATGGCATAGTGCCTTGGTGTTGTTGTTATTAAAAAGAATTGAAATAAAATTAATTACGTTGGAATGTAATTTAAAACGACACACTTTCTGAATATGGATGTTTTTGAAACCCATACAATTCACTTAATTTTTAAAAACAATTTTTAATAAATTTTATTTTGCCATTTTTAAAGTATGTACACACAAACTTTTCTCACGAAATAATTTTAAACTGTCCCCTCCGAGTGCCTACCTACCTACAGGGGCTATTCAATAGATGTCCCCCAAAAATTTATTTTAGCAGACATTTCGTCTCAATGTTACTGACCTTGACTTTTAAATTTCAATACCAATGAATTTCCTCTTATTTTATTTTCATAAAAAAAAAACAGAATTCGAATAGATATTTTACATCACTTTTATTATGTACGTACATCCAAGCAATTGTTTAATAAAAAAATAAATTATTTTTTCTGATATAAATTCCATCCATCATGGCGGTTATGATATTCAATTTCTTTTTAAAATATATTTACTTACTTGTTAAATATTCCATTAAACTAGAATTTATAGGGAATAATTTAAATTTTTATTTAATTTTTTACAAAAACTATTATTTTTTTTAAAGGAAATTCTATTGAGTATTAGCAGAAAATCAACATTTCTTCTTCATTTTACAAATGCACCGCAACTGACAGCTGTTTAATTGATTTTTTTTTATATGAAGAGATATGTTCAGTGCAGGCCAGCATAGTTGCTTATAAATAGTTAAAAATTAAAGGTAATTTGTTAAGAACGTTAAATTTAAATAGAAAATATAATAAATGAATAAAAAAAAAAAAAAAATAGTTTTTTATCCCTCTCCAGTTTATGCTAAGGACTTGTACCTGAAGAATTGATCCAATAATTTCAAAAGAAAAGGCTTATTAATGATTTCGTGGGCCAACCTTTTATCGTTACTTTCAAGCTCTTCGGAAAAAAAATTTTTAGACCAGTTCTGCTATAGCTTTCAAAATCACTGTTTACGAAACACTGCATTGCTCTGGAAGGCTAATAAGTGTTAACACTGGCTCAATAGATGAAGATCCCTGTTCCAGAGTCCATCAAGCATTTAGAGTTTATTCGAATTTATCCAGAATTCCCTAATCATATAGCATCACACTGGATGTATCACAGTAGTAATTATCTAGGGCCTTATAATATATCATTTCGACTTTTGAAAATTAAACTCCAACTTCATGGACTCTATAATAATTTTTACCAAATTTAACAATTTTTTTTTAATGTGTACTTTGTTTACTTGCATTCACTGAACATACCCCATATATACTCTTATTACAATTTGCCTAATCAAATGACAGTTCAAATGAAATGCCAACGAATAAACCTATTAAAAGAGTAGAGTGAGTCAGTGAAGAAAAACAAAAATTGCAAAAGATAAACAAGAAATTATTAGAAAAGCCGACATACATGAAAAGAATAATCAAATATAAATATAATTAAACAACAAAGCCTGAAATTTACACCCTAGCTAAGTTATAAACAAAAAAAAAACAAAAACAATCGTTATCGTAAGGGCCGTGGCAGAAAAAGAAATGAAAACAAATCAAAAGAAATTTTAACGTTTGCGCAGCTGGGCAATAAAAAAAATAAAATAAAATCCAAAAAGAAACCTGCTAATTAAAATATCAAAAAAAAAAAAATATATAAAACCTAGAAGGTGCAAAACGAAATTCTTTTGCAAACATTTCTTTTTTTTTTAAATAATCAATTGGCAAAGGAATGAAGACTTTAGAGGAGATTAAACAAGAATATCCGTTGCACTGGCATATCTGGCAAAATAATGTCGATGAACTGAAGGAGCTGCTTAAAAATGAAAAGGCAAGTAAAGGAGTACCTCTGCTTGGAACAGACCAATCTCTATGGTCATAAGTGCTAGAGTACTTAGAACAGAAACAGGTAGTAAATGTAACAAACAATGCCAACTAGATTGAGGAGGGATTATTAGAATCCCAAAAGAAAACATTCTGCCCAAGAAAAAGCCGCCTTTTATAAGCTTTGAATGGGCAGTGGAAGTTAATTAAATTATATACTCGATTGTTAAGAACTATACTATATACCTAGTAGCAGTTGATACCTGTCAATTACTTTATAGATTTGCTATTATTTGCGATGATAAGCTTTGGATTATCATCGTGTTGATTTTCATATGAAATTGTTAATTTTTTTATTTTCATTGTAGATTGATAAGGAAAAAATCGATCCCCGTGGCCGTACACCTCTAATGTTAGCGGTCAAATTAACGCATTTACAATGTGTCAAACATCTTTTAGCTGCCAAATGTAGTGCCACCTATGAACATGAGGGTTGGTCAAGTAAGTGTCAAAGTTTTTTTTCCTTTCTTTTGTTTTTGATTTCCTAATCTACACTTGTTTGCTATTTATTGTTTAGTTGTCCAAGAAGCCGTTTGTACGGGCAATGAAGAAATTTTAACTGCCATATTAGAAGTGCGAGATTTGCAGCGTCACGTCCAAAGAGTAACACATGTTCCCAAGCTATTGCAACATTTATTGGATGCACCAGATTTTTATATTGAAATGAAATGGGAATTTACATCATGGGGTAAGCAGCATTACCATTGAGCGACTAAAGTCACAACTTGACACCTTTTCAATGACCTCGCCATTTTTTGTGCCCCCTTACTAAAATGAACTAAATCTGACACTTTTCAAGATTTTTGACCCTAGACTAGACTATATACTAGACTATATACTAGACTATAGACTAGACTATATACCAGACTGCAGACTGGACTAGACTATACACTAGACTATACACTAGACTATAGACTAGACTAGACTATACACTAGACTATAGACTAGACTAGACTATACACTAGACTATACTATAGTCTAGTCTATAGTCTAGTATATAGTCTAGTCTATAGTCTAGTATATAGTCTAGTATATAGTCTAGTCTATAGTCTAGTCTATAGTCTAGTCTATAGTCTAGTCTATAGTCTAGTCTATAGTCTAGTCTATAGTCTAGTCTATAGTCTAGTCTATAGTCTAGTCTATAGTCTAGTCTATAGTCTAGTCTATAGTCTAGTCTATAGTCTAGTCCATAGTCTAGTCTATAGTCTAGTCTATAGTCTAGTATATAGTCTAGTATATAGTCTAGTCTATAGTCTAGTATATAGTCTAGTCTATAGTCTAGCCTATAGACTAGAATATATACTAGACTATAGACTAGACTATAGACTAGACTATAGACATTTTCTTTTCTTTTAAAAATGTTGCCCCTGTTTACTGCCAAAATACACTTTTTGTGCGACTTTTTTTTCAAAAATCCCCTTTTTGTGCGACTTCTTAAAAATTTCCAGCTGTAACGCTGGGGGTAAGTGCACGTTAACCAATACTCTATATCCCTTGGCTACGCTAACTTCATCCTTTATCCTACATCGAGAAAAATGAAATTCCTTTACATTTTCCAGTGCCGCTAATGTCACGCCTATGTCCAAGTGATACTTATCGAGTGTATAAAAGAGGAGCAAATGTTCGAATAGATACCACTTTATTGGGATTTGAAAACAACACTTGGCAACGAGGGAATCGTTCATATATATTCAAAGGCCTAAGTAAGTATAATATTAGGAAACCACTCTTTATAATAAACTCTCAATAACCTATGAGTCTTTCTTGTTTTTTACTTACTTATTATAAAGAGGATAGTGCCACAATGATTGAAATCGATCATGATACCCATGAAGTAATGATTGAACAAATGAGTTCCGATATTGGTGATATAGTTGCGATACCACCGCCAATTGGTTCGGTGAGAGCACGCTTAAATGCTCCAGTCATTACAAATAATATTGAAATGGAAAAGATCTCTTTCGAGCGTAACAAATCGGGTATTTGGGGTTGGCGTAGTGAAAAGTCTGAAATAATCAATGGTTATAATTGTAAAGTGTATGGTGCCAGTAATGTTGAGTTTGTAACAAAAACCCGAATGGATCATTTGTCAGAGGAACAAATTAAGGTGGGTATTGTATGAAATCAATTCAAAGGATATTAATTAATCATAATTAAAATGTTTAAAATTTTAGGCGAAAACATCAAGAACACCATTCCATAGTTTCTTGGGCTTAGCTGAAGATGAATATATTGCCAGTCCAGATTTAGCTTCCTTAAGAGAAAAAGTAAGTAATGAATGTTGAAGGAAATTTTCAATTTATGTATTGAAATATTTGATATTTAAAGGCACCTACACCTCATACTGAGGAACATAATACAGATGGTGGCGAAGAAGCTGCCGCATACAATAGCAATAGTCCTAATAATTCCGGTACAAATTCTCCTAAAAATGTAATTACCCCACAGGAGTATTTTACACCAGAAGTAGATTTAAATGGCCGTGATATAGGTCGTCCCAGAAAAGTTAACACTAAAGTAAGTTTTAATTTCTGTTTTATAATTACTCTTTCATTTATCTTTTCTTCTTTTGTTTAAGCTTCAACGTTTTAAAGCCAATTTATGGCTTTGTGAAGATTATCCAATGCGTCTCCAAGAACAAGTACTTCCCATTTTAGATCTTATGTCAACTATGGCTAGTCCACATGTGTCCAAATTAAAAGACTTTATTACAATGCAACTGCCTTCCGGTTTTCCAGTTAAAGTAGAAATACCATTATTTCATGTGTTAAATGCCTGCATTACATTTGGCAATGTATTCGGCATGACAACGCCTATTGAGAATGTAACAACGATAAATGAAGAAGATCGTATTACATGTATAGTCGATGATCGTTGTTTCGATATACCCACACACTATACGAATAAAGGTTTACATTATACATTGATTAAGTTCGGCTTTATTTTAAATTTTGTCTTAACACTTTTAGGTGCTGATTCAAGACGACAACTTCCTTTGGATGAGGATGATATGTTGCAATATGCTATTGAACAAAGTCTAGTAGAGTCTACTGGTGGCGCATGCAGTCTAACGCTAGATGGCACGTCGGCCGATAAAGTTGATATCTGGGAAGCTTTAAGAGGCCAAGGTGTGGGAGCCGACGATGAAGAAGATGAACAACTGCAAAGGTATGATTGAGATTTGCATTTACATTGTTTAGTGCATGATTTTTTTCTTTGTAGGTTTGTTTTTTTTTGCAATAACTTTTCAAATTAATTAACAATTTGTTTTATAGTTTAATAATCAATATGAATAGAAAGGGAAATAGATTATTTAGTTGATGATTATGGACATTGAAGGTGGTTAGTTGAAACACTTTTTATTTTCAATTGAAAAATGTTAGGAAATCGAATTTTGATTGAAATTTTTTTTGTTTATACAAACATTTTATTAAAGATTCCTCAAGTAAAAAGGATAATCACATAGAGATTCTATCCGTTGTGCTATAAAAGAATAGTTTTTGGACAAATAAAAACAATTAAAGAGAGTTGCCTTAGTCTAGCAGGTAGTGTGTTTGTTATTAGATGTAATTCAGCCATCTCCAACATAAGGTTAGGTTATAGCACATGCAGTTGTCGACTGAGACAAGTTCAGTACCCGGAAGCCGAATTGAGCCATGGTACAATGTCCTTAAAACAAAGGATAACCGAGGGGATAGGATAAAGGAGAGAAAGTAGAAAAGGGAGAATGGGCAGTGGAGAAGAAATTACACAAAACAAAAAAGGGTGAACGCAACTACACTGTTGAAGCCCTAGCACTTCTCAACCATCTCAAGCCACTAATGAATAATCTCTGACGGGCTTTGAGTCGGCTCTCGATACAGAATTCAAACCCCCAAAGAAGCCCATGCCAACGGTCCTCAACTTCCACTTGCTAAGGGCTGGGCAGTTACAGAGGAGGTGCTCAATAGTCTCCAACTAACGTTAAACTGCCCTTATCCAAGCCCAGCAGCCAACCTGTTCTCCTACTGTCTATAACAGGCCATTGACATCTAGAAACACAACATCTCGATCGTTTCTTCAACGCTTCTGCTTTTCCCTTCTGACCCATCATCCATTGATGAGGCCGTAGAGATGGCAGACTGGGAGCTCAGGATCAATTATCAAATTGCTCTCAGAAAGCGAATCTAGCCTAGCGAGAGCATCCGCCGTCTCATTAACCAATATTCCGCTATGACCCGGAACCTACCATAGACGTATACTGTCCGGTCCAAAGATCCTCAACGACTTTTCAACATAATGAAATATGAAAAAAGATTGCTACTCAGCAAAAACTCTGAGAAAAAACCATAAAAAAGTTTTTCAAAAATTTGTCATTCGGAGTCGACTTTAAACTATAGATCCCGCCAATCATATACAAAATTACACACACCACATAAGTGGTATGAGAAGTTAGTTAGGTTGTAATTCTGTCTGAAGAATTGTAATCATCAATTATATATGTATGTAAGAGAGTTTTAGTCGGTCGACCCTGATTGTATCAATACTAATTGGAATAATTGTGCCGATATCTCTGTTTGCTGGGATTAAAGGTTACATGTGGGGTCTCGATGAATTATTTTCGAAGCTTACCCGACTTTCTCTACACGCAATACAGTAAAGTCTATCAAGTATTTTAAGCTAAAAATATTTTATTCTAATCGATGGCTCGCGGTATGCAACAAAAATTTACACTACCAAAGAGAAGATTAGGTTAGGTTAGCGGGTCGCTTGCCGTTCGCAGTTAATAGCACTCGTGTTACTTAGTTACCAAAGAGAAAATACGAAATGTTTTAAAATTTTTCTTTGGTTAAAGCGAAATCTTTTTAGGACCCTGTTGTTGTAATTATTTTTTCATCAATTCTCCACCATTGAGGTTGTTGTCAAAAATAAACGTTTAGAAGGGCATTACTATTCGTAAAATGATGTAAGTTACCTAGTCCATAAATCGAAACTATATTTATTTGCATATACAGTGAAATCTCCCGTAGGCAGACACCGATCGTCACAGCAGATTTGTTCACTACAAAAAGCTCAGGACTTTATGCTATTATTCATTAGCCACCATTTTTATAGCAAACGATTTATTTCTTTGGCTTTTGCCTTCACAATTGGTCCAGATGTTGGCAAATTTTTACTTCTGCCAATTGCAAACCAATCAAAACACATCTTAACTACTTTCGAAAACTAATATAAAAAATCTGCCAATTTGTAAAGGGGAATCACAGAATTTTATGTATGTTCTAGCTGTACCCTGTAGGTGTTGCTGCGCCCCCAACCAAAATAAATTTGAAGGAAAGGAATTAACAAATGTTCTATTAATTTTGAATCATTTTATTGATTTTGTTTCCCGTTGTCCTGATGATTCAGATGAACGGGCCTGCGTAGTACTCATTCGATCAGTTTCTAATCTCACTTCTCATTGTTCAACTGGCTCATGCGAACCGGTCTCAGCGGCATACATTCGAAGATTTTCCAGTCACAGTGCTCGTCTGATTTTGAGGCTCGTAATGTTCTTTTCTTCGGTGCTTGGGGTGTGGGTCGACCAATTGCTTGTCATTCATTTTGAATAATTTTCAGTAAAGCCATCCATTGGAAATTAATTGCACCAATCGCCGTCGGCTCATACGTTACAACTTTGCACAGTTTAAGATTTAATTAATTTTGTGTAATTTTTAGTGGCACCACCTATTGGAAATTGGTCATACCAACTTAGAAATCTTCATCGGCTCATGCGCAACAACTTCGCTAAAGATCATAACATGATCAAATGCATAGTTTACGATTTAATTGATTTTAAGTAATTTTCAGTGGCACCACCTATCGGATATTGGTAATACCAACTTAGAAATCTTCATCGGCTAATGCGCAATAACTTTTCTAAAGATTATAACATGATCAAATGCATAGTTACAAACAAACATTTATTTTATATATATATAGACGATGGGAGGTGACACGCCCACTATAGCCAATCCGCCAATTTTGTTCATATATACATCAAAGTCATCCATACAAAAAATACTGAAAACTTAAATTGGATTGCATCGAACATTTGAAAGAAAAATTAGTCAATTCGATGGAGCCGTTTACTGATTTTAGATAAATAGAAAATATGGGCGTAAACCATCCATAAACCATCTACTAAATAGTCCGAACAAAGCCTAAACATTTGGCTTGGAGCCCGTTCTTGAGTTATAAAATGTCTACGAAAAGTGGCATTCATTTTTATATATTAAGATGTACATAAATGTGTTGCTGTGGGGTATGTAGTCGCCGTGGTCTAGTGGGTAGTGTGTTGGCTTATTAGACGAAAGGCCTGGGTTCGAATCCCAGGTCAGACATCAAAACGAAAAATATTTCTTCGGCGGCTTCCTCTCAGCAAATTTCTGGCAAAGACTCTAAGAGTAAAAATTGCCATGAAAAGCTTCTCAAAAATCTGTCGTTCCGAGTCGACTTTAAACTGTAGGTCCCGCCACTCATGTATAAAATTAACGCACACAACATAAGTGGGCTGAGAAGCTAAGGTAGTAATCCTGACTGAAGGGTTGTAATGACCAATTATGTATGTGTGTGGGGTATGTATGTATGTATATTTGTTTTAACAGTGAATTTTCGAATTTTTGTCCATCTACTGGAGGTATTTTATGGAAATAAACTATCCGCATCCGGCCAATGGAGTGTCCGTCTGTTCTAAAAGTTCTTGTAAAACAATGGTACTAGGAAAATTGTCCATTTAAAATAGGTGATCACCTATGGAAGGTGTTCGTTAGTAGAATTTAGTAGAATTTTCACTGTATTTTTGAAAAATAATTATTTTAGCTGTTCTGAGGTATTTAAACAATTCCAATATTTATTTCGATTTTAAATAGACAATGCCAGCTCTATTAAAAGAAATGATTAATTATAGAAAATGCACAAACAATTTGTATTAAAGCATGTTTTCTGATTTTCTTTTTTTGTTAATAAAAAAAATAATAAAATTTTTTATTTTTTTCTTTATTAACCCCGTTTCCCCCCTCCCTAATTTTTCTCCAAAAACCTTTGTAAATATAACTTGATCTTGGCCTTGTTGCTGTTATTAGGCTTTTAACATCCAAAGCACATTTTAAAACTACACCAAATCGTTTAACAACACAAAATTATACACAATTTCGTAGTAATAAAACCTCACCAAATCCTACAAGATCTGTAACTCCCACCATCACTACACAAACGAGATCACCACGCAATACAGCCACGATACAAAATCATCCAGTACAGCAACAGCCCTTTAAAAATGATATGGAAAAAATGAAAAATATTTTCAAATAGTTTCGTTAAACATACGAGTAAAGCAGTAGAATTTTTTAAATGCATGTGCTTGTTGTTATTGTTTTTTAAATTTTAAATGCTTTTAAGAAAGTAGAGAACAATAGAGATAGAGAGTAAATAACATTGAAAATCATTTTCTTCTTTTGTGTATTGCTATGAAAACCTTAACATTTGTTGATCCCCTTTAAAACCTTGGCCTTTATCTTTATTGTTGTTGTTTCCTCCTTGTGTGTAGAGTTTTACAAGAATCTTTATGTGCTGTTAATACAACTGCAACTGCAACAACGGGCGGCGGTGGAGGTGGCGGCGGCGGCGGCTCACCCACATCCGAAGACGATGATGACGATGGTGGCTTTAAGTATATTGATCCGGACTTGGCATTGGCTTTACGTTTAAGCCAACAGGATCAACAGCAATATGAATTGGAACGCCAAATGGAACAGGATATGATTGAACAAGCTTTAAAATTAAGTTTACAAGATCATTAGGAATAAGTTTATCTTGTTTTTTTGTTTCCTAATTTTTTGTTTTAAGCAACCATTTTGAGTTTCGTATTAAAACTTAATCAAGATTAAATTATTTTTTTTTTCTATTTTATTATGTTTTCTTATCTAAAGCTGGCTTTAATTAAATATATTTGTATTGTATATTGTTCTAAACAATATAATTTATTTAACCCATCGTTTATTGTGTTGATTTATTTGAATTTCTTTAGAATTTATTTTCATTTCCTTTAACAATTTATACCAAAATTTATGTTCAAAAATGTTATACTCGTTCGTATTACATTACAGAATAGTAAATGTAATGAATATTATCGTAATCGTATGTATCATTGCGTTATTATCTTAAACATCAATACATCAATATCCACTTAATATTTATTATTTTTATTATTATTTTTACTTTGTATACTTAATGAAATGAAAAAAAATTTATACATATTTATGTATTTATATACAACAAGAAAATATACATATATAAGCACACATTATATACACCATCACTCACATATATAATAACACTAAAACTTCACAAAACATACACTTCTATATACTACTCACTATATACCATATACTCTATATACTATACTATACTATACTATACTATACTATACTATACTATACTATACTATACTATACTATACTATACTATACTATACTATACTATACTATACTATACTATACTATACTATACTATACTATACTATACTATACTATACTATACTATACTATACTATACTATACTATACTATACTATACTATACTATACTATACATACTATACTATACTATACTATACTATACTATACTATACTATACTATACTATACTATACTATACTATACTATACTATACTATAACTATACTATACTATACTATACTATACTATACTATACTATACTATACTATACTATACTATACTATACTATACTATACTATACTATACTATACTATACTATACTATACTATACTATACTATACTATACTATACTATACTATACTATACTATACTATACTATACTATACTATACTATACTATACTATACTATACTACTATACTATACTAGACTATACTATACTATACTATACTATACTATACTATACTATACTATACTATACTATACTATACTATACTATACTATACTATACTATACTATACTATACTATACTATACTATACTATAAATAACAAAGAAAACAAAAACAACAAAAAATAATGAGAAACTATTATATTTTAATTTGTTATATTATTATGAAATGAAAAACAACAAAAACATTAAAAAAAATGAAAAAAGAAAAACTGAAATCATAAATAAATCGTAAACAAAATCACTTGAAACAATCTGAAATTCTGTAAGATGATCATCCGAGTATTCAAAACGATAAGTAGATTCAAAACATACTTCCCACGGGAAGGCCTCCTAAAATTTTGGTGTCCGTCAAAGGGTTAAGTATGTTTCGAGGCAGAGAAGCGTGAAAAGAAAATATTCAAAGTCCGAAAAATTTACTCATTAGTGAAATATTAGGCAGTGACTTTGGTACAAATATTTCTGATTTGGAAAGATCATTCTTTCAGACTGTCTCATAAAGGCAATAAAGATATTCTACAAAGGATCACCATAAATAGTGTTAAAAAGATTGTTAAGGAAAATTTAATTCCAATGGCAATAGATTCATAACCACTGCACAAAGCTACGACCATCATAATAAAAAAAACTCATAGCACATGCTTAAATTCAAGAGGTATGAGACTCTTTCCCAATCCATAGATGATTTTATTATGCATTTTGTGTGAAAGAATAAAAACCTAAACACAAGATAATTGTGATTCATACCACAGTGCTTTTAGCTCAGCAAATAACTATCGGGTCCGCCAACTAGTCCTTATTTCGTGAATGTTTACACTTAGCTCATGCCTGATTTGACAGATAATTAATTTAACCTTGCACTGAACGAATATGGTTGTGTATACTAGAGATCAGCAATAAGTATTCAAAACGATGAGTAGGTTCGAGTCATACTTATAAATTCTGATACTTATAAGCATTCATACTTATTTTAATAAGATACTCATACTCAAAGTTCGAAGTACTCGTCGTACACATACTAAACAATACGCATAATGTTATTGACTTCGACTCGTCTCTACTTAACATTTACACAAATCACAAAATAAGTATGATTCGCATACGAATACTATTATACTCACAAGAAACGGCTCGCATGAAGCAACAGGTTACCGCCCACTTTGTATGATTGATGCCGTAGGTAAACTGCTGGAGAAAATAATATGTAGAAGATTGGAAATCGTCAATTTGGCTTCCGAAGAGGTCGCTCCACTGTGGATGCAATGGAGGCGGCCATAATCTTAGAGAAAGAGGCTATCAGTGGAGACCGCTGGTTTGGTGGTGATAAGGAGTATTGCGCAATCATCACTCTGGACGTCAAAAACGCATTCAATTCCGCAGATTGCACTCAATGAGAGGGGCGTACCCGGAGGCTATCAGTGGAGACCGCTGGTTTGGTGGTGATAAGGAGTATTGCGCAATCATCACTCTGGACGTCAAAAACGCATTCAATTCCGCAGATTGCACTCAATGAGAGGGGCGTACCCGGATATTTAATGGATCTTATAATGGACTACTTTTAGGATAGAGTACTTTTGTATGACACGGATGAGGTCAGAAAGTCATACGGTGTAACAGTAGGTGTACCGCAGGGTTCGGTGCTGGGCCCAATACTATAGAACATCATGTATGATGGTGTACTGAGGCTTCGGCTTCCGACGGGCGCACAAATATTCGGATTTGCTTACGATACTGCCCTCACGGTGAGGCTTAAGCACCTTGACGAATTGGAACGAACGTGCAATACAACGGTTGCCAAAGTTAAAAGCTGGACACCAATATAGGTCTGAAACTCGCTGATCATAAAACGGATGTCGTATTGGTAAGCAGTAGTAAGAAAATAGAACACATCACCACAACCGTCGGCGAACAAAGGATAACATTGAAGCAGTGTATCAAGTACTTAGGAGTTATGATTGACAACAGGCTCACATTCAAGGAACACCTGGCGTATGTTAGTAGGAAGTGCGCGACCACAACGGGTGCACTCACGCGGATAATGCCTAATCTAGAAGGCCCAAGACAGGAGAGGAGACGGCTACTGATGAGGGTAGTGACAGCGATTGTTATATATGTAGCCCCTGTATGGACTGGGGCTAGAAGCGGCCTACAGGAGATCAGCTCTCAGGGTAATTTCTGCTTACCGAACGGTGTCTACTGATGCAGCGTTAATGATTGCGGGGATGATGCCCCTGAAGCTAGTAGTGGATATAGAGAGGAGGAAATATGACGTAAAGAGAGGGACAGATTTTTCGAACCCTGTTCAACTAACTGATGATGCTATGGTTAGATGGCAGCAGGACTGGTCCAATTCCGCCAATGGGGACCCACCGACTCATACCGAGCGTAGGCGTATGGACTAAAAGAAGACACGGTCAGGTAAACTTCCACCTGACACAATTGCTAACGGGCCATGGATCTTATAGGGCTTATCTCTATAAGTTTGATCATGACATGGATGAGGCATGCCCAGAATGCCGTAACGAAAGGGAGACGGCGGAGCCTGTTTTCTTTACTTGCCCGCGATATGTTGTTCAACGAAATTGCCTGGAGAGAACAATAGGATTTCAGGTAACGTCTGATAATATAGTTAACCTGATGTTAACCTCGTGTGACAATTGGAACGCAGTATGCGTTTCGCAAGGAATGTATTGACGCAGCAAAGATTGGCTGAGAGAGCAAGATTAGCGGAAGGCAGCATTCGCTGAGTCTGCTACAACAACAAAGGGTGTAAATTTTAATGAATCATTCCAGCCACTCGAATTACTTATAAGTATTATAAGTATTTTTCTAAATTTATGAATCAGAATGAGTAAGCGTATGAATCAAACATATTTCGAATGTTGTAAGTTTGATGTCAACGTTGTACTCATACTCATTGCTACTTGTACTTATAAATTAATGTTGTAGCGAGTACGAATGAATCAGAGTAGTTGAATTTTAATTCTGTTGATTCACTCATACTCAAAATTGCATTAGTGCTTATGAGTAGCGGAAAAACTATTCATTGCTCATCTCTGGTACGGGCCTCTCGAAGCTGCAAAGTTTTTATAACCTCCCAAAACAAAGAGCAAACAAATACCTTATGGAATGGTGCACTATTTCAGGGGCAGAGTGATATACCCATCTTCGCAGATGGGTCTAAGTTAGGTGGACGTACAGATGCCGGGGTTTTCTGCAGGGAACTCTATCCTGAATTCCACTTCAGGTTAAATAATGATTGCAGCGTTTTTAAGCCAGAGATTTTCGCAATCTTGAAGGCTATTGGGGGCTTAGCTGGTGGCCTAGCTTCGCATTCAGAATCTTACATGACCTTCGTTGATAGTCATTACGATAGCCATTACGTCGGTTTGGTGCAAATCACGGTTTGTTTGCGAGTGCAAAGAGTCGTTGAGGATTTTTGGACCAGACGGTATCCGTCTATGCTTGGTTCCGGGTCATAGCGGAATACTAGGAAATGAGGCGGCGAATGCCTTCGCTAGGTTAGGTTCGCTTTCAGGCAATGACTTGATAACTGATCCTTACCTCCTAGTCTACCAACTCTATTGCAGAAGCACCAAGGCGTTGCGGTAAAACGGATCGGGTTGCTTTGTTTCTAGATGGCCTGCTGTGGACAGTAAGAAAACAGGTATGCTGCTGGGCTTGGATAAGGCCAGCTTGGGGTTTTTTCGGTTTTATCACGGGGCAATGCGAGAGTCGGTCACTGACGGCTATCTGGAACAGATCCCAGCCGCATTAATGTAGGGAATATTTTTAGGGGATGTCTGTGGATGCCCTGAATGGCTAAGTTTTATTTTCATTCCTCGTTTTTATTACTAATTTTATTTCTCTGCTCATCCTCCTCTTCCCTTTTTTCCCAAATGAAGGCTCCCATTGAAACAAGGGTTTTTTGGATTGAAGTCTTGGAACTGTTAATGCCACCTTTCCTTACCTAACCTATACATTCGCGGTTTAAAATATCTGCTGCTATATGCAACATATTTCTTTGCATTCAATGTCTCCTCAGCATCCCAAATACAGAGTTATTCGAGTTATTTCAAATTTTTGGATAAGCGTGTTGGGTACTATAAAAATTTATGCCTGGGTGTGAACATCTACCAGCGATTTGGACTTACAAATGACATTCCTTTGTAGTTTTTTCAGTTGATCCTTTACGTCTTAGACGATACCTGTTGCTTCTTTATATTGCCAACATTAAAAAAAATAAACAAATTCGGACTTGGCAGAATACTGAGAGTTATAAACATAGATCAGCGGTAGATGACGAATCCACAGAACTATGTGATCAGGGTATGTGCCCTCGTTTAAGTTGCCAATTAAAGACCAGCGACGTGAGATGTATTGTTTGTTCGACGGTCTTGCAGTTTTTAGATTACTCGAGCAAAGAGCTTGGCTGCAATTCGCCAGCTAAGCTGTCCTATTGGCTTTTCGATAAACGTCACTTACTTCAGGCTGAAGTTTTTGTAACCACCAAAACTGCGAAGGATTTTTTCCTTTGTTTCGCTTTCATATCATACCTCAGTGTTTTCTCTACACTAGCCATGACTCCATTTTTCTTTTGTGTGCCACTATTCACAACTTGTTGTAAACAACAACTATTGCTTTGTTTGTTGTTCCTTTTTGCACTGTTTTCCATAAACAACAACAATTATTAGTCAATTGTTTGATAGATCTTTGTAGCGGAGGTCTTTAAACCACACACAAGACTGACTGAACTTTTACTAGCCTTGCCTATTATATATGACAACGTAAACAGTCTGATCAATGTTCTTGAAGGTGAATGTTCGTGGCTTTGTCTTCTCGAGAGTTCTATAAATGTAAACATTGTTGTTTCATTATTGTTGTTTGTATCAGTTTTACCTTTTAGCCTCGACTCAGAAAGTTTTTCAACTTTGTCGTGTATTTAATATTCGAATACGAGTTTAAGGACTTTAAATAATATCCTAGCTTTATTACTGAAAAAAAAACAATTCCGTTTTTATGATTTTATATTTTAAACTTTATTTTCTTATAATAAAAGAATAAATTTTTGCATTTTTTTTCTATACGTCTTACATGCATTGGTATAAAAAATAAATGGGTGAGGGGGGGGTTGTGGTTAGGGAATATTTTTATGCTAATTTAGCTTTTGTGTATAGGAGGACAAAAAAATATATACTCGCGTATATTTTTTTTATTGTTAAAAGTTTAAAAATAAATTATTGAATCGATTACGGTTGGCCAGTGTTACAATGGCCTGCAAATAGAAAAAGTATTGACCATAAACGATTCAAAAATTTATTTTTTTTTTTGTATGGAATTGAAATACGTAATACAATTACAATTACAAAGGAAAGTTATTTAAGTACTAAGATAAAGGCTAAGAGATAAGTATGAACGAAATAAAGAAAAAGAGTCTTACATAGAGAAAAAGAGGTAGAGTACATAGAACATATGTAGACTGTTTTGTAATTTCTTTTGTAATTTGAATTTGGTTTTGAGTAGAAAAAAGTTTTTTTATAAAGTAAAAATTACATAAAATTTTAAGCTTAAATTGTATAAAAAAATACAAAAAAGAAATTTCTTTTAGTTTTAATAAATTTAAAACTAATATGACACATATGTAGACATTAAACATAGAAAACTAAAGAAACTGGTTGTTGGACATTTCAATAATTGTAAAAATATTTGTTTTGATTACACTGGTCAACTTGGTTAATGTTTATTTATTGAGAAAAAAAAAAACATTTTTTTATTGTATACTATGGCCTCATATTTATTATATTTTTAAAATAAATTTATTTTTTATTTTTTAGATTTTCTTGAGTATGTATAATAAAACTAATGTCAATAGTTTATTTATTTTATTTTATATGTTGACCAGTGTATTTTTATTGCACCCTTAAAATTTTACTAGTTATGATATTTATTTTGATATAGCAGTCCTTGTTCGTTTTTCGAATTGAATTGTAGTAATTGCATGTTTTCTTTTTTTGTTTTTTGTCATTAATTAAAATCGTTATGCTTACTTATTAGGTTTATGATTTAAAACTTAAATTAAAGCAGCGTTTTTTATACTTAAAATTAACTTAATTAGATATATTTAAAGCATTTTTGTTTATCATGCGGTATACGAGTTTTAAATAATATCGAATCGGCTCGATATTGTGTATTCAATAAAGGTGTATAACCAAAAACCTGTAAAGAAGGCAACACAATTAAAAATAATTCTTTTAATAAAAACAAAACAAAAAACTTACTTGTGTAAAGAAATTTATACACTTATGACGTTCCTGAAAATGTGTATCATCTTCACTTAACGATACTGGACAGCCAGGACATCGAAATGTCCACCGTGACGTTACCTTAACCGGTGGTTTTCTTGTTATATGCGACACTAAGAAATTCATGGCAATATCTTCACAATTCATATACTCATCGACTTTGTCCCGTATGGCCTGTGGCAAATGATATGTATACAAATACATGTAGTATTTGTGTATGAAAGCTGCCCCAGTCAATACCATACTCAACTCGCAACTATAATTCGAATTATAATTCCAATGATGATTATCATTCAAGTCCCAGGCATGAAAACGTCCCGGAAAGCCAACAACACGATCAGCGATGTTCACGCCAAACACGAAAACCAAATAGGATTTCATCATGTCTCAAATGGGCATCATCATCCACTGACAGCACGGCCTCCGTTTCAATAACATCAAATGGTAGAAAGCGATTATTTAAAGAATTGCGTGGTGCTCTTACTACCGCAACTGGTACACCAATATCCGGCCATCTCAAATCATCCAATGGTGGTTTGGGAGAATTCCAAACCACAACCACTTTATGTAAATAAGGCAGGCCATAAAGACGTCCTAGCGAATCCATTAAAACCTGTTCCCTTTCATATGTTAAAATCACAATAGTGAATTGTTCTCTGGGATAGTTGCCACCCAAGGCTTCACTAAATTCTTTGCCAGCACCACCACTGCCTTTGCCAATTGGCCGAAAACCCATATGTGAACCCAAAAATTTAGCTTCAGAAGGTAAAACCGGATCGAAAGGTAATTGTGGGTACATATAAAATGGATCAACCTGTAGTAAGTTTATTTAAAATGGAAATTATTTATGAAATTCAATTCTCCTAAACATACTCACCCAATCATTCCAGGCTTCCCGTGATTGCATTCTCAAAATAGTGTAATTTCTTCTAAATGCAGGACTTGGATAAGGCGGTTCAATGGGTCCCAGAGATTCTTCCGGTTCAGTGTCCATGCCTACTGGCGGATCTGATTTAAGCGGTATAAACGTATTATTGAAAACACTTTGTGCTATAACAGGCGGCACTGGTCGTGGCGGTATACCCAAGCGATCACGTAAACTAGCAATAACCGTATCAACAGTAGCTTGCACAGAACTTAAATAACGTTCCCATATTAAACGTCCCTGGCGACGCATTAACAATAGATCACCATCTTGTATGGCACGCAAAAGAAAATGCAATTCTGTTATTCTAGCCTTGGGCAATAGCAAAGCAATTCGCCGCCAATCTATCGTTTCACTATAGGGCAGGCGAACTTCATCGGCACCCAATATAACTGGTATAGCACCAGAACGTAAAGCCTCATAAATACGTGCCAACATCAATGTGGAACTGACTCTCTTCTCCAAAGGCGGTAAGATTAAAGCAAACGTGGAATCTTTTAAAATATTTTTACGTGATGAGTCAGTACCGCATAAGGCCCAATCTACAACAGCATTTTCATCTTGCTGTTCTGTAGCAGGTACACATTTGAATTGTAATAGAAACTTGTCTTGGGTAGGACCCTTTGACATTTCCATTAAATGATCCAAAATAAAATCATCCAAAGGATGGGGTGTTCTTACGGGCTCATTTAAAGGCCTCAATTCACCTTGGAAGGATAATAAATAGGTGCGTCTTGCTGGCACCATGGCAGCACACTCTTGCCACACATCACCGCCTGGTGGTCCCAATATGGGCGGCACTATTAAATCATAATTCATGCGAAATTGTGTCACCTCAAACGATGACTGTACCACAATGGCTCTCATGGTATTTTGATTGAGTAAAGCATTTGTAGCTTTGGAATTTAAATTTCTTCGGGCCAAATTCAACAAGACATGATTACGTCCATCACCACCCCAATAGGGTAGTCTATAGAGTTTGCTCATATCAATAGCATCATATTTATCACTTATATTCGCGGTAATTTTGTACTTTTCTTCTTCTTCTAAGGCAGCATAACGATTGTTTTTCACCAAATCGTTTTCATATAAAGCCTCTCCTATTAATACTAAATAAATGCACGCCTGCTTTGGATCTCTTACAATGTGAGCATTATAACCTAAAGTTTGTTTAATTGTGGTCCTTAGAAAGCCATCAATATCATAGCCGGGCTTTAAAACATTATACGTATCGGGATCGTAAAGGTATACGGGAAAACCGGAAGTCAAACTACATCTGGAATGATCAAAACAATTGTGCATTTCACAGGTAATCATAGTTTGTGCTGATGCAGGAGGCATTTTTCTGGGTAAAGCATTTGGATAGAGAGTGCGTGGCAATGCTAAATCGGGTGTATTTCTTTGTACCGCCTCACGTTGTGCTACTTGAGCTTGTTCAACGGAAATTTTTAATCTCTCTAGTTCGGTTTGTTCTCTCATTAGGTCTTGTTTTAGTTCTTCGATTTTCTGATTATATTGACCGATATCCGATTGTAATTTCTGGCGACGAGCTTCTAATTCACGTAGCTCTATGGAAACAGTACTCTGGAACAATACGGAGGGAATGATGAGGCAATAGAAGACAGTGTAACAAAACAAATTGGGGCCTCTAGGAAGCCTAACTCATAACATACCTTAATTCTTAAGAGCTCTTCTATTCTCATTTTCAAATCACTGGCTCGCATTGAGCTAAAGTCCTCATAGGCATCCAATAGAGGTCGTGCTCTATGTAAATCCAATTGAGGAACATCATTATCAGGCTTTAAAATTACCAAAAAACAAAAAAGAATTTCAATTAAATTTCCTTAATTCATAAGAAATAAGTTTTCTTACATTCAACAAGCTACGGTGAGCAAATAAAGGCAACAACACCAATAGCAATAGAATCAATAGAATCGTTTTGTATATGCGATAATGACGAAACCATGAATTCATACTACCACACACAGCTGCTATAATTGTACCAAATGAAGCTGAAGACGGTGATGATGATGATGATAATGATGATGACGATGATATTGAAGTTGTTGCAATAGGGGCTGCTGTTGATAATGATAATGAAGATGTATTTGTTTTTATTAGTGGCTCTCTATCAGAGTCCAATATATGATAAGAGCTGCCGTTATTGATAGATGCTGAGGATGTTAGTTGTTGGGCCGTTGAAGATGTATTGTGGCTACTTGTCACGGTTGTCAGGTCAAATGTGGACATTGTGTGGCAATTGTTTGTTGAGCCACTAGAAACCTTTTCTTACTAAAAGGTTTTCGTAACACCACGTTATTCGGTTATTGTTTTAATTAATAAATTAATTACGTTTTAAAGTAATATTAGCACATTTTTAATATTTAATTGTTGATTTTTCTTTTTTATGTTAAGTGAAGACTGATTATAAATTTTTTTCCTTAATTTTGTCAAATGATAAACAGCTGAGCGTAAATTAGTTTGACATTTCGTTTTTGGGACAAAGAAAAAGTAAATAAATATGGTTAAGGTGGCCAGTTGTACCCTAAGTGAATAACAAACAAATATGTTTAAGCATACTTTTAATATAATTTACATTTTAGTTAAACTTTTTTATAATCTTTAGTTTATTTATTCATAAGTTTTCTAAAATTAACATGCTTTTTGTTTAATATTTTATTTTTACTATTATAAAAATTGAAAAAAAATAATCTGTTTCAATTCCTATATTATATATGGCCTCTCATTTTGTTTATTTTGCTTCCATATTATATAGTTTGAAATGCTTTGCTAACAAGAAAATCCTTCTACAACTTTAGGATTGATAATACGGTTTTCATTGATAAATTTTAAAACCTCCTTGCAAAAAAAGCGCAATTTCATAATAAACAACAAAAGATCGTACAAATATTTGTTTTGATTTGTTTGAATTTGTTTTAGAAGTGTGTAATTTCAGTGTTTTAATTAATAAATGTTGCATATAACAAATAGAATTGAAAAATTAACAACAAATGCTAAAACTTTAGATGGCCAAATCATACAATTGGGCGAAAAGCATAGCATTTGCCAGCTCCAGTCTCTGATAGAGAAGACATCTGCCAAGGAGGTACGTCTAAATATGATAAAAACAAACGCTCTTAATACAATTCCTTTATTTATTTAGCTTTGCTCTTTGCTTACCGCCAAATTGGGTCGCAATGATGGCACCACCTTTTGGAATTACTTGCTGTTGGGTTTCAAACCCTGCAATTATGATGCCCGTGAGAAACGTTTTGCCTGTGTTAAAACCTTTCTAGATGGCCTCCTCAATGTAGAGTTGACCTACAAGCAAACGTATGATTTAATAACACGCCTGTGCCAAGATCTTAATACATTTCCCAGTGATCAATTGATTGAGATTTTGGAGCATTGTATTGATGGCATGCGTGCTGGTGATCCGAAATGTGTTGGCTGGAAAGATTTGTTGCCGGAAACATTGAATGTTTTGTCAGCAATGCCTCATTTAAGTGTGAATTCAATAGCAATGAATGGCAAAGAGTATCGTGACATGATTGTAAAGAATTTGTGTTCCATGAAGTGGCCAATTGGTGTTATGACACCCATAGCTGATATGTTCAAGTAAGTAGATAACAAAGAAAGCGTAAATAAATCTTTATATAGGGTTATCCATTTCGTGGTTTCAAAAGTAACCGTAACTAAAACACACGGGAAACACGACATCATTTAAATGACCTCCATGCGAAGTGTTGCAAGCATTGATTCTTTTGAGGTAATTTTCGACCACTTTTTGTTACATATTGGGCGGTATTACAGCCATAACTTGACGAAAGTTGGTTTTTAAGTGCTCAAGAGTTGAAGGTTTATCTGCATAAACACGGTCTTTCGCGTAGCCCCACAAAAAACAGGTCTAATGGTATCAAATCGCATGATCTTGGTAGCCAGTTGATATCGCCACGACGAGAAATTTCGCGGCCAGGAAATGTCAATTGCAATAAAGCCATATTCGCTCGAGTGGTGCGGCATGTGGCACAGTCGTGTTGAAACCGCATATTCTCCAAATCGTGTCTTCAATAGCAAGCAAAAAAAGTCGGTAATCATATGACCATAACGCTCCGAATTGACGGTGACAGTCGTTCCATCGTTGTTTTCGAAGAAGTAGGGTCCAATCACACTTTTGGACCAAAGAGCACACCAAACAGTGACTTTTTCTGGATGTAATGGCCTCTCTTCAATTACTTGAGGATTCTCAGAACCCCAAATATGACAATTTTGTTTATTAAAATACCCACCGAATGTGAAATGTGCTTCACCGAATATTGTTCAAGCACCCATTCCACATATCTATGACGTTGTGAATGGTCAGCTGGCTTCAGTTGTTGCGTGACCGGGACTTTATATGGATGTAGGTGTAGATCTAAATGCAAAATACACTATAATATGCCGTAAGACTGTCCTAATTCCTTAGAACGACGAGGAATCGCCACATTCCGGACTTCGGCAACACTTTCACTTACAATAGCGATATTTTCAGCGGGACGAGCGAAACGATGATGCACAGGCCTTTCAATATTTGTAACCACTCCAGTCTCATCAAATTTCTTCACAATTTTGCCAATTGCTTGCTTAGTTAGACGATTATGTCAACCATTATCTCCTCTTAAAGCTCGAAACGAGGCTGTGGCAGAATCACCATTTTTGTAGTAGGTTTTAATCATTTTTATGCGTTGTGTGATGGTTAAGCGATCCATTTTCGTCAATGTAGGACTTTCAACTGAAAAGAAAAAAAATTGGTTTCACAACTTAGTTTGGCAGACATCGAATTCCAGTTCCATACTTTTAAAACCACGAAATGGATAGCCCTTTATAAACAATCTCCAGAAAAAAAAGGAGTTGGAATTATAACCGAACTATTTTACTGGAGAAAAGTTATATACGGGCCACTCTTTGACTTGAATCCTTTCATTCGTCTTGAGTTTAGTTTGTGGTGTGTATACCGCTTACATTGATATTAAGCCACTCGAAACAGATTCTATGATCCATGATGTATCTTGCAGGCAATTCTAACCAATCCTTTTCAATCTTTCTTTAGGGAACTACACTTATCAGCGCCTGAAACTGTTACTGTCTTAAATAAATTCTCTGGTTGTTTACAATCCTTACCACCCGATGCTTTGCCAGCTTTGGCATTTCAATTATTTTCCATGTGCACTGCAGCTTCACAGATTATAATACCCATACTGGCACTGGAAAAGTACTTTCATCGTTTCTATTACAAGAAACTATTCTATGATATGAACAGTGATTCAACAGACTTTGATAGTATTGGTAAGAAGGATAGAAATCCAAGTAATTTTAACCTTAAATTTTAAGGGATTATTTTTGTTTTCCAGATGCTTTTTCTGATAAAGAACTAAGAGAAGCTGAGGAAACTATTTTACATCATTTGAATTATTGCACACAATATAAATTCAATGAAATTCAAATGTGTATTGTATTGAGAGTAAGTTCAACTAAAAAAACATCACACCCCCCTCCATTAAATAACTTTTCATAAGAAATAACTTTTTTTTTATGTTTCTTCTCATAGAATTTTATAGCCATGCCTGATGTTCTTCTTACTCCTTTCGTCTTAAGTGCTGTCTTGTGTACAACTACAGCAAATCGTGATCCTGATGCACGTTTATCATCTTCTGTACTTTTACCTTTCATACGTACCGTCATTCGTAACAATGAAGAGGAACGTACTTTGTCTGATTATTCTGTGTGGTGTCGTGATAGTTTACAACGTAAACAAGTCGATTTAGAGCAAATATTTACTGTCCTTATCGATCAGAATAAGGATGGCAAAGATACTGTAACACCTGGCTTAGTGAATTTAGTTTTTGTTTTATTAAAAACTAAAAATTGCCAACAAGTCAATCAATTGGCGATGGGGTTTTTAACGAAATTTATACGTAAACGTTTTGTATTTGGCCAAGGTATTGTGAAAAAATTAGCCGAATGGATGATTGTAGAACAAGATCAATATCAGTATTCCGGTAAGATGTTGAATGAATTTTAATTTTTGAAAATATTTTTAAAATTCTTTTTCTTTAAATTCTAGAATGTTTAACTTTACTAAGCGTGGCTGATACCTTTACCGTATCCGAATGTACGAAAACGATTAATTATGTTTTGAATTATTTTTTATGGGTACGTATGCCTTGTATTCAGTAATTTTTATGCAGACATGAGTATCTTTGTATGATAAAATAATGTTTTCTGGTGGCTTATGAATTAAATTAAATCTGCAGAGATATGTAAAGGGCGAATAAAAATGGAATAAAATATCCGCCAAGCCTGTTGAAACACTTTTCGCTGGATTGACAATCCTTGGCCGATGAGAGATTAGGCCGTTGCGGAAATTAGATCCTATTGTCGCGAAAATGGAATAAAATATCCGCCAAATGGTAGCCACGGCTTTGATGAAGGTACTTTTTCGCTAAGATGCGAATGCATTTTAACGATGACACTTTTGATCTCGAATTTATGCTCAGGAATTGCTTGGGAATTTCTGGTTTATTCGTATAAAACTCTAAAGGAAAAATCCAACGACGTTAAATCGTAAGATCTTGGTGGGAGAATCTGTCGCTTCTTTATATGTCATGAAAAATTTTCATAGAGTGTCATATTCCGATTAAGAATCGAATAAAATATCCGTGAAATAGCTGCCTCGGCTGGGTTGGAAGTCCTTTATCTTTTCCAAGAAATTTTCCGTTATATTTGGAAAGATGTGGCTGTAAATCCCCTCTTTAAACGGTTTCTAGTTTTTTCCCATAAACTGAAGATTTCTGATTTTGTACTTATAAAGGCGGATATTTTTTTTTGTGTCAAACTACACTGCGTAGTGTTTCGTAAATTTCGAAGTGGTTAAGAATGCTGCTGGATTACAACAACAATGTTTTTAAGAGACCTATCAACATATTAATGCGCTTTATTGTCCTATTATCCCCAACTAACTCAGTTTCTTCAATTTTTTAGCAATCTTCGTATGGTTGCAACATTTAGCGTGGTTTGTCGAAAAAATTTTCGAAGTTTCGAAATTCAGCAGACCCATTTAAATTTTTGTAATAGGTTTACACGATTATAACGCATTGTTTTATTGGTTGTTAACGCCCTATTTGCCATCTAGAAGGATATTGTTTCCCTGCAATTGAAAAATCATATCAGAAATCAAATCCTGTTTTGTTGTAATTGTGACAATAAAGTTTTCACTTTGGTCTGGCTTGGGGTTATTGAAAAACGCCTGACATAATTGGTCATTACAAACCTTTAGCCAGGATAGCTTTCCTCTCGTTTAAGAAGTCAAAGCTCTACCTACTTGGCATCGATTATATCGAAACATTCTTATTTAGTTTGACGTACACGTCATGTACAGCATTATAAGACTGTATTCCTCAAACATTCAAGTTCAGGTAAAAAATCACAATAAAAAAAATCGACAATAAAGTTTTCACTTTGGTTTGACTTGGGGTTTTTGAAAAACGCTTGACAGAATTCGTCATTACAAGCCTTTGGTCAGGAGAGCTTCTATCTCGTTTAAGAAGCCAAATCTCTACCTACTTGGCATCGATTAAATCGAAACATTCTTATTTGGTTTGACGTATATACACGTCATGCCTAGTATTATAAGACTGAATTCCCCAAACATCTGATAAATGTAGTGACTTAGAATGTCAAGTAAAAAAACACACACACTTGATGTTTACAAAACGTTTCTAAAATTATCAGCAAGTGTATCATCCAGAAAACTAAACGTTTAAATTCAAACATTCTTATTTAGTTTGACGTATATACACGTCATACCAAGATTTATAAGCCTGAATTCTCCAAATCTCTTTAAATGTAGAGACTCAGAATGTTAAGTATAAAGCCACACACTCTTGATGTTTCCAAAACCTTTCCAAACAGCATGTGGTCCACCTGAAAACTAAGCAATAATTTGGTGTCTACGGACCGGGTAACTGCAATTATTTAGTGACATTGTATTTAACTAGTGACTCAGAAGTTCAACTAAAATGCCACACACAATTGATGTTTACAAAACCTCTCTAAACTTAACAGCAAGTGTATCATCCAGAAAACTAAACGATTAAATTCAAACATTCTGATTTAGTTTGACGTATATACACGTCATACCAAGTAGTATAAGACTGTATCTTGTAAATGTCTTTAAATGTAGAGACTCTGAATGTTAAGTAAAAAGCCACACTCACTTGATGTTTACAAAACCTTTCTAAACTTAACAGCAAGTGTATCATCAGAAAACTAAACGTTTAAATTCAAACATTCTTATTTAGTTTGACGTATATACACGTCATACCAAGCATTATAAGACTGTATTCTCCAAATCTCTTTAAATGTAGAGACTCAGAATGTTAAGTAAAAAGCCAAAATCTTTCCAAACTTTATCGCCAGTGTACCACCTGAAAATTAAACAATAATTTGGTGTCTACGGACCGGGTAATTACGATTATTTAGTAACATTGTGTTTAACTTTTCAGCTTTCCGGTGAGCAGGCAATGCGTATGATGTCTTTTATTTTGCCTCTTTTAAAAATATCACCCATTGTACGTGATGCTTTTATAGAAACCTTAAGAAAAGCCATGAGTTCCAGGTATTTAAACATTGTTATTGATATTAAAAGTCCTTTCCCTTTTACAATTAAATTTCGTTACAGTGAAATTAAAACGCGACGCATGGCAGTTTATGGTTTCTGTATGATCCTCAAGCAATTGAATAACAGCAACTCACAGCGTTCCCAGGTAAATGCTTCAGCTATGTGTACTCAAAATAGTATTTCGGGATTTGCCTTAATGTCGCAGGCGACTTTAGGCAGTCGTACGAATCCTCAAAGGCATTTCGATATGTTGACTTTGGAAATAATTGGCGTTTTACGAAATTGTTTTCATCAGTCTTTGGATATTAAAACGACTTTATATGAAAGTAAGTTTGTGGATTGTTTTCAAAATGCGAAAAATTTGTTATCTTCATAACTGAATATACATTTTCATTCAATATAGATTTACAAAGGGCCGTTGAATTAAATCCGAAACTAGTGCCACATGTATTACAATTCATTGATTTTCATTTCCGTTCCTTTTTCTGTGCACCTATCGAAGAGGATGTTGATCAAGTATTTCAAATAAAATTTAATAAAATTGTATCCGCCAAAGATGCTTTGGAAAATGAAATTGAAATTCATGACAATTTGGGTAAATTATTGTTATTTGTCAGTCATTGTTTGGTGATATTCGAAAAGTTTGAAACCGAATACGATACCAAAGAAATAAAACGTTTAATTAATCTATCCTTGGAGAAAGTTATTGGAAAGCATATCAATTTTGAGGATATGGTAAGTTAAACAATGAAATGAAGTGAATTTCTATAATATTTTATGTATCTCCTTACCATAGACCGGCTCTTTAACCCATTTGAAAAACGAATTGATTTTACAAGAACTTAATTTTATAGAGGGCCTGATTTCATATTGCATTTTAACTTCGAAACAAACTAACGAAAATGTTAAACATATTCTGCCTTTATTTAAGGAACATGAACATCTTTGCGAAGGCCTTAAAGTAAATTGTTTTACGATTTATAATCTCAAATGCATTCTAAATTCTATTATTTTAGTCTCTTTCCAATAAAAAAACTCAAAGGAAATCAAAAAATACCACCGATGCGGAAAATACTGCCGTAAATATCACGGTTAATGGTGTGCCAGTGAAAAAAATTAATTCCCAACCGGAGAATATATGGGATTTGTTTGTTGTCGAGAGATCATTACGTTTACTACACGAGTAAGTTTCACGTATTATAAGGTTTAGTAAAAAGAAATCCATTATTTCGTACGATAAACTACTTAAGTTATCTGTATCACATGACTTTGTATAACCATGTCCAGAAGGCATGTGTAAGCTGACACTATTTGTTTTCGAAATTGGTTTTCCAAATACAGCTTGAGCAGGCATCAAAAATAGTTTCCATCTTTTATAGATCTTTGTCAATAAAAGGGAAACCATTGCTCGTTATTTTGGTTTCGTCGTAGTCTACCAGGTAGTGTGTTGTTTTCATTAGCCAATAGATCATAAGTTCGAAAATCAGATCTGAAAGAAAATGTTTAAAAATATTTCCTTAGAAGATTTCTCATTAGCAGCTTCCATGCAAAAGTTTTAAGAGTAAAGTTTCCATCTGTTGAAATTGGTATCTATTCGAAATCAATCGGAATATCCAGGTCTTTAAGGCTACCAGATCACTTTCAGGCGGAAGTGTCGGCAATTTATGTTGAGCTGAATATCATTGTGGACAAACATGTTCACAACCGAAGGATCACTATACTTTCCGATATCCAAGCGGCCATCAAGATACTGGATTCTAGTGTAATAAACTCCAAGACGGTGTACGACTGTCGCAGATGTCTCAATGAGGTGGCGAATCGATATGATGTTTGTATCACATGGCTACCAGGACATAGAGGTATTCCCGACAACTGCAGAGCGGATGATTTCTCCAGAAGGGGTACGACCATCAAACTCTCTTATAAATTCTCTACATTGGTTATCTGTAAGCTTATAATTGACAATGCAATCGTGGACCTTGTCAACAGTAGATGGGCAGATTCGGATAAGAGCAGAACGACACAGAAAATCTGGCCAAGGCTGGATAGAAACCGCACGGCGACTCTACTTAAACTCGAAAGAAGCAGCGCTGTTATCGTGGTTATTACGGGGCATTGTATTATAGGAACGCATGCGAGGCGTATTGGTCCTCGCGAATATTTTTTGCAAAACCTGTGGAGATGAGGGAGAAGATGAAACTATTCTTCACTTACTGTGCACATGCCCGGCATTTGGTTAGAGGAGAAAGAGACACCTGGGTGCCAACCGCACGGCGACTTTGCTTAAACTCCTGCTGTTATCGGGGTTATTACGGGACATTGTATTATAAGAACGAATGCGAAGCGTATTGGTCTTGGACACCTCGCGAATAATTTCTGCAGAAGCTGTAAAGATGAGGAAGAGGATGAAACAATTTTTCTCTTACTGTGCCTATGCCCGGCACTTGGTCAGAGAACAAAGAGACACCTTGGTGCCTACTATATGGAGGACATTGAAGAACTGTCATGCATGGATATTGGCAATCTGTGTCGCTTCATCGGAAGCTCCAAGTGGAGAGGAGAATGAGAAACTGTGGTATCACAATGGGCTCTGTATGCGGCCTAAGTGTGTCCGCTCATGACTCCTTCGGGGGGAATGCCACTTCTACCTGCCTACCTAAAGTTTCCATGAAAAGTTTTCCAAATCTCACGTTGTTCGAAATCAACGTTAAACCGTTGATTCCGACACTTCTAAATAAAATCTACACACTCAATATGAGTGGTGTGAAGAGATCGACTACAATCCTTACTAAAAGGGTTGTAATAGCCAAGAGAGTACGAAGATGGCTTTCCAGTAATTTCCATATGATGTCAATTGTTGAGAATGTTGACAAAATTATCGAACCTATAAGATTAGGACGCTGACGGGGATCTGTTCCAAATCTCAGCCGGATTATAGTACGATTTGTTGCGATGAGGATACTGCTGAGTACCTCCTCTGTAACTGCCCGGCCCTTATTAAGTGGACGTTGAGAACCCTTGGCAGGGGCTTCTTTGAGGGTTTGAATTCTATGTCGAAAGCCGACATTAAGGCTCTCCACAGGCTTGAGATGGTTGAGAAGTGCTAGGGCTTCATCAGTGTAGTCACGTTCACCCATTTTTTTGTTTGTTTTGTTTTTGGTCTCTATTTTCCATTCTCTCTTTCCTACTTCCTCTCCTTTTCCCTATCCCCTCTGTTATCTTTCCTTTCAAGGACGCTGTACAATGGGTCAATTTGACATCCAGGTACTGTACACGACCTGGAACTGCTTCAAACCAACCATTCGTTTTACCAGTTCTCTCGATAGCAACGAAGATGAAGGAAGCAAAATAAAATCCACGAGGTTTTAAAGCGAATCAGTTACCACCCATAGTGAAGAGAAAACCTTCGCGATCGAGCAAGCAGAGGCAGTCTTTAAGGCATGGTTGAGAGTTCGTAAAGTTTTATTGTGTTTGTTCGATCATATCCAGTAGCTGATGCATACTGTGGGCAAACTAAGGAAGGCAATTTAAAAAGTTTTGATGAAATTACTACGTTTCATTGCTATTGTATTAAAGAAGAACGCTATGACCATTAGCCAGCCAGGTTTTGTCCCCATAACGCCACATACAAAATCGATAACAACTTTTCTGAAGGTCAGAGGGTTTGATGAAGAGGTTATTAGGCTTTTTTTGGCTTTCTTATTATAGTTTGGATTTGGCAGCAAGTTTATAGCAAAAATTCAAATGATCAAGAGCTTTTGGATGACCTCAACGAACATATTCCAACATGGTATACTGATCCCAGAAGACTTGACGAAAAAGCGGCGAACAATGGTAACTCAACGAATCCTAACCTATCTTTTTAAATATTAAATTTAAATGGATTTCTTTTTACTACACCTTATATTAAATCAATTAAAGCTTTTCAATAATACAACATTTAATTACAGAGACATTGTGTCCTTTGCATCAAGCAACGTTTGCACACCCTTACGCTCTAAAGTATCTTTGGTTCGTTATGTATTGGAGGTGGCCGCTGTCAAATGTCAACAAATACGTTTGGAACCATCCTATAAACAATTGGCACACAGTAAACGTACATTGAAATATTTAACCGATATTTGTAAAATTGTTTATGAACGTTGTATAAAACGTTTACCAGAACTATGGCGGGATTTTGATTTGAAAACTGCAGCCCTGGCAGCAGAATGTTTTCGTCAATGCTTGCAAACGGCTAATGAAACTTATAAATCGAAATTTGAAACAGATTTTCTAAAGGGTTTCGATTTTCATGCAATCAATAAAAGTAAAGAATGTATTGCTGTCTTACATGACCTCGTTGATGTGTTTATGACAGAGGAAAATAGTTCTGCGGCAGGGGCCAACAATGATTCAATGTTGAATGATAGTGATGGTCGTAAGATACCTTTGAATTTACTATTAAGTTTGGAGGTCCTTTACGATAATATATCGTTTGGCAATCGTATGACTACGGAGTCTTACACTTGGTTATTGAAGTTTTGTAAATCGTATGACATTAACTGTAAGGAGCTGGGCCTAGTACATAAGCTGTTGTTTAAACAAAGACAGAAAACACATTCAGGAGCATTTTTTCAAATTATTCCTTTGCATTTGGCTAAAGTATGGTCTCTGGTCAGAGATAATGTGCAAAATGAAGAGGTAAGTAGTAAAATATGTTCTTGTCTTTTACAAAGGCATTTACAATTTGTGTTTATAGGATGACTGTACGCAAACAAATATTGCCTTGAAATCCGTAACAGAAGTTACGGCTGAAAGTTGTCTTCAATATTTATACGAATCGTTACGTAAACAAATCGAAGATGTGGACTATTTTATTATAAAAGCCAATAATCTTGGCTATAAGTATCGTATTGTTGCCGAAGAAGATCGTGACTATTGTTTGGGCTCTTTAAAGTCTTTGGAAAGGTCAATATGCTCCCAACTGGTGCATATTTCAAATACTTTAAGGAATTTAACAAATGTTTGCTTACCTTTGGGCACTAGTATGGATGGTTTAATGAAATTGTTAATACAACATTTCATATGTTTAAAGAATTTGGCTAAACATTTCCTAAACTGCTGTTCGGGAGGCGTTAAGGTATCAATACAGGGCACCAAGTAAGTTTTCAACTTGATTATGCAAACCATTAATAAAAATTTAATTTTTTCCATAAAGATTTGATTTGCTGCTAAGGGTAGTGGGTAAACCTTTGCCCTCGAATATCTATGCCTTGATAACATACATCGAAAGCAATATCTTGGAGGAAAGTAGTAAAAAGAAAATGAATCCCCAACTGGAGAAGGCAAAGGTTTTAAGGGAAACGAAATTTATACCGAAAATTGTATTGTGCATAGAGAATTTCAACAAACACGTCATACTATTGGCCAAAAAGACAAATGATCGTTTGGCAAATTTCCTACACTTTGGTACAGTTCGAGATTTTCGCATTAAAACTTCTGATCTTAAGGCTGCCATTGATCGTACTCTGTCGCATAGTAGCCAAATTGAAAACGAAGATAGTGATATAAATCAGGTAGAGGATGAGGAGGAAGAAGAAAGTTTACTTAAACAAATAGAGGAAGAATCAAGGGAATTACAAATCAGAAACAAAATTAATGAATGAAACTGATGGTGAAAGTACTACCACAACAACTACAACAAGTAGAAGTTCAACACCAAGTGGACCAACAACTTCGAAAAAATCCCAAAAGAAACTACAAGAAAAAACTCAAAATGCTAAAGGTAAAGAAAAATCAAAAGAAAATTCAAAAGAAAATCTAAAAAGAAAAGCCGATAAAGATAAAAATTTAGAAGAAAAATCAAAAGAAAAAACCAAAAAACCAAAAGTGGACAAGAAAGACAATAAAAAGAAGACACGTTCCTCGAAAGCAACCGAAGAAGCCATGGAAATTGATACAGACGATGAGAATAATGACGTAATAATAACACCAGAAGATGGTGAAACCTTGGACAATGAAAGTAATCGTGAGTCGTGTACTCAACTAATGGAGAATTTGGCAAAAATTAATGCAAAAACTGCCAAAAAACGTTCCTTACGTAGCTCGGAGCCACAAGAAGATCCGGATGTTTTATGTGCTCCACCCTTAGAGCCAGTGGCGAAGAAACGCAAGGGTACACGCCAGTCCAAGAGAGGAAAATGAGTTTAGATTCATAGTTTTCGTTCTTTAGCAAGAAACTTACATGATTTTCAATGTCCCCATCCAATGTGAGAAAGGTAAATGCTTAAAAGTTTTGTTTTTGTTTGACTGTGGAATATATTTGTTTTAAGTTCGAAAAATTTAAATTCGAAAAAATATTTTTGTTTTAAGTTCGAAAAAATTTTTTAAATCCGTAATTTGTTTAGTTTGAGTTTAAGATTGTTTAATAAATTGTTTTTTGTAAACAAAAAATTATTTTCGAAATTAATTTTAATAAATAATTAGTTTTTTTTCTTTTAATTTCGAAAATTTTAAGTTCGAAAAATTTTTTTAAACCCGTGAATTGTTTTTTTTTTTTTTGCAAAATTAACTGAACAGCCTTTTGTCAGTGACAAAAGCAATATTTTTAACTGAATAATTCCAGAAATTTGTATTAATTTTTGCATGAAAATTATTATTCGTTTATTTATCTCATGCAATTGTGGTGTTCATCACATTTTCGAATAACAGAATCACTTGGAAAAAAAGTTTCTTATTCGAAAGTAACATTTAAACTTTATTGCCATAAAATCTAATTAGAAAAGTATCATCATTTGATGGAACATTTTTTTTGATTTGATGAGAGTTTTTCCTCATGGTTTCAACATTTTTGTTTTGCGGTTTTTTGTTTTTTCAAAGTAACAGGTGCTAAGGCCATACAAATAGGGGGCCCTTTAATAAAATGATATTTCAATATTTACTAAAAGATCTAGCCTCGACCTCTATATTTTTCCGTTTTCTTTCTCGCTAGAGTAGAGTTCATGCAATTCTTATTATGTTTTCGTTGAGTTTTTCATGATATTTCTTTTTTTATTAATTGAACGTAAATTAATGTGAAACACTTTTGAGTCGACCAACAGGTATTCAGCCATATGCGTGTTGGTTTTTAAAGGCCAGTCTAACGTCTCAAATAGGTTGATATTGCGGCGAAATTACGCTCCTTCAATAAAGCCTATTCGCTCGAGTTGTGTGGCATGTGGCACCGTCTTGTTGAAACCACATATTCTCCAAGTCGTATTCTTCAATAGCAGGCAAAAAAAAAGTCGGTTATCATATGACCATAACGCTCCGAATTGACGGTGACAGTCGTTCCATCGTCGTTTTCGAAGAAGTAAGGTCCAATCACACCTTCGGACCAAAGAGCATACCAAACAGTGATTTTTTCTGGATGTAATGGCATCTCTTCAATTACTTGAGGATTCTCAGAATCCCAAAAACAACCATTTTGTTTATTAACATACCACCGATTGTGAAATGTGCCTCATTGCTTAAGAAAATTTTGTTCGAAAAATTGCCATCCACTACCTGTTGTTAAGCACCCATTCCACGTATCTACGACGTTGTGAATGGTCAGCTGGCTTCAGTTGTTGCGTGAGCTGGACTTTATATGGATGTAGGTGTAGATCTAAATGCAAAATACGCCATAATGTGCCGTAAGACAGTCCTAATTTCTGAAAGCGGTGCTCTTCTATTTCTCCGTTACAATATTATTATTTCCTTTAGAAGTCATTATCTGGCACGCCTACTAACGTATGAAATCCAACAACATGTAACCGCTCTGCCTACTATAGGGTGTTGGTTTATCTAAATGCCAGCAAGTGCTAAAAATATTCATTAAAGCTGTCAGTATTTGATTCTAGCTAACCGTTACTATGTCTATCTATAACTGTCGTACTCCACACTTTGTAATACTCTATGATCTGTTACCCTTTGGATCACTTTCGAAACTAGTTCAGCAGATCAAAATATTTTCCCAAGAAAGTCGTAAAGCTACGAATGTCCTTTACGTTGAAGTTCCTTGACATCTGAAAAGGTAAAGTCATTGACAACGTAGCAACGAATGTTTACTCAACATGGGCAGCCTCTCATTGGATCGTTGAAAGGACCAATAACCCTAACCAATGTGCACCATTGAGGTGATTGTTATAGTAGAGTGTTGGCTTATTAAACATGAGGTCAGGCATCTCCAACAAAATGAAATATGAAAAAATATTTCTTGGGTGACTGCCTTTCAATAGATTTCTGGCAAGAACTCTCAGAGCAAATAAAATTGCAACGTAAAGATTCTAAGAAATCTGTCATTCAAAGTCGACTTTAAACTGTAGGTCTTGCCACTTATGTGTAAAATTATCGTACACAACCTAAGTGGTGTGAGCAACTAGGTTTTAATCCTGACTGAAGGCCATTAAGTGAGCATCAATAATCCTTCTTGAGAATCTTGGTCTGAAGCTCCTGCGTGCCGTATGTAATCGTGCAACACACTTCTATCTCTCTTAGATGCGAGTGCTTTAGTGTGCATGATTTGCATCATGTTTTAGAGATTGACTGCAGGTAGAAAAATATGGATCCCAAATTTGTCTGTAGTTATGTAGTACGGAAGATTGATGGACATTAAAATTACAGACTACTACCCATTTACTCCAAAAACTAATAATAAACCAGTATGATGAATTAGTTTTCGTAGTCGTCTGTAAGTTCTCTGAACATCAAAGAGTGTTATGAGTCATTGTTTTGAGAATCAACACCATTCGCAAGAAAACTGAGTGGTTAAAAATGAAACTTAAATCCATTTCGTTAGCTCGATGTTGTGCGATATAATATGGCAATAGCTGGGCACAATGTAGTCCTAGCTACGCAATGTTTAGTAAACTGTAGCGTAAGTTCGACCAGTGTTTAGTAAGTACAACCATCAGCTTGGACATGTTCCGCCTACCGTGATTTATGATCGAATTAGAGCACTAGATATCCTATTCGGACCAAGTAAGTCACACAGTCAAGTTGGGCATGATCGATCAGTGTCGACTAAGTAATTCGTTGCCAACATGCCTTTTATAGGGCAGGGTGAACAGTCTGATGAATTCTTTTGAAGGCGAATGACTTCGCCTTCTTGAAATCTCTATGAATGTAAACATGTTGTTTACATTATTGTTGTTTGGCGCCGTAGTCTAGTGGGTAGTGTTTTGGCTTATTAGACGTAAAGCCAGGGTTCGAACCCCAGGCCAGACATCAAAACAATTCTGGCAAAAACTCTGAAAGTAAATAAAATGTTGCCACGAAAAGTCGTTCGAAGTCGATTGTAAACTGTAGGTCCTACCACTTATGTATAAAATTAACATACACAACATAAGTGGTGTGAGAAACTAGGTCGATAATCCTGACTGAAGAGTTGTAATGGCCAATTATGTATGTGTATGTATTTTATTTACACTTATTATTGCAGTGTTTGTTGTTGCATTTTTGTTTACTTGTTTATTACTTTTTTTACTGGTGTTTTGTTGGTATAATTTTTTGTTTACTTGTTTATCACTTTTTTTTACTGGTGTTAGGTTAGGTTAGAGGACGTGCACCTGTCGGTCAAGACAAACACAATACCCGGAGGTCGAAATTGACCCATTGTACATTGTCCTTAGGGAAGGAAGGAAATGGAGGATATAGGAATGTAGGGAAGGGGAGGGAAAAACTGGTGTTTTGTTGGTATAATTTTTTGTTTACTTGTTTATCATGTAAACAAGTTCATTGTTTTTGTTATTGCAGCTTTCGTTTACAATTTTAGTAATGAACGGTGTAAAAGCAAAACATCGTACAATATCCTAATAGAACCATTGTTGGCGAATAGTTTTCGTTAGAATTAAAGCCTTTAGGGGTCTACTTATCAGTGCCGTTCATTTTCTCAGCGGACTGGGATCTAACATGTGTTTTCAATCTTAGTTTTATTTGCTCCTCAAAGCATGTAAAGCGGTACATGACACGTAATGTATTTAGTGTCGTCTTTTTAGCAGTCCATTAAGTCTTGATAGCAGGACAGTGTTTTGGTGTGCCAAATGTGATTAATAAAATAAAGGATAATTGGGCTTTTGGTCTTAACTTGAAAATATTCCTATACAGGAACTTCGTTTTAATTTATTTTTTTCGCATTTCTTGTACACGCGTCATATGATCTTTTGTCAGAATAACTTCTCCAACTATCTTTGCAGTTTATTGTTGGTCGGAGATATCCTTTGGTCTTCGTTGTATGCAGCCTATGGCCTATGACACCGGTGGAAAGCACTGTATATGTCAGCATTTATTGAGTTTTGAGCCCTCATTGCCTTGAATACCTTAAATACCTCACTTATTGTTTGAAGTCCATTATAAAAGTTCCACATTTCCATTTTCATCTCATGATTATCTCTGTGTACCTTGTAATTTATTATAAAATTGATGTTCTTTTATTTGTTGGTGGCTTATTTATTTGATGGCGGTATTTTGGTGGCGGTTCTTTCTTTCTTTTTTTTGCCTTTTTTTTGGTATTTCGATCAACTTTACGTGTTAAAAAAGTATGTTAACACATATTTTTGACTTCATTTTTGTGTATGTGCGTGAGTGTTAGTATGCTATTCGGTCAAAAAAACCAAAAAAATATTAAATGGACCAACTCAAGCAAGGATGTTGTCTAGTATGAGTTGTCTTCAGGTTTTCTTCGTTTTTTTTTTTTAAATTAAACATGTTTCTGTTGTTGTTTTATGGCCATAACTTTTTCCACTTTCTGTCCGACTTCAGAGCACGGCAAAGGGCAACTGCAATCATTTTTCAAGATTAGTTTTCTTATTCATCTTATGAGGTGGTTACCGTCTTCATACCTTCATTATAATGGGGATGATTTTTAGAAAGTTTTTGAATTTTATTGCTCTCATATTATGTTGTGCTTGATAAATAATTTAATTCGCACAACAACTTTGTTTTTTCGTACTCGCCATACTCGCCATACGTTTAAAGTAATTACGGCCACAGGATTTTTATCGTTTTAATCACATGTTGAATTAAATGGAATTTGATTGGAAAAATGTTTTGCGTTGTTGATCATAAAAAATTTGAGGTTTCACCTCATGGCTGGCTCTTGTGAATACATGTGGTGTGAATGGAATTTATAATGGATTTTGTTTAAGGTTAATCAAATTATTTGACTATAAAACATCTGGAGAAATGGTGTTTTCTTAAGTTATTGCCTAACTTTAGGTATCCACCTGGGATTCCAAAGCGCCTACATACATACATAATTGGCCATTACAACCCTTCAGTCAGGATTACGACCTAGTTTCTCACACCACTTATGTTGTGTGCGTTCATTTTATACATAAGTGGCGGGACCTATAGTTTAAAGTCGACTCCGAACGACAGATTTTTGAGAAGCTTTTCATGGCAATTTTATTTACTCTCAGAGTTTTTGCCAGATTTCTGATGAGAGGAAATCGCCGAAGAAATATTTTTCGTTTTGATGTCTGGCCTCGGATTCGAACCCTGGCATTACGTCTAATAAGCCAGCACAATACCCACTAGACCACGGCGACCTCTACACAAATATACACAAACAACAATAGTGAGATAACGATGTTTATACTTATGGAAATCTCGAGAAGGCGAAGCCACGAACATTCGTCTTCCGGTCCATTCAGTAGACTGTTTCCGTTGGCATATAAAAGGCAATATAAAACAGCCAACAGAGCCAGTAAAAATTCAGTCAGTCTTGTGTAAAGACGCACTGTTTGAATAGAATGATCGTGGTTTGAAAATCTGCGTAATGAAGTTCTGGTGAACAATTGTTAGCAACAACATCAGAATATAAAAAAATATAAGAGATAAAAGATGTAAACAGCCCACAACAAAGTGCAGCGAACAAAGAAATAAACAAACAAAAATAAAATGCATATAAGACACACAAACAACAATAATGAAAACAAGTTCTTTATATTTTTGAATTTTTCCCGAAGGCCGACATCATCCTTCGAGAGCATTAATCACACTAATGATCGAGCAATATAAAAGGCAAGACAACAATGCATTGCTCGCTTGGATGGAGTTCGAATTAAATTAGCCGTGTGTGACGACGTCACGTTGGTTGCAGTAAGAATTCAATCAGTTGTGTGTGAAGACACGTAGATCGAGCTATAATTCAGTCAAACTTGTGTGCAGACAAATTGCGTGTAAAGAAAACAGTTGTTAGTGTTGTGCTTACAAAAAGGTTGTGAGCAAAGAAAAATAACTAACAAGTGTTGTTGCTTACAAAAACGTTGTAAGCAGAGAAATATCACGAACAAGCTCATATTGTGAAAGTTATCGTTGTATACGTGGAGTAAGTTCGAACAGTGGCACAAAAGTTTGTGCAGATAATAAAGAAAAGATTCAAAATTAAACATAGATTTATTTTTATTTTATTTGCGATCTACGAAGTCATACTTTTAACGTTAATATGTGGTTTCAACAGAACGGTGCTGAGTGTCACACAACTCAAGCCACATGCGATATGCTGTATGAATGATTTGGGGGTATCATTCACCTGGCGGATTAGGAAACAGCCCACTATAATTGTGTAATATGACTCTGTTAAAGCTTTTCTTATGGAGTTTTGTTAATGGGTATGTGTATGGGAATAAGCTACAATCTCCGACAGTCCTGGATACTAACATAGTACCACAGGTGACTGTCGCAACTGAATATTTCGAACACTTCTGGCGCTTCAAATGGCCAGCTGTCCTTTACAGATAGGACCCTTTGATGGACTATTTACAGACTATCCGTTAGACCATTTCAAGTCTTCTGGAATAGGAGCTTGGCTATGATTTGCTAGGGCTTCATAAGTGTAGTCGCACTCTCAACCTCTTTTGTTTTGTGTCTGTTTCTTTACATGTAATTCCTCCGTTTCCCATTCTCCCTCCCCTTCCCTACATTCCTATATCCTATATTTCCTTCCTGCCCTAAGGACAAAGTACAATGGGACAATTTCGACCTCCGGGTACTGTGCTTGTCTTTACCGACAGGTGCACGTTCTCTAACCTAACCTAAGAACCCTCTATCAGCTCCCAAATCATCCGTTTTTCTTTTTACTACGTGGAGGAAAGAAGTGAGAAGACCACTCAACATCGTTATGGAAAGTAACATCATACCCACGGTACGTAATTTCAGAATCCTTGGAGTTACTTTCGACAGTCTCCTATACTTCTCCTCCCATGCGAACAACATCAACACCAAAGTGAGAATGAGAAGTAGGGTCCTGAAGGCGCTTACAGGAATTGCATGGGGAATGGACAGGGAAATATAAACAAACATAACCGCTTGCAAGGCTCTCGGACAATCCCTCCTTAATTATGCTGCTCCAATCTGGAGATCATTTATAAGTGATACACAAATGGCGTGTGTTACAGACGACGCAAAACAACGCCTTACGTATAGTCACGAAGATCTACAAACTACGACTGTTCTCTTCGCACACAACGTCTCTTTACACAAGACTGACTGAATTACTACTGACTCGTTGTCTTAGAAAGATGGATATTTCTTAATATTCCAGATTTTACTATTACCGTTACAATTTTGAAACATTGTATCGAAGGAAAAAGAACTCAAAAATTAATGTACTGAACTCAGAAGATGTCAAAGGTCATCTGCATACTGTGGTGATTCGGTGATACAAAAGGGATTGAATTTTTTTTTAGCAAAAAATCACAATTATTTTCCCATTTTCCCATTTTTTTTTTTGAAAATTTACAACAAAATGTTTCAATTAAATGTTACGAAACGATTCATTTAAGCGTAAATACACAATAATTAGTGATTGCACTCATGCAAGTGATGACATTTGATTGATTTTTACTTAAAATTCCTTGTTTCTGAGAGAAATTAAACGGTCCTTTGTACTTAAAAAATCAACAACTTTTTTTTTGTTTTATTTTTTTGTTTCAATTGTATTCACAATAATTGTCAACATTGGAAACAATGGCACATAGATTGAAATGATGGACATGTGATATGAAAAAAGGAAGGACTTGTACCGCATGCAGCCAAGAGGAGGTAACTAGAGCAACACAACAATAAGTAACGAAATAACCGCAGTTATGTGGTGGTTGTTAAGTTTAACTTTCCGTTTTAATTTGAAAATGACATTCAATTGTTTACATAGAGTACGTACGTATTTGTTTGTTTGTTGGTTCGTTAGTAAAATTGTATACAATTTAGAATATGAATTTGATTTCATTTTGTTTCGTTTTTTTAATACCAAAAATTTTATTTTAAAATTCTAATGTGAGCTCATGTTTTGATAGCCAATATTCAAAAGAAACATTACAATTCATCACTAAACCAACTGAGGACTTAACTAACTGGCCCTGATGTACAATGTACGAAGACATCTCCTTCTGTATGTATATACATACAGGGTGGCTGATATATAATGCAACAAAGTAGAGCGCTATAATTTTAAAAAATTTTTTTTTTAATTTTATTGTTCAAAAGCTTCAAAATGTTGGCAATAACATTAAATTTTAGGATCATTTTAGATTTGTTCGAATTGGCCACTTTTGGTACGAATTATGGCCTTCAAACGGCCGACAAAGCCATCACTGGCTGCACGAAAGTGTCTCGGCGGTATTTTGGCCCATTCCCGGCGAAGCGCCGTCTTGAGGTGATCGTCGCTTTGGTATTTTTTAGTGAGAATCTTACACTCCAAAATGCCCCAGGGCGCAAAAATCCAACGGATTGGGTTCCGGAGATTTTGATGGCCATTGTGCGGTAGAAATGAAGCTAGGAACCTCCTTTTGAAGCCATTCTTGGTTGATGCATGCTAAATGCGGTGGCGTTGAGTCCTGTTGGAATGTCCATGGTCTGTGGCCGAAATGTTTGTCTACCCAGGGCATCAATACTGTCTTTAAGACATTTTCCCAATAATATTCGGCATTTATTTTGACACCACGGTCGGGGAGCGATCATCGGCCGTTACGGTAGCCTACACAATTACCATCTACGCCGCTGGAGTTCTGGTGGCCAATCGCAGGTGTCAATTTTCAGCTGACCTCTTTGGCAAGTAAACCCGAACATTTTGTTTGTTCACAAACTGCTCAATTTGGAATGGCTTTCATCGGAGAAAACCAAATTCGGTAACTGGCCATTTTCGTGCAAGCGAAGTAACTCCTTTTTTTATTATATAACTAGCACTCAGGGGATGACCCCTACTCATGCAGTGCATTGTGCAGGTTTTTTAGGAAAGATGGAAAGAGAGAGGGAAGACTGTATAATGCCAGTCTCTCAGCAGCAACTCGTTTCCTTATCGTTCGCATCTTCTCTCTCTCTCTCTTTCCACCTTTCCTAAAAAACCTGCACAATGCACCGGATGAGTAGGGGTCATCCCCTAAGTGCTGGTTTTATAAAAAAAAAGATGCGAACGGTAAGGAAACGAGTTGCTGCTGGTGAGTATAAAATGTTGAGTGCTATACCTTCACCATTAGACAGTCTACAGCAATCGTCCCCAAGAAGCCCGCGGTTTCTCACACCACTTATGTTGTGTGTGTTAATTTTATGCAGAAGTGGCGGGACCTACAGTTTAAAGTCGACTCCGAACGACAGATTTTTGAGAAACAAGAAGAGAAAGAGAAGACTCGAACCCTGGCTTTACGTCCAATAAGTCAGCACACTACCTACTAGACCTTGGCTCTCTCCAGTATAACTTTTTTTGTCCATCGGTGAGCTATTGGACTTTTTGGAACTTCAATGGCTTTAGTCCTAGCTCATTTTTCAATATGTGATGCATCCGTTCTCGCGATATGTTCAGCTCACGAGCAAATTCGTGAATTTCGATCAAATCTAGCCTTCACTTTTCGGATCATTTCTGGTGTTGTTACCGTTTAAATTTTCGTCCTTTTTTTGGACGCGAGCAACATTGGTAGTATCACGGTAACGAGAAATGGTACGAGAAACAAAAGATTTCGTCACATTTAAATGCTGGAGGGTTCTAACGATAGCAACCTGTGGTGGTTTTCCGGCTAAATATGAAGCAATCACACTATCACGCTTGAATTCCATCACGAATAAATTTTTTTCTGAATGCAATGGAGCAAAATGCTTTTGTAAGCTTGTAAATAATAAAATGAACTGTCACTGGAATAAATCTGTCAGCTGTTAGACGAGCGATTTACAAATGATAACAACCTGAAGTTGGTTGCAATACATATCAGCCACCCTGTATATATACTACATACAATAGAATTGTCCTTTTTTTGATTTGTATCCTGGTTTCTTTACTTTTAAAAGGAGAACCAAAATTATTTGTTTTTATTTTTTTCATTGTAGTTGTCAACAATATTAAGATATTCATACATTCGATGAATTTACTTACATAAATATATATGTATGTATACATACACATACATACATACATACATACAACTTGTAAATTGTTAAACAAAAAAGGAAAAAATTTCGTATTCAAATTTTCTTTAACAATTTTGATTATTGTTTTAGGGGTTCATTCATTATGAATGGGAATACAATTTTGAATTTAGAAAATTTCTAAGTTCCACATCAAAATGCATAAATTGTATACGTACAATACATACAGTAAGTGTCAAAAGAAACTGTACACTACGAATAAAATTCTAACAATCACCAATCTCAACTTTACCATTTAAGGAGAGTGCCTGAAAAAATTTGGAATTTAGAAAATTTCTAAGTTCCACATCAAAATGCATAAATTGTTTGCGTACAATACATATAGTAAGCGTCAAAAGAAACTGTACACTAGGGCGCGTCGCTCTCTATGGACAAAAAAAAATTGAGTCTGTCACCCCATAGAATTAAAGATATGCTAATAACGTTCCCAAAACTATAAAAATTATTTTTTTGCCACGCCTAAAAATACCGCCCTTTTTGTTTTTTATATACTACGTCACCATTTTAGTTCCGATCGTAACATATCATACATCAGGGTTTGTGGGTTGACTGCAGCTAAATTTCACTTTAAGACGATTTTTTAATTCGACGGAACTTTTTAATATGCGGGACTTCTGATAATAGTACCAAAATCAGTAATTGTGGATATGCAGGAATAAAGAGCATTGCTGTATATAAAATATTCGCTTTTAAAATGTCCAGCTATTTTACAGATTTTTTAGAATGTTCAACTTTTTTTCGACCCACCCTACAGTATCATCATCAAACTTCAACTTTACCATTTAAGGAGAGTACTCGAAAGAATTTGATATTTTGAAATTTTTTGTAATTCTTTTTTTTTCAATTTTAAAATAAAAATAATGGTAATTGTATATTTTTATTAATGTACAGTTTCTTTTGACGCTCACTGTATATGTATACATAAATAATTCATAACATTTATAAAACGTTTCAAAAAAATTTTTTAAATAAAATTCAACTTTTATTATCGAATGTTTATGCAAATGGTCAAAGCTGAACTTTAACCTTTTACTAAAAATACCGTTTGTCCTAAATAAGGCATGGTCCTAGGCTTCACTGGAAATAAAATAAAGTCGCTGTACATGGGAAGGATGTTATGGATGCGTATTGGTGTTAGGAGTTGCATGGACTCTCTATACCTTATGTGTCTACACAACATCTGTAACTACGGGTTTCCAGATCACTGTAGCATAGAAGGAAAACAAAAGTTAAACTAAAGGGCACAAAAAGGATAGGAGATGTCTGAGGAGGTAATGATGGAGGGGCAATATGCATCCCTACAAGAATAAATTAAAAAAAGCAGCATTGAGTTCAATAAACTGTAAGTGGGTGCAACATATCCGGTTGCCAATAGTGGATTCGCACTCTAACAGGAGTTCTAACGGGACTCTGCGCTATTGGCAGTTTCGCTCACACGGTCGGTCTGATCCACTAATATCACTGCAGAAACAGTGAGGATATGGAAGAAATAAAATTGATGCAACACTGCACTTCAAAGCAGACTTCATATGTTGTTAGGTGATGGAACGTTTGGAGAACTAAACCGCGGGGTGTTTTAAACCCACCACTAATGGATCATGACAACGGCTCTTACCTTAGACTGAGTAACATAATAGGTAAGCTACCCGCTAACCTAACTGAACCAAAACTATGTGAATTACTTTTGGGCTTTGAGGTGTTTAGTAAAACTGCCACAATGAAATTGTTATTTGTCGCCCGGTTCTTCATGGATAGCATAATCGCTACCTCTATAACACTTTAACTCATTTTCTCAATTTCTTCCAATATTATTGCTTTGTTTGCTATACTTCTTTATACTCTTTTGCGTAAAAACTAATAATTATTCGGCAATTCTTTATAATGGAGATCTTCAAACTTTCTTCACACAAGACTGACGGAATTTTTACTGACTCCGTTGGCTGCTTTGCTTTGCGTTTTATATGGCGATGTTGACAGTCTGATAAATGATCTTAAAGTCGAATGTTCGTGGCTTCGCCTCCTGGAGGTCTCTATAAAAGTAAGCTTTGTTGTTTTGTTATTGTTGTTTGTATATTTTTGTTTACAATTATTCTTGTAATGTTTTTTACTTTTCTTTTTTTTAATATAAAACCAGTGTTATACCTTCACCATTAGACAGTCTATAGCAATCGTCCCCAAGAAGACCGCAGTTTCTCACACTACTTATGTTGTGTGTGTTAATTTTATACATAAGTGGCGCGACCTACTGTTTAAAGTCGACTCCGAACGACAGATTTATTTTTGAGAAACTTTTCATGGTTTTTTACTTGTTTATGCCGGTTTGTATCGGTTTTTGTTGGTATATTGTTGGGTTGTTTATCCCTCTTTTATACTAGTGTTTTGTTGGTATATTTTTGTTTACTTGTTTATCATGTAAACAAGTTCATTGTTTTTGTAGCTTTTGATTATCATTATCATTTCCATTTTCATAACAATACTTTGGTCTTTACTGGAAACATTTTAAAATGAAATTATGAACCACTTAGCTTGGTCACTCTATTCGTGGTGGTTATAATATTAACTTAAGCTTTACTTGGGAGATTTTTAAACAAAGCTTTTATAATAAAGCTTTGCTTTAATCATCATATGAAATGTTCAATATTTAGCCGCTCTGGTGAATTTTTATCAAATGACTGCCTAATTAACGGTCTGACTTCTGCAAAGCATTTATTTTCGATTCATGTTGACTTGGGTCGGTTATTTTTTTATTTTTTTTTGTAGGCTTGTGTACTTGTGACTATTTGTTTTTCGAAGTTCAAATTCAAATACTTGGCATTTATGATTTTATAATTTCAGTTGCTTTTAAGTGTCTTGCAGTAGCAAATCGTCTTCAGAGACTAGTTACGGATTCCAAAAACGTTACTTGTGTCCATTAATTTGAAAATTTGTTGTAATAGCTAGTGAAGAAGAAGCAGAAGAAGGAAAAGAAGAAATTATTAAACATAATTAAAGTTAAATTTATTAATGAAACAAAAATTTATTTAATAATTATTCAGTTCCCTTTGTGTGTTCAGTTGATTGTTTGAATCATCATCAGCAGCAGCATCAGCATCAGCATCATCATCATCATCAGCATCTGAATCGTCATCATTTTCATATAGTCGGCCGTCGTAATGATGTGCGTAAAACTAAATGGATTAACTGTTGTGCTGATTGTCGTATCACTGCAATCATGTCTGGGAATACTACGTAAGTGAATTGATTTTCCAAAAAAGAAAAACCAAAAAAAAAAACTTTTAAAAATTACAAAATCATGGCATAGGTTAGGTTAGGTTAGAGGACGTGCACCTGTCGGTCAAGACAAGCACAGTACCCGGAGGTCGAAATGGACACATTGTACATTGTCCTTAGTGGACTAGGTTTTTAGTTAAAAACCTTTTGAAACAATTTTATACACGCCTCCAGCAGTCAAAAGATTCCTTGGAGGCCTTTAATTTCAATCTGCTTAATTTGTAAGACACAGGAAATAATTCTTCTGAAGGAGAATTCTGATTGAACACAAGTTCTTAATATTTTCTTTAATTTTTTACGCGTCCTCATTAGAATAGTAAGGGTCCGCCAAATAACCTTTTTTTTGAAAATGCTTTTAAAAAAAATCTACTAAATATTTTCTTAAATTTCTGTTTTTATTTGAAATTACAATCCGTCGCCGTAGTCTGGTAGGTAATGTGGTGTTGGCTTGTTAGATGCAAATATGAAAAAAAAAATATATTTCTTCGGCGACTGTCTCTCAGCCGATTTCTGGCAAAAACTCTGAAAGTAAATAAAATTGCCATGAAGAGCTTCTCAAAAAATCTGTCGTTCGGAGTTGGCTTTATACTGTAGGTCCGGCCACTCATGTATAAAATTTACGCACACAACATAAGTGGTGTGAGAGGCAAGGTCGAAAAGTAAAATTATCGCATTTGGGGCACAAAAATTCCACACGCATGCATTGAAAAGCCAAAGCACATTATGCGGCTGATGATACGATCTTCAAAAACAGGGCGCAAAACATCGAGTATAGCTTCGATTGTATGGCACGTAGCGCCGTCCTGCACCAAACAGTGACCCGTTTTGGGTGCGTCGGCTTTTTAATGTATGCGTGCGGATTTTCTTTGCCCCAAAATGCGACAATTTTGCTTGTTTACATACCCGTACACAATCAACTGCGCACTATGCACGATAATGTGCTTAAAAATTGGACCGATCGTATAGGCTACTACATGGCCAGCCGAGACCGAGCCATTTGAATGAAATTATTTTCCATTATTAACCGGAAGGATTGTACTTTCAAATAAAAAAGGAAATTTGAGAAAATATTCAGCAGTTTTTTTTTATTAAACATTTATCAAAAAAAAAAAAGTTATTTGGCGGAGCCTTTACTTATGTTCCCCATAGCAATACATACAACCCTTGAGTCAGGATTAAGGCCTAGTTTCTCACACCGTATATGTTGTATGTGTTAAATTTATACAAGAGTTTCGTGACCGACAGATTTTTGAAAAACTTTTCTTGGTAATTTTTTTATTCTCGGAGATTTTGCCAGAAATCTGTTGAGAGGAAGTCCCCGAATATTTAAATTTTGTTTCTTTCAAGATCTCTGACCTGGGGTTTGAATCGAAGTCTCACGTCTAACAAATCAACACAAACTTCCTAAACTATGGCATCTACTATTTCATTCGGAAGTCGAGTACTCCTTAAAAATATACGCCTGAGGATATTCAAATATTTACTTTTATTTCCTTGGAACACAATGTATAGCAGTATAGTGCCATGATGATCTAATGAACTGAACCAATTTAATAAGTTATTTCTCATTCTTCTTTAAATAATCCATAAACCTAAAAATAACCTTAGAATTTTAAGCCCACATCCACTCATTTCATGCTGTTTGGTTTTTAATGTAAATTTTTCAATATGAAAAAAAGATAGTCGCTATGGTTTGCTATTTCCTGTAGCCCCAGCCCTGATCGACTTCTTCGGTGATATTGGTGAAATTTGGCCAGTACAGCAATTGCCCTTACCTGTGGCTTTACAACTGCCCGCTATGTGTTTTCAAGTGTTTTTTAGGAATCAAGTCTACCACTTGGACTTAAGCTAACCTAACCCAGCAAGAGTGGACCAACAAATGAACAATGCTAATTACTCTGTTGTTTTGAACAAGTCCCTTGGTGGCCAAGATCATATGCTTTGAATTACTGACTAGACAATTTTCTGGATGATACGGATTGTTCCTCATATACAGGGATAATTCAGTCAGAATTTTACCCTGGAAGTTAATAATACTGTTACCATTAGCTATGTTACAGCCAATATGATGGATAAAGTATTGCAAAACTCAAGTTTATGGAAGGACCATACTACTCTAATTTTTAATGCGTACACTACGCATAGGTATTTAATGTGTCAGGTATTGAGAGTTCTACGTTTAAGAAGAAGTTAAATTCACTACAGGGTGGCTGATATATAATTTTTAATTTTATTGTTCAAAAGCAAAAAATGTTGGAAAAAACATAAAATTTTAGAATCAGTTTAGATTTGTTCGAATTGGCCACCTTTGGTGCGAATTATGGCCCTCAAACAGTTGACAAAGCCATCATAGGTAGCACGAAAGTGGGTCTGCGGTATTTTGGCCCATTCCCGACGGAACGTCGTCTTGAGGTGATCGACATTTCGGTATTTTTTAGTGAGAACCTTGCACTTCAAAATGCCTCAGGCGCAAAAGTTCAACGGTTTAAGATCCGCAGATTTTGATGGCCATTGTGCGGTAGAAATGAAGCGAGGAACCTCCTTCTTAAGCTATTCTTGGTTGACGCGTACTGAGTACGGTACTGCTGAGTCCTGTTGGAATGTCCATGGTCTGCGGCCGAAATGTTTGTCTGCCCAGGGCTTCAATACTGTCTTTAAGACATTTTCCCGATAATAGTCGGCATTTATTTTGACCCCAAATACGAGCGGGGGGCGACCATCGGCCGTTACGGCGGCCCACACCATTACCATCGGCGGCGATTGAGTTCTGGTGGCCAATCGCAGGTGTCAATTTTCAGCTAACCTCTTTGGCAAGTAAACCCGATCAATTTGGAATGACTTCTCATTGGAGAAAACCAAATTCAGTAACTGGCCACTTTCGTCCAAGCGAAGTAACTCCTTGGCTGTTTGCAGTCTAACTTTTTTTGTCCATCGGTTAGCTCTTGCAGTTTTTGGAACTTCAATGGCTTTAGTCCAAGCTCATTTTTCAATGTGTGTTGCATCCGTTCTCACGATATGTTCAGCTCACGAGCAATTTTTCTATCACTACGGCGTGGATTTCGATCAAATCTGGCCTTCACTTTTCGGATCATTTCTGGTGTTGTTACCGCTTTTTCCGTTCACTTTTTGGACGCGATGCAACACAGCCAGTATCACGGTAACGAGCAATGTTACGAGAAACAAGCTATTTATTCACATTTAAATGCTGGAGGGCTCTAACCATAGCCACCTGTAGTTTTCCAACCAAATCACGCTTGAATTCCATCACGAATAACATTTTTACTGAATGCAATAGATCAAAATGCTTTTGTAAGCTTGTAAATAATAAAATGAATTGTCACTGGAATAAATCTGTCAGCTGTCATATCAGTGGTTTACAAATGATAACAACCTGAAGTTGGTTGCAATACATATCAGCCACTCTGTATAAGGTAGATTATAAAAACTGCCACGCTACTTACTTACATTTATTTAGAAATTTAAATAATGAAAGCCTATTTTTGCACTATCATAGCTATATAGTGACATATTGTCAATATCAGCTTAAGATCCTTATTAAAATTGCATACGCGTGCGTCGTTACTAATCATCCATGGTCTGATATTTTACTGCAAAATATTAGAAATAGAATTAAAACAAGATTCAAATACATAAATAATTAAATTTCTACGTTCAACAAAAAATTTATTCTAAGTTTATTTAATTTTTTTTCCAGCTAATATTTGTTATTTGATTAAAAAATATTTCTTTTTTTTTTAATAGCTGAAGATGAATTTTGAAGGTTTCTTAAATTAGCATGTCATTCAAATATTGACAAAGATGTTGCTTGAATGTTTAATTATTTTTGCAAGAATTAATGAAATAATAGCCTACACCAACTAGCATTCATAAGACGAATACAATGTTCAAAATATATTTTTTATTAACATTAATCGATCGATAGGGGATCGTAGAAATGATGAAAATTTTCTTTGATTAAGTGGCGAAATAATAAAAAAAATAGAAAATAATAAAAGCCAATTCTTCAAATGCCATCTTAGCCATCTCGCCCTAATCAGTTTTCTGGCAAAAACTCTAACAATCAATAAATTGCCATGAAAAGTTGCTTAAATTTGTCTTTTTGGAGTCAACAGTAAATTTTAGATCCTGATACTCATACATAACACATAATTGGCCATTACAATCCTTCAGTAAGGATTACGACCTAGCTTCTCACGCCACTTATGTGCATTAATTTCATACATGAGTGGCGGGACCTACAGTTTAAAGTCGACTCCGAACGACAGATTTTTGGGAAGCTTTTCATAACAATTTTATTTTATTTTTGCCAGAAATCTACTGAAAAGAAGTCGCAGAAGAAATATTTTGGTTCATATTTCGTTTTCATGGAGATGTCTGATTCGGAGTTTGAAACTTGGCTTTACGTCTAATAAGCCTATACAATACCTTCTGGCCTACAGCAACTTCAAACATAAACTAAACAACAATAAGGCAAGACAAATAGATAACAACAAAATATACACATTAAACGGTAAACAGAAATTACATTTTCATAGCAAAGTAATTAACGCTCACAGTTTTTGCAAGAAATCTGCTGAGAGGAAGTCGTTGAAAATATTTTTTCATATTTTCGTTTTGGTATCTCAACAGGGGTTTAAACGCGGGCCTTCAGTCTAATAAGCCAACACACTACCTACTAGACTACGGCAACTTGAAGTGAGAATTATACCGAGCAATTATCGAGAAAAAAAGTGATCAAAGTCATAAAAAAATGTCTCAAAAAATGTTTCATTTTGACGAAAGAAGCGGGATTTTCTTATCCACACGATTAAAATCCAAACTTTATTGAATTTTGTGAAAAAATTTAAGAAAGAATGGAAATGTATGATTTGTTCCCATTAATTATTCAGAAGAACAGTGACAAGAGCTTTAGGGATTTTGCTTGACGCAATGCAAATTATTTGATTGCCAGTCTTTTGTAATCATTAGAAGATAGTAGAAACATTTGTTGTTTTCAAACAAATTTTGATAAAGCGTTCGGCTTGTCTTTCTATCAAACTCGATCATAATTGAACTTCGTTGCCAAGAAAAATTTCCCATAGTTTGTTAATAAAATTCAATGATTAGCAAGCATTGTTCATTTGTTGGCCTACTCATAATGAAATGGCAAACTTTGTGTTAGGTTAGGTTAGGTCCAAATGGTAGTCTTGATTCCGTACTGGTCGAATTCCACTAATATAATCTAAGAAGGGGCTGTATGAGATAGGAAATCTTACTAAAAATTTTTAATCAAGAAACTAACAATTTTTGTCACATGTGACTAAAAATCTAATAATAAAAAAAATTAACGAAATCGAAGTCTAGTAGGTAGTGTGTTAAATTATTAAACGTAAGGCCACGAATCAAATCCCAGGTCAGACATTTCGAACGAAATACATATGAAAACATATTTTTCGGTGACTTCCTCTAAGCAGATTTCTGGAAAAAAACGCTGGAAGTAAATAAACCTGCCCAGAAAAAGTTTCTCGAAAAATGTGTCGTTCGTAGTCGTCGTTAAATTCTACGTACCGCCACTCACGTTTAAAATTAACGCACACAACCTGAGTGGTGTGAGAAGCTAGGCTGTAATGCTGGCTAAAGGGTTGTAATGGGCAATTATGTTATTTATGTTTGCCAAAACCTTATAGTCTATTTTGGTTTGTTGTTTCACTTTTAACGTACGTCCCGCCACTTCTGTATAAAATTAACACACACAATATAACTGGTGTGAGAAACTGTAGGCTTCTTGTGGACGATTTCTGTAGACTGTCAAATGGTGAAGGTATAGCACTAGCCATTTTATAGTTATCAGCAGCAATTTCAGCAGTAATTTTTCTAGATTTTTTTTCGAACATAAAACGTCCAAAACTTTTGTGTACACCTAATATTTTAAATGAATTGCTTTTTTTTTGTATGTGTGCCGCACAAAAGTTCCCCAGTTATTGCAACATATGCAATTATTTGTTTTAGTATTTTTTTTGTTGTTGTTGTTTAGTTTTAATATTTTTTTTTTTTACAAAATTAACAAAGAATACCAAAAGAAGATTAAAAATTAAAAACAATAATAAATAATAAACAAAATTTAAACAAATAATGTTATTATCAATGTTTTTCGAAGCGCCTTTAAAAGTTACCATTGATGAGTGTAACATAAAATGTGTGCTTGGAATTGTAAAAAGTAATTAAAAAAAATTCATTTAAACTTACCTACGAAATGCAATGAAATAAATTTAAATATTATTTGTAAGTATTTCTTCTTGTTATTAATAACGTTCATGAAGATAACATAAATATCATGGATATTATGTGTTATCGTATTTGGACTACCTAAAAACAAAAATTTTTTAATAAATCTATGCACGTTTTTTTAATGAAGGCCAGTTTTGAACTTGGTTTACCGAAAAATACTATTTGAAATACAATGGCAGTTAAAGAGAACATGATTTAAAGTGTTTGTGGTGGTTATATTAAAAGAATTAAGTACTTAGAGATTTTCGAAATTAAAAAAAGCCCAAAACATAAACATTTCAATACTAAAACCTATTTTTTTAATGTTTTATATGAAGTATTAACTTTTTCGTTAATGTTCGAAAATTCGAATTTAATTTCGAAAGTTCGAATTTAATTTCGAAAGTTCGAATTTAATTTCGAAATTAATTTTTTTTGTAAAACTATTTGAAATAGCTTAAGGAAACATGTAAGCAAAGAAAATATCAATTTTTTTATATATAATAATTCGAAATTCCCAAAAATTATACGGTTTGCGTCTGTCTGTGTCTTCGAACGAAGTATGACTATACGACAGATAGATCTATTGAAATTAAACTAAGCTCTTTAGTTGGCCATATCGAAGAAATCCTGCCTTATAGAGAATATTATCTGGCAGACCTTTGTCGATATAGAGGCTGCATTCAATATTGTTAAACTGGATTGGTTATTAAAGACAACTTAATGGTCATAGGGTTTGTTGCAGTGGGAGCAAATAAATCCTGAGTGCCACCTTCCAATCTGAAGATTTGGTGTACGTGCCAAGAAGGTGTACTTTAGACTTTGTTATGGCTCTTCACTCTAAACATTATACTGAGAGAGTTCAACTATGGTTTGAGATCTTCATAATACTTTCAAGGACTCGTTTAACGGTCCCTCCATCACTGTTCTGCAGTATCGCTTCTTCGATATGTTTGGGGGGGTCTTTTAAACTTGTTATTACCGATTACAGGGTTCAATTTGTACGGATGAAGATCTTCAAACGCTTTTGACAGATGATTTTATTACATTCTGTGAGGTTTTAGGTTCTTGGCTTAACTTGTGCATAACCAAGGCTTTTTGGTAGAGCAATGCTGTCTCCAATGTTATTATTGGAAGGGGAAATAATTGATGATGTAGAGTACACTGTTATCGAATGTGCACGCTAGCAGAGCTATAGCTCTGTACTAACGTCAACAATTGGAACGATTACGGCCGCTAACGTGGTCGGAGTTATGATTGCCAGTATAGAGAATTGGGCCTCAGTGGCGAATTACGTGGAGCGCATTCTAAGAATGTAGAAGAGAGATCTTGAGGTTGTAGTGTTAAACGAAATTCCTAACGGGGAACTAGACGAAAGGAAGAGCAGAGGCACTAAGAAGTCTCCTCAATTTTCGATACGTAATCCGGACGCGGATATGAGCACGCAGGGGCCAAAGTGCCAAAAGGACTTCACTCCGAGGTAATACCACCGTAGTTCCGGAGTGGGCACAACAGTCCACTAGACGAGGGGGGATTTAGTGGGTGAGGACCCCACACACGCAGGAGATGTGATGACTTCCTCTAAGATGCGGTTACGTCCATTTACCACGCTTCGGCGTAAAAAAAAATTTAGCCGTACGGTTCAAACACCAGATCAGACATCTCCAACAAAATAAAATATGAAAACATCTTTCTTCGGTGACTTCCTTTCAGCAGATTTATGGCAAAAACTCTGAGAGTAAATAAAACAAATTTCCATGAAAAGTTTCTCAAAAATCTGTTGTTCGGAGTCGACTTTGAACTGTAGGTCCTACCACTCATATATATAGGTAGCATCCACAACATAAGTGGTGTGAAAAGCTAGGTCGTAATCCTAACGGAAGGGTGTTGAATTTTTTTGGTGATCTTATCCTCTCTACGTGCACCACTATTTGTTTCTTTGTATTCCATGAATTGCTCCATCCCAGCCATGACCCCTCTGGAACTCCCCGTACATGTGAGTCTAGGTAATCCGGAAGTATCCAGTCCTGAAGTTGCCGTAGTCTAGTAGGTAGTATGTTGGCTTATTAGACATAAAGCCAGGGTTCGTATTCCAGGTTAGGCATCAAAACGAAATATGAAAATAAAATATTTCCTCGGGTATTGACTCTCAGGAGATTTCTGGCAAAAACTCTGAGAGTAAATAAACCTGCCATGAAAAATATTCTCAAAATTTGTCATTCGTAGTGGACGTTAAACTGTAGGTCCCACCACTTACGTATAAAATTAATGAACACAACATTAGTGGTGTGAGAATCTAGGCCGTAATCCTGACTGAAGGGTTGCAATGGCCAATTATGTATGTATCCAGTCCTGCAGTCCATACCTTCTTCCAAAGATGGACCAAGGACTTTGCAAGCTCAATACTTGAATCCGTTAGTTTTATAATAAAAAAATAATGTTGAGGTCCTGTTGTGGCAATGGGGATCGCTGTGGTTTAGTAGGTAGTGTGCTGGCTTATTAAACGTAAAGCCAGTGTTCGAGTCCCAGGCCAGACACCAAAAATAAAAAAATACAAAAAGTATATTTTTGGCGATTTCTTCTCTTTCTCTTCTTGTTTCTCAAAAATCTGTCGTTCGGAGTCGACTTTAAACTGTAGGTCCCGCCACTTCTGTATAAAATTAACACACACAACATAAGTGATGTGAGAAACCGCGGGCTTCTTGGGGACGATTGCTGTAGACTATATAATGGTGAAGGTATAACACTGGCCATTTTATAGTCACCAGCAGCAACTCATTTCCTTGCCGTTCGCATCTTCCCTCTTTCCACCTTTCCTAAATCTGCACAATGCACTGCATGAGTAGGGGTCATCCCCTGAGTGCAGGTTTAATAAAAAAGCAAAAGAAAAAAGAATGGACTACACCAACGAAAAAATTTCGCCCAAGGTTATCATTTTTTTTGAATTTTTTTTTGTTGTTGTAACGTTTTTACAGCCTCTTCAATTGTTCCCTGTCATCGTGATGATCCCGACTTGGAGAATTGCATTATTAGCGCAGTGAAAAACTTAAGACCTCTATTAGCCCATGGCGACTTGGGTGATGGCTATCATTCACCGCCCCTAGAGCCTTTATATTTGGATAATATCGAATTGGGTCGTGGCGGCCAGTTTCATGCAGTCTTTAGCGATATGGTAGTAAAGGGTGGCAGTAATTTTATTATCAATAAATTAGCGTAAGTTAAAGACGATTTACCCAAAAAAATTGTTTCATATTTTAAATTGCAATAATTGATCTCTTTACAGAGCCAATGCCAGCAATTTGGCATTTGATGTGATATTGACATTACCGCGTATAGATTTCACCGCGAAATATTTAATGAAATTGAATATTCTGTTATTGAATCTACAGGGCAGTGGCAATGTTAAAGGCTATGCAGGTGGGTTACATAAAAATAATTCCTTTTTGTTTTTGTAAAAATTTTCTAAATTTTATTTGCAGAGAATGCCAAAGCTTTGGTCAAAATTCGTGGTGTACGTGTACCGGAAAATGGTGTGGAATATGTTCGATTTAATAGGTTACCGCTGAAGATCAATATCGATGTTTTTAAAATGCATTTGGATAATCTGTTTAATGGCGATCGTGTTTTAGGTGAAGTCGGCAATAATATTATCAACGAGAATCGTGATTTATATTTAAATGAAATCATACCGGGCCTTGAGAAGGGTCTGTCGAAGAAGTTCTTAGATATTGCCAATATGTTAATGGCAAATACCACATTCGATGAAATGTTTCCCTTGTAAGAGTGTAAATACTCGAGTGTAATATTATTTGTATGGAATTTGTTTCTTCCATTAAGTTTTAAGGGCCTGTAAGTTTATTTTAGTATTTTATACGATCTAATGCATACAATATGTATGTATGTTTATTTAAGTTGTTTTCATATTGACGTAATTTATAATAAAATTTTATTTAAAAAAATTTGGCAACCTGTTTTTATATCAAATTATATACTCTTTATAATATGGGAGAGCCTTCTGTTAAATTTGAGTTCATAGATTACAATAATTTTATAAGCTAAAGTATCTACAGATAAATATTTTATTATATAGCTCTTAAAATAGGTTAATTAGGTCAAGACAAGGCAGCTTTTAGGGTAGCGTCCAGGCCCATTTTAATATCATAATTAATGTAAAAGCTATGGACCAAACATGCTAATGGAAAATTTTTATTTGTCGCCCAGTTCTTCATGAATAGCACAATCGCTACCTCTATAACACTCTAACTCATTTTCCGAATTTCTCACTTCCAATATTATTGCTTTGTTTGTTATTCTTCTTTACACTCTTTTGCGTAAACACTAATAATTATTCGGCAAATCTTTATAATGGAGATTTTCAAACTTTCTTTACAAAAGACTGAATGAATTTTTACTGACTCCGTTGGTGGCTTTGCCTCATGTTTTATATGGCGACGTTGACAGTCTGATAAATGATCTTGAAGTCGAATGTTCGTGACTTCGCCTTCTAGAGATCTCTATAAAAGTAAGCTTTGTTGTTTCGTTATTGTTGTTTGTATATTTTTGTTTACAATTATTCTTGTAATGTTTTTTACTTTTCTTTTTTTTTTTGTTAATAAAACCAGCACTCAGGAGATGAACCCTACTCTTGCAGTGATTTGTGCAGATTTTTTAGGAAAGGTGGAAAGAGAGAGGGAAGATGCGAACGGCAAGGAAACGAGTTGCTGTTAGGTGACTATAAAATGGTCAGTGCTATACCTTCACCATTAGACAGTCTACAGCAATCGTCCCCAAGAAGCCCAGAGTTTCTCACACCACTTATGTTGTGTGTGTTAAATTTTCACTCCGAAATAAATCTTGGAGTTGTTGCAATCTTCATATTGGAAAGTTCAGTCAAGGACGCCAGAAAATGAGGTGGCAAGGACCACCAAAGGATAGTCTATTCCCCTTTCAACAACTCTTGCATGAGTCATTCTATGGAATATAAAGACTTTGGACATGTCTTCTAATAAGATAAAAGGCTTTGAGAATCGCGATTGTGCATTATATGGCGATGTGATAGTAGCATAAATGTCCAGTAGAATCCAGTAATATTGCACATACCTTCCCAAAGCCAACGAAGTTAAGGCTGCCTGTTAATCGAGCAGGGGAATATCTTATATAACAGAGTGCTTAAGCTATTTAAAATGTCCAGGATTTTGAATTCGTACCGCCCAGTTGGATCAATATTCCTATGTCCTGAAGACTATATAAAATTGAATTTTGGCTGTCCTCCATCTGGAAATCGCTGCAGTGATCAGTTAAATGTCAACACAGTTCGATAATTATTTTGAAGCTAAGAAAAACGGTGTTTGCATACGTAATGGAAAAACTTCTTGCACGATTTTTAAGGTGTGGTCTCTTAGGAGCTAAAGTTAAGTTAGCTTGTGGTTCAAAAGTAACTTCACTCGGTGGCCCATATTGGCTAGATTTTAAAAAGTTCTGTCTCCCAAAAATCCATGACATCTGTTTTGAAGTGCAGGACACCCACATAAGGGATTGTACCGATTTCGTTCACCATCTATAAAATATTGCAGTGGTCAGCAGGCAGCTCATTCGAAATTCTTATACCAGAACCCTTGCAAGCTGTTTTCAGAACCCATTCTGTTTGAAGAAGTTTGGTGTCATTGTTATAATCTTAAAGGCCCCACTGAAATCCATCGGATTCTCGGGTAGAAATCTAAAATCAAATGTCTTTTACAGTATCAAGTATTCAAAAACAAATTTTTTTAACGTCGAAAGTTACATAAGGCCAGAGATATAGGCGACGAAGCCTAACTTTTTTTTTCTTCAATTCAAACACATATACAGACTACACAGCCTCAACGATTTCAGACCAAGATTTCTTACTTTCGGGCATCACTTAGTTTCGTCGAAGCTAATTCAAATGAGCAAAATTGCCGGTGTCTTGTGTTATTTTGTCGATAACTTGCAATTTTTGACGATAGCTTCCACTTTTGGAGAGACGCCTTGCAGTTTTTGATTGGTCGATATTTTGCCTTTTTTGTGTCAATGACTTGCCTTTTTTGGTCGATATTAAAATATTAAAAATATTGCTACGTTAAATATGAGTTCTTTGATTGCAAACAAAGTAAAAACAAATATGTGGTTTTAGGTTAGGTTATGTCGTAGTGTTAGCTCTGATATCACAAAGCTCACTTGAACACGCATGGCGGCCAGTTGTGATGCCACAGGTGAAACGCAGTCCCTGTACTAACCAAGTTCCGCAAGGCCTGCACAACAAAAGCACGACAATCCCGTACTGAAAAACCAGCCAGAAAATTTGATGAACGAAGCTATATCCTTGATATCAATAGATGATAGCTCCGTTAAGCTAACAAGGAATGGGGAGCCAAATAACCTGTATCTGGCACTGGCAAAGAAAGTGAATAACACTTTCCTCTTCCTCAGTGGACCTGCATCCACGGCAGAAGTTGTTAAAAGGGAGCCTCATTCTCTTGGCGTGCCTACCCATGATGCAATGACCCGTAAGAACGCCCACTACAGTCGAGATGACATCACGACCGAGATCAAGTTAACGGTTGGTACGCCTTCCATCCATTCTGGGCTAGGTAAGTCTAGCGATGGAGCAGGACTCCTCATTGACCCACGATAGGTTGGCGTCTCGAAGGAACCTCCGCACAATGGTCAACTTGACTGAGGCAAGTGGCATACCCAATTCAACAGAAGAGGATTCCGGAAGGAGCGCACCAGCTCTGGGGAGCTCGTCGGCCCTACAGTTTCCCGGAATATCACTATGCCCGCGGACCCACACCAGAGAGACACCGCTGAAGTACCCCGAGACTACGTCGAGACAGCGGCGACATTCCCTAACGCTCCTAGAGTTGATCACGAAAACTGACAGAGATCTTATCGCAGCCTGACTGTCTGAAAAGATCGAGACGTAGAATATGAGTTTAGTTTCAATTAAACTCTTTATTGTTTGCACTATCTTATGTGCTACTGTTTCGAACTTAAGCAACAATAACTGGTTATTCGTTATGCTCCTTTACACTTCTGTTATCGTAAGCACTAACACTTGTTCGGTAGATATTTACAACGGCGATGTTTAAACCAATACTGTTTTCTTTACACGCAACGTCACACTAGGGTGACGGAATTTTTACTGACTGTTGAATGCTTTGTTTTGCCTTTTTATATTCAGTGTGAAGAAGGTTCTTGAGGTAGAAAGTTTTGAGTTAAACGTAATTTGCATAACAATATTTTATATTCTATGAGTTTTCAATAAAATGGTGGACACTTCTCCTTTTTAACTTGGTACTGGATATTACACATGATATTCGCTTTAACTTTTGTTTTGACCATATCCCAGTGCTGCCTTTAATAAATTGTCAATACGTGGTGATGTAACAAAATGTTTCCCCTTCGTTTCTTTGGAATCTTTTTAAAACTTTGCTGGGTGGAGGCCAATGAGAAGGAGGGTGCTTTAAAATTCATAATTCAATTATTTGCGCCATTAAAAATATGAAATTAAATGCTCTTTGTGATTGAGCATAAAATACTTAAAACATTTTGAACGGACTTATTAACTGAATCATAATGTCATATACTTGGTAACATACTTACGGCTTAATGTCGCAACTAATTTGTCTTTGAAATAAATCTAATATGAAATGTATTACTGCCCCTCACTACCTCCCCAAATATGATGAAAATATTAAGAAGGAAAAGTTTTGTACAAATACAATTAGAAATTAAATATTTAAAGAAAATGCGAATAATTTTTCCAAAAAGAAGAAAATGATAAACATTAAAAGAAAATTCATCATGGCTTCATGATATTTTTTCTCCCAAATTTTAATAAGAATTTTCAAGCTGGTAGGAACCGTTGGTGGTGGAATTTTCTTAGAGTCAATAGGTATAGACGAATTTATACGGCTATCGGACGGTGGACAGGCTGCGCTTAAGTTTATCTGGGATTCGAACATCCCCAATTGAAACTTTACCATACTCTCCGATTGCCAGGCAGCTATTAGGAAACCGGGCTTCAATGTGATGAACTCCAAGACGGTCGACGTTTGTCGAAAACACCTTAACAAGGTGGCAAAGGGGTATAATGTACATAATGTTTGGGTTCCGGGGCAAAATGATATCCCGGTAAACAGCAAAGCTGATGAACTGTCCAGACACAGTACGACTATCAAACTCTCCGACGAATTCATGAGCATTGGGGTCCCGTTTGACGTCCTACAAGCTTAATGAATGATGACGAGATCATAGACTTTAGCAACAGCAGGATAAGGGCAGATTGGCGCACATGGCTTGATAGAAGGCTCACTGCCTGTCTGCTGAAACTCCAAAGAAGCGTGCGGATGATCTGGGCAGACACAGTACAACCATCAAACTCTCCGACGAATTTTTGAATATAAGGATCTCTTTGAGAACCTACAAGCTTGATGATTGATGACGAGATCACAGAATCAAGCAACAGCAAGTAGTTAGTAAAGAAGCGTGCGGATGAACTGGCCAGACGCGGTACGACCATCGAACTTTCCGACGAATTCTTGAGGTTTGGGATCCCTTTGAGGACCTATAAGCGGATGATTGATGATGACATCACAGAATCTAGCAACAGCAGGTGGTCAGCTTCGGATAAAGACAAATTGGCGCACTTGGTTGTATAGAAGGCACTCTGCCTGGCTGCTGAAACTCTAAAGAAGCGTGCGGATGAACTAGCCAGACGCGGTACGACCATCGAACTCTCCAACGAATTCTTGAGTATTGGGGTCCCTTTGAGGACCTACAAGCTTGATGATTGATGACAAGATCACAGGATCCAGCAACAGCATGTAGTCAGCTTCAGATAAGGGCAGATTCGCGCACATGGCTGGATAGAAGGCGCACTGCCTGGCTGCTGAAACTCCAAAGAAGCGTGCTAAAGAACTGGTCAGACGCTGTACGACCATTAAACTCTCCGACGAAATCTTGCGTATAAGGATCCCTTTGAGAACCTACATGCTGATGATTGAAGGCGAGATCACAGAATCTAGATACAGCAGGTGGGAAGCTTCGGATAAGGGAAGAGTGGTGTTCACTGCTGGATAGAAGGCGCACTGTCTGGCTGCTGAAACTTCAAAGAGGCATGCTTAGTACGGTTGTTGGAGTCGTGACGGGTCATTGCATTATGAGTGTACACGCGGGGTCCGTTAATGTGGGGCACCTTGCGAATGATTTCTGTAAATGCTGCAGGGACGAGAAGGAGGAAGAGACGGTTCTTCATCTATCGGGTCTAATGCTTATTTCGTGAATGGTAACACTTAGCTCATATCTGATTTGACAGATAATTAGTTTTAACCTTCCGCTGAACGAATATCGTTGTCTAAACGCTTGAACAACGCTGGGAAATATTGCGACATTTCTTTGAAAACCATGGTAATGTTGTAGAATGTGTGCGAAAATTGCGTACGGATTTTGGAAGAAGAGAAGCACCGTCAGCTCCGTATGTTCGTTATCTTGTGAAAAAAGTGAAAGAAACTAGGATCCTCATCGATAAATCAAAGCGTAAAAAGCCGAAAACAGTGCGTACACCTAAGAATATTGCTGCTGTGGCAGAAAGTGTGCGTGAAGCGTCATCAAGATCAATTCACCGTCGTTCTTAACAACTGAATATTTCGGAGAAATCATTGAGACGAATTTTGCATAAAGACCTTGGTATGACGCCATACAAAGTCCAATTGGTTCTAGAATTGAAGCCAATTGACCATTGACTTAAAGAAGATGCCGATTTTGGCAAAAAAATCATCTTTTAAGATGAAGCTCATTTTGATCTTGGCGGGTATGTAAACAAGCAAAATTGTCGCATTTGGGGCACAGAATACCCGCACACATGCTTTGAAAAGCCGACGCACCCAAAACAAGTCACAGTTTCGTGCGGATTTTGGTCCAGAGGCTTAATTGGACCATTTTTCTTTGAAAATGAGTACGGAGTGACCGTTACAGTCAATGGTGATCATTATCGGGCCATGTTGAACGAATTTTTGTTCACAAAAATTGAAGGCTAGATATTGGCAACATTTGGTTACAACAGCACGGCGCTACGTGCCGCACAGGCGAAGCTGCGCTCGATGTTTTGCGCCCTGTTTTTGAAGATCGCATTATCAGCCGCAGAGCTGTTGTCGTTTGGCCACCTTGGAGTTGCGATTTGACACCGTTGCATTATTATTCGTGGGGTGCCGTCAAAGATAAGTGTTACGCCGACAAGCCAGAGACAATTGGCGCTTTAAAGGACAATATTCGTGAAGCCATTGGTGAAATACAGCTGCGTACAATCGATTATGTGCTTAAAAACTGAACCGATACTACTGGCTACTGTGTGGCCAGCCGAAGCCGAGCCATTTGAATGAAATTATTTTCCATTATTAACCGAAAGAATCGTACTTTCAAATAAAAAAAGAAATTTGAGAAAATATTCAGTAGTTGTTTTTTTAAAGCATTTAAAAAAAAAGTTACTTGGCGGAGCCTTTACTAGGAATATGGCCGTTACTATGTCAAATAAGGAAGAGACATCTTGGCGCCTACTAGATCGTAGATCTGGGTGATTTGTTGAACATTAACGTTGGCAGTTTGAGTCGCTCCACTGTAAGCTCTTGGCTTGGCTTTAAGTTCCAGGATTAGGGGATAGTACAAATTGTGGTATCACAATGGGGCCCATGGGACCTAAATGTGTCCATCCAATTCATTTGGATTCTAATAAGAATTTTTGTAATTTCTTAAATTGAAGGAAACGTTCTTTTAAAAGAAATCCTTCTTCTGCTATGGCCCATTAAATTATACCCTCATCCTGCCTTTGTAAAAAAAAGGAAAATTATTTGAAGAGAAAGAAGCCCTTCTTCTTCCCTTTTGTTTGTGGAAAAATGTCGACTTGTTTTGAATAATTAATAACGAATTCTTTCCTTTTTTTCTGTTCATATTCGGCAAAATGAAGAACAGCCCTTACGCAGGTAATTCTCTACATGAAATGAAATATTCTCTAATAAAATAAAGACGTTTTTTCTTAGAAAATTTTTGAAGAGCTTTTTTACAGCTTCTGGTGTCCGTTTTTCAGGAGCAGCACCCCTTCAACGGCTACTGGTATAGCAGCAGCAGCAGTAGCAGCAACAACAGCGTTTAAGCAAGTATTCAATTGTCCATTATACTCCCCTCTACATAGAATAGATAGAATGCTCCCACTACCAACCATTTTTAATTCTCATACTTGTAGCTCCCACCCCATTTGGTTTGTAAGTGAAAAATGCACGAAAAGAAATCGTTAATGGCCACGCATACATAACGCGTTTTAAGATTTTTCACTTGAATTTTTATTATTTTAAATTAAAAACAAAAAAAAAACGTCTTGAGGAAATTAAAAAATGACCGTCATGTACGACCTTGTGGCAGTCTATAAGGCTTAAATCAATTCCAGAAAAATCTGTTTCTGCTGCTTGTTTGCTTTGCTTAATTTAACAAGCCGATTAACGGATTTCGGCCAGGCGCAATACATCCTTCCTCTGCTTCTTGCGCTCCTACGCCGGTTGGTCACACCTCTCGATTACAGGACTTCCTCGATTTGGTCCTTCCAACGCATACAAGATCGTCCTGCGTAGATCTCCGCATCAAATGCCCGTCTCATAGGAGCATCCTCCTCCATTCGAACGACATGGCCGAGCCAGCGCTGCCGCTGGATAATAATACGCTGCACAATGTTTGTGTCTGATTTTGTTTTTTTTGATTTAATTGTGCAGCAGGATTGCAATAAAGTTCCTTAAAAACGTCACCCTAATGTCCGTTTCCCGTCCGTAAACACCTCGAATTTCCCAATGCAACATCGCATCATTCGAAGCAATCTTCGAAAAAATTAAACCTATTCCAGCATATATAACTGGTTATTACAATTCTTCGATCAGTTCTTTCAACTACAGATGGCAGCACCACTATTCTAGGACCTGCTACAGCAAACTAATCACCTGCTTAGCTGGAACAACAATAAATTACCGAAACGGAAACAAGACAGAATAACAACCAATTGGAATGAGAACACCACTCAACCGTATAAAATAGAAGCTTTGTGGAAGCCATACGTGCCCAAGAGGACAACTCTTTACTTAGAACTACAACCTAGCTTTTCATAGCACTATTCTTGAGTGGCGTTTTTTACAGTTTAAACTCGACACGCAGTTTTTTGGAAAACTTTTCATGGCAATTTTTAATTTATTCGTAGCGCTTTTGCCAGCAGTCTGATGAGGGGAAGTCACCTAGAAAATCATACAACCGTTCAGTCAGGATTACGACCTAGCTTCTCACACCATTTATGTTGTGTGCTTTAATTTTATACATAAGTGGCGTTGGGACCTACAGTTTAAAGTCGACTCCGAACAATAGATTTTTGAGAAGCTTTTTATGGCAATTTCATTTATTCTCAGAGTTTTTCACAGAAATCTGCTGAGAGGAAATCGCCGCTTTGAAGTCGGGCCTTCAATCTAATCAACCAATACACTACTTACTAGACTACGGCGACTTCACCGAGAAAATATGTTCATATTGCGTATTGATCGCGATATCTGACCTGGGAGGTTTGAGTCATGGCCTTACGTCTAAGCCAACCCGTTTCCTACTAGACTGCGACAACAACTTCCAGCTTTTGTAAAAGGGGATTGAACTTGGTCGGCAGCATGAGTGCACTTGTAGGGCTATTCTTCGTTCCTTAAATTGCAAGACCAGCCAGCGTATTATTGTGGTTTCAACAGGTCACTGCCTTATTTAAAGGCAAGCTTGACATTCCCTTGCATGACATCTGCAAGAATTGTTTATCTGATGAAAACAAGAAGACTAAGCCGACTTCTCTCAGGTGTTGGCAGCATGAGTGCACTTGCGAGGCTTTTGCTAGACTATGCTAGACTGATTGTTTTTGTTTTCGAAATAACAAGACCATCCGGCCTATTAATGCCCACTTGCCTTATTGGAAGGCCAATTCGATATTTATTTCGACGTTTATTTCACGAGAGCTGGACTGATTCAGCGTATTATTGTGATTCCAACAGACCACTTGCCTTATTAAAAAGGAATCTCGATAACTCGAGATTTCTGAATGATTTCTGCAAGAATTGTTTATCTTGCACTCATTCCTGAAATTATTGTAGGTTTCAACAAGTCACGTGCCTTATGTGAAAACAAGCTCGACATTCCCAATTGCAGGAGTTGTTTATCTGAGGAGAATGATAAGATTAACTTTCGCTTCATACCTGAGTGCTTAGCTCCTATAAAATTATCACGCTTGACCAGTGCAACAGCTGTTTTGACAAAAATGGCGACAAGACTAACTTTCGCTTCATGCGTGAGTGCTTAACCTCTATGAAATTAGCTCGCGTGCCTACTGAAAGAGTTGTTTAGCTAAGAATGGCGACAAAACTAACTTTCGCTTCATAAGTGAGTGCTTAGCTCTTATAAAATTAGCTCGCATGACCACTGCAAGAGTTGTTTAAGGATGGCAACAAAACTAACTTTCACTTTATGCGTGAGTGCTTAACTCCTATAGAATTCTTAGGTTTTTAAACTTTCATTCACTGTCCTCCTTGACTGAACACTCCAAACAAAACTCACCGTAAGAGAGATTTTTCGCTATTTCGCAAATCTAAATAAGTCCTATAAGTCCAGTTTGATTCTTGGCTGGCATACATAGGTAAATTATTGGTTATTGCAACCATTTAGTCAGGATTACAACCTTTGTTTCTCATACTACTTATATTATGTGTTTAATTTGAGTTGTAATAAGAACGTTCCCTCTGAAGTTGACTCTAACAATTCCAGTAAATGGTTTTCTCAGATAGGGGAGTACGAAAAACAATCTGAGGGGTTTCACATAAAACAACTTAATTGGTTATTACGATCCTTTAGTCAGGATTACAACCTACCTTCTGATATCACCAATTTACTGTGTTTTAATTTTATATATGAGTGGCGGAACCTACAGCTTTAAGTCGACTATGAACAACAGATTTTTGAAAAACTTTTCATGACAGTTTTGTCTTACTCCCAGAGTTTTTCCCAGCACTGTGCTGAGATGAAGTCGCCTAAGAAATATTTGTTCATATTTCGCTTTGTTAGAGGTGTCTGTCCTGAGTTTTAAACTGAGGCCTTACGTCTAATAAACCAACACACGACCTACTAGACTACGACAACTACTTAATATTTATTCGTAATGGAATCTTACCCTTCTCGAAAGTTCCGTAATGAATCCTGCAGGGAATTTTAAAAATTTCCAGCGAATATTTCAATATTTTTAAGGGAATGTTACGAACGTTGGAAGTCGTAGCCGTAGTCTAGTAGGTAGTGAGTTGGCTTATTAGAATTATTAAAGGCGCTAGGCATCGAAACGAAGTTGTGAAAAAACACTTTTTCGGCGACTTCCCCTCAGCAGATTACTGGCAAAAACTCTGAGGGTAAATAAAATTGCCATGAAAAGTTTCTCAAAATCAGTCGTTCGGAGTCGACTTTAAACTGTAGGCCCTACCGCCTTTCATGTATAAAATTAACGTACACAACATAAGTGGTGTGAGAAGCTAGGTTGTAATCCTGATTAAAGGGTTGTAATGGCCAATTATGTATGTTGGTTAGCTTAGGTTAGGTTAGGTTGGTGTGGTAGCTTTATACCAAAAAATCTCACTTGAGCACGTATAGCTGCCTGTTGTGGCGCCACAGGTGAACGAAGTCGCTGTACTGACCAAGTTCTCCGAGCCAATGAGGGAGAAGTTGGTGAGTGCAAGGGTTGCATATTTATGTATGTTACGAACGTTATGATAAGCAGGGCATATTAAATTTTTGCTTGTAGGTGCACATTTAAATATTTTCTAAGCTGAAAAATGGCCGTTGGTTGTTTAGAAGGCGGCTTTTGTTAAGATTCTACAAGAATAAGAACAACAACAACAACACTAGCAGTAACAAAGCCAGAGCAGTAGCACAACAAAAGTGGAGCTCTTTGCCAAAAAATTATTTTAATGGCCACTTCGTTGCCTTTCTCATTTCGCTCTCTAAACATTTTGAATCCGTTTCTTGTGTTTTTTCCCATTTTTTTTCTTTCGCTTTTTTTTGTCTTGTGTTCGTTCGTCCTCCTTTGTGTCGTTTTTCTTTTGTTAATTTTTTAAAATTTCATGAATTACGCACAATTTTTAAATGGGTCCTCCTGTTCCTTCTTCACTTTTCTTTTCGTTTTTGTTGTTGTTTTTTTTATGTGTCCAAAATTGTTTGTGTTGTTGTTGTTGTTACAGTTGGTTTCATTTTACATCATTTCGTGGAAGAGAAGCCCTTCAAAAGAAATAAAAAAAGAAAGGGGGTCGCAACTTTACATTCGCGTAACGCTTTTAATTTTTTTCGTTGTTCGTTTTGGCCAGCATTACTAATGAAAAAAGGGCTTCTCTAATTCAGGTGTTTTAGTAGGGCTTTTTCCATTTCCATTTCCATTTGTTGTAGGGAAAAAATAAAGCAACAACAACAGTAACAACAACAACATAGACATTAGAAATCCTTAAAAAGTATTCATTAAAAGAATTTTTTTTTTGTTTAGTTTATGATGGTGGGGGTAGAATTAATGTCCATTCAAGGATTTCTTTCTTTTTTTTTTTTTGGCGGATTTCATTCTCTTTATTTTTGGTGCTTTTTTTTCTTTGTCCTGAGTAAGTGGGTACTTTACATTTTTTACTTTTCATTTTTTACTTAACGCCTTAAAGTGTGTACATTGACGTTGTTGTTGTTTCAGTTTTCTTTTTTTATTTATTTCGTCCAAAAGAAAAATGACTAGGCCTTAATGAATTTTCGCGTTTGAGTAATATGAGCTGTAGGACAGTGGGTAAATATAATCAAAATATTGTCAAAATACTATGTACCCCTATGTAATGTCATTGAAGTCCTTTTTATATAACATAATTGGCCATTGCAACCCTTCACTCAGGATTAGGGTCTAGCTTCTCACACCACTCCTCATGTTTTGTGAGTTAATTTTATACGTGAGTACCAGGACCTACAGTTTGAAAGTCGACTCCGAACGACAGATTTTTTAGAAGCTTTTCATGGCGATTTTTATTTACTCTCAGTGTATTTGCCAGAAATCTACTGAGATGAAGTCGCCGAAGAAATATTTTCGTTTTGATGTCTGATCTGGGACTTGAATTCGGGCTTTCAGGCTTATAACACTACCTATTAGACTACGGCAACTGTAAGTTTATCTACTGGTTAACGTCGATTCCGAAAGACAGATTTTGAGAATATTTTTCATGGCAGGTTTATTTTACTCTCAGAAAATCGCCTTGGAAATATTATTTTTCATATTTCGTTTTGATGCCTGAGCAGTGATACGAACCCGGGCTTTACGTTTAGTAAGCCAACACACTGCCTTATTTATTTCACGACAGCTGAACTGAACGAGAATGGTTCATATTAACAATTTGTGGGGGTACAATTGAAATCCAGGTGATTGGTCTTAGAGTTGTTTTTCAAGACGACTCCAGAACACGACTCCAAAGCACTTCGATAGTGGAATTTATACAGTGGGCAGCAAAAGCCTAGCTGCAACTCCAGGCCTTGCATTTGGACAGTGGAAATTACGTTTGCTTACCTATACGAGATATCAATTGACTCCTTCTAAACCTGTTCGATTTGACAAACTACCCGATATTGATGTGTGTTTGACAGTCATTGTGGTTGACTTTCTGGTTTTGGAGTTGTTTCAACAGAGGAACTTCCGTTTACATACATATATGAGAGATAGGCAATGAACTCTATTCGAATTGTGACAAACTACGTCAATTGTTTGACAGCCATTGCCATAGCCATCGAAGTCACCGTAGTTTAGTAGAAGGTAGGCCGCATTGTGTTATTTACTATCCCCTAATCTCGAAACCATTCGGAGCTCCTAATGAAGCGATTCAGGCTGCCAATGGCAATCCTCGACAGTTCCTCCAGATCTTCTCCTTGGAAAAGAGTCGGGTATGTACCCAGTAGGTGAGAGGCAGTTGCCTACTCTTCCTCATTTCTACAGCTTCTGCAGAAGTCATTAGGAAGGTGTCCAAGACCAAGGCGCCTCGCATGCGTGCCCATAATCCAATGCCCCGTAATGAGCGCGCCTCTTTGGAGCTTAAGTAGACTAATTGTGTGCCCCTTATCCAACCTTGGCCAGATTTTACGAGCTGCTCTACCCGTGCCCGAGGTCGCCCACCTGTCTTTGACGGAATCGACCATTGCATTATCAATAGGTCCTCATAGGGATGACCAGATTGAAAAACTCATCGGAAAGTTCGATGGTCATGCCCCTCCTGACAAGTTCATCAGCTGTGCAATTAACCGAAATACCACCGTGCCTCGGTGCCCATACGATATGGATATCATATCATTCCGCTATCCTGTCAAGATATTTGCGATAGCTGTACACCGTCTTGGAGTTCATTATGCCTGACTATCCGAAAGTATTATAAGGTTCCACTTGGAGGCCCTTCTGTCTCCAATAATTCTCGCTGCAGCCTGTATTGCCAACAGCTCCTTTTTAGTAGATACAGTGTTGGATTATTAGACGGTTATTCGATGGCCACGGTTCAATCGCCTAGATCAGATATCTCGATCCAATTGAACTATGAAAAATCGATCACAAATACAAATGTATGATAAATTCGAATGAATATTGGAGTAAAACCGTGCAAACATCGGACAAGCCGATGCTCTAAACGTCGCGAAATAATTGGTACTAGATCACGATCGTAGATTAAAAGAGTGGTTTAGTGGTTTCGATTTCGAAATATAACTTTGGTATGAGAATGTTTTTCGTAAGATGGGTGCGATATTGTTACAATCGCCTATAAATATGATTTTATGAAAAGTTCGGATGGGTATTGGCTTAAATGCAATACGAACGAGTTCCTATTCCGTTTTACAATGGTGGACAACCAAGCAAGAATTTATCATATATTTATCACATGAGATTGAATAGCAGACAAAACAGTTCTGTTTTTTGGGAGTTGAATCGTTGTCTAGAATGAGAGCGGTATTATAGGTAGGTAGGTTGTCCCCTCGATGGAGTCATGAGCGGACACACTTAGGCCGCATACAGGGCCAATTGTGGCAGCAAAGTTTCACATTTTCCCCTGGTCCAAAAACCACTGGGGGTTCTGAGAGCGGTATAATCAATATCGGCTTTAAAAGAGTGATATCTATGGTGCATTTTATGACACCTCCTTGGGTCGATATGTGGTACTGTTGTTTCTGATTGGAGTTTTAAAGATTCTGTCTCCGTCGGTATGAGAAAAGTATTCTAAAACTACTCATACATAACATACAGACTTATGTAATTATGATTGCGACCTAGCTTCTCACACCATTTATGTTGTGCGTGTTAATTTTATCAATGAATGGTGGGGCCAATAATTTAAAGTCGACTCCGAATGGCTAACTTTTTGGAGAAACTTTTCATGGCAGATTTTATTTACTCTCAAAGTTATTGCCAGAAATCTGCTGAGAGAAAGTCGCCTTAGAAATATTTTTCATATTTCGTTTCGATCGAGACGGTTTGAATGGTAGTCTCACGTCTAACGGTAGCCAACACACTACCTACTAGGCTAAGGCTACTTCTGGAACTTCCCAAATTGAATGAATTCCATCAATTTAATATCCTTCACAACAATTCCTTTAGGCACACCGTTGCCATTGTATCCCCACCGTTAGTAACATTTCGCGAAAGTGTTTTTTTAGAAGAAGAAGAAAAAAAAATTGTTGAACATTTTTTAATGGATGCCACTCTATGAGAAATTAATTTTTTGTATTTCATTCTTTCCTTTTTTTTTTTACTCATCTTACTAAAGGAAAACGCAATCAAAAACAAAAAAAAAAAAACGAAGAAAAGAATGCGTGGACAACAAAGTGAGTACATGGCTACCGAATTTTCTCTCTCATGTAATATGGATTGTACAACATTTTAGGAACACAATGAAATACGAGCCATGAATTATGCTTAGCAAAGGAACAGTAGAACCCATTTTTCAAGGAGTTCTTTTTAAGCAGGAGTAGGCTATAGCCGTTAAGTTGCGTTTTAATGATAAAAATATTCTTTAAATAAAGAAGAAGAAGAAGTACAGGAGGATGGGGTAGTAATGACTTTCAGCAGGAAAGTAGTCAGTTTTTCATGAGTATCTACCAGAAGATAACAGCAACGACAAAATTCTGTAGCGAATTATTTTATGCATTCAATTCAATTCGATTTGATTTAATTTTTTCATTGCTAAAGTTCAGTGGAGCCTGAAAACTGGTCCAATTGCCTAATTGATTCTTAGACGAAAATCCTCGAAGATAGAAGGTTGCGTTGATTATTTTGTCATTCAAATTTAATTTTTCAAGCACTTAGCGTCCACGTTTGTAAACCAATTCAAATTGTTGGTTCATTAGTTCAGACTAGAGTCCGTAGTTCAAAACCTAGCTCAGTCATTGCAAACAAAACGAGATATGAAAACATATTTTTGGCGGCAGTCTTCTGGCCTAGAAGTCTCCTAGCAAAATAAAATTGCTGTTTCGGAAATCCTTCGTTCATAGTCGATGTTGAACTCTCAGTTCCACAACTCTCGAATAAAATTTACGCTCACAAAATGGGTGGTGTGAGTAGTTAGGTTGTGATCCAGTTTCCTGGCAAAATTAAATCGCTGTAAAAAGTTTGGCAAATCTTTCGTTCTTAGTCGCTGATAAACTCTAAGTTCCACCACTCTTGGATAAAACTGACGCACTCAAAATAGGTGAATTGGTGAAAAACTAATTACTCAAAATCGATCGCAATGTTATCACAGTGGTCATGCTTACAGGTCATTGTGTTATGGGAAGACACGCGGAATGATCGAAAATCTTAGCTTTAAACAAATTTAAATGGACCGAATTCTTTAAGATTCTAAGTTCTTTCTAAGGACTATATGTATACAGATTGTACTTCTTGAGATGCATTCTGTTGGGAAGTCATTTCTGCTGTAAGCTTTTAGTCAGTATCTGATTTCTGTAACCATTGAGCTTTCAGATGCACAAATGATTGACCGATTGCTGGTGTTGGTAATCCAGAATGTAGCTTAGAGCCATGCTGCCATAATGAGATAACATCACAGAATATAAGAGAATATATAGCTCACTATAGATTATTTACATCAAAACCTCGTAAAGACCATGATTGCGTAACAATCTCCAGTATCTGCATTCTTTAAAAGCATTTGATGGCATTGAGCTACCTTTTCCGAAACATTACTTTGAGAATTTTCGATAAATCGTGAATTTGAAAGAGCTAAGGCATAACCTCTGAATTTTATTTATGCCCTTATTTGGATCACAATAACTATCAATCACATACCCTCAATCTCTTGACATACATATGTATGTGGGATTATTCAGCCATGCTTTCCTAAAGAGAAAGTGCTTACAGATTGAGGATATTCGGCAAAATGGGTATTTGAAAAAGCTAAGGCATCCTGACACTTTCTTCTTAAAATCTCTGCATTTTATGCGTGTGCTTATTTTATTTATAGCTTCCAAGCATATAACCTCCCTCAATTTGTTGACTATCTGGCGTCATTTAGTCATGCTTTCTTAGACTAAAAGTGCTCGCAAATAGAAGATTTTCGTCAAATCGGGTATTTGAAAGAAGCATACAGCCTCAATCAGTTGCCATATCTGGGATCATGCAGGCATGTTTTCCCAGACAAAAAGCGCTTACAGACAGAGGATTATCGGCAAATCGGACATTTGAAAGAAGTAAGGCATCCTGGGGTTTTCTCCTTAAAATCTTTGATATGTGTGTGCATACTTATTTTGCTCACAGCTGTCAAGCATGTACCTTCAATCAGTTGACATATCTGCCATCATGTAGGCATGTTTTCGCAGACAAAAAGTGCTTACAGACAGAGAATTAGCGGCTAATCGGGTATTTGAAAGAAGTAAGGCTTTCTCCTTAAAATCTCTGATATGTGTGCGTATGTTTATTTTGTCCATAGCTGTCAAGCATGTACTCTCTTTCAATTAACATTTCTGGCATCATTCAGTTATGCTTTCCTAAACAGAAAGTCCTTGCCGATACAACATAATTCTTTATTCGGGTATTTAAAAGAGATCTAAGGTATTCCCACGGCTTTATTCTTAAAATCTCTGAATTTAATGGATGTGCTAGCTATCAAGCATATACCCTCAATCTAGTGATATATCTGGCATCATTCAGTTACGCTTTTTTAAGACAGGGAGTACTTATAGGTAGAGGATTATTGGTGACATGGGAATTTAAAAGACAGCTAAATCATTTAGCTATCAAGCATATACCATCAATCATTCAGCCATGCTTTCCTAGACATAAAGTGCTTACAGACAGAAGGTTACCGGTGACGCGGGAATTTAAAAGAGCGCTAAGGCATTTCCAAGACTGTCTATTTGATATCTGAATTCTATGCATTGTCTTAATTATCTATCAAGCATATACATACCATCAATCCTTTAGCTATGCTTTTCTAGACAGAAAGTGCTCACAGACAGAGGATTATCGGAGAAGTGGGAATTTAAAAAGTGCGTTAAGGCATTCCTAAGTCTATCTATTTAATATCTATAAATGATATGCGTGTGCTTATTTAGCTATCAAGTATATACCATCAATCCTTCAGCTATGCTTTCCTTGACAGAAAGTGCTTACAGGCACCAGATTATCGGTGACGTGGGAATTTAAAAGAGCGCTATAGCATTCCGAAGACTATTTATTTAATATCTATAAATTCTATACGTTTGCTTATTTAGCTATCAAGCATATACCATCAATCATTCAGCCATGCTTTCCTAGACATAAAGTGCTTGCAGACAGAAGGTTACCGGTGACGTGGGAATTTAAAAGAGCGCAAAAGCATTCCCAAGACTATCTATTTAATATCTATAAATTCTAGGCGTTTGATTATTTAGCTATCAAGCAAATACCATCAATCGTTCAGTTATGCTTTCCTAGAGAGAAAGTACTTACAGATAGAGAATTATCGGTCACGTGGCAATTTAACAGAGCGCTAACGTATTCCCAAGATTATCTATTTGATATCTATAAATTCTAGGCGTTTGCTTATTTAGCTATCAAGCATATACCATCAATCATACAGTCATGCTTTCCTAGATAGAAAGTGCTTACAGATTGAGGATATTCGGCAAAATGGGTATTTGAAAAAGCTAAGGCATCCTGACACTTTCTTCTTAAAATCTCTGCATTTTATGCGTGTGCTTATTTTATTTATAGCTTCCAAGCATATAACCTCCCTCAATTTGTTGACTATCTGGCGTCATTTAGTCATGCTTTCTTAGACTAAAAGTGCTCGCAAATAGAAGATTTTCGTCAAATCGGGTATTTGAAAGAAGCATACAGCCTCAATCAGTTGCCATATCTGGGATCATGCAGGCATGTTTTCCCAGACAAAAAGCGCTTACAGACAGAGGATTATCGGCAAATCGGACATTTGAAAGAAGTAAGGCATCCTGGGGTTTTCTCCTTAAAATCTTTGATATGTGTGTGCATACTTATTTTGCTCAAGCTGTCAAGCATGTACCTTCAATCAGTTGACATATCTGCCATCATGTAGGCATGTTTTCGCAGACAAAAAGTGCTTACAGACAGAGAATTAGCGGCTAATATCGGGTATTGAAAGAAGTAAGGCTTTCTCCTTAAAATCTCTGATATGTGTGCGGTATGTTTATTTTGTCCATAGCTGTCAAGCATGTACTCTCTTTCAATTAACATTTCTGGCATCATTCAGTTATGCTTTCCTAACAGAAAGTCCTTGCCGATACAACTAATTCTTTATTCGGGTATTATAAAGAGATCTAAGGTATTCCCACGGCTTTATTCTTAAAATCTCTGAATTTAATGGATGTGCTAGCTATCAAGCATATACCCTCAATCTAGTGATATATCTGGCATCATTCAGTTACGCTTTTTAAGACAGGGAGTACTTATAGGTAGAGGATTATTGGTTGACATGGGAATTTAAAAGACAAGCTAAATCATTTAGCTATCAAGCATATACCATCAATCATTCAGCCATGCTTTCCTAGACATAAAGTGCTTACAGACAGAAGGTTACCGGTGACGCGGGAATTTAAAAGAGCGCTAAGGCATTTCCAAGACTGTCTATTTGATATCTGAATTCTATGCATTGTCTTAATTATCTATCAAGCATATACATACCATCAATCCTTTAGCTATGCTTTTCTAGACAGAAAGTGCTCACAGACAGAGGATTATCGGAGAAGTGGGAATTTAAAAAGTGCGTTAAGGCATTCCTAAGTCTATCTATTTAATATCTATAAATGATATGCGTGTGCTTATTTAGCTATCAAGTATATACCATCAATCCTTCAGCTATGCTTTCCTTGACAGAAAGTGCTTACAGGCACCAGATTATCGGTGACGTGGGAATTTAAAAGAGCGCTATAGCATTCCGAAGACTATTTATTTAATATCTATAAATTCTATACGTTTGCTTATTTAGCTATCAAGCATATACCATCAATCATTCAGCCATGCTTTCCTAGACATAAAGTGCTTGCAGACAGAAGGTTACCGGTGACGTGGGAATTTAAAAGAGCGCAAAAGCATTCCCAAGACTATCTATTTAATATCTATAAATTCTAGGCGTTTGATTATTTAGCTATCAAGCAAATACCATCAATCGTTCAGTTATGCTTTCCTAGAGAGAAAGTACTTACAGATAGAGAATTATCGGTCACGTGGCAATTTAACAGAGCGCTAACGTATTCCCAAGATTATCTATTTGATATCTATAAATTCTAGGCGTTTGCTTATTTAGCTATCAAGCATATACCATCAATCATACAGTCATGCTTTCCTAGATAGAAAGTGCTTACAGATTGGGGATAATCGGTGACGTGGGAATTTAAAAGAGCGGTAAGATATTCCCAAGACTATCTATTTAATATCTGTAAATTCTATGCATTTGCTTATTTAGCTATCAAGCATATACCGTCAATTCTTCAGCTATGCTTTCCCAAATAGAAAGTGCTTACAGGCAGAGGATTATCGGTGACGTGGGAATTTAAAAGAGCGCTAAGGCATTCCCAAGACTATCTATTTAATATCTATAAATTCTAGGCGTTTGCTTATTTAGCTATCAAGCATATACCATCAATTATACAGTCATGCTTTCCTAGATAGAAAGTGCTTACAGACAGAAGGTTACCGGTGACGGGGGAATTTAAAACAGCGCTAAGGCATTCCCAAGAATATCTAATTAATATCTATAAATGATATGCGTTTGCTTATTTAGCTATCAAGCATATACCATTTATCCTTCGGCCAAGAGTCCTAGACCAAAAGTGCTTACAGACAAAGGATTATCGATGACGTTGCAATTTAAAAGAGCGGTAAGATATTCACAAAACTATCTATTTAATATTTTTATTTCTATTTATATTGAATGTGCTTATTTAGTTATCAAGCATATAACGTCAATCATTCAGTCAGGAAGTGATAATAGAGAGAAAATATTTCTTTAGTAGAAGCAATGATTTGATTGAACACCTTTAAGTTTTAACCGATATTTGAAAATCATAACACGACATGACATGTGTGCCAGGCAGTTGTCATTAAATTAATTTCCAAAGTTTTCCATTTCCATTCCAAATGAAATTTACATGCCAAAAATACGAATGTCCTTGTACAGCCTAAAACCCTTGACCATTGTTATGTCATCGTTGTCGTTGTCGTTTCCAAAGGGAATGTGAATATTTTAAAATTTGAAATAAAATAGAAGAAATATTGTGTTTATTGTTATGACAGCCATAGATGATGATGGGTGTGTGTGTGTATAAACTAGAATTATATTTAAGGATAAGGATAAGGATACCTTAAGGATTACACGGAGATGGTTAGCAAAAAAAAAAAAGGAAAAAATATTTGTATACATGAAATCAATGAAATCCTACAGGATATGCGAAATCTATTGCAAAATAATGGTATAATGAGAGCCAAAAGGAAAAATCGAAATTGAATTGAAATCATTGAGGCCTAAAGTGTTGTGTTGTTTTGTTATGATTGTCCTGTTGATTTTCAAAAAAAATATTGTTGAAATAGAATTTTTTTTCAAAAACATAAATTTGCATGAGTAAATGCCACCAACATGCATACATTCCCTTGCCTTGCCTTGGCTTGTCATGTAAATAATCATACGGTAGCAAAAGCAAATGGGGTGTCCTTTATCCTTATGCCTTACATTTGAGCCCATGTATGATAGGAAAATAATGCCAAACGTACGATAAGAGTCTAGAGACCCTTGTTGACCTTTAAAAAAATTGAATTTTCTTTTCGGTTTCCTTTTCTTTTTTCTTCGGCTGCTTATGTTGGGGTAAACCAAAGGACAAACACTTTCCTTTTCCAAAGTCCTTTAAAAATTTGAATCCCTTAAAGTGAGAGAGAGAGAAGGAGATGAGTTATAGGCCTCTTTAGTTTGGATTGATTGGTTTGTTTGTATGCAAACTGAAAAAACGAATTGAATTTTTTATGATTTTTTGATTTTTTAATAATGATAAGAAGTGTTAAATTGTTTACTTCTCTCTCTCTCCCCTCTTCCCTCTCCCTTTGAATACTTTTAAACAGATCCTTGTTACCTACATGTTTATGCATTAACGGACGTTGCCATGAGAATCCCCAAAAAACGGTTAGGATTTCCATTACAATAGTGTCGCTTAAAAAAGGGATTTTTTTCTTTGGAAAATTGTCAATTGATTTCTCTTTTAAGGATTATGATGAAAACTTCTATGCAAATTTGTAATTTGTTTACTTGCCCGTTTAAAATAGAAACCCAGATAATAAAGGACAATAAAAATGTATGAATGCGTTGTTCGGCTTGATTGAGATCTAGGGATTATGCGAAAAAGTTAATTTCATTATTTTTTCGAATGCCAAAAGCATTTAAGATATTTTGACAACAATTTGTTTCTTGGAAAAAGGGTCCTTTTACTCATATGTACATTCATATTGATTTTAACATCCATAAACACTTCCAATAAATTTTTACTCATCGTTTTACCTATCAAATTCATCGTTATTTGTTTAATATTCACTTTTATTAAGTCAATATTCAGTTAATTGTGTACAATATTTTAAGTGTTCAGGGCAATCAGCTTAATCAATATTTATTATGCATCTCGTAAACAAAAAATGTGTCAACACATACATATATACATAATTGGTCATTACAATCCTTCAATCAGAATTATTAATCTAGTTTCTCACACCACTTATGTTGTGTGTTAATTTTATTCCTAAGTGGCGGGCTCTTTGGTTTAAAGTCGACTCTGAACGACAGATTTTTATTGAGAAACTGTTCATAGCAATTTTATTTACCTTCAAGGTTTTTGCCAGAAATCTGCTGAGAAGAAATTGCCAAAGAAATACTTTTTTTATTTTGTTTGATGTCTTCCTGGGGCTCGAACACTGGCTTTACGTCTAATAAGCTAACACACTACCCACAGCAGACTACGGCGACTTCTTATATGTCAACAGTGTTCGGTTAATTGTCATATGCTCACTAAACACTCACTCTGACAGTGCTGCATTTTAAGTTTTACTCAATATTATAAAAATTTGCATATTTATTGCGCAATTATTAATTAAAAGTTTTTGTGAAATATTGATCTCAATAATGGCGTTTATACTATGTTCAGACATGTAGTTTTATTAAATCAATATTTGGTTTATGGAGAACAATATTTTTAGCGTTGAGACATATAATATACGAAAATTTATTTGACAGCTGTTAAACAAAACAGCTGATTGACAGAAAACAATTTAACATTGGAAAAGTTATTGCTAATGATTAACCGAAACGCCGAGCTATTGCGGTTGATAGGGACTACTTGTGACTCCAAAGTGACTTTCCTCAGGAGTATGAGATATAAAAATTTGATAATATTGGATAGCTTGTAGAAAAGAAAGCTGTTGGTTATGGCACTGTCGTTGTTTACATTTTGAGTTGTCAAATATCAATAGAAAGTGTTCGGAAGATTGTAGTATGGTCACTGAACGTACTTATGACAGTGTTGTATTTAAAATTTTTCTCAATATTATAACAATTTGCATTTTTATTGAGCAATAATTAATTGAAATTTTATATGAAATATTGATTTCAATAATGGCATTTATTGCGATTTACACAATAACAGTATCTGTCTGAACACAGTACTATTGTGAGTTACGCAATAAAGGTGGATATCTGAACATAGTAGGCGATGGCAAATAAGAAAAATTAAGTTCAATTATACCGGGTGGGCTATGTATTGGTTTCAATTTGAACCATCGGTTATTTCGAATCTGGCAATACTTATGTCATTCTATTTTGTCACAAATTTAAATTTTTTTTATCCCCACTGGACCTAATGAATCGATTTACGTTTGAGCTACGTTGGTCTTTATTAGAAATTTATTTTCAAAACTAAAACAATTGATCGGAAATTGCATAAAAATGTCGCATAAAATTTGGTCGCGGAGAAGGACCAACAGTGCCCGGTATATGGAAGTTTATTGCTAAAGTTTGTAAAACTAGTTCCATTGTTGATGCCCTAAGACATGAGCGTGATCGTAAACGGCGTGCACCCGAAAATATCAAAACTGTGGCTGAGAATGTCCGTGAGTATTCATCAACAGCAACTCGTCATCGTTCTCAAGAATTGAAACATTTAACGCACCGGTCTACGTTAGATTTTGCGAAAAGATCTCAGTATGACGCATTTTAACTGAAAAACTGGGTCGTAATCCTGACTACAGGGTTGGAATGGTATGTGTATGTATTTATGACGCCTTACAAAGTCAATTTGTTTAAAAGTTGAGCCGCATTACCATCCACTTCGTTCTCCCTTCGCTAGATGGGCCAAGGAGAAACTGCACAATGATGTTAATTTTCTTTTCTGATAGCCAGACTGCGATAAAGTCTCTGTCGAACGTTGCGAATAGTTCTAGGATTGTCAGGGAATGTCGCCGCTGCCTCAACCTTCTTTTTAAGCGATTCAGTGTAACACTTATCTGGGTCCCCGGACACAGAGACATTCCAGGAAACTGCAGAGTCGATGAGCTACTCAGGGCTGGCACACTTCTTCCGGAACCCTCTTCAATTAACTTGGAAACTTACCTCGCTCAAACTAGCCAGTGCGCGGAAATTCTCCCGCGTCGCCAACCTAGCTGGATCAATGAGGAGACCTACTCTACCGCTAGGCTCACTTGCCCTTCAATGGATAGATGGCGCACCGACAGGTTACTTGGTCGTAATATCATCTCGATGATCATGAGACACGCTGAAAGAATGCGTTTCCCATTTAACGATATCTGCCATGGATGCAGATCCGTTGAGAAAGAGGAGACTGTTATTCACTTTCAATGTAAATGACCATCTCTTGCGAGGTTCAGATATAGGTTATTTGGCTCTCCAAACCTACCCAGCTTGACGGAGCTATCCTCCATTGATGTTAGGGTATAGCCTCGTTTATCAAACTTTCCGGCTGGTTTTCCAGCGTGGGGTAGTCGTACTTCAGCGAGCCTCATTGGCTCGGAGGCACTTGGTTGGTGGTGCCACAACGGGCTGCTATGCGTGCTCAAGTAAGCTTTTGGTATAAAGCTACCACCCTAACTTAACCTAACCCCACGTATGTCAATTTTGCCAAAAAAAAAAATCATCTTTCGAAGGAAGTTAATTTTCAGCTTGGTGGGCTATGTTAATAAGCTCAGGAAACCCACACGTGAGCAGAGGCATCATATTGGTCCCTATTTCTTTGATTTTCTTGTGCCAGATCTTTATGGGATTGATGTGAATGATGATTGGTATCAACAGGATGGTGCAACTTGCCATGCATTTCATGCTACAATCGATTGATTTCGTCAAACGTTTGATGAACGAGAAAGAAGCTGAGATTTGACGCCGTTGGACTCTTTTCTGTGGGGCGCAATTAAAGAAAGGATTTATGTCGACGAAACAGACATAATTGAGCATTTGATGGCCAATATTCGTTTCTGCATAGCTGAGAGACGACTCTATACGCTCGAAAAAAAGCACGAAAATTAGTTGGACCGAAGGAGGTATTGTAAGTCAGCCGCAGATGTCTTATGGCTGAAATAATATTTCATTTCTAACCGATTGAATTGCACAACAAATAAATAAATTTGGGAAAATTTTAAATGGTTTTTGGTTTATTGAATTCTTAAATTCAAACTCTTAAATGGGCCACCCTTTACTTACTTGATCGCACAAGAGACCAAAAAAATGTGCAATATTAAGATATTTTCGAAAAACTTTTCGAAACACTATTTTGCACGAAATTTACCAAGTGAAAGTCTATTCAGCGTTTTCAATGAAAATCTTACAGCGTTGCTAATGGCTAATGTCGTCAATAAATTGTAAGCCCGCGTGTATCTCCCTAACCATAATGTAAACATAAACTTTCACTGTCAATTTTTAAAATTCAAAAGCGAAAAAAGTTCACCTTTATTTCATTAACGGAATTTCGATTTCCCTTAATATTCCGTTAAGTGAGTGAAGAGGGAAGACAGTGAAAGTGAGCAGCTTGTTTTTTCCAGCCACAACTACTACTACTGCTTACTTAATGGGCTTATTGTTTAATGTCATTAAAAAGCAAAATTTTTGTGTCGCCTTATCTTTTAACTCCATTTGGTTGCAAAAAAAAACAGAAAGGAAAACTTTTTAATCTCTAGCCAAGCCAGTTGCGACCTACTGGCCAAGAAAAACGATAACCAACTATGATACAAAATGAAAACAAAATGAAACTTTTCTTCGGTTTGTAAAGAAAGAACTTCAGGCTATACCCCATGAATATTAAAAAGAATCGTCCAAAAGAGGAAATGCAAACTCGTACTCGTACTTCTATGATTATTTTTAAAAATCACATCTCACCCAAAAAAAGAAAAACAAAAACATTAGCCAGCCATAATGAGCTAGCCTTTTGGAAAAAAGGATGGACCCTGTCAAAAAACTGTCATTTTAATGTTTTTTGTTACTGCTAATACAGCAGTTTGTAGATTTAACGAACATTCGACTCAGTAAACATTGCATTTTAAGAACACCACAGAAAAGGAAGACGATAACTGAAAATTTTCTATAGCAAATAGTTCGATAACTGAAAAGTTGTTATAGAAAATAGTTCGATAATTAAAAATTTCTTATAGAAAATACTAGTAGTTCGATAACTGAAAATTCCTTATAGAAAATATTTCAATGACTGAAAATTTTCTGTAGAAAATAGTTCGATAACTGAAAAGTTTTTATAGAAAATAATTCGATAACTGAAAATTTATTATAGAAAATTCATCGATAACTAAAAATTTATTATAGAAAATATTTCGATAACTGAAAATTTATTATACAAAATTCCTCGATAACTGAAAATTTATTATAGAAAATTCATTGATAATTGAAAAAAAAAATTCACTGATCACTGAAAATTTTTTATAGAAAATTCATCGATAACAGAAAATTTTTTATAGAAAATTCATCGATAACAGAACGTTTCCTATAGAAAATTCATCAATAACAGAAAACTTCCTATAGAAAATTCATCGATAACAGAAAATTTCCTATAGAAAATTCATCGATAACAGAAAATTTCCTATAGAAAATTCATCGATAAACAGAAAATTTCCTATAGAAAATTCATCGATAATTGAAACTTTTCTATAGATAATTGAAAATTTTCTATAGAAAATTTTCGATGAATTTTCATCGATAACAGATAATCATCTGTTCATCGATATAGAAAATTTTCGATGAATTTTCATCGATAACAGAAAATTTTCTATAGGAAATTGATCGGTAATTGATATTTTCTTTAGAAAATTGATCGGTAATTGATATTTTCTTTAGAAAATTGATCGATAATTGATATTTTCTTTAGAAAATTGATCGATAATTGAAAATTTTCTATAGAAAATTCATCGATAATTTAATAGTTCTGATAGAAAATTCATCGATAATTGAAAATCTTCTATAGAAAATTCATCGATAATTTAATAGTTCTGATAGAAAATTCATCGATAATTGAATAGTTTCTATAGAAAATTCATCGATAATTGAAAATTTTCTTTAGAAAATTCATCGATAATTGAAAATTTTCTATAGAAAAAGGTTCGATAAGAGAAAATTTATTATAGAAAATTAATCAATAACTGAAAATTTTCAATAGAAAATTACTCAATAACTGAAAATTTTCTATAGAAAATAGTTCGATAACTGAAAATTTTCTATAGAAAATAGTTCGATAATTGAAAATTTTCTATAGAAAATTCATCGATAATTGAAAATTTTCTATAGAAAATTCATCGATAATTGAAAATTTTCTATAGAAAATTCATCGATAATTGAAAATTTTCTATAGAAAATTCATCGATAATTGAAAATTTTCTATAGGAAATTGATCGATAATTGAAAATTTTCTATAGAAAAAGATTCGATAACAGAACATTTATTATAGAAAATTAATCGATAACAGAAAATTTATTATAGAAAATTAATCGATAACAGAAAATTTATTATAGAAAATTCATCGATAATTGAAAATTTTCTATAGAAAATTCATCGATAATTGAAAATATTCTATGGAAAATTCATCGATAATTGAAAATTTTCTATAGCAAATTCATCGATAATTGAAAATTTTCTATAGAAAATTCGTTGATAATTGAAAATTTTCTATAGAAAATTCATCGATAATAGAAAATTCAATAAATATGAATTTGGTATAGAAAATAGTTCGATAACTGTGAATTTTGTTTAAAAAATAGTTCGATAACTGTGAACTTTGTTTAAAAAATAGTTCGATAACTGTGAATTTTGTATTGAATATAGTTCGATAACTGTGAATTATCTATAGAAAATAGTTTGATAACTGAATTTTCTATAAAAAATAATTCGATAACTGTGAATTTTTTATAAAAAATAATTCGATAACTGTGAATTTTCTATAAAAAATAATTCGATAACTGAAAATTTTTTATAGAAAATAATTCGATAACTGAAAATTTTCAAAAAACTAACTTTTTCCTTAAAGATAAATCGGGCTAAATGGGATAAAAATGAACCCAGGGGGGAAAGGGCCAGCTACAGCCATAGTTTCAAGGTATCCAAAATAGGTACCTTACGATCGGCCTTTAATTTAAAACCAAATGTCGATTACTTACAGTTTTTATTGATGGCTGACAATTTTCTGGGCGATGACTAGAAATCCTTTAAGTTTAAGACTTGCATTTTTTGCCCGATGACTGCCATTTTTGTTGATGACTTGCGTTTTTATGTCGTTGACTCGGACTTTTCTGGTCGATGTATTGTATGTTTTGGTAGATGACTTGCATTTTTTTGTACGATGACTTGAACTTTCTGATCGATGATTTCCTTACATATACTTTGAGTTCTGAATAAGTTGGAGAACGCTTTTATTTTCTAACAAACCGGTTATACAGCAATTACATTCGTTATATCGGTAAGCTACTGTATTTTTGTTTTCACTTTTAAATATTTTTTTATTGTCGTTGTTGTTAATTTTTGTTTAAGTTTTATAAATTGGAGTTGGAAGGGCTAGATTTAAACAAAAAGGTAAAGTTTTGAGCGCCATTCTTTTCATTTCCTTGGCATTGTTTTGTTATCGTGTTGGGGTTTTTGTTTGGAGAAGGGGAGGGAGGTTAAAAACGTGCCCAGATGACTTGAAAGTTGGCCGAGACAAATGGAAGTAGGTACAGTAGGAAAACTGTTACTTAAACATTTTTTGATTAATCATTATGGTCATTAGATAAATGCTTCATCTTCCTTTTTTTTGCCTTTTTTGTTTTGTTTCTGAATTTCCTTTTTTTTGGAATTATTTTACGTTCTTTAAATATTTTTGCTTCGAAATTTAATCCGATTGGAGTATGAAGTCACAGAATAGGAGGAAGGGGAAAATGGGAGGGGGTGGTGGATAGATATGATGGAAGGACAGTGCTAATTATGAGTTTGATTTTAAAAAATTAAAATGGCCAAATAATATAACAGATTATGGATGACATACAACATTATTAAGAAAGTGCCTTATAAGGCATGTTATTTGCTTTCTTGAGTCAGTTTTTTTCCCCGACAAGCAGCATTTGTTGAAAAGGAAGGGCATCCTTCTTCATTTTAATTTCTTTTTCTACTCTATCATCGAAGTATCCTAAAACATATTTACCTGAGACTTGACTTAATAGTTTTTCAGTGTACTTATGAGGAATCATTACTTAAAGGATGCATTTCTATTTGTTTCTATCACATAAATTATTGAGTGAAGTCCTCTTTCGTTATTATAGTCTGATTATGTAGTATCCATAAATGATATCAAGTGTTATACGTATTTGGTATAAAGATGCGCTTTAGCACTGCGATCAAATGGTCTATAGCATATCTCTATAATGCCTTCTCTTAACCTATTGCCCCAGAAAAATTTCAGGATACTGCTCGGTGTCTGCAAGGATAATTTCCTGCCTAGTACCCGATATGTTTTAAGGTGTTTCTTCTGGCGATGCATTACTGCCCCTTGGGTCCTAACAACGTATTGAGATGATTCTTTACAATCGTTTCACAATCTACATGATGAGCTTAAAACGTGTCCGAATGACAAATTTTTTAAACAGTTTTCATGACAATTTTTTAATTTCTCTCAAATTTTTTTGCTGCAATTTTGCTGAGGGAAAGATGCCGACGAAATATTTTTCATATTTCGTTTTTTTCGAGATGTCTGCGTTGGGGTTTGCCCCAACCACTAACGTCTAATAAGCCAACACAATACACAGCAACCGTTAATTGCTGCATATCAACTCATTACATAATTGCTTGAGAAGAACCTTTCCCTCTCTTTGAACATACCTTTGAACATACCTTTCCAAACATGCGCCCCCACTCTACAAATGTGTTCCTATCTTATCAACGGCGTAGAATTTTTATTACTCGCAAGCTCGTCTACTTTCTAATTGCCGGGATTTCCAACATGACTTAAGACCCAAGAGAGGGTAACCTTACTCCTAGCCTACCTACCTAATTTAGCTTCCCCAGACAGTTCTATAATATTTTCGATGAAATCTCATAACAGCCGAGTGCTCAAACGAACAACCTCAATGTGACCCGGTAGATATAAGAATCCGGCTACCTCGACTCTTTCAACCAGTTTGTAAAGCGATACAACATTCAAAATGGCGGATACAATATGGCGCTAACAATTTTCAAGTAAATCTGATTAATTTTTATAAACCTCGATTAACATATTGGATCCGCCATTTTGAATTTTTAATATGTCAATGACGAAATGTAATCAACTACCAAAAAAACCTCCCAGTAACAATTTTGAAGTAAATCTGATTAATTACACAGCCCAGCGTGAGTTTTGGAAATAAGATGGCTCCAGATGTTTTCGGGGGTCACTTATTACAGATCTTCATTCAGATTTATAAAATGCAAAATGCAAAATGGCCGATCAGCGGCCTCCAAAAACCCCGAGTAACAATTTTCAAGTAAATCTGATTAATTTTTATAAACCTCGACCGCTATATTAGATCCGCTATTTTGAATTTCTTAAATCTGAATGAAGATCTGTAATCAGCGACCCTAAAAACCCCTGAGTAACAATTTTCAAGTAATTATTAATTAATTTTTAAGGACCTCCGTAATGTGAATTAAACAGCCTTGCATGCCTTTTGCAAATAAGATGTTTTCGGAAGCATTTTGCGGGTTTTTGGGTTTTTGGGGCTCACTGATTACAGATCTTCATTCAGATTTTTAAAATTCAAAATGGCTGATCAGCGGCCCCCAAAAACTCTTCAGCAACAATTTTCAAGTAAATCTGATTAATTTTCGTACACCTCGACCCCTATATTGTTCCGCCATTTTGAATTTTTAATATCTCAATGAAGATCTGTAATCAGCGACCAAAAAAAACCTCCGAGTAACAATTTTCATGTAAATCGGATTAAATTTTAAGGACCTCCGTAATGTGTTTCTTTTTCTCTTGCATTCCTTGACATAAACCCACCCCCTTCTTTAAGGATGCGTGCAATTAATTTGGTTTTGGGCCCATCTTAGAGAGCAAAGATCAATTGACAATATTTGAGATTCGATTGAGTCGAATGCTTGATTGAATAACCTCAATTTGAGCCGGTAGATATAAGAATCCTATAAGAATCCTCGAATCTTTCAACCAGTTTGTTAAGTGGTACAACATTCAAAATGGCGGTTACAATATGTCGCAAACAATTTTCAAGCAAATCTGATTAATTATTATAAACCTCGACTGCCTCCTACTTTAAGAGTGCATGTAATCAATTTGGCTTTGGGCTCAGTTTGAAGAGCAAAAATCAATTGTCGATTTCTGCCAATATGGTTCTAGCTTATCTCTATAATTCTTTAAAAATGGCCAAAAACGCTATCTTTTTCTCGAAAAACTGATGGAAAGTTTTTAAACCTAGATTCATGTTCAGCGTGCAAAATGCCTTCGGAAACACCTGGAGCTATCTTATTTGCACATAAAAACTCCAAATTTGCAAGGCTGTGTTACTGATTACCGAGATTTTATTGGCAAAATTGTCTAGTTAAAGATAGTCTTTTTGGCAAAACTATGACTGACAGGAGTTATACGATCGATATTACAAAAATACCTTCTTAGGACCCAAGTAGGCGATGCTTTTTGCGGCTTCAATTTTATAGAATAAATTTTTTTATTCGAAATCTTTATTTAACTAAACACGGACTTTCCATGTCCTTTCAATTGAATTGGATTTTCTTTTTTCAATTTATTGGAATTCATATGATGATTAAAGAAGTCCTACAATTTCCTTTAAACACCTTATCTAAATACCCCAACACAATTGTCATTCACTTAATTATTTTCATTATCCAATGACTGACTCACAAAGACTGACTCACAGCGACTCACTCTATCATTAATCACTTACGATACCAAGCCAAGCCAAAAAAAAAAACGAAATCCCCTCTCTCTTAACACCAAATACAGGACAAAAAAGTAAAAACTTAAATCAACAAAATTAAGAAAATTACGAAAAAGTCAAGTAAGGAAGGTAGGAAGGGAACGTATACCCCTTAAGTGCGGGGCGAGTAATTTAAAACCACCTTAAGACCAAAATTAAAACTCAAACAAAAAAAAAAAGAAAACAAAATTATGGTGAAACAATTAACAAAGAATACCAACTTTGACAGCACACGTTCATCATTTATTTTTAGAGAAAGACAAAAAAAACGTATTTAAACAACTTTTTTTATAAAAAAAAAATACCAGGATTTTTAAAAAAAAATTCTAAAAAAAAATTCATTAAAATAATTAATTTATTATGAAAACCATCAGCAGCTTTAGTTAATGAGAAGCAAGCGTACTTCATTATATCCTGTTTGAATTTATTTTATTTTTTTTTTTAATTTTTTTTGTTAAAAAAAAATTTTTAAAAAACTGGAAAACGCGCCAAAAAAAATTTTGAAAAAATTCTACAAAAAAAAAATTCAATTTTTAATGCAAAAAAATAATAATTTAAGGGTTATTTTACACACAGAAATACTAACACGTCATGTACAGTAAGCGTCAAAAAAACTGTACACTAAGCATGAAGTTCTAACAGTCATCAAACTCATTTTTTATCACTTAAGGAGAGTGCCCGAAAAAATTTGTTAATATTTCAAATTTTGTATTTTTTTTTTAATTTTAAAACTGAAAATTTAAAAAAGATTTTAAAATAAAAATAACGGGCATTTCTTAATGTATACTATTATGTTTTTAACTTTTTAAAAACGTTAAAAATATGAGTTCGTAGATTGCAAATAAAATAAAAATAAATTTGTGATTAATTTTAAATCAATTCTTTATTCTTTGCATAATTCTGTTTGCCACTGTTGGATATTGATTTACACAATAACAATTTACTTCAGTTTGTATCCTTCTTTCACACTCTTCCGCATACGCAATAACAACTGTTCGTTATTCTTCTCTGCTTACAATCATTTTCTAAGCCACAACACAATATTCTCTTTACACACAACTCGTGGAGACGTCTTTACATACGACTGACTGAATTCTAACCTTCAATCGACGTTGACTGCTCTTTCTTGCCTTTTATATAACAAGTGTCAGCAGTCTGATGAATGCACTCCAAGGAGATTGTCTTCTAGAAATATCTAAAAACGTAAACAAGTTGCTTTCATTATTGTTGTTTGTGCATCTTGTTTCCATTCGTCCAGTCAACGTAGTTGTTGCTTGGGTATTTGTCTACCTGCTATTATTTTTTATACTGCACTTTGTTTTTGTTTGTTTACTTCTTTCTCCGCAGCACTTTGTTGTTGGCTGTTTACATTTTTCTCCTTTATATTTTTTTATGCTGATGTTTATTCATCAATCCTGTAAACAAGCTATATTTTTTAATTATTCGTTGATTACGTAAACAAGTTCATTGTTTTGTTTCTGGAGCTTTTGTTTATCATTTTAATAACCTCATTTCCATTTTTGTAACAATATTTTTCTTAATGTACAGCTTCTTTTGATGCTCACTGTAGAAAGTTCGAAAATAATTTTTTCGATAACAAATTTTTTGTTTAAAAAGAAAGATCACAGAAATTACTGCGTGAAGTCCGATTTTGTTATTACAGCTCCGATTATGTAGTAACCATTAATGAATATATCAAGTGTTATACGTAGTTGTCGTAAAGAGGAGCTCTAGTAAAGTCAATTGTGTTTCCCTACAACTCTAGAGCGTATCCATATAATATCTTCTCTTAGAGTATTGCCCACAAAAATTTTAAGGTATTGCTCGGTGTCCGCATGGATAATTTCCTGCCTAGTACACGATATATTTTAAGGTGTTTCCACTTGCGATGCATTAGTGCCCCGTGGGTTCTAAAATATATTGAGATGATTCATTATCATCGTCACAGAATCTACATGATGGGCTTAAAACAAACCCTATTTTGAATACGTGTATTCTAAGGCTACAGTGCCTTTATAACTGATGGCTTACGAACTTCAGTTTATTTGTGTACTGTGTAATGCATGCTTCAGATTCCCTCTTTGTATTGTAATTTTTAAATAACAGTTTTACACCATTTACATTACTTATCTTGGGGGGCGGTACCTACAGTTTTAAGTCGATTCCGAATGACAGATTTTGGAGAAACTTCTCATGGCAATTTTATTTTCTCTCAAAGTTTTTCCCAGAAATCTGCTAAGAGGAAGTCATTGAAAAAATGTTTTCCAAGTTTCCTTTTGTTTGAGATATTTGACTGTGGCCTTACGGTCTGACAGGCCAACACCCAACCTACTAGACTAAGAAACGTTCTAACGACTTAAGGAGAGTGTCCGAAAAAATTTGTTAATATTTCAAATTTTGTATTTGTTTTTATTTTAAAAACTGCTAATGAAACAATTTTATAATAAAAATAACGGTAAGCCAACACACTATCTCATAGAGTAAGTCGAGTTCTGACGACTTAAGGAGAGTGCCCGAAAAAATTTATTAATATTTTGAATTTTTATTAGTTTTATTCTTTAAAAACTGCTAATGATACAATTTTATAATAAAACAAACGGTAATTTATTAATAAAAATATTTTTTTAGTGTACATTTTCTTTTGATGTCCACTGTACAAAAAACAGCAACATTTTTTTCGATACCAATTTTTTTTTTTTTTCGAAATAATTAAAAAAAATTTTATGTGTTGGCACACGTTCGTCATTTATTTGAGTTTTTTTTTTTAAAAAATTGAAATATTTTTATACAAAAAAAGAAGAAAAACAAATCTGTTATATTCTATAAAAAAAAGAGTTGAAAAAATGTTTTTTACCTTAAAAAAAAATTCATTAAAATAATTAAATTATTATGAAAACCATCAGCAGCATTAGCTTTCCACACCCAGACGTAAAACTCACTGAGGGAGAGATTTTTTTTCAACTCGAATATTTGTATAGAAGGCAGGATTGTAAAAAAATTTTAAATTTAAGGGTTAAATTTTTTTATATAAAAATACCCATAAATTGTTGAAAGGATTTTAAGGTCCTTTTACTTTTTTATTTTCATTATGATAAAGGCGAAACCCTTTTTTTAATGCATATTTTGTCGTAATATTAGAGTACTGGCTTACCGTGGTTCCAAACCCTAAAAAAAATATTTCCTGCGGTGACTTTTTCAGCAGTATGCTGAAAACTAAGAGAGAGAATAAAATTGCCATGAAAAGTGTCGTAAAAATCTGTAGGTACCGCCCCACTCATGGATAAAATTGACACATACAAAACTGGTGGTGTGCGTTGCTTGGTTTTAATCCTGACTACAGGATTTGTATTGATTAATTATGTTCAGTTGATGGAAAAATTTCAAGGTTTTTTAGAAATTTTACAGTTACGGCCATAAAATTTGATTTCTTACAATTAGTAACAAAAGGGTTAAGGTTTATCCTGAAGCATAATTTTTAAAGTAAATCTTTTAAAAAGGATACACATGCCCTTAAAAGTATAAATAATCTGAATTCCTGTAGCATTCTAATATATTTTCTAAACTATTGATGTCAATACTCTTTGCACCACAAGATTACGTAGTGAAACGTGCACTCTATCCATCAAATTTAGTCAGTTTCCCAATATTTAACAAAATTCGGGCTTAACTTTGGAGCAGAGATCAGCAATGAATCGTTTTTCCACTACTTATAAGCACTCATGCAATTTTGAGTATGAATGAATCAACAGAATTGAAATTCAACTACTCTGATTCGTTCGTACTCAGTACAACATTGATTTATAAGTACAGGTTGCAATGAGTATGAGTATAATGTTGACATCAAACTCACAACATTCAAAATATGTTTGATTCATACGCTTACTCATTCTGATTCATAAATTTAGAAAAATTCTTCTAATACTTATAAGTGATTCAAGTGATTCGAATCATTCATCAAAATTTACAGCCTTTGTTGTTGTTGCATATAAAAACGAAGAAGAAAGGAAGACAAAGGCAACAAGCAAAGCATACTTATAATCTTCTTGTGATTATTACAGTGCTCGTACACGAATCATACTTATTTTGTGCTTCGTATAAATGTTAAATAGAGACGAGTTGAAGTCATGCGTATTGTTAAGTATGAGTACGACGAGTACTTTCAACTTTGCGTATGAGTAGTGTATGTATCATATTAAAATAAGTATGAATGCGTATAAGTATGATTTCAATCTACTTATCGTTTTGAATACTCGTTGCCCCGTAATGAGCGCGCCTCTTTGGAGTTTAAGTAGAGTCATTGTGCGCCCTTCATCCAGCTTTGGCTAGATTTTACGAGCCGCGAGATTTTACCCGCGGAATCGACGATCACATTATCAATTATGAGCTTGCAGGTCCTCATAGGGATGCCCAGCTTCGAGTACTCATCGGAGATTTTGATGGTCGTGTCCTGCCTGGCAAGTTCGTCAGCTCTGCAGTTACTCGGGTACCACTGTGACCCGGTACCCATACGATAAGGATATCATATCTTGTCGAGTTATCTCAGACAACCGAACACCGTCAAAAAAACCTACACGCTGTTGAAATCCAACAATTTTCTAACAGGTTTTACGTCTTCCTCTCTCTGTAAATATTTAAATTAAATTTATTTTTTTCTTCTCTACACCAAAAAACGATAAAAGCTAGCAGAAGCGTATAAAAAAAACTCATTTAAATTAGAAAGTGGTACAGCTGGGTCGTTGTTTGTACCCATGAATATATTTTGTGGGGTGTCGTTTTTTATGCGTTCAAAACGTTTAAAGCACCTCACTCTGTACGTTATTAACCCTTAAGACAAATGTAACTCGCTTATGAGGCTGTCGTCAGAAAACAAAAAAAATTCATTCTGGGATACACATTTTTTTTATGAATAAATTAAAGTGCCGACATTAAATTATTAAAAAAAAAAGTAAATTAAGGAATGAAATGTGATATTGAGCCATGCATCAGTCAGTTTTTTACAGTAGGCAATAAAGACTTTCGGATACACACTAAATGCAACCCTTTAGCAAGGATTACAACCTAACTTCTCACAGCATCCATGTTAAGTGTATTAAATTTTTTATTCATGAGTGGTGATTACCACAGTGTAAATTCGATTCTGAACGATAGATTTTTGAGAAACTTTTCATGCCAATTTTATTTACCCCGACAGTTTTTTCCAAAAGACTACTTACATAGATACAGGGTAACTGATATGTATTGCAACCAACTTCAGGTTGTTACCATTTGTAGTAAACCGCTCGTATGACAGCTGACAGATTTATTCCAGTGACAGTTCATTTTATTATTTATAAGCTTACAAAAGCATTTTGATCTATTGCATTCAGAAAAAAAGTTATTCGTGATGGAATTCAAGTGTGATAGTTTTATATTTGACTGGAAATCCACAGGTGGCTATCGTTAGAGCCCTCCAGCATTTAAATGTGAATAAATCTTTTGTTTCTCGTACCATTGCTCGTTACCGTGATACTGGCAGTGTTGCATCCCGTCCAAAAAGTAGACGAAAAAAAAAACGGTAACAACACCAGAAATGATCCGAAAAGTGAAGGCCAGATTTGATCGAAATCTATGCTGCAGTGGTAGAAAAGCGGTTGTTCGTGAGCTGAACACATCACGAGAACGGATGCAACACATATTGAAAAATGAGCTTGGACTAAAGCCATTAAAGTTGCAAAAAGTGCCAGAGCTCACCGATGGACAAAAAAAGTTGGACTGGAAAAAGCCAAGGAAATACTTCGCTTGCACGAAAGTGCCCAGTTACCGAATTTGCTTCTCTCCAATAAAAAGTCATTCCAAATTAAGCAGTTTGTGAACAAACAAAATGATCGTGTTTACTTGCCAAGGAGGTCAGCTGAAAATTTACACCTGCAATTGGCCGCCGATGGTAATGGTATCGGCCGCTGTAGCGGCTGATGGTCGCTCCCCGCTCGTATTCATCGACCGTGAGTTCAAAGTAAATGCCGAATATTATCGGGAAAATATCTTAAAGACAGTATTGAAGTCCTGGGCAGGCAAACATTTCGGCCGCAGACCATGTACATTCCAACAGGACTCTGCATCACCGCACTCAGCATGCTTCAACCAAGAATGGCTTAGAAAGAAGGTTCCTCGCTTCATTTCTACCGGATCTCAATCCGTTGAACTTTTGCGCCTGGGGCGTTTTGGAGAGTAAGATTCACACTAAAAAATACCAAAGTGTCGATCATCTCAAGACAGCACTTTGCCAGGAAATGGGCCAAAATACCACAAAGCCACTTTCGTGCATCCTGTGATGGCTTTGTCGGCCGTTTGAAGGCCATAATTCGTACCAAAGGTGGCCAATTCGAACAATTCTAAAATTTAATGTTTTTTCCTAAATTTTTTGCTTTTGAAAAATAAAATTGAAGTCGCCGTGGTCTAGTAGATAGTGTGTTGGCTTATTAGACGAAAGACCCGAGTTCGAATCCCAGGTCAGACATCAAAACGAAAATATGAAAAGACTTTTTCGGCGACTGGCGCTCAGCAGGTTTCTTGCAAAAACTGTAAGAGGAAAAATTGCCATGAAATGCTTTTCAAAAAAAAAAAAATCTGTCGTTCGGAGTCGATTTTAAACTGTAGGTCCCGCCACTCATGTATAAAATTAACGCACACAACATAAGTAGTGTGAGAAGCTAGGACGTTGTGCAATGAGTCAATTTGACCACCGGGTACTGCATTTGTCAGAATTTGACAAGTATACGTTCTCTAACCTAACCTAACAATAAAATTAAAAAAATATAGCGCTTTACTTTGTTGCATTATATATCAGCCACCCTGTACATAATTGGTCATTACAACTCTTCAGTTAGGATTACGACCTAGCGACCGGCCAAGGATGGATGAGGGCTGCACAGTAAGCTGCGCGCTTAGTCGGTGTCATTACGAGGCATTGCATAATGGGTATGTATGCGAGGCGCCTTTTTCTTGGACACTTTACTAACGACTTCTGTAGAAGCTGAAGAGATGAGGAAAAAAGGAGACCTACTGGGTACATGCCCGGCTATATGCCAAAGGAGAAGAAACTACTTGGGCACTTACTACATGGATGATCTGGAGGAACTGGATTGAGGTTGGCTGTCTGAATCGCTCCGAGTTTTTTCGAGACTAGGGGATAGTGAATAACTGTGGTAGCACAATGAGCCCAATGCGGCCTAAGTGAGTCCATCTGAATTTTTCTTAGAGGTGCTACCTACCTACCTAACAGTGTGTATTTATTTTAAAAGTTATTCATAAAAAATAGGGGCAAAGGTGAATGACTATCACACAGTGAATGGGTCTTAATCCTCTTGGTATACATTAATTGTAAGAAATCAAATTTTATGTGGCGGAACTGTCGAGGATTGACTTTGGCAGCCTGAATCGGTTCATCGGGAGCTCGAGACTAGGGGATAGTGAATAACTGTGGTAGCACAATGGGCCCAATGCAGTGTGAGTCCATGTAAAATTTTTCTTGAATGGGCATACAAATTGTGTTAAAAATTTAGTTACCTAACTTCTAATGGACTAAGCATGCCTACTATTTTGAAATGAAATTTACGTTGTTGACGGTGATAAATTTTCATTTAGAGAAGGAGTACCAAAATGTGAAAAATCCCTTGACGTGTGCTTAACTTGTGCGCTTGTGTGGTGTCAGATGATATTCGTTCGGGGGTTAGGAAAAAAGAGTTAAAAAACTGAGTTACTCTTCGCATTCATTAAACATACAAAATTAAACATCAATGCAAGGGTTTTAAAGAAAAAAAAAAAAAATGGAAATCCATAAATTAAAAAACGTTCGTATGCAAATTTTTTACAAAAAACAAAAAACAACACAAAGACCCACAACGAACGGTAACAGGGGTATCAGTAGCAGCAATTATTCAGAGTACAAGCAAGTGAGTGTATAGCACGCGTCACCCAAAAATTTTTCTTTGTACAGAATGTATGGAGAAAAAAAAATCCAAAAACAATAGAAATCTTTTAACTCTGGGTGAGGTTTTTAGAAAAAAAAATCCTTTTTAAGGGTGCCATTTGTGTGTGTGTGTGAGTGAGTGTGAGTAAAAAGGGTTTAAAACTTGTATACGTAAGGCAAGAAATTTGCATTTTTTTTTTGTTGAGTTGAATTGAGTCGAGTCGAACACCTTTGTTTTCTTTTGTTTGTAACTCTTTTTTGTTTTTTTTTGTCGAAATTATTCTTCTTCTATTTCTATTTGAATTTACCGTTTTTGAAATTCATAAAAAAAATTATAAGCAACATATTGATTTTCCTTTGTTGTCTACTCAATGCGCCGGATACGGATGTTAAAGCTGCATCGTTCGTTTTCGAAATGTTTATAGTTTGGCTTGACTATGACAATTTGCATAAATTTTTAGAAAAATTAGCATTTGTTGTAGGGTCTTTGAACACAAAATATAAAAAGAGTTGTTATTTATTCATTAAAAATTCCTCTTTGTTTTGCTATTTGTAAGAATGTAAAGAGAATGCCAAGGTGTTTCCCTTTTCTTTTTAAAAACAAATCAGACTCATGTTAAGTACTTTCGTAATATCTTTTTGGTTTGCTTAATTTTCCTTCATTTACAGCTGCCCTTTTCCTAATTACTTTTGTGGCAATTAAGGACAAAAAAAAATTTTGCAAAAATCTCCAACAATCTCTTCAGCAGATTTCTGGCAAAAATTCCGTGAGTAAATCAAAAATCTGTCGTTCGGATTTGACACTAACCTGCAGGTCTCGATATTCACAAGGGGTGAGGTAAAGACATTAACAATCATTTACAAAAAGCTCGCCAGATATTTGGCAGCCTCAGAGCCATTTAGAGCACAACATCTGTCTCTCTGAGCGTGGAAATTGTAAAATTTAATACATACATACAGTAAGACCCCGTTTAACGCTGGGGTACATTTCAATAAGTTCCACCGCTAACCAAAAGAGCGTAAAACGAGGCAGTACAATTCGTATATAAGTTTACACCTACTTAGCAACGTTCATGGCAACTAATAAATCAACTGTGACGAAGGAAAGGCGTTGTGATTGCGACTTCGGAAAATACAGTTGGAGTCCTTTTTCCGGAACAGACTATCAAAAAAGCGTTGAAAAAGATACAGAGTTTAAGCCAGAAATCTGCTGAGATTAACTCGCCGAAGAAATATGCTCATACCTTACCTGGGATTTGAACTTGGGCCTTACGTCTAACAAGCCAACACACTACCTAGTAGTCTAATGCGACTATAAAATCCAGTCTTGGGACGATTGCAAAACCTTAAACATGTGGCATGGCTCTTGCAATATGTGAAAGACACGGAGTCATCGCAAGATCATGAACTACATCTAATCAAAGGCTCTAGCAAAAAACCAGCAGACCTTTATTGATCGTGAGAGAGAAGGCAATTTAACGATATGCGAAAGAATAAAAGAAAAAAATGATCTGCATATACGCTGGGAAGACAAGTTGCAGCCGAAGTGAATAGCAGCGGAAACCTTTGGAATGAAGTGAAAGCATTAACGCAAAATAGAGATTTATTTCGAAAATATTGTTACGTTTTTACCCGTTTTAAAAACGTTAAAAATATGAGTTCTTAGATTACAAATAATATAAAAATAAATATGATTTTAATTTTAAATCAATTTTTTATTGCTCGCACAATTCCGTGTGTCACCTTTAACGATTTGATTTAAACAACAACAATTTGCTTTTATTGTTATTTTTCTTTACACTCTTTCCCGTACACAATAATAATTGTTCAATAGATCTTTATGACAGAGATCTTCATACCACAATTCATTCAAGACTGACTGAATTCTTTCTGAATTGCCGTTGCCTGCTTTGCCTTGCCTTTCATATCGCAGGATAAGCAGTCTGATGATTGTACTTGAAGGAGAATATCTTTGTCGTCGCGAAATTTTTTAAATGTAAACAAGTTGCTTACGTTATTGTTGTTTGTGTATTTTGTTTACATTTGTCCTTGCACAATTGCTGTTGCCTTTTTTATACTGCACTGCTGTTGCCTGTTTACTTCTTTATCCTCTTTTTTATACTGATTTTGTTGTTCTATTTTTGTTTATTCGTTGATCATATAAACAAGTCCATTGTTTTTATTTTTGGAGCTTTTTTTTATCATTTTAATGACACCATTTCCATTTTGCGTAACAATATATTGAGGCCTTATGGAACCACAGGAACTTATATATGTTTTTTAAAGTTTCCCAAAATTCTGAATTGTTCTGAGGCCACAATACACGCCATTCTCGAGATAACCCATTTCACACATCTGAAAAAATTTTTAATTTTGTGAGGCGAGTGTGTGTCGTGTCCCTTTCTGGGTGGAACGCATCCAAGCGGATAAATCAGGATGAATAGACCCATAGCTTAGGTTATAAGTTTTGAGGACCGCTCTGGTTTGCAACTTATTTGCAAATATACATGCAACTAGGTATATTTTCCTTAAGAAAAATTTTTGGTAGTCAAATCGCAAGATCTCAGTGATCAGTTTACATCACCTGCACGTGGCATGATCTGTGTTGCATTTATCGATGTTCTGTTAAGGTCACATTGTGCTAGTCTCCAGATAATCCAATTTAGGGCAAAAGAAGTCGTTTATCATCGATCTTTAGATCTCGTCTTTGTTAGGGATTTCCTAGCTCGAGCTATTTTGAAAAAAATATGGATCGATGACGTCATCTGTCGAAAGTCCGCACCATACATAGGCTTTTAAGAATGCATTGAATTTCATGTTCACTTGCCAATTCATTCAGAAACAGATCTTATTGCTAAGAATGATTTTTCGATGAAGCTGTCAACTTTTGTGAATAAGAAAAGTTTTCCAGTAGGTCTAGTACTGTATGAGGCTTAGGATTGTTTATTAAGGGGTTGGTTTAATTGGCTCTTTTTTACGAACGTTAAAATAGAGATCAAGTTTCCAAGCAAATTGTGAAACTTCAAGCACATTTGAAAATTAACTTTTCACTTTTCACTGTTTTCAGTAAAGAATGCCAGTTAATCGTGAGTGAAAGACTTCATAAGTTAGCTTAGAACTAGAAAATGTTTCCTCCTTCAAAGTGTGGCATTTATTAATTCGAGAAGAATCCATTTGAGTATGCCCTCAACTAGCCTTTTTGTAGTATCACTAGATTGAAATTTTATTTAATAATTTCCCCTTCCACCCTAGCATCCATATTTCATTTGCGAGAAAAATAAAACCATTTTTATATGGACCCACTTAGTTCCAAGCAAAAATTTATAGTTAAGCCAAGAAATTGACAAATAATTTCATTTTGTTGTACTTTTTTTACGACAATTACGCGTTTTTAGTTTATTCGTATAAAAAAATCCGTTTTTTTTTGGTTGACTTCAATAAAATTGTCATAAAAATTTTCGAAATGATGCTTCACTTACACGTTTAGTGTCGCTAAACCCATGATGTCAATCAGCCCACTGCAACTAACTTCATAACAATTTGTATTCGATAAATGAACAGGGTAATATATCAAGGGATTTCTTACTATGTGTTATTTATTGAAAAGTTAAATATATCAAGAGTAAAAAGTGCTTTCGAATTTTGAAAATAATGCGTAACAAACCTCTTCAAAATATTTCATCTCGGAAACCTTTTGAGACTCCAAGGGTTACAACATCAACAGCAAAGGAAATAAGTAAGTTAGGCAGTGCTATCACTTGAAAAAGAGCAAAGTTTCTTACCGCTGTAGAGGAAAACAATAAGTTTGCACAGTGTACGGTGTTTTTAGGCAAGGGTAGATAGGTTTATAATCCTAGCACATGCTACACTGGATCAATCACCTGCTTCTCTGGAAAAATTTGATTAAGAAAACTAAAACAAAACAAAATAATGAGAAGAAATAAAAAGGAAGATGCCTTGTGCTAAGCTTACCATACACTCCTATACAGTAAGACCCCGCTTAATGTGGCGGTTACGTTCCAATAAATTGCAACGCTAAACGAAACAGCGTTAAACGAGGCAACAAGAAAAGTGCGTTCGTACTGTGATTGAAAGTTCGGCAAATATGGTTGGAATCTTTATTTCGAACAGACTAATGCACCATCCCTAGTGTAGAGCTTATGGATGGTGCATTGCCTTTTCAAGGAATCCCAGTATTACCGCGTAATACTGAAACAGCCTTAAGCGAAGCAACGTTAAGCGGGATCTTACTGTATTTCAAAGCAATTTAAGACTTTTATTAGCATGAATTCTAAATTTGTTACGATACTGCAGTTTCTTATTCCTTTCGTAAACTAGGATTAAGTTTCACGACTAAAACACATGGATTGATCTTTTATAGCACTTGGTCTTTGCAAACCTTTAGCCAGAATTACAACCTAGTTTTCAACACCACCTACTTACTTTACTTACTTAATTGGCTTTAACGATTAGCCTACCGCAACACATCCTTCTAGGCACCTTTGCTTCTTACGCGCATATGCCAGTTGGTTACACCAATCGATGACAGGCTCTCCTCGATTTTTTCCTTCCAACGGATACCAGGTCGTCCCCTTTGCCGACTTTCTCAGATACGTACATAATTGGTCATTACAACTCTTTAGTCAAGATTACGACATAGCTTCTCACACTACTTATGTTGTCTGCATTAATTTTATACATGAGTGGCGGGACCGACAGTTTAAAGTCGACTCCGAATAACAGATTTTTGAAATGCTGTTCGTGGCAATTTTATTTACGCTCGAGAGTCTTTGCCAGAAATCTGTAAGAGGCAATCGCCGGAGAAATATTTATTTTCATATTTCGTTTTGATGTCTGACCTGGGAAACGAACCCGGGCTTTACGTCTAATAAGCCAACACACTACCTACTAGACTACAGCGACTACTTCCGCAGATGCCGCAACACATTCTTTCTGGCGCCTCTGATTCTTGAGCGCTTACGCGCTATTGACCACACCAGTCGATCACAGAGCTTACAACGGAAACAACGTCGCCGACTTCCGCAGATACTCGCATCAAATACTCGTCATGCCGGAGCATCCTCCTCCATTCGAACGACATGGCCGAGCCAGCACAGCCGCTGGATATTAATATTCTGCACAACGTCTATGTCGTTGAGGAGCTCATACAGCTCACTGCTAGATCGAATGCGGAAATCATCGCCAACTCGCACTGGACCGAAGATCTTACGTAGGACTTTTCTCTCGAATACTCTCAAGGCAGCTGCATCAGTTCTTAATAGGGTCCATGCTTCTGCGCAATAAAGAAGTACGGGTAGGATAAGCGTCTTGTAGAGTATTAGTTTCGTCTTACGAAAGAGGTCTCTGCTACTCAATTGCCTACTGAGACCATAATAGCACCTGTTGGCAAGAGTAATCCTGTGCTTAATCCCGCTGGCTTGGCCTTGTCGTTCGAGTGGAGGAGGATGCTCTGACGAGATGCGTATTTGATGCGGGGATCTGCGGAAGTCGGCGAAAAGGACGACGTTGTATCCGCTGAAAGGACCAGAGGCAGAGGCCAGAGTACTTAACTCGACACTTTTTTTGTGAAAAATTACCACTGAAATGTACTCCCGCCTTTCGTAGAACACTTTCCATGCCTACGTTGTGTGTTAATATCAGCCATGAGTGGCGCGATCTTCAATTTAACATCGGCTCCGAACTACGGATTTGAAAAACTTTTCATGGCAATGTGATTTAGTCTCAGAGCGGTCGCTAGAAGACTTGTTGGAGTAAAGTAAGCTGGGCTTCGAACCACGTATTTTTGTCTATGAAGCCAAGATACTATCCAATAGACTACAGTGTGTCACAATTATTCATTCTCCGTTATGAAACTCGCTAAATGGTTAACGTTTTTGTAAGCACATGTGTACTCTAACTGACATACAAACACAATTACAGTTATTTGACAGCATAAAATACAAGTAAACACAGTCACATGTCAAAGTGCAAGTGGAAAATATTTACAAATAAAAACAACAACAACAAAATGAAAGAATATCATGTGATTTTTGTTATTGTCAACCACTCTACTACTACGCCGCAGCTCTTTGGATTGGTTTGGGTGCAAGTGTCATGGCAAAAACATGACTTACCTTTCAAACTGATGCTGATGATGATGTTGAGGATGCTGCTTTACAATACGTTACAGTTTTTATGATTTAAATAGGCCTCATCTGTATATACAACGCCGCCCCTTAAGGCTTTTTATATGAAAAACAATAACAATAACAAAATGACTAAAACTAATGCAATTAAATTAGAAATAAAATCTTAGAAATCTAACGCATCTACTCGTAACAAATCTACATTAAATGGCCTAAAATGTTACAGGCATGGGTAATAAGTTACAAGGGGGCAAAAAAAATAGGGGGTTGGTTAGATTTGTAACCTCTAAAATACTGTTGCGGAAAAAACAAACTGATGAGAATGACAGTTAGAGAGAGAGACAGAGAGAGAGAGAGGGAGAGAGAAAATAAACAAATTTGTTAATGTACTTTGAGGCGTTCAATGTAAATAAAACACGTAAACACATCTTCATCTTCATTTCATCATAATCAAAATTATAAACGCATGTGAGAAATATTATAACGGTTTGCAATAACCGAGAAGATACACTATAATCGAGAGAGAGAGAGAAAGAGAGGGCACTTGGTATACAAGTTAGTTGCATAATAGTGAATTCACCGTAGATTAATAGATAGCGTGTCGACTTATTAGATATGAGGCCTCGGTTCAAGCCCCAGTTCAGACATCACCACCGGCTTTCTCTCAGCAGATTTCTGTCAAAAACTGTCAGAGTAAATAAAAACTTGCCGTGAAAAAGTTTCTCAAAAATTTGTCGCTAGGAGTCCATTTTAAAGTGGAGGTTCCGTTACTCACGTATTAAATTAACACACCCAAAGCACATAAGTGGTGTTGAGAAGCTGGGCCGTAATCCTGATTTGCATCTGCATAACATAGTGGATGATAAAGACGGTTTTTCAGTATGTGATGTTGTCTCTCCTGATATCACAATCTCTTGTATATACTTAACAGCAAACTATGCTTGGCTAGGAGTATGTCTATGACATCAACATTTTTATTCTGAGGTGTATGGAAGATGGATCCGAGAACAGTCTATAGTTACAGATCTACTTAGACGATATACGACTGTGGCAGATATCACAACGACGTTGCAGATCGATATAATGAGTACCAGGACATAGAGATAATTCGGGTAACTGCGGAGTGGACGAACTGGCCAGAAGAGGCACGACCATCGAACTTTCTGATGAATTCTCGACATTGAGGAGATACCCGCAAGCTTGTAATTGACAATGCAATCGTGGAACGGCGCAGAAGATCTGGAGCGGCGGCTCCACATAAACTCCAAAGAAGAATGCTTAGCACTGTTATCGCGGTTATTTAGAGGCCATTGTATTATACGAACGCATGGTAGGCGTATTGATCTTGGCCACTTTCTAAATGAATTCTGCAGAAGCTTTGGAGATAAGGAGGAGGATGAGACTGTTCTTCATCTAATGTGTCCATGCCCTGCACCTGGATGTTTACTGTATGTAGGATATGCTTGAAATGTCATGCATTGATATTGGCTGTCAGAGTCGCTTCATCGGAAGCTTTCAATGGTTGCTGGACTAGGGAAAAATGTCAAACTGTGATTTTACAATAGACCCTGTGAGTGGCCTAAGTGAGTCCGTTCATAGCTCCTTTGAGGGGTTAGCCACTTCCATCTATCTACTTACAGATCTACCTGACCTGCCGGAATTCAAATTCTGTGAACAGGTTTTGATTTAAAACCAAAATCCTTGTTCTTGATATATTTATAACACAGAATATTGGCTCCTGATTTATTTATTAGGAATCCTGTCACTTTAGCCATCATACATACATACATAATGGGTCATTACAACCCTTCAGTCAGGATTGCGGCCTAGCTTCTCAACGCCACTTATGTGTTTTGGGTGTGTTAATTTAATACACGATTGAAGGGACCTACAGCTTAGAGTCGATTCCGAGCGACAGATTTTTGAGAAACTTTTCATGGCAGGTTTTTTGGTCTCAGAGTTTTTGAGAGAAATCCGCTGAGAGGAAGTCGTCGAAGAAATACTTTTTGTATCTTATTTTGATGTCTGGCCTTAGACTCTAACCCTGGTTTTACGTCAAATAAGTCAACACACTTTGGCGTATAGTGAAGCCATCACCTTTTAAACTGTCGTCTTTTTTTAAGAAAAGGAATTGAACGTTGTCCAATATCCCTTTATTGATAATAAGATAAGGTGTGATGTATGACGTCAGAGATTCCTAGTAAGCCAACTTACTGCGAAACTAAACTGCAGCCATCACGTTTTAAATGGTCGTCTTTTTCTAAAAAAAGGAATTGAACACGGTCCAATATTCCTTAATTGATAATGATGTCAGAGAGAACCCTAGTAAGCCAACATACTACCTACTAGACTGCAGCCATCACGTTTTAAACATCCAACATCTCTTTAATGACAATCAGATGTGGTGTGATATATGACGTCAGAGATGCATTTATCACGTTTTAAGCGGTTGTCCTTTTTTAAAAATGGAATTAAACGTGGTATTGGTAATTATTTTGTAATTATTTTTAAATATATTATCATACGATGGTCTATATAGTTTTATTGGTCTAGTAGGTAGTGTGCTTTCTTATTAGACGTAAAGCGAGGGTTCGAGTCCCGGGCCAGACATCAAAAATAAAGAAATACAAAAAAAGTATTTTTTCGGCGATTTCTTCTCTTTCTCTTCTTGAAAAGTTTCTCAAAAATCTGTCGTTCGGAGCCGACTTTAAACTGTAGATCCCGCCACTTCTGTATAAAATTAACACACACAACATAAGTGGTGTGAGAAACTGCGGGCTTCTTGGGGACGATTGCTGTAGACTGTCTAATGGTGAAGGTATAGCACTGGCCATTGTGTAGTCACCAGCAGCAACTCGTTTCCTTACCGTTCGCATCTTCCCTCTTTCCACCTTTCCTAAACCTGCACAATGCACTGCATGAGTAGGGGTCATCCCCTGAGTGCTGGTTTAATAAAAAAATAATAACAGGGATGCCTTATAAGTTTTCTTTTTTACTTTAACAGCTAAGCCTTAAGTCACACCATAACTAGTATTTCTTCTCTTTGCCCTTATACACCATAGTGTAGGGGGCTTTAAAAAAGTCTCATATGTCACAGTCCCCTAACATACATACATACATACTCGTATGTATACTTTGCAACACTGTCATTTGCTGTTCATGAATATGATGTTTGTCTGTTGGTTTAATTTTCATAGTTTATGAAATTTTTATGAGTACGAAAATGTTTGTTTTTTTCCAACTCTTAGCAGAGCCTAATGTAAAATCACTGTCAAATGGAATGTTATTAAGACGAGTATGAGTACAACAACTTAAATGCATAGAAAGGAGGAGGGGAGAGCAAAAATAAATAGAAAATAATAAAATTAAGGATATTAAAATTTGATGTCTAACTGTAAACACTGTAATAGATTACAACTAGTAATTGACTATCTGATATGCTAGGCTTTTATCCTGCTTACTAGCCAAAACATTATGAAATTTCTCCATACGAATGTTGTTGCCAAGCAGGGCAACACACGAAAATCAATATAATTGTGCTGTTCACGTGAGATTATTTTACTTTTAATTGAATTTAAATTAAAAAATTAATTTCATATCGTGAGTTAAAGAAAGTTCTCTAATAAATTCCCAGTAGACGCCTCTGATAGGTTAGGTTAGATCAGAGTGTTAGCTCTGATATCATGAAGCTCACTTGAGTTATGACACCACAAGTGAATGCAGTCCTTGTAAAGACCAAGTTCTATCAAAATCAGGGAAGAGGAAGATATTGAACCGCGCAAGGGTTGCACAACAAAACCACGATTATCCCGCACTGGAAAACCAGCCAGAAAGTTTAATGAACGAACCTATATCCATGATATCAATAGATGATAGCTCCTTCTAGCTGACAAGGAATTGGGAGCCAAATAACCTATATCTACACCAGAGATCAGCAATGAATCGTTTTTCCGCTACTCATAAGCACTCATGCAATTTTGAGTATGAATGAATCAACAGAATTGAAATTCAACTACTCTGATTCATTTGTACTCGCTACAACATTGATTTATAAGTACAGGGTTGCAATGAGTATGAGTACAACGTTAATAAAAAAACTCACAACATTCGAAATATGTTTGATTCATATGCCTACTCATTCTGATTCATAAATTTAGAAAAATACTTATAATACTTATAAGTGATTCGAATCATTCATTAAAATTTACAGCCTTTGTTGTTGTTGCCTATACAAACAAAGAAAAGACAAGACAAGACAAGACAAGACAAGACAAGACAAGACAAGACAAGACAAGACAAGACAAGACAAGACAAGACAAGACAAGACAAGACAAGACAAGACAAGACAAGACAAGACAAGACAAGACAAGACAAGACAAGACAAGACAAGACAAGACAAGACAAGACAAGACAAGACAAGACAAGACAAGACAAGACAAGACAAGACAAGACAAGACAAGACAAGACAAGACAAGACAAGACAAGACAAGACAAGACAAGACAAGACAAGACAAAGACAATAAGCAAAGCATACTTACAATCTTCTTGTGAGTATAGTAGTATTCGTACGCGAATCATATTTATTTTGTGCTTCGTGTAAATGTTAAGTAGAGACGAGTCGAACATCATAACATCATACGTATTGTTAAGTATGAATACGACGAATACTTCCAACTTTGAGTATGAGTAGTATGAGTATCATAATAAAATAAGTATGAATGCGTAAAAGTATCAGAAATTATAAGCATGACTCGAATCTACTTTTATTATTCACTTTCATTGTCAGTGACCGTTTCTTGCCAGATGCAGATAAAGGTTATTTGACTCCCCATTTCTTGTCAGTTTGACGGAGCTATCATCTATTACTGTGAAAAATAAAGCTTCGTTTATCAAACTTTCTGTCTGGTTTTCTAGTGTAGGGTAGTCGTGCTATTGATGGGCAACCCACCCATTGACCAATTTTTACATTTTTCCTCGTTTTGTTCATAACATTTTTCCTGTGACCTCACAACGGGCCGCTATGCGTGCTCAAGTGATCTTTTAATATCAGAGCTACCACTCCAACCTAACCTAACCTTGATTCGTTTCAGATGTGCGAGCTGGGATTTAAACCATGAACTCTATTCTTATAAGCACAAACACAAATTATTAGACTTTGGCGATTTCAACAGAGGGTAGAAGAACCAGGAACTGTACACTATTAAATAAAAACAGAATATTCTAGACTTCCGTGATTTTGACTGAGGACAGAGCTTAAGTCTTTATGTGTGTAAGTGGTTCTAAAAGTATGTCAAGCATTTTCGATCAACATTCATACATAATTGGCCGTTACAACCCCTCAGTCAGGATTAAGACCTAACTTCTCACACGACTTATGTTGTGTGTGTTAATTTTATACATAAGTGGCGGGACCTACAGTTTTTTAAAGTCGACTCCGAACGACAGATTTCTTGAGAAGCTTTTCATGGCAATTTTTACTCTCAGAGTCTTTGCCAGAAATCTGCTGAGAAGAAGTCGCTAAAGAAACATTTTCCGTTTTGATGTCTGACCTGGTATTCGAATCCGGGCCTTTTGTCTAATAAGCCAACACACTACCGACTGGACCACGGCGACTTCAGGAAAAATATACGTTCTTGTGGTGCCACGAGTAAAAATTTCTTTTGGAATGTTCAAGTCGTATGGTGGGACTTCAATGATATCTTTCACTAATGATGCCTTTTATCAAAGCAATTTTTGCGAATTGGTTTTGTTATCCTTTACGTTTGGTAGTGTAACATATGAAGCCTCAATGTTTAGTTACAGTAAAACCCCGCTTAACGTGAGGGAAACATTCCAATAACTGCGTTAAATGAGGCAACTTAACACGTACATGTACATGTCAATACATTGGGAACTTCCGGAAAGTACAGTTGGAATCTTTATTCCGGACAGGCTAACAAAAAGCGTTTGAAAACGTTACATAGCATACACCGTCGCTATATGTATAGTGCACCGCTTTTGGTTGGTGCAGGACCGTTTCATTTGCACACATTCACAACAAGTAATCAATACTGTGTGCGATTTAGGGGAATCCCAAGACTACCGTGTAATACAGAAGCAGCATTAAGCGGGGGCTTACTGTACTTATAACGTGCATGGTTCGAGTAGTTCAATTGAAAGCGGTTTAATCTTGAAGGCGAAGGTAAAAATTGAATAAAGTTAATAGAAAATAGTTTTCTTTAATTGAAATTCTATTCGATGTAACAAAAATCATGAAAAAGAAGAATTTCTTTTTAAAATTTTATTTTAAAATTCAAGAGCACTAGTTAAATAAACATTGAAGGGAAATGTGAATGCATTTTATGACTCAAATTTCTAATCCATTACGTGTTTGAGTTATTTGAGTCATTTGAGTGATGAAGAAAGATCATCAGCTTCATTTAATGTTACTTGAATCATAAAGATTAAAATCAACGCTCTTTGACACCAGCCAAGGCTGGTGTGTCTGTGTCCTCTCTCTACCATCACTGGCTTTATCTCAACATTGTATCGAAAGAAAATTTCCAAAAGAAAAAAAGAAAATCTTACAAAAACGGAAAACAACATTCCAATTGCAAAAAAAGAAGGAAAAAGAACCAGGAACTGTACACTATTAAATAAAAACAGAATATTCTAGACTTCCGTGATTTTGACTGAGGACAGAGCTTAAGTCTTTATGTGTGTAAGTGGTTCTAAAAGTATGTCAAGCATTTTCGATCAACATTCATACATAATTGGCCGTTACAACCCCTCAGTCAGGATTACTACCAGTTTTTAAAGTCGACTCCGAAACGACAGGATTTCTTGAGACGCTTTTCATGGCAATTTTTACTCTCAGAGTCTTTGCCAGAAATCTGCTGAGAAGAGAGTCGCTAAAGAAACATTTTCAGTTTGATGTTACCCTGGTATTCGATCCGGGCCTTTGTCTAATAAGCCACACACTACCGACTGGACCCGGCTACTTCAGGAAAACTATTACGCATTCTTGTGGTGCCACGGTTTAAAAATTTCTTTGGAATGTTCAAAGTCGTAGGTGGGACTTCAATGATATCTTTCACTAATGATGCCTTTTATCAAAGCAATTTTTGCGAATTGGTTTGTTATCCTTTACGTTTGGTAGTGTAACATATGAAGCCTCAATGTTTAGTTACAGTAAAACCCCGCTTAACGTGAGGGAAACATTCCAATAACTGCGTTAAATGAGGCAACTTAACACGTACATGTACATGTCAATACATTGGGACTTCGGAAAGTACAGTTGGAATCTTTATTCCGGACAGGCTAACAAAAAAGCGTTTGAAAACGTTACATAGCATACACCGTCGCTATATGTATAGTGCACCGCTTTTGGTTGGTGCAGGACCGTTTCATTTGCACACATTCACAACAAGTATCAATACTGTGTGCGATTTAGGGGAATCCCAAGACTACCGTGTAATACAGAAGCAGCATTAAGCGGGGGCTTACTGTACTTATAACGTGCATGGTTCGAGAGTTCAATTGAAAGCGGTTTAATCTTGAAGGCGAAGGTAAAAATTGAATAAAGTTAATAGAAAATAGTTTCTTTAATTGAAATTCTATTCGATGTAACAAAAATCATGAAAAAGAAGAATTTCTTTTTAAAATTTTATTTTAAAATTCAAGAGCACTAGTTAAATAAACATTGAAGGGAAATGTGAATGCATTTTATGACTCAAATTTCTAATCCATTACGTGTTTGAGTTATTTGAGTCATTTGAGTGATGAAGAAAGATCATCAGCTTCATTTAATGTTACTTGAATCATAAAGATTAAAATCAACGCTCTTTGACACCAGCCAAGGCTGGTGTGTCTGTGTCCTCTCTCTACCATCACTGGCTTTATCTCAACATTGTATCGAAAGAAAATTTCCAAAAGAAAAAAAGAAAATCTTACAAAAACGGAAAACAACATTCCAATTGCAAAAAAAAAAAGGAAAACGGGGAAACAATAATCAATTCCCTTAAACCATATAATTATGCAATGCAGGTGTTTGCTGAGCCAGGGGTGCATGACTGCATGTCTGCAGAATAAAATCTGAAAAGTACCGGTGCATACCGTTACTGCTAACAGTTCAAGACAATTTTAAGCAACACATGCCACAATTATATTCATCTGCACTGGAGAGGGTGAAAAGCAATTACTTAAGGATGTCATAGAAAACACCGAAGAAGTGTTAGATTGTCTTCAAACAGTTTCTGCAATCTAAAGATTATTGTGTCCTGCTATCAAATGTAAAGCATGCAACGGTTTTAATACAAAAAAAAATTTAAAAAAAAATCAATTAATACCGTATTTACATACACTCAGACGTGATTGGTCATTACAACCCTTCAGTCAGGATTACGACTTAGCTTCTCACACCAATTATGTTGTGTGCGTTAATTTAAAATCATCTCCGAACGACAGATATGAGAAGCTTTTCAAGGCAATTTTAAAGGATCCGCCAAATACTTTTTTTTTTTTTTGAAAAAATTTCTGAATATTTCCTTAAATTTCTTTTTTTTTTATTTGAAACTACAATCCTTCCGTTTAATCATGGAAAATAATTTCTTTCAAATGGCTGCCTCGTCTGGCCATACATTAGCCTAACGATCGGTTCAATTTTTAAGTACATTATCAAATGTGTGCAGCTGTATTTCACCAATGCTTTCACATCAATTGTTTCTGGCTTGTCAGACGCCCCCCCCAACAAATAATAGTCCAACGGTGTCAAATCGCAGCTCTGAGGTGGCAAAACGACAAAAAGCTTTGCAGCCGATAATGTGATCCTCAAAAATAGGGCGTAAAACATCGAGTGCAGCTTCGGCTGTGTGGCACATAGCGCCGTCCTGTTGAAACCAAATGCTGCCAATATCCTCCTCTTCAATTTTTGGTGAACAAAAATTCTTTCAACATGGCCCGATAACGATTGTTATTGACAGTAACGGCCACTCTTTTTTTTTTATTAAACCTGGACACAGGGGATGACCCCTACTCCTACAGTGTATTCTGCAGGTTTAGGAAAGGTGGAAAGAGAGAGGGAAGATGCGAACGGTAAGGAAACGAGTTGCTACTAGTGACTATAAAATGGCCAGTGCTATACCTTCACCATTAGACAGTCTACAGTCTATCGACTTCAAGAATCGCGCAGTTTCTCACACCGCTTATGTTGTGTGTGTTAATTTTATACATGAGTGCCTGGACCTACAGTTTAAACTCAACTCCGAACGACAGATTTTTGAGAAACTTTTCATGGCAATTTTATTTACTCTCGAGAGTTTTTGCCAGAAATCCGCTGAGAGGAAGTCGCCGAAGAAATATTTTTCGTTTTGATGTCTGACCTGAGATTTGAACTCGGGCTTTTAGTCTAATAAACCAACACACTACCTATTTGACTATGGCGATTACCGTTATTTTATAACCTCAAAATCTAATTAAAATATCAATTGTTTATTCGAAAGATAATATTGGGCTTAAATAAATATTCCCTTCCCTCCCCTTTTGTTAAAAAGTGGACATAAAAAATTAAAATATTCTGCCAATAAGGAATTTATTGAAAACTTGTATACTTTTTTTCCTTCTCCTTTTTTTTACGATAATGACAAAATGGAGAATGAAATGTTTTTTTCCGTTTTTTTTACAAACCATTATCCTTTATGTTGAAAATACCCCACACTGTCCTGCCACTTTAAAGACGGTGCGTGTCTATGAATGAATTAAAAAGCAAGAAAAATAATTCTTTCCCTTTTTTATGGCCCACTTCAAGGGTCTTGTTGTTGTTGTTGTTGTTGTTATTGTAAATCAACAAGACAGTGTTTAACAAGTTAAAAAGAAGTTTAGACTTGAAACTGTAGGCCTCGCCACTCCATATATAAAATTGACACACACAACATAAGTGGTGTGAGAAACTGCGGGCTTCCTTGGGGACGATTGCTGTAGACTGTCTAATGGTGAAGGTATAGCACTAGCCACTTTGTAGTCACCAGCAGCAACTCGTTTCCTTACGGTTCGCATCTTCCCTCTTTCCACCTTTCCTAAACCCGCACAATGCACTGCATGAGTAGGGGCCATCCCCTGAGTGGTATTGAGAAACTAGGCCATAATCCTGACTGAAGGGTTGTAATGCCCAATTATGTATGTAAAGGATTATATTGTACACTTTATTTGCTAGTGTTACTCAGTGGTTCGACACAATTTTCTCGGATTCATTCGAGCTCTCACTATCTCCCTATTGGTAGGCCTATTGTTATTTGACATCAGATCGATTAGAAATTTTATCACACTTTCAGGCAGTAGTTGTTAAAGGTAGGTAGGTAGGAACGTAGAAGTGGTTGTCCTCTCGATGGAGTTATGAGCTGACACACTTAGGCCGCACCCAGGACCCATTGTGATAGTACAGTTTCACATTTTCCCCTGGTTCAGGAACCACTTAGAGTCTTAGATGAAGTGGCTTAGACTGCCAATATCCGTGCATGACAGTTCCTTCAGATCCTTCACGTAATAGGCACCCAGATGCCTCTTTCTCCTCCGACCAAGTGCCGGACATATACACATTAGGTGAAGAACAGTGTCATCTTTCTTCTCATTTCCATAGCTTCTGCAGAAATCATTTGCAAAGTGTTCAAGACAAATACGGCTCCCATGCGTTCCTATAATACAATGCAATACAATACAACCCCGATAACAGTGGTGAGGTTACTTCTTTGGAGTTTAAGCAGAGCCGCCGCGCGTTTCTTATCCAGACTTGGCCAGATTTGCTGTGCCGCTATGCCCGTGTCCGAAGGTCTACAATTGCATTGTCAATTATATACCTGCAGGTAACCAAAGGGATCCCTAACGTAGAGAATTCATCAGAGAGTTAGATAGTTTTGAACCTTCTGGCCAGTTCATCCGCTCTGCAAATACCGGGAATGTCCCTATGTTCTGATACCAATGTCACACAAACATCATAACGATTCGCCGCCGAGTTAAGACATCTGCGACAGTCATATACTGCTCTAGAGCTTATTACATTAGAATGCAGTGGCCCAACAGCCGCTTGGCTAAGGGGAAGTATGGTGTCTTCCCAAAATTTGTTCGCGTACTCAAGCGATTAGAAATGGGCCTCATTGCCTAAAATGAGTTTTCAATGAATACTGGCGGAAGCTTTAGAGCTTCAACAGCGAATATATTTAAGAAGAATGAACATTCAGACAGGCACTTTTATTGTGTCAATATTCGTTTATTTGAGTGCAATATTTTAAGTGTTCAAATACATAATATACGCAATATTTATTTGACAGTGGGAAACAAACCAGCTGGTTGTTCTAACAATATTGTTTTTTTTTTGTTTGTTTGTAGTTGTTGACATTTTACTATAATCACTGAAAGTGCTAATGACAGTGCTGTATTTAAGATTTTACTCAATAATATAACAATTTTTGTATTTATTGCGCAATAATTAATTGAAATTTTATATGAAATACGAGTATTGATCTCAATAATGACGTTTATTGCGATTTACATAATAAAACTGCCTGTCGAAAATAGTCTTAGAGAAGACAGATTAAATAATTGGCAACAAATTTGACAGTTGGTGATTCATCAAGATGTCCGTAGGCAAATCTGTTGAAAGGTGCGATATTAATTCCTTCAAAGGTGTTTCATTTATCGACTTCCATGAAAGTTATTATAAAATGAATGGATTTAAAAGGGGTGTAAACATTAATTCTTTCTAGTATAAGTCGTGCTGAATTGATGACGCTGCTAGCCCGTTATTCTCACCAAAGATTGACTTTTTCGGAATACATCGGACGCTATTGGATCCTTCCATGGTGGTGCCTTCCAAAAATTCGACAATTTTGCCTATTCATGTACCCATTCCTACAGAAATCGGTCTCTTCACCGAAAATGAAATTTCAATGAAAATTACGGCATGCTTCGCGGTTCATTCCGTGAACACGTGACGTTGTCTATGGTTGTCTGTGTTGTATTTGAGAAGGCAAAGTAAATATTTGACAATAAATTTGGCAGATAAAGGCTTCGACAATATATCCATTATGAACCGTCAAAGTTCGGAAATCCCTGTTTAAATTCCTCGAAAGTTTCTTATTGACATCCATTAAAGCTATGGCAAGGGGAATAAATGGACTATGTAAACTAAATTTTATCTAACATAAGACAAGCTTTCTAAATAAGAATAGTGCTTAATTGAGTAACAGTTTTATTAGCATATCTGAACACTGTGCAGATTATTACATTATGAAAGACTGAATGAAATAACCGAAGTGGTATAAGGAAGGACAATGAAATGAAGAGAATGTATTCCAAACAAAAAAATACCAGAGCAAACCTTCTACGAATGATAAAAACAACAACAACACCTTGCTTTAGATGATACGACATCATTATCAGGACTACCACTACCTATCCACCTCGCTTTACATCGTTTCACCTCAGAAAAAAAGTATTGAAACCGAAACGAAGTTTATTTTCAAGTCTTTGGCAAACTTTGTCTCGGATGACAATGACTGAATAAGCACGAAGGGATGGATGGTTGAATGGTTGAAGGGGAGTGGGGTGGGGTGGTATGTTTGGATATGTTCACCAACCAGTATGCAAATGAAAAACGAGTTGATTTTTTCTCTCGCTTTTTTTGTGTTATAAAATCCGAGAAAGACAATGTGAATGGATTTTAAGCCAAATGCCATTTGAAAACTGGAGAGCCAAGCAAAAAATGTTTGACAAAAGGAAAGCAATGGAAGAGACATTAAAGCTAGTATGCTCCACTGCTTAGAAAATGGTAGGGGTAGGTAGGTAGGGAGGTTCAAAACAAATGTTGGAATGTCGGTAAAGAATGTTTAACTGACTTTGCCTAATACTAGGCTCTACAACTATGTACGTACGTCGTAAGGATAGGAGTAAAAAAAACCCGCGTAATTTTATACTTTTGATTACTTTTGTTGTTGTTACTATTGATATTGTTGTTGTTGTTGTTTTGTTGTCTTCTTATTGTCATTGCGAACGTAGAAAATTATTTGGTAATGGAAAATTGGAATTTTAATTCGTTTTATTTGTTGAACATGGTCATCAACGCCATATTTTCCATTTACATTTTCTATTACATTCTGTATTAAGTGGGAGGGAGGCGGGCTGGTATAGAGAAGGTAGCACAAATAATGGCCTACAAATGACACTGAAAGTTATTCCTTTTTTTGTGATTTAAAAAAAGTATTCTTAGGTGCCTATAGCTACAGTTTAAAGTCGATCCCAAAACACAGATTTTTGAGAAGCTTTTCATAGCAAATTTTTATTCATTCTCCGAGTTTTTGCCAAAAGTCTGCTGAGAAGAAGTCGCCGAAGAAATATTGTCATATTTTCGTTTTTGTGCCCGAACTAGGATTGGAACTCGGGCCTTATATCTAATACGCCAACACACTACCTACTAGAACACGGCGAATTCATTCCCATAAGATTGCTTAAAACAAAATAAGCAACATTGTTTCGCATGTCCTTAGGTTAACGGATTGTTTGCCGCTCATAAGAGTTCGGTGGCCCATATGGCCTATTGTGTTACCCAGTGTAAGGTAAACCCCATCATTCCGATCCAATAATGAAGGATTTGAACCTCAACAAGTATTTTTAGTATCCTGTTCGCTACCATTCCCTGATCTTCAAATGTTTTGTTACCCAAAAATCGATGACATCTGTTCTAAAGTGCAAGGCACTCACATAAAAACTGTTTTATCTATTCCGTCTACTCCAGAAGATTGGACTTGAACATTTTACTCCGGCTGCCGGACTATTACTGCATGTTCCAGGTTAAGGTAATGCCCATCTAACAGGCCGCACAATGGATCCTCCCAAAAGGAGTTCCTTTCAACCTCATCTCAACTTTGCTGATAGCCAGGCAGCGATAGTCTCAGTCGAACGTTGTGAATAATTCTAGAATCGTCAAGGAATGCCGCTGCTGCTTCAACCTTCCTTCTGGACGATTCAGTGTCACACTTATCTGGATCCCCGGACACTGAGATATTCGGGGAAACTGCAGAGCAGGCGAGCTATCCTTGGCTGGCGCAATTCTTCCGGAATCCTCTTCAAATAACTTGGGAAAGCCACGTTCAAATTGGCCATATCGGGGAAATTTTCTAAGGATAGAAAGCGCATCAACCAGTTACTTGGACTTGATCTCTATCGTAGTGGCCATGCTTACAGGTCACTGCGTTATTGGTAGACACGCGGAAAGAATGCGGCTCTCATTTAACGACTTTTGCCGTGGATGCAGATCCCTTGAGGAAGAGGAGACTGTTATCCACTTATCGATGCCCATCTCTTACGAGGTGCAGATATAGGTTATATGGCTCTCCAAACCTAGCCAGTTTGAAGGCATTGATGTCAAGGATATAGCCTCGTTAATCAAACTTTCTAGCAGATTTTCCAGAGTGGGGTAGTTGTGCTTTAAATATGCAGCCCTTGCGCTGACCAACTTTTCCCTCATTGGCTCGTAGGAATTAGGGCAGTACAGGCACTGTGTTTATCTGTGATGTCACAACGGGCCGCTATGCGTGCTCAAAGAATGCGGAAAGAAAGCGACTCTTATTTAACGATTTCTACCGTGGATGCATATCCGCTGAGGAAGTGGAGACTGTTATCCACTTTCCATTTCAATGCCCATCTCTTCCGAGATGCAGATGTAGGTTATTTGGCTCTCTAAATCTTGTCAGCTTGAAGGAGCTATTGTCCATTGATGTCTTTCTGGCTGATTTTCCAGAGTGGGGTAGTCGTGCTTTAAATATGCAGCCCTTGCGCTGACTAACTTCTCCCTCATTGACTCGGAGGAATTATGTCAGTACAGGGACTGCGTTTACCAGTGGTGTCACAACGGGCCGCTATGCGTGCTCAAGTGAGCTTTTGGTATAAAGCTACCATACTAACCTAAACCAACCTATTCCGTTTTTTCCACATCCTGGCAGTTTCTATAGTAATCCTGGCGGGACAGACAGACCGAGCCAGTGTGAGTGAAATTGCCAATATGTCTGCGTCCTGGCAGATTTTCTGTTAAAACGCCAACTGTTCTCAGACACGGGTGAAGCAGCCAAAAAGAAAGTCAAAACAGCGCCGATATTCCCTAACGATCGTAGAATTATTCACAAAACCCGATATAGATCTGATCGCAGTCTGGCTATCAGAAAAGATCGAGACGCAAGTGAAAGAGAGCACTGTTGATGAGAATTGCCATTAACTCCGCCTGAAACACACTGCAGTAGTTTGGCACATGGAACCATACAAATAAATTTTCTTTTAAATTTCAAATAATTTCTTTAAGTGTAGTTTTTGTTAAAATCTTTAATTTAAAATCAACTCCTTTCATTTGTTCTTTAAGCCATATGAACCGTGTAATTGAAGCCTATAATGTATAGAACAACAACAACAAAAAAAAAAAAAAAAGAAAGAGAAAATTGTAACCAAAGATACGGGGGCAGTAAAAACATTTGCTAACATTCACTGCCGCCATTCAAAAACTTGTAAAGGTCATTCGTCGAATATGTTCGTAAAGAGATTCAAATGTTTCGTGCTTTAAATTCGTGTCCCATAAAGGGTTTCTTCTTTATTCATAGCAAAAGCTGTATCTGCATCAGTGTGTGTTTGACAAACAAGCGAAATGGTGTTGGTGTTAGTGGTTGGCTTTCGTTTTTGTGTGTGCCATTGTATGCCCCATGAAACATTTAAAACAATGGCGCTCTTAACATTGTTGTTGCCCTTCGTATCATCGTTGTCCTTGGTGGGTGTACTTTTATCGTGTTTAATTTTTCTTTCTTTCGTTTTTTTTTCGTTATCATTTACATGATGTTGTAAAAGTGGTCGTCTTTTATTTTTTATTGTAGTTGTTGTTGTTATTTTTTTTGTTTTTTTTTTTAATTTCAACTAATTTGCATTCATTTGAGCTCTTTCCTATTTTTAGTTTGTTTTTGTTTTTTTTTTATTGTAAATGTTTTCAAATGAAACTGCTTTTAACCAGAGATAATGCTCATTATGGTGGTTGTTTTAGGGTCGAATGATTATGAGAATATTTACGGAGAGTGGTTTTTAATAGCGTTGCGTTGCGTTTTATGCCACGTGTTTTTTTATTTTCTGTTCAAAAACTGGTTCATGTTTCGGTATCATTGGTCAAGTTATGACAAACGAAAGGGTTAAAGGATGTTTTTTTTATTATTTTTTTTTTTCTGTTGTCATCTCTTCTTTCCTTTTTGAAAATTTAGCACTTAAAATGGCTTCCAGTTATGGATCTTTACATACGTATGTATGTATGGTAATAATAATATACTACAGGTAGTCCCCGACTTACGATCGTTCGACTGACGATTATTTGTACTTACGACCATTTTCTTTTCCTAATTTTTTTCATAGAAAATACTTAAAGAAGACAAATATGTAGTTGTAGATAATCCTTAAAACACATAAGAAAAATTAAAAAAAGAATACAAAATAAAAAAAAATTAAATTTTCATACATATTTCAGTACAGATAGTGCATTGCATTAGCTAAGTCGGATTTTTTTAAAGTAAATAATTTCATATCATCCCAAAAATTAAATAAAAAAAATTTTTTTATATGAAATTCAACTTACGACTTAATCGACTTACGATCTAGAACCTATCTCGGTTGTAAGTCGGGGAATACCTGTATATTATTTTTTACTATTTAATGGTGCATGGCCACGATCAAACTGAACTGATTAAATTTTGCATATGTGTTGGTAATACAGTCAAACCCGGTTATAACGAACTCCGTGAGACCGGAAAAAATAGTTCATTATAGGCAAAGTTCGTAATAAACGGGGTGAAATCTTTGAAGAAAATATAAAATAGGAAGAATTTCTTTCATTTATTAAAAAAAGAATTTTTTTTTATTAAGAACCAAAAATATGTCATAATTCTTTTTATCTAGCAGCTGATTAGGTTAGGTTAGGTCATAGTGGTAGCTCTGATATCACAAAGCTCACTTCAGCACGCATGGCGGCCCGTTATGATGCCACGGGTGAAACGCAGGCCCTGTACTAACCAAGTTCTGCCAAATCTGGGAAAGGAAGAAGTTGATCAGCGCAAGCATCTGATTAAAGATGCTGAGTTATAATTTAATGGTACCATATTAATTAAAAGTAAAGACTATTGCCACACTTCAGAGTTATTTTTGAGAGTTCGTTATAAAAAAGGGTAAAATGTATGAAATTTAATTACTGGGACCATTTAAAGTAGTTCCTTTTAACCGAGAATTCGTTGTAAACGAGTTCGTAATAAATGAAGTTTTTTCTATGATAATTGTTATTAAAATGTTGGAACTTTAAAATATATACATAATAACCAAGAATTCGTTATAAACGAGTTTGACTGTATTTTGATATATTTTTTTTTATTAAACTAGCACTCATGTAGAGCATTGTCTAGGTTTTAGGAAAGGTGGAAAGAGGGAAGATATGAACGGTAAGGAAATGAGGTGCTACTGGTGACTATAAAGTATCCAGTGTTATACCTTCACCATTAGACAGTCTACAGCAATCGTCCACAAGAAAAGCCCGCAGTTTCTCACATTACTTATGTTGTGTGTGTTAATTTTATACAGAAGTGGCGGGACCAACAGTTTAAAGTCGACAGATTTTTGAGAAACTTTTCAAGCAGAGAAAAAGAAAAAATCGCCGAAAAAATACTTTTTTTTTATATTGATGTCTGGCCTGGAACTCGAACCCTGGCTTTACGTCTAATAAGCCAGCACTCGGAATCGTTTTTGTGCTACTCATAAGCTCATATGCAATTTTGAGTATGAGTGAATCAATAGAATTGAAATTTAACTACTCTGATTCATTCGTACTCAGTACAGTATTGATTTATAACTACAGGTTGCAATGAGTATGAGTACAACGTTGACATCAAACTCACAATATTCGAAATATATTTGATTCATAAGCCTACTCATTCTGATTCATAAATTTAGAAAAATACTTTTAATACTTATAAGTGATTTGAGTGATTCGAATCATTCCTCAAAATTTACAGCCTTTGTTGTTGTTGTATACAAACAATGAAGAAAGGAAAGACAAAGATAACAAGTAAAGCATACACACAGTCTTCTTGTGAGTATAATAGTAATCGTACGCGAATTATACTAATTTTATGCTTCGTGTAAATGTTAAGTAGAGACGAGTCGTAGTCAATAACATCATGCGTATTGTTAAGTATGAATACGACGAGTACTTCCAACTTTGGGTATGAGTTGTATGAGTATCATATTAAAATAAGTATGAATGCGTATAAGTATCAGGACGAGTCGAAGTCAACAACATCATGCGTATTGTTAAGTATGAAAACGACGAGTAGTTCCAACTTTGAGTATGAGTATCATATTAAAATAAGTATGAATGCGTGTATAAGTATCAGAAATTATAAGTATGACTCGAATCTACATATCGTTTTGAATTCCCGTTGCTGATCTCTGGTCTGTGCGTGTGAGAACAGTTTTACCAACACAATCACAGTTCAGTTTGATTGTGGCCATGCTACTTAAATCGAAATTAATTACAGTTACTTTGAGTTTTTATTACCTAAAGTATTATTGTTAACCTAACGGTAATTTAACCTAAATATTTTCAAATAAATTTGTAAATTTGTTTAAAACCAATACGATTAAAACTGATAAGACAAAAGGATACGTTTTTTATTTTGTATTTTTTTTGTAAATTATTTTTAACAATTCCAGCGTAAGTAAACCTTTCAAAACATATTGAATTGAATTATTGTTAAAAGACGTTCATCTAATATTAAGTAACCGTTTACACAGGCAAAGGCAATAAATGTTTTCTTAACAGGATAATGTTTTTTTTTTGTTTTTGTTTGGCATTCTTGTTATTTATTTTTTTTGCCTCCTTTTTTTAATACTTCTTCAGGACAGTTATGATTTTAAGGAGATGACAATGACAAATAAAAGACAAAAAAAACTACAAACCGGTAAAGTAAATTGAGACAATTACCAGGTGTGCGTGTATGTGGGGTTCAATTTACCAAAAAATATAATAAAACCCTTAGGAATCCAATAATTGTATGTGTGTGTGTGTGTGTGTGTATGCGTAACACTTTATTGTCCTTCTACAAGATACAGTGACAATGACAGTGACAGTGAAATGACACAATTTTTTACTGTCTTACTGCCGCCTTGCCTTATAGGGAATACAAAACAAATGTTCTCAGCTGATCCATTTTATGGAGTACATTGTTGCACTACAAAATAATAATCTTTTGGGTAGTCTGTTGTATAAAATTTTTTATTTTGTGTAAATAAAAAAATATTTCGAATGAAATCGGAAAATAAAAATAAAAAAAAATATTACAAAGCATGTGCCATGATTTTTTTCTTCGCCAGTCAACTACTTATTACCTGCCACTGTTTTTTTAATTTTATACAAGAAAAGATCATGAAGAATACCTTTTCAATCACTTTTGATTTTTTTTTTTTTTTGTAAATCTTAAAATTATGTCAACGCCCACTAGATTTGAAACTGCATGGCTAACGATCAATCATTGCCAAATTTATAGAATTTCCTTTCATAAGGAGTTTAAATGTCAAAATTGTAAAAGATTTTTTTCAATTATTTACGGTAAATAAAGAGGCCTGTTACTAAAGCCGTGCTATTGAAACTCTATACAAATAATTCAAGGATTAAAAAATATTAAGGATTTGCTTTAAGTTCCATTAAGAACAATTATAACAGGCTTAAGGGATTATTATTCATTTAATATGGGGTTTCGATTTGGCCAAGCATATTTTAAAACTGCTTTTAACTTAGTTAAGTTGAGTTTAAATGCAATCCATCCATCTAAGAAGCCTTCTCACCACTTGAGAGGCAATGTCGCCACCTAGTGAAAACAATATTCTCCCACCCTTTGTACGAAAACATAGAACCCAAAACAACATTTATAGAGATTTCGAGAAGGCTAAGAACATTCATCAGGCTGTTTATTCTGCCTTATAAAAGCCAAAACAAAGCAGGCAAGTAAGTTAGTGAAGTTCAGTCAGTCTTGTGTAAAGACGCGGTGAAATACTACAATAATAAACTTAAACAACGATAGGGATTTTGAGAAGACGAACTCATGAATGTTTGCCTTTAAGAACATTCATTAGACTGTTTATCCTGCCATATAAAAGGCAAGACAAAGCAGGCGAGTTAGTTAACGAAGTTCAGTCAGTCTTGTATGAAGACGCGGTGCAACACTACAATAATAAACGTAAACAACAATAGCGATTTTGAGAAGAAGAACTCATGAATGTTTGCCTTTAAGAATATTCATTAGACTGTTTACATTGCCATATAAAAGGCAAGACAAAGCAGGCAAGTAAGTTAGCAAAGTTCAGTCAGTCTTGTGTAAAGACGCGGTGCAATACTACAATAATAAACTTAAACAACGATAGGGATTTTGGAAAGACGAACTCATGAATGTTTGCCTTCAAGAACATTCATCAGACTGTTTACACTGCCATATAAAAGGCAAGACAAAGCAGGCGAGTAAGTTAGTGAAGTTCCGTCAGCCTTGTGAAAAGACGTGGTGCAACACTACAATAATAAATGTACACAATAATAGAGATTTTGAGAAGACGAACTCATAAACGTTTACCTTCAATAACATTCATCAGACTGTTTACTCTGGCATATAAAAGGCCAATAAGTTAGTGAAGTTCAGTCAGTTTTGTGTAAAGACGCGGTGCAACACTACAATAATAAATGTAAACAACAATAGAGATTTTGAGAACATGAACTCATGAACATTTGCCTTCAAGAACATTCATTAGAGTGTTTACACTGCCATATAAAAGACAAGACTAAGCAGGCAAGTAAGTTAGTGAAATTCAGTCAGTCTTGTGTAAAGACGCGATTTTTTTTAAAGAGTAATCGAGGTTTTAAGATCTCTGTTACAAAGATTTGTCGAACAATTGTCTGGAAATTGTTATTGTTTAGGCAAATGGTGTAAACAGAGGCATGACAAATTAAGCAATTAATGCTATGGATGTTCTTTAGAAACACAGGAACAGGACAGGGTAACCAATTTTGCTGATAATGTTGCTAGTTTAGCTAGCAAATAGCAATTTCACTTAAATTAAGCAATTAGAGAGAAAAAAATCTGGTTACTAGAAACTTAGAGCGAAATTTACAAGATTTATTCAGATAACGGGAAAATAAACCCGATTTACCACTTTTGGAGTCTCTAAGTATTCATTATTCAAAGTGATACGTTACAAAGTAACCCACAGAACTTTACTGTATGTCGTAACACTTTAGCTGCTTAAAAAAATGCTTCAAAATAACTGGAAAGCAAAATAAATTTCCACACGAACGAAGGAAACAACGTATTGAAGCAAACTTGAGAAATCCGAACGAAAGAGAAGCAGAAATTAAAAAAATTTTGAAATCAAATATTAATGAAAAAACTGAAATTGAGAAAATGAAAAAAGAAAGAGAAGAAAAAAAAATTAAATAATGAGAATGTGTAAGTGATACAAATATTATACAAATCCGAGCAGATAATAGGCGAATAATAAAGGCGCTACAATTTATTTTATATAAGCGATAGCATGGCTTCTATTTAGGATTAGGCTGCACTCTCTGCTTAGAAAGGCAGTAAGGTTGTGGCTTAAGGCATTTTATATCGTCTGATTTATTAAGAATTGTAAAACTTGTGGCCCACTATCTGTGCCTAAGTTTGCTTTGGTAATCAAAGCTACCACTTCAACCTAACCTATTATGAATTTTAGGTGGAATCCTTTGGGAAAGGTTCAAAATTACCATTGAAGTCACACAGATTACAGTCTGCTTCCTACTTTGTTTTGTATATTTCTTAATGATCTCCTTTCCTCCCCTGGGATATCCTTTTTCTTACAGTTCCCAATACCCTCCCCCCCTGCTGACAGCAGTTATTCAGTGATCTTTAGAGATTCAGTCGAAAAGGAATAAAAATGTAACACTTATGTGTGATCTTTTGGCTCTCGAAGTACTAGGCTGTAAAAACCGCTCTGACTGAAATCTTAAAATATTGTTATGAAAATGGAAATGATGTTTTGCTTTCACATCGTTTGAATTGTAAACAAAAGTTACAAAAACAATGAACTTGTTTACATGAGAAACAAGTAAACAAAAATATACAAACAAAACACTGCGAGAATAAATGTAAACAGATACGCATACATACATACTTGGACATTACAACCATTCAGTCAGGATTAGTTTCTCACACTAATTATGTTGTGTGTGTTAATTTTATACATAAGTGGCGGGAACTACAGTTTAAAGTCGACTCCGAACGCCAGATATTTGAGAAACTTTTCCTAGCAATTTTATTTACTCTCAGAGTTTTTGCCAGACATCTGCTGAGAAGAAATCGTCGAAAAAATACTTTTTATATTTTATTTTGATGTCTGGCCTGGGACTCGATCCCAGGCTTTTCGTCTAATAAGCCAGCACACTACCTATTAGACCACGGCGACCTCTACACAAATATACACAAACAACAATAGTGAGATAATGATGTTTATATATATGGAGATCTTGAGAAGGCGAATCCAGGAACATTCGTCTTCAAGATCATTCAATAGACTGTTTTCATTGGCACATAAAAGTCAACACAAAGCAGCCAAAGGAGTCAGTAATAATTCAGTCAGTTTTGTGTAAAGACGTACTGTTTGAAGAGAATGATCGTGGCTTGAAAATCTCCGTAATGAAGTTCTGTGGAACAATTATTATTATTTAAGCAAAAGAGTGTAAAGAGTCAGTAAAAATTCAGTCAGTTTTGTGTAAAGCAGCACTGTTTTAAGACAATAATTGTGGTTTAAAGATGTCCGTTATGAAGTTCTGGCGAACAATTGTTATTGTTTGAGCAACAGAGTGTAAAGACGAATAACAAACAAAGCAATTGTTGTTGTTTACATCAAGTTGTGAACAGTGGCACACAGAATTGTGAGAATAATAAAGAATTTAAGTAAATTTTTACTTTCTTTTGCAATTTACAAGCTCATATTTTAAATGTAGCAATTTAATGCACATAAAGTAGCAGAGGTGTCCAATTCCAATTGTAAGGATAGTGTGGGTAACAGCGGAAATGTTCGATATTTGAAAACTACCCAACTATTCTTACTTACGTCTTTAATTGGTCTTTACAACCCTTTAATTAGGACTACAACCTAGCTTCTCACACCATTTCTTTGGTGTGTTGATTTTATCCATGATTCAGAAAGACAGATTTTTGAGAAACTTTTCATGGCAATTTTATTTATTCGCAGAATTATTGCGAGCAGGCTACACAGACCCTAGTCTATTAAGTCAACATACGTTCCACAAACCGGGCACTTCGAAACTGACCTGAATTTCGTATTTAAGCTGATGGCTCCATTCAACTGCACCAAGCACTTAGTGAACGACTATAACGTATTGTAGGGTGACGAGCTACAAAAAAAACCCTTAAAATATGCAAATTTTTTTCATTAACCAATATAATGGCTTACGGTAAATAGGGTTGCCAGGACTAATATTGTAATAGTGTGTCTGTACCAAAACAGTAAGAGGAAGCAAAATGAAATGGTAAATGAAGTAAAAACAGAGAAAGAGTTTCTTAAATGACACAGGCACACAGGAGCAGGGTAGAGGATATGAACAAAGGATTTGCGTTTCAAAAGCGTACCTCAATTTCATTAATTTCAATGTAAAAAGAGTTGGGGGAGGGGGTTGTTGTTGGCACTCGTTGGAAGGCACTAAATGTTATCTTTTCGCCGAGTTTATGGCCAAAGAAAGTTAGAAAGTAAAGAACGTTAAAAATGAAATGAAAGACGGTATTTAAGCTAAAGGGGGTGTAATTTTTATTTTTTCGCATTAAAGTCATTACATTCTCTTCTGCTTGGCACTGATGCTGATGCTTTCTGGAAACGATTCAAAAGGAACAAAAAGGAATAAGGAATGTAAGGAAAGTATTAAAGAAAATAAAAATAAAAATGAAAAAAAGGCAAATAATTTATGATACCCGTGTGGTAAGATTAGAAAGAACGAAAGTAGAAGAAGAAGAGACATAAACATTTTGCATATTTTTAAGTGGCACGTTTCTGTAACGTTCGTTCCTGTTGTTGTCTCTGTTATTTGAATATAGGCCCCTTCATTTATTTCATTCGAAATTTTCTACGCTTAATGAGAACACCACACACACACAAGCCCAAGAAGAATGAATGAATGAATAAAGGAACGTACATACATAGAAAGGCTACAAAACATTATAATATAAATTAAGAAGTATAGCATACTTTTAGGTATACAGGAAAAATAATTTTGTTTAGCATATGCCAAGGAGCAAAAGCAAGGGTTTTTCTTTGCCTAAAATGAAAAAGAGGTGGTTGTATTCGGTTGATGTTGTTATAAAATGTGGTCGTTAAATGTCTTTGCCTCGTAAAATTTATGAACAAATTGCCATAAGAAAATATTAAAAATTATATATTATGAGCCATTTTCAAACGTTAAACAAAACAAAAAAAATAAAGAAAAATATTAAAAATAAATACGAAATAAGAAATGAATAATAATGAGCTTGTGTTAAAGGCCGGATGGTACATGAAACGCTTATGAAAGGGAAATGAAATGAAAGGTTTTATGGGCATAATTTTTTATTTTAAATTAATTACAATAATTTAAAATTCATTGTCATTTAAGAGAGACCTCAGAGACTCTTCAAATTGATTGGATGGACGTACTTAGACCTATCGTAATACCATAGTTCGCGCTAACCATCCCCTAATCCTGAAACCACCTAAAGCTTATAATGAAGCGACTCAGACAAATCTCTAAAATCATCGGTGTAGTAGGCACCAAGATGTCTTTTCCTCCTTTGACACAGTGCAGAGCACGTTCCCAGTATATGAAGAACCGTCTCTTCCTCCTCTTCGTCCCTGTAGCTTCTACAGAAATTTTTCACGAAGTGTCCCAGACGAATGCGCTTCGCATGGACATCCATAATGCAATGACGCGTCACGAATCCAATAACCGCACTGAGCACGTTTCTCTAAAGTTTGAGACGCCCTGTAGCACAGTTTCCCGGGATATCTTGTGTCCCGGAATCCAAATGATGCGTACATTATATCTCTTCGCCACCTTGTTCGGGTATTTCCGACAACCGTAAACCGTCTTGGAGTTTATCACATTGGAGCCCAGAGCCCTGATAGCCGCCTGGCTATCAGAGAGTATGGAGTCATTCACGATGTGGCAGAACTATTCCTGCATACGTCTGGGATGGTCGTTATGAATATCATTGAGAAGTCATTTCATTTGAAAGTCGCCGTGGTCTAGTGGGTAGTGTGTTGGCTTATTAGACAAAAGGCCCGGGTTCGAATCACAGGTCGGACACCAAAACGAAAAAATATTTCTTCGGCGACTTCCTCTCAGCAGATTTCTGGCAAAAAGTCTGAGAGTAAAAATTGCCATGAAAAGCTTCTCAAAAATCTGTCGTTCGGAGTCGACTTTAAACTGTAGGTCCCGCCACTCATGTATAAAATTAATGCACCCAACATAAGTGGTGTAGAAGCTAGGTCGTAATTCTGACTGAAGGGTTGTAATGGCCAATTATGTATGTATGTATGTATGTAGTCATTTCGCGGTACCATATAGCTAATGTCCCCGACAGATTCAAATTTCTCAAGGATACTTGCGTGATCAGTGTCTGATCCACGCCCAGTCGCAAATAGACGCCTTCCAATCCCTGCCGCCTCGCCTTTACAATATAGTTCAAGCGGTGGGAGGCACAAAATTATCTTCAGTGCCACTGTAGGAGTGCGCAGGACACCACTAATTATCACGCAGGCAAATATGTTGCAGACGCCCTATTAGATTCGAGTTCGTAGCCTTACCAAGGGATTCCCACCACACTAGGCATCCATAGGTCATCCTAGGTAACAAGCCTCAATTTTTCCTCAACACCTTATTGTAAGGGTGTAGAGAGCAAAAAAGGCCTTCTTCAATCTATTATTTATGTTTGACCTCCAAGGCCGATTCCTATCTAGTATCAGTCCTAGAAAAATCGTCTCTTACCTCTTACCGTCTTACCTCCTGGTAAGAGTATCACCTCAGTCTTGCCGGGATTAACTCCCAAGTCGCGATCAGATGCCCTCTAGCCAACTTTGTTCAGAGCCTGTTGAATCCTATCTCTAACTCTTCAATATTTCGTCAATTGCGTAAATAAAGACTGGACCCACCAAACCTTAATCGAGAGTTAAAATGGACAATTGAAGACAATATGGTAGTCACTTTCGAGAAATAAAAGTTGATGGAAAATACAGAGAAGACTTCACTCAGTTGTCGTACTGAAGGGTGGTTCCTAGGTGGTACATCAATATTAACGCCTGTCAGACCTCTACACATTGAGCTCCACAAGAAGTTTTTAATAAAATTGAAAAAGGGTAACCCAGAAGAACAGCTCAACTGAAACGTAAACTATACCTGAAGGTATACGCCAGATTCTGAAGCTTCCAAATACCTTTCTACTGCCAGCCACCGGTGGAGGGTAAGTAAGTGAAGTGAAGGGCAATGATCCCATCGCGGTTTTCATAACATTGTTATGAAGATGGAAATGACACTGACGAGAGGAAAACAAGCAAGATTGCACACAATTCGTACTATGTCCTTAAAAGCTTGTGGTTTAAGACCTTTGGCAGGATCTTCTTTGAGGGTTTGAATTCTGTGTCGAGAGCCGACATCAAGGCTCTCCATAGATTTATGATTAGCTTGACATGGTTGAGAAGTGTTAGGGTTTAATTAGTGCAGTTGTCTGTTTGTGGAACGTTTAACTTAAGGAACGTTTGTACAATGTGTCAACTTGACCCTCGGCTACTTTACTTGCCTCAATTCACAACTACACCTCATCTAACTTAAACCAAAGAATTACACAAAGAAATGCGTTGGAATGTGCGAGAATGGGGACAAAAACAAGTAGCGAAATACAAGAACAAAACTGCATGGAAAGATTGCAAAGTTGCCAGACATAAAATTAGGCAGTGTAAGTAGAACGAAGTGCCATGCTGCCAGGAGTTGTAAGTCAGTCGTTGTGTAATTAATATAGAGTTGTATTAAAAAGTGTTTGCGCTTTAAGAGCAGAGCTACAGTTCTACAATCAAAATTGTGCACAATAGATTTAAAGAACTGGAATTGCCTGACCTTACCCTATAAAAAATCAAGATGTTATCGCCAAATGTTGTCTATTGAGATTTAGAATCATAAAAAATAGTTTTAAGTCGTGATGAAACGTATCCAAGGCCTAACAAAAAGATAAGATTTCGTGAAATCCCCTTTAATTTTGCTTTTAGATGCTTACCTTGCCTTCACTTTAATTGGTTACAGGCCTTCTCTAGGTTTTTCGAATAATATTTGCTTAGGCCATTACAAATCTACACTATTATTGCTTATAATCATCCTTAAAAAAAGAATGACCATTTTCCTTACCCTTAATTTAACCCTTTCACTTCAAACTCATCTAACCACCCTTAATTGCAGGCGAAAGAACCTAAAATTGAGGTTTCAAATTATAAAGCGCATGAGTAGATATTCTATGGCAGCCATTTAACCCGTTCATTTTAAAGATATTTTAACCCTTTTTTGTATAAAATAATACTTGGTCCACTGAAAAGCAGCAAAATGAAATGAAAACCAACCACTATTAAGCTCACAAAACTACAAACGTAATAAGATTACCGGACATATGCAATAAATGTTGACTTGGATACAGAGCACAGAATGTAGTAGTCAGTAGCGTATGACAGTTCACGTTGACCTGCGAATACAATGCAATAAACGGGTACCGCTAATCGGGTAAGAACTTTTCGGTGTATTGGACAGGAGTATTTGGGGAGGGGTTGAAAGAGACAAAGAAAGAGTTGAGGCAAGATTAGGTTAGCAGTTAGCTTGCTGTTCACAGGAAAATTCACTTGGTTGCTCATTTGGCCTATTGTGTTACCCAGTGTAAGATAAGACTCCTCGTCATGCTGCTTTAGTGTTTAGGATTGAATCACACCGAGCATCGGATGAACCCGGCCAGTTCCCTAAGAGGCACGTTCGTTACCATGCCCAAATCTCCAAATGTTATGTTATTTACAAATCAATGTCGACGGTTTTGAAGTACAAGGCCCTCTTTCACGTCCAGGCATCTTCTACAGTAATCATGGTGGGGTAGATCTGAGCTTATTAACGAAACTGCCAATAGCGCAGTGTTCCGAAAGATGCCCAGTTAGAGTGCAAACAGTCTGACTGAGAATGTCGAATTTAAGTAGTTCCTTAGTTTACTTTCTGTTCACTGTTGAACTCAGCAGTTTCGAAATTCGCCAATCAGGTACGTTGAAATTCCTATGGTTTCTTGAATTTCATGCTGCTTTTTTCCAATTTGAAGGAGTATTCTTGTATGGGCACATATATCCCCTCTATATTCTCTTCTTCAGACATTTCCAATACCTTCCGTTTCGGATTCCGAGCCTTTTCGTTCCTTTTTATGGCACAGTCGATCGATTGGTTGAGTTCTATGTTGCTTTTTTCCAATTTGAAGGAGTATCCTTGTAGGGGCGCGTATATCCCTTAGATCTTCTTTTCCTTAGACATTTCCAATACCTTTCGTTTCGGATTGCCTGCCTTTTCGTTTTCTTTTTTTGCCAAAGTCGACCGATTGGTTGAGTTCTATGTTGCTTTTTTCATTTTGAAGGAGTATCCTTGTAGGGGCGCATATATACCCTCGATCATCTTTTCCTTAGAGAACTCTGATGCATTCTGATTCTGATTGCCAGCCTTTTCGTTCAACCTTATGTCACAGTCGACCGATTTGTTGAGTTCTATGTTGCCTTTTTCCAATTTGAAGAAGTATTTTTGCAGGGGCGCATATATCCCCTTGATCATCTTTTCCTTAGAGATCTCTGATATTTTCCGTTCCAGATTGCTAGCCTTTTCGTTCAATCTTATGTCACAGTCAACGTGTTTGTTGAATTTCATGCTACTTTTTCCAATTTGAAGGAGTATTCTTGTAAGGGCGCATACATCCCCCCGATCTTCTTTTTCTTAGAGATCTCTGATACCTCCCGATCCGGATTGCCAGCCTTTTCGTTCCCTTTTATGTCACAGTCGAACGGTTTGTTGAATTTTAGAATGCTTTTTCCAATTTAACAAAGTATTCCAGTAGAGGGGCATATATTCTCTCTTCGTCTGTTCCTTAGACATCTCTGATCGCTTCCGTGCCAAATCGTTCACATTATCGTTTCCTTTTGAGCCAGAGCAGGCAGGTCTGTTGAATTTCATGCTGCTTATTCGAATTTAAAAAAGTATTCTTGTAGGGACGCTTATATTCTCTCTATCGTCTCTTTCTTCTAAGTTTTTTTTTTCCAATTTAAAAAATGTATTCTTACAGGGGCGCATATATCCTCCCTATTGTCTCTTCCTTAGACCTCTCTAATACCTTTGGTGCCAGTTCGGTCACATTTTCGTTTCCTTTTAAGCCCGAGTCGGCCGGTCTGTTAAATTTCATGCCACTTATTCGAATTTAAAAAAGTATTCTTGCAGGGGAAGTTGCCGTAATATATTAGGTAATGCGTTGGCTTATTAGGTATAAGGCCCGGGTTCAAATCACAGGTCAGATATCAAAACGAAAATATGAAAATATTTCTTCGGCGACTTCCTCTCAGCAGATTTCAGGCAAAAACTAAATAAAATTGCAACGAAAAGTTTCTCAAAAATCTATCGTTCGGAGTTGACTTTAAGCTTCAGGTCTCGCCACTCATCTATGAAGTTAACACACACAACATAAGTGGTGTGAGAAACTAGGTCCATAATCCTGACTGAAGGGTTGTAAGGACCAATTATGTTATGTATCTATGTATTCTTGGGGGGGTGTATATATCCACTCTATTGTCTCTTCCTTAGACGTTCCTGATTCTTTTAGTGGTAAACCGATCGGCTTTTCGTTCCCTTCTGAGCCAAAGCCGGCCGGAATTTATTGAATTTCAAGCTGGTTTTTTAAATTTAAAAAAGTATTATTGTAGGGACGCGCATATTTTCTCTATCGTCTCTTCCTTAGACATCACTGATACCTTCGGTGCCAGTTCGTTTTGCCGTTTCGTATTCTTCTATGCCACAGTCGACCGGTATCCAGTAGAGGCGGGTGTTGTATGTCGACTCAACGTATATGGTGTTGAGAGTCCATGGAACTCCTGACTTCCTATGATTTGACGTAGAATAAAGGCTGGAGTGTTGTAAAATCTTCCACAACAAACAAACAGGCGAAGTCATTCATAACCAAACAAAGCGATTGTTGTTGTTTACATCAAGTTGTGAATAGTGACATACAGAATTGAAATCGTCGTAGTCTAGTAGGCATGAAGTCGCCGTGGTCTAGTAGGTAGTGTGTTGGCTTATTAGACGAAAGGCCCGGGTTCGAATCCCAGGTCAGATATCAAAACGAAAAATATTTCTTCGGCGACTTTCTCTCAGCAGATTTCTGGCAAAGACTCTGAGAGTAAAAATTGCCATGAAAAGCTTCTCAAAAATCTGTCGTTCGGTATCGACTTTAAAAAAAACTGTAGGTCCCGCCACTCATGTATAAAATTAACGCACACAACATAAGTGGTGTGAGAAGCTAGGTCGTAATCCTGACTGAAGGGTTGTAACGGCCAATTGTGTGTAGTCTAGTAGGTAGTGTGTTGGCTTATTAGACTTAAAGTCAGGTTTCGAGACCCAGGCAAGTCATCAAAACAAAATACAAAAGCTATTCCTTCGGCGGCTGCTCTCAGCAGATTTCGGGGGAAAACCAGAAATTTACTCTCAGAGTTCTGAGAGTAAATAAAATTGCACTGAAAAGTGTCTCAAAACAATCTGTGGTACGGAGTCGACTTTAAACTGTGGATCCCGCTACTTATGTATAAAATTAACACACGCAACATACTCTTAAGTGGTGTGAGAAGCTAGTTCAATAATCCTTACTAAAGGGTTGTAATGACCAATTATTAATGTATGTCTTCCACTAGCGAAGCATTTTCCAAGTTTCTTAACGATAAGGACTCTTCAAGTAGTTCACCACAGTACTCTACGTTTCACAGAAGCGAGTTTTTAGTGATTTAGACAATGCAATGTTAGTTTCACGAATTTTTGGAATTATCCTCGTATATTGCTTTTGATTCAATGGGGCACATATATCCGAGGTTAGGTTAGTTTAGATTAGAGGACGTGTACTTGTCGGTTAAGACAAGCACAGTATCCGGAGGTCGAAATTGACCCATTGTACATTGTCCTTAGGGGAGGAAGGAAATAGAGGATACAGGAATGTAGGTAAGGGGAGGGACAATGGGAAAAATGGAGTGGTTGTTGTAAATATTTTCTAGATTTTTGAACAACGAAATTTTTAACGATTTTTTTTTTTGTGTGTGTTTCTTTATTAAGCTCACTGTAGTTGCTGTGCTATCGTGGGCTTAGTTAATACTTTATGGTAATGAGTAGTACAAGCATTTGTTAGTTCTTCCCTTTTTTTTTTTGTTTTGTTTTTTCTCTTCTATTTTGACCAGATCGAAATGCCTACAGAACCAGAAGAATGGCAAGAGTGAGTGGAAAAGTTTTTCATCATTTCGTTTGTGGTTAAAGAAACCATAAGTTTTACTTGTGAGTTCCTTAAGTTTCTGTTTTTTTATTTTATTGAGTTGTTTATGAATTTTTGTATTTATTTAAACAAAAAGAGAGAAAGAAAGAAAAAATTAAAAGGAAAAACGGAAAAACTCTGTTAAAATTCGTCGTATTGAGAAAAAGTTTTCTTTGCTTCCTTTTCTTTCTTTCTTTGCCAGTAAATTAGTTCATGTGGAAGGTTGTTGTTGTTGTTGTTATTTTTTTCTTCTTCTTTAAATAATTAACACTTCAATGATTATGGTCAAAAGGAATAAAAAGTTTTTCACCGATTTCTCTTTACAATTACTTGCTTTCATCCCTTACGATGGATGGATGGCTAATGATGAAAATATTTTTCGTTTTTTCTTTCTTTGGAGTCAAATTTACATACAATATGAGTACAATTAAATAAATAAATAAAGAAAGTTTGATAATTAAAGACCAGGAAGGAGCACAAGATGGCAGATTTTAAAAGAAATAAAAAAAAAAAATTCGAAATAATTTTTTAACTTTTTTTAAAGGAGCTAAGACCAGTTAGTAGATCATAATTCGTAAGAAAATCGCATCGATTCTACAAGACTAACATGCCTACATACATACATAATTGTTCATTACAACCCTTTAGCAAGGATTTCAACCTAGTTTCTCACACCCCACTATATGTTGTGTGTGCTCATTTTATCCATAAGTGGCGCAACCCACAGTTTAAAGTCGACTCCTAACGACAGATTTTTGGGAGGGACTTCATTGCAATTTTATTTCTTCTCAGAGTTTTTTGCCAGAAATCTGTTGAGAGAGGAAGCCGCCGTAGAAATAGTAGCGGAACTCACAGTTTAAAGTCGCCTCCGAACGACAGATTTTTTTTGGGAGACCCTTCAGTGCAATTTTATTTCTTCTCGGAGTTTTGTCAGAAATCTGCTGAGAGAGGAAGTCGCCGTAGAAATAGTAGTGGATCCCACAATTTAAAGTCGCCTCCGAACAACAGATTTCTTTGAAAGACCCTTGAGTGCATTTTTATTTCTTCTCAGAGTTTTTTTTCCAGAAATCTGTTGAGAGAGGAAGTCGCCGTAGAAATAGTAGCGGGACCCACAGTTTAAAGTCAACTCCGAACGACAGATTTTTTTGGGAGAGACTTCATTGCAATTTTATTTCTTCTTAGAGTTTTTGCCAGAAATCTGTTGAGAGAAGAAGTCGGCGTAGAAATAGTAGCGGAATCCACAGTTTAAAGTCGACTCCGAACGACAGATTTTTTTGGGAGAGTCTTTATTGCAATTTTCTTTCTTCTCGGAGTTTTTGCCAGAAATCTGTTGAGAAATAGGGGCGGCACCCATAGTTTAAAGTCGACTCCGAATGACAGATTTTTTTGGGAGGCCTTCAGTGCAGTTTTATTCTTTCTCGGAGTTTTTGTCAGAAATCTGTTAAGAGAAGAAGTCGCCGTAGAAATAGTAGCGCAACCCACGGTTTAAAGTCGACTCCGAACGACAGATTTTTTTGAGAGACTCTTTAGTGCAGTTTTATTTCTTCTCAGAGTTATTGCCAGAAATCTGTTGAGAGAGGAAGTACCCGTAGAAATAGTAGCGGTATCCACAGGTTAAAGTCGCCTTCGAACGACAGATTTTTTTGAGAGACTCTTTAGTGCAGTTTTATTTCTTCTCAGAGTTATTGCCAGAAATCTGTTGAGAGAGGAAGTACCCGTAGAAATAGTAGCGAAACCCACAGTTTAAAGTCGACTCCGAACGACAGATTTTTTTGAGAGACCCTTCAGTGCAGTTTTATTTCTTCTCAGAGTTTTTGCCAGAAATCTGTTGAGAGAGGAAGAAGCCGTAGAAATAGCAGCGGAAACCACAGTTTAAAGTCGTCTCCGAACGACAGATTTTTGTGAGAGTCTTCATTACAACTTTATTTCTTCTCTGAGTTTTTGCCAGAAGTCTGCTGAGAGAGGAAGTCGCCTTGGAAATAGTAGCGGTACCCACAGGTTAAAGTCGCCTCCGAATGACAAATTTTTTTGAGAGTCTCTTCATTGCAATTTTATTTCTTCTCGGAGTTTTTGCTAGAAATCTCCTGAGAGAGGAAGTCGCCGTAAAAACATTTTTTTCAATTCGTTTTGCTTGAGAATTCCGGTCTAGTGTTAAAATCGTGACGTTACGGCTAATAAGTTAATACACTACCTACTAGACTATGACGCATACAAAAAGAGTATTATGGCCTCACAGAATATAATACAGAGGCGCAAAATCGCCTGATTCAGTGAAAAAAACTTCTTCAAAAGAGAAAATTGTCATCAAATGAATTCAAATTAATTCTGAATCGATTATTTATCACATTGCATGGCAATTTGTGTCATCTTGATAACAAAAAATTCACTTATACTATGGTTCAGACATGCACTTTTATTGCGTAAATCTCAATAAATGGCATTATTGAGCTTAATATTTCATATAAATTTTAAATTAATTATTGCGCAATAAATATCCAAATTGGTATAATATTGCGTAAAACTTAAAATATCGCACTGCATATTATAATTTTCCGAACACTTCCTGTTTATATTTTACAACTCAAAAAAACAAAATGAAAACAATGTTGTTGAAGCAACCAACTTTTTTAATTACCAACTGTTAAATAGATATTGAATAAGCTGAACTCCGTATATTATTATGTCTGAACACTTAAAATATTGTGCTCAATAAACAGAATATTGACTCAATAAAAGTGCATGTCTGAACATAGTATTTTCATAACCCGATGGCTTTCGCCATTCACAATAATGGCAGATCCCAACACATTTCGGAAGAAATAAGCATCGAAAAAGGGCCCCAATCAAGTAGTACTGCATAGAATTAATTGTAATTAATTTCACACACAAGCCTACTATATGAGCTCTCAAAGCTTGTAAAAATTATACGGCTTAAGTGTGAAGTTGGGTGCAAAAAAAAAAAAATACAATTAAATGCGCTGTTGGGAAAAGACGAAATTACTTTCTGAACAACCCAATATTATTATTTTGATTAAGAGATTATTATACGGTTCCCCTATAATATCTCCTCCAAGTCAAGCCCTACTCAGCATCTGCTATGCATCCAGGTGTGCATTAATCTAATACAGATTCCAAGAATGTGTTCCAATGATGCTTTCTATCGTAACAAAATGTATATGTAGAGCTCGAGACAGCCCCCTCCCTTCTAAATAAATGTACTCTGAGTACCCGCAGGACTCAGTACCGTTGCTTCCGGGCTCATTTATAAAAAAAAAAAATTTGGCCTAATGACGCCCCAAGAGCATAGTGCTTACCAAACAGTCTCCTTTTCCTGATGCTATAGGTTTTCACAATCACTTTTAGATTCTTCAAGCCATAGCCGACAATTTTACAGATTAACATGACAATCGGGTGGGTTCGATCGCTAAAGAAAACTTTATTCGAAAAATCAGCATTGAAATCCTGTTGCTCTAGCATCCATTGAGTGATTTGGACTTTAAGTGGGTGGAAGTGCAATCCAAATTCAAAATATGCCATAATGAGCCGTGAGATGACCCTACTTTCTGAGAACGCCATGGATTCGACAAATTTTATTTGAAAAATTCGCACTAAAAGCCTATTGGTCTAGCATCCATTGAGTGATTTGTACTTTAAATGAGTGGAAGTGTAAATCCAAATTCAAAATACGCCATAATGAGCCGTGAGATGAGCCTACTTGCTGAGAAAGCCATGGATTCGACAAATTTTATACGAAAAATCGGCATTGAAAGCCTGTTGCTCTAGCATCTATTAAGTGATTTGGATTTAATGTGGGTAGAAGTGCATATCCAAATTCAAAATACGCCATAATGAGCCGTGAGATGAGTCTACTTTCTGAGAACGCCATGGATTCGACAAATTTTATTCGGAAAATTAGCATTAAAAGCCTTTTGAGTGATTTGGGCATTAAGTAGGTGGAAGTGTAAATCTAAACTCAAAATACGCCAATAATGAGCCGTGTGATGAGCCTACTAGCTGAGATCGTCATGGATTCCATAATTTCGGATTTTCTACAACACTTTCATGAAGTGAAGCGATTTCTTGCCAATTCCTTGCACACTAGGTGCCTCATCTTGACCATGATTACACCGTAATCCACCAAAAGTGTCAACGTTTGAATCATCTAACGGCTCTTGTCGCTTGATAGATGATTCATATGCGTAATAAATGATATCACAGATTAGAGACCAGACTAGCAATTTGAAACTTCTAAAGGGATGACCCTATACCGCTCGTAATTTCTAAATTTTATTAAAAATACTTGCTCTTAATAAAATTGATAACATTTCACATACTGTGGATATTGGCAATTGGCGAGTTAAGAAATGATTTGATGTCTAAAAACGTTAATAGTTGTGCCAGCTGAAGGAAGAAAAACTATTAAAAGACTTGACCTTCCAGGAAAAATGGTTAAAATAGGCATAAACAAACAATAACAACAACAACAGTGAGAACACTAACCCAAAACAACTTTGACAAGACAGTTGGGTATCATTAATTAACCAATAATTAATTAAATCAATGAACATAATTAACCAGACAATAACAATCTGTAGAGGAAGTACCCTATAAGCGGCAAGATTCACATTCAATTCAAAAGTTTCAATATCTTGTGGAAATCAATCCGTTCATGATCCCTTTGAATAGAACTCTAACAGGATGGTGTTTAGGTTGCCTTAAACACAACAACAAGAGCATAAAATGAATTACAACAACGGCCTTGGATCAGCTCAAGAACTGAAGTTCCTTATGAAAGCAAGGCGATGCCTGATGAATACTCATATTTCAGGGTAAGGTATTAGCTAAAGGATGTACTAAAAAGTATGAACACAACATAAGTAGTGTGAGAAGCTAGGTCGTAATTCTGACTGAAGGGTTGTAATGACCAATTATGTATGTATGTACTCTCAAGGAAACTGCATTAATGCTTAATATAGACCTTGCCTCTGCGCTATAAAGAAACACGGGGATGAGAGTCTTGAAGAGTATTAGTTGGCTCGCACGGGAGGGGTCTCTGCAACTCAATTCCTTATTGAGCCTATAGTAGTACCTGTCGGCAAGAGTAATCCTGCGTTTGATCTCCAGACTAACATCATTTTTGATGGTTACGGCGGACACAAGATAAAGCAATTCCTAGGCTATGTATATCGAAAATAAAGTTATCGGTCGTAATTTGAGATCCAATACGCCATACGTATACGGAGAACTGCTGCATTACGTATCGCGTCGGCATATCGTACAGTGTCCGCCACAGCCGTACTTGTGATAGCAGTTACGATCACTGTGGATCAGCTGACAGCAGAGCGGATGGAGATTTATAAGGCGAAATCGCCTGAAAATCACATAACTGGTCACTTCACCATTTTAGAATGGCAACGACGACGGAACGATGAAGGTAGAGGAAGGTGGACGTCAATAGTTATTCCGGACAGAAAGTCACAGATTGATCGGAAATTTGGAGAGGTAAATTCTACGTTACATAGCTACAATTGGGTCACGGATATTTTAGGAAATATCTGCACAGAATAGGCAAGTTCGCCTTTACAAGGAAAGGGAAATAATTGAAGATGCGGAACACCCTGTTTTCGAATGTGCACATTGGCAGAGCTATCGCTATGTACTTACGTCAACATTTGGAACGATCACGGCCCCTAACATTGTCGGGGTTATGATTGCGAGTAGTGAGAATTAGGCCTCAGTGGCAAATTATATGGAGCGCATTCTAAGACTGAAGTATAGAGATATTGAGGCTGCAGAATATGTAGCCAGAACCGGCATAGATGACCCTGGCACACGTGTCAAACGAAATTCCAGTCAGGAACCAATTAGCAAGAAATTGTGGAGACACTTAGATGTCTTCTCAACTTTCTGTACGCAATCTGGAAGCGGATATGAGCATGCAGGGGCCAAAAGTACTCCACTCCGAAGTAATACCACCGTAGTTCCGCAGTGGTCACAACAGTCCACGAGACGAAGGGGGGATTTAGTGGGTGAAGGCCTCACACACGGAGGATGTGACGACATTCTCCATGGTGCCCTCCTTTTTTTCAAAGAAATGTGGGCGAATAATGCCCTTACTCCACAAAGCACACCAAACAGTTACTCGCAATGGATGAATTGGCTTCTGGAAAACCACGTGTGGTTTGTGTGGGGCCCTTCCCCACGGAGGATGTGTCGACTTCCTCTATGGTGCCCTCCTTTTTTTCAAAGAAATACGGGCGAATGATGCCCTTACTTCACAAACCCTACCAGCCAGTCACTTGTAATGGATGAATTGGCTTCTGTAAGACCACGTATGGTTTGTGGTTTCTGTGGGGCCCTCACCCACGGAGGATGTGACGACTTCCTCTATGGTGCCCTCCTTTTTTTTCAAAGAACCGCAAACCACACCAGACAGTCATTCGTAGTGGATGAATTGGCTTCAGTAAGACTACGCGTGGTTTGTGTGGGGCCCTCACTCACGGACGGTTAGGTACATTTACCTATCCACGGCGTAAAAAAGAAAAAAAAATACGTCACACGTCTCTAGTTGTCGATATTAATGAATCGTCAAAAAAGTTTTCAAGGTTCAAAGTAAGTTCCTGTCATCCCCCAAGATCGACTTGCCAAATTTTCGTAGAACGAAAGCTGTTCAGTAACCATGGGCCAATAGGGCCATTCCAAGTCGTTTATGGTTACAATATTTCCAAACTTCCCACTCATTCTTATTGTTTTTCCAGGCTTGATTAATAATTTAACCCGGAAAAGTGGAAATAATATGGCAGCCAGGGAAGGAGCCATGAACGAGTGTATGTTGGTTGGTACGTTGGTTACTAATTGTTGCCGCGTAGTAAAGTTATGGTTGCGTTGATTGTTGATGGTTGATTGTTGTTTTACTAAAATCAAACAAAAAAAAAGGAGTGTTGATGGCAGTTCAAAAACACCAACAAAAAAGAAAGAAGAGAGAAATTTTTTGAAATCAAATCGAATTCATAGGTATTGCTATGAGCATCTCTTTAATTATGTCCTCCTTACAAGAGTATCAGTATTACGAGAAACTTGCCAAGAAAAATGGGAGAAGGAGGAGAGTAAACAGGAAAAGAGAAAAAAAGAGGAAGCTTAAGTCTAAAAGAACGTCAAACATTCATTTGAAAATGCCTTTAATTTCTTTCATATTTTGCCGGGTTTAATAAACAATTTCTGTTGCCTAGAGTTGGTTGGCTGGGTAAGGTTGGGCTGGGTTGGGTTGGGTTGGGTTGCATGAGGTTGATAATGGTGAGGTTGGTTGTATGCGGTTATCGGCTCGAATGGTTATAAACAGTCGTATAACAACCACAATAGCAATAACAACAACAACAAAATAAATCCTTAACTTTGCTTAGGGCAGCAATAATTGCAATTGACAGGATTTCAATAATGATGGTGGCGTATTCGTATTACGATGCCTAGTGCCTGGTGCCTGGTGCTACTGCTGCTGGTGTGGTATTGGTGTTGGTGGCAAGAAACCAACACAATCATGTTGTTGATGATGATGAAAAGAAATTCATTTTCATTTAAACAATCGCTTGAAAGAGTCACAGGCATTAATTCTTACAACATTTACATTCTCATTCTCATACTCATACTCATTTTTCTTTTTTGTTTTTATTTTTTTACATTTTTTTCGTTAAGATGCCTTTGATATGAAACTTTTTCTTGGTTTTATTTTTCTCTCCTTCATTTTTTCTTGATTTGTTTTTTATCTTATTTTTTTCGGAGTTTCTTAGGTGATAATATTCAAATCAATACTAAAAAATATGGGCTTAATTTGTTATAAATTCAAAGCATAAATATTTTTGGAAAAAAAAAACACCCGCAACCCATAATTATTCACAAGAGAAGGGAAGTAAAAGCATCAGATTTTTTTGTTTTGTTTTACAAAATAAAAAAAGAGAATATTTTTCTCTTTGAATGAGGTCTCAAATGCAGAGGTGTGCAAGCTTTTGTCAAAACGATTGTCTTTCATTAGTTTAAAAGGCAAATAAATTTTAATTTTTTAATAAAACCATCAAGGTCGAGCAGCCATAACCACTGTTTATAGTATCGATTGGGCCATCTATCATTTTTAATTTGAACCATCGTTTATTTCATTCTATTCTGTCACAAAATTCCGTATATTATCTCCTCTGAGTGTAATACTAAGTTTACCTATCCACCTTTATTGCGTAAATCTTAATTAACGCCAATAGTGAACTCAATATTCCATATATAGTTTCAATTAATTATTGCGCAATAAATACACAAATTGTTATAATATTGAGTAAAACTTTAAATACACCACAGTCATAAGTCTGTTTAGTAAGCATATTATAAGTAACCGAACACTTCCTGCTGTTATTTGACAACTCAGATATCAACAAAGACAAAAAAATTTATAGAAAGTGTTTGGAAAACTGTAATATGCTTACTGAACATTGTATTTAAAGTTGTAATCAATATTATAACAATTTATGAATTTATTGAGCAATAATTAATTGAAATTTTATATGAAATATTGAGATCAATAATACCGTTTATTGCAATTTACGCAATAAAGGTGTATCTCTGAATCCAGTATAAGGTGAATATTGCGTATTTTTATTCTAAATTAACGGTTAAAATATTGTTCTCAATTAAACAAATATTGAGTCAATTAAATTGCAAACGTGAACATAGTATAATGAATCTTTTTACACTTGAGCAACTTTGAGATTTATTGGAAATTTATTTCCAAAACAAAAACAATTGGTCTCAGAGGAGGACCAACAGTCCCCGTTATAGTTAAGTTTATTGCTAAAGTTTGTGAAAAGGGTTTCATTGTTGATGCGCCAAGATGTAACTGTGCTCGTATAGTGCGTATAAATGAAAATTTCAAAGCTTTGGCTGAGAGTATGAGATTTACTTGAAATTTATTTCCAAAACAAAAATAATTGATCGGAAATCGCACAAAAATGTCGTATAAAATTTGATCTCAGAGAAGGATCAACCGTGCCCGTTATACATAGGTTTATTGCTAAAGTTCATGAAACGGATTTCATTGTTGATGCGCCACGACGTGAGCGTGCTCGTACAGTGCGCATACACGAAAATATGAAAACTGTGGCTGAGAGCATACAAGAAAATCCATCAACATCATCAATTCGTCAAAGTCCTCAAGAATTGGACATTTCACGCATCAGTTTATGTTAAATTCTGCGAAAAGATCAAAGTTCAATTGGATCAATAATTGAAGCTGCATAGCCATTAGCTTCGTATTCGCTTCGCTAAATTTCCCAACGTGAAACTGTACAATAATGACGGCGATAACAAAAAAAAAATCATCTTTTGCGAGCTCATTTTCATTTTAGTGGGTACCTTAACAACTTCACTGGCCAATAAGTCATATTTGACTCACGGGAGCGTTCATGAGTCACATGTGGTCTTGCAGCAGCTAATTCATCCATTACGATTGACTTTTTGGTGCAGCTTGTGGCACATATTTCTTTAAAAATAAGGATGGTGCAACCATTACGGTCAATGGAGACACTATGATAACCGATATTCTAGTACCCGCTCTTCATGGCATTGAACATGGAAAGATGTTTGGTTTCATCAGAATGGTGAAACTTCCCACTCATTTCATGCCAGAATCGATTTATTGCGTCAAACGTTTGAAGGCAGTTTAAATAGCCGAAATGGTGATGTCAATTGACAGCCAAGAAGTTGCGATTTGACACATACATACATAATTGGCCATTACAACTTTTCAGCCAGGATTACGGCCTAGCTTCTCACACCATTCGTTTTGTGTTTCTTAATTTTTTACTTGAGTGGCGGGACCTACAATCCCAGGTTTTTGAGAAACTTGTTCAATTCAGGTTCAGCGTTTTTGCCAGAAATCTGGTGAGATACGAACCCGGACTATATGTCTAATAGGCCAACACACTACCTACTAGTCTACGGCGTCATCTATTGAACAATTTTCTGTGGAGCGCCTTTAAAGAAAATGACAAACCAGAGACAATTGAGCATTTGAAGGTCAATATTTGTGATGCCACTACCGGGATACAGTCTTATACACACGAATAAATGCACGAGAATTGTTATGATCGAAGGAGGTATTGTGAGGCCAGCCACGGCAGCCATATGAATGAAATAATATTCCATTTCCAAATGGAACAATTGTACTTCACCACAAAAAGAATTAATTTAGCAAAATTTCATACATTTTTTGCTTTTTGCATTTTTAAATTTAAATTTTTTAAAGGCCCACCCTATAGGTTAGGTTAGGTTAGACGACGTGTACTTGTCAATTCTGACAAGTACAGTACTCGGTGGTCGAATTGACCCATTGTACTACGTCCTATCTTCTCACACCACTTATGTTGTGTGCATTAATTTTATACATGAGTGGCTGTAGGTCCCAGTTTAAAGTCGACTCCGAACGACACATTTTTTTGAGAAGAATTCCATGGCAATTTTTACTCTCAGAGTTTTTGCTAGAAATCTGCGAAGAGGAAGTCGTTTTGATGTCTGTTCGGAGTCGACTTTAAACTGTAGCTTCCACAATTTATGGATAAAATTAACATTGCCAACATAAATGGTGTGAGAAGCTAGGTTGTAATCCTCGCTGAATGGGTTATAATGATGAAAACCTTAAGAAAAAAAGGGGAGAGTGATTTGGATCCAACGATTTAATGAATTTAATTTTTAGGGAGGGAAAAGAATTTTGTGAAGACTGTGTTGAAACCAAAAAAAAAAAAAGTTTTTTTGAAGATTGATCCTCAAGTAGTGGCTAACAGATAACAGTGTCTACGTTCTAAATGTGGCCCCTGCTGGATGAAAATTCATTCAATATTCAATCATTATTGATTACAAATTAAAGTTAGTTTCCATGAAACTTCAGTTTTGAGGTCAGCAAGGTTGTACACTCCTTTCTAATAAGATGGCGACTTCCCTAAAATATCAGAACGAAAAATAAACGAAAAAAATGTAAAGTTTTGCTTGTTTTTCCAACTTCAATCATAATGGAGTTTTTTTTTTTGAGGATTTTTCTTTCTTAAAAATTTTCCTTTTTCTATGTATTTTTCATTCAAATAATTTGTGAGCGTATAGAGGAATGAAAGAAAAACAAAACCGAGATGAAAATTAGAAAAGAGAAGAAGAAAAATTGAAAATTGTTTGCGTTTTCGGTTGAATGAAATGGAAATTTTTAATTGCTTTACAGTATTTTGCTGTAAAATATTAAGAAAGAAAAAAAAACTAAGTAAAGAATTCAAATCTAAACAGAAAATTTCTTTAGTTCCACACTTCTTGAAATATTTAAGGAGCTTGAGCTTACCAGTCCACAATCAGGATAATAAAACAAACGAAAACAACGAAATTTATTATGAATGCCTTATGAATTCCGTACAATTTTTTTTTGTAAAATTTCTTTTTTAATAATTATTTCTAAATATTATGAAATGAAAGAAGAATACACAGGGAACAGCAATTAATTGCTATGTAAATAACAGAAGAGAAGAAAAAAATCGTCCTCCTACACCCTTGTATTATGGCAGTGATCCGGGCAAATGACAAATTAAATTTCATTCACATATCATGTGACAATGACAATGACAATAGCACTGCTAATGTCACAACACAAATAAAAACGAAAACGGATAACAACAACAACAATATGTAAGTGATTTAAACCTTTAACAAAACGTAACACCAATCACTTAAAAAATCACGGGATAAAAAAAAACGCTTTGATTTCTTTTCCCTTCAACGGAATTGTGTTAAAAAAATATAAACGAAATCGAAGAGAAATCATGTTCAAAAACATGACATTTATTACGCACTATTAGCAACGACAAAAAAAATATTGCAAGGACTCTCATATGCACAAACACACTAGGATACATTCATGTCTACGTACATACATATATGAACAGGACTTATGTGCGACTAGTATTAGTACCCCCTTCAAAATAACCATCAATAATGGCATATTGAATGGCAGAAAAGGGATACGCTTATACACCACATACGAAGCAATCGTTTTCACATATGCCCATTGCCAAAGCAAAGGTTGGAATGGGCCTTTAATCAGGGCCTTTTACAATCAAAGTTTGCACATTACCAAAGCATTGCTCAATTACAAAGCGTTTCGGGGCCTTTTACATACATACATACATAATTGGCCATTACAACCCTTTAGTCAGGATTACGACCTAGCTTCTCATACCACTTATGTTGTGTGCGTTAATTTTATACATGAGTGGCCGGACCTAAAGTTTAAAGTCGACTCCGAATGACAGATTTTTGAGAAGCTTTTCATGGCAATTTTTACTCTCAGAGTCTTTGCCAGAAATCTATAGAGAGGAAATCGCTGAAGAAATATTTTTCGTTTTGATGTCTGACCTGGGATACGAACCCGGGCCTTTTGTCTAATAAGCCAATACACTACCCAATAGACCACGGCGACTTTACGGGGTCTTTTACAATTTATATTCTTATTTTTTATGGAAATTTCGATAATAAAGTGTCAGCTCTGAAATTTATCAACTGTCACATACATTGATTTCGATTATTAAAAATGGACCCAGCACAACGTGTTGTTAGTGGAAAATTGTACTCAGTACGCTCGTAAACTTCATATAAAATTTTCAGTAGAGAAAGTACATTAGATTTGTTTCTAGATGTCTATGGCCTGCTGTGGATAGTAAGAGAACAGGTTGGCTAATAAGCTTGGATAAGGTTAGCTTAAGGTTGTTTGTCGGTTTTATCACGGGGCACTGCGAAATTAGGTCGACTAGCCGGACAATTGCAGGGCATGTTGCGATGAGAAGAAGTTGGAGACTATCGAACACCTCCTCTGTAACTGTCCAGCTCTTGTTAGGTTGAGAACCCTTGACAGGGCCTTCTTTAGAAGCTTGAACAGGTTGGCTACTGGGTTGTTTGTCAGTTTTATCACGCGACACTGCGAGGTTAGGTTGCTGACGGGGATCTGGAACAGATCCCAGCGGGACTATTGCAGGGCATGTTGCGATGAGAAGGAGTTGGAGACTATCGAACACCTCCTCTGTAACTGTCCAGCCCTTGTAAAGTTCAGGACCCTTGACAGGGCTTTCTTTAGAAACTTGAATTCAGTGTCGAGAGCCGATATCAAGGCTCTCCACAGATTTATTAGTAGCTTGGGCTGGTTGCGAGATGCTATGATTTTAACAGTTTAGTCGCGCTCTCCCCTTTTTTGTTGTGTCTAGTCTATGTCATTTCTCCGCTTCCCATTCCCCCCTTTCATCCTAACCCCTCTATTATCCTTCCCTCTTTAAAGACGTTGTGCAATGGGTTAATTCGACCTCCGGGTACTGTACATGTCTTAATTGACAAGTACACATCCTCTAACCTAACCTAAGTGCATCAGAAAGTCTCTTAGTATGTTGAGGTTGAGAATCCTGGCCTGAGGCTTCTTCGATGGTTTGGCTGACATTTAGGCTCTCCATCGATTCATAAATAGTTTGAGCTGATTGAGAGGTGCTAGGACTTCATCAGTTAAGTCGCGCTCTCCCCCTTTTTGTTGGGTCTAGTATATGTGGTTCCTCTGCTTTCCATTCCCCCCTTTCCTACATACCCTCCTTTCATCCTAACCCCTCTATTATCCTTCCCTTTTTAAGAAGGTTGTACAATGGGTTAATTCGACCTACGGGTACAGTACTTGCCATTATTGACAAGTACACGTCCTCTAACCTAACCTGATCTAATGTAAGTGCATCAGAAAATCTCTTAGTAGGTTGAGGTTGAGAATTCTAGACAGAGGCTTCTTCCATGGAAAATGCTTAAGATACGGATAGAAAAGTAAGTGTAAATGCGTTTGATCTAGAACTCAAGCTAGGAGCCATACATACAGTGTAGACAGGTTCTACGGGTCAACACATGTGCATTGTCCTCTAGACACGTATTCGCCATTTTCTTTAAGCCAGGAATAAATTAAATAGAAAACAAGAACTCATCTTTAATCCTGCTTTAAATATTTACACCACTTTGCTCAAATAGATCCAAAATTCGGGCAATGATTATAGAAATTATAAGCAAAACTAGACGATATGACGTCACGTGTCACAATTTGAGATAACATTGAAAAGCAGAAATAAACTAAGCACGGCTCCATGGTATGCTTAATGAGTCAAATTAAATTTCTGTATGTTCCATCGATATATTAAGTTTCAGTCCTTATGAAATTATTTCCTTAAGGCCCTCCAAATAAAGGGCCCTGCTGTCATACCCTCTAATACGGTTCAACGAGTCAAATTCAATTTCTCTGCATTTCAGATTTAGTTCCAGTCCTTATTAATATCTTTTCTTAAGGCCCTCAAAATAAAAGGGCCCTTTTGTCATGCCCTCTAATACGGCTCAACGAGTCAAATTCAATTTCTCTGCATTCCCTCTACATTTAATTCCAGTCCTTATTAATTTTTTTTCTTAAGGCCTTCAAAATAAAAGCGCCCTTTTGTCTTACCCTCTAATGCGGCTCCATAATTTTGTCTCATACTCACCCATAATCGATTGTATTCGATTTCTTAAAGGCACAAATTGTTATTAGCTTGTTGCGCCTCATGTAAAGTGAAGGGTTTTTCTTTCAAACGATTGCCCTTTGGGGAGTTTTGTTTTTTAGCGGCCTAAGGATATGTTGTATGCGAAAGTAACATATCACATCCTTAAAAAAAAACTCTGGGTGCGTGTGTGTTTATTTTTTGATGTCATATTAATAGAGACACATATTGGCGTGGCGGATATTCAATATTTGTATTCATGTGTTGATTTGGGAAAGGGGTTGAGGACATTCACGGATTCTTTATTTGTTTCACTTTAAAATGTCATCATTTTTTATTTCTATTGTATTTCTACAAAGAATTCTTTGGTGTTTTTTCGCTTTTTGACTAGATGGTATGCGGTTTTTCATTGTATTTTTCCTTTCTTTTCCAATGTATTGTCAAACACTGAACATTAACACGCGTGCATTGTTTCGGTTACTTACGCACCCGTTTGTGAGGTACCCAATCCATGGTTGGGTAATGCCATTATTTTGTAAAGAGTGCATACAGAGTGATTCCATATACATACATGTATGTATGTGTGGGGGAGTTAATGAACATGAATGAATGAATTTTAGGAAAAGTCACTGTAATCTAATAGGTAGTGTGTTGGCTTATTAAACGTAAGGGCACGGCGATTTCCTCTCAATAGATTTTTGGCAAAAACTGGCATGAAAAGTTTCTAAAAATCTGTCTTTCGGAGTCGACTTTACTCTGAAAAATCCTGCCATTCATGAATAAAATTAACACACTCAATATGCGTGGTGTAAGAAGCTGGTTGTAGTCCTGACTAAAGGGTTGCACTCACCAGTTAAGTATGTTAAGTAAGATTTCTAGGAGATCGGAAGGACTTATGCAGATTATTTTATTTGAGTTTAAAAATTTTAAAAGCTTTGGTTATGCCAAAATCTAGAGTAGAGTTGATGTGGTTGCAACCTTGGACTACACTAACCTGGTTTTCTCCTTCAAGTAAAGTAGACGTGGTTGTATCCTTGGACTATACTATACTGGTTTTTTCCTTCGATCTTTTCACAACGAAGATACCGAATATATCCTTGAACTTCATTCAAGTATGCACTGACGAATCCATTTAGCGTAAAAATGCTGGTTTTGGATTTTTTCCAACTTAATTGCTCATTATAGCCCTTTAGTTAGGATTACAACCTAGCTTTTCACATCTCCCTAGGATAAAATTATCACACACAACATGTATGGTGTGAGAAGCTAGGAACCTACAGAATAATGTTGACTACAAACGATAGAATTTAAAGACATTTTTCATGACATTATATTTACATCCAGAGTTTTTGCCAGGCTACTGCTGAAAGGAACATTTCTCTCCGTTTGCCACGCTACTGCGACGTGTTTCAGGCGGAGGTGATGGCAATTTACCAGGCCGCTCAATGGATTCTCGTCAACGGTGTTCCTTTCAACTGCCTCTCGGTCTTTTCTGATAATCAGACTGCGATAAGATCTCTATCGGGTTTCGTGAATAACTCTAGGATCGTTAGGAAATGTCGGCGCTGTCTCGACCTTCTTTCTGGGTGCTTGACTCATTGGTGTGAGAGACATTCCGGGAAATTGTAGGGCCCACAAGTTCGCCAGAGCTGGTGCGCTCCTTCTGGAATCCTCTTCTATTGAATTGGGTATGCCACTTGTCTCGGTAAAGTTAGATATTGCGCGGAAATTCCTTCGGAGCGCCAACCTATCCTGGGTCAAGGAGGAGTTCTACTCTACAGCTAGACTCATCTGGCCCTTGGTCAATTACTTGGCCTAGGTCGTGACATCATCTCGGCTGCAGTGATCGTGCTTACAGGTCATTGCGTAATGGGTAGACACGCGGAAAGAATGAGGCTCCCTTTTAACGACTTCTGCCATAGATCGAGGTCCGCTGAGGAAGAGAAGACTGTTATTCACTTTCTTTCTCAGTGCCCGTGCCTTGTTAGGTGCAGATATAGGTTATTTGGCTCTCCATTCCTTGTCAGCTTAATGGAGTTATCATCTATTGACATCAAAGATATAGCAAGACGGTTACTCTCTCATGGTGTCTTGGATTTGCAGGCATTGAAGATAACAACGAAGTCTGTCGTACTTGCAAAGATTAGTTCACGTGTGAGGTAAATATCCAAACTCCACTCAAAGAAAGCTAGACTAAGGAAACCACTTGTAGAGAGATAGATCTGGGCAGATTTAATTTACGCTAAATCTGATCAGAGTCTAGCTTAGGAATAATAGGACCGTAGCCTCAAGGTGCTTACAACCTGGAGGCTGTGAATACCTTATAACGACTTCTGACGAAGCCTTAATGAATTGGAAGAAGATATCATATAGCATCTAGACTCTGGGTACACACGACCGGAAGCTGTGTATAGCTTACAATGATTTTTCAGGAATTGAAAAAAAGAGATCACAGAACGTTTTTTCTGTCCCTGTACGTTACCCATAAGATCGATATGATGTTTGTATTACAAAGGTACCGGGACAATGGGGACATTCCCGGTAACTGCAGAGCGGTTGAACTGGCCAGGAGAGCCACTGTACGACACCCTTAAGACCAATATGATGTTTGTATTACAAGGGTGCCGAGATAATGGGAACATTCTGCAGAGCGGATCAACTGGCCAGAAATATCACGACCATCGAACGCTCTAATGAATTCTCTACATTATAATTGGCAATGTAATCGTGGACATTATATGGACAGCTTCGGACACGGGCAGAACGGCGCAGAAAATTTGGCCAAGGCTGGATAGAAGACGCTCGGCGGCTCTGCTTAAACTCCAAGAAAGTAAACTCGAGCTTTGTATTGTAGAAACGCATGCGTGGCATATTGGTCTTGGACAGCTTGCAAATGTTTTCTGCGGAAGTTGTGCAGATGAGGAGGAGGATGAGACTATTATTCATCTACTGTGCACATGCTCGGTAGAGGAGAAAGAGGCATCTGGGTGCCTACTACATGGAGGATCTGGATGAACTGTCAAGCATGGATATTGGCAGTTTGAGCGGCTTCATCGAAAGCTCCGAGTTGTTCCTGGAATAGAAGGGAATATAAACTGTGTCCGCTCATGACTCCATCGAGGTGGACAGACACTTCTATCTACCTTCCTACTCACCTACGATACTTAAGACCTTAAATCAAAGGATTCTTGGGCATCAAAAACCATTGACAGAAAGTATCTAGCCAATGATGATTTGGATAAAACTATGCGGGATGGTTGAGGGGTGGAATAAGGACTATCAATATTACAACCGGGCTTTATAGGATTCAAGTAAGCTACACTCAACTAAAATATCCTTTTTTAACTCCATTACTGCATGCAAGATTTTGAATATTTTGTTTCATTTGATTTAATTTTCCTTTGTCGTCCTTTTAATTACAAAATTCTCCATGCCATCATACTTCCTCCGTCAGTACAGATGTCTACACTGTCCGGTTTAAACTCTTCTTTTGTTAATTTTTCTTTTTGGCAAACAGATTAAATTGGTAACGTTCACTGCAATTATTTTCTTCCATTTTGCATAATATCCTTCGTATTTAATCCTTACAAGAATAGAGAGTCAGTCAACAGATGGCAAACATGCCAGGCAAATTTTGAATCCTTTTCAAGACAATTGTTTGCATATAAGAGAGAGAAAGAGAGAGAGATAGAGAGAGAGAGTGAACATATGCATTTTTAAACAGGCCAATTGGCCAGTTTGCTGTATGAAAGGTGTTATCCAACGCACTCATTTCGCATGCATATCCTTCGAAGAGATTAAAAAAAAGGGAAGAAAACAATCATGATTTAAAGAAAACCCTTTTGTTGTCTTCTTTACGATAAGAGCAAGAGATTAAAAAAACTAATTTAAATTAAGAAATTTGAATACATTTTGAAATTTTACTCGTTTGCTTAGGATATCAGGCATATTTTTTTATATAAAAAAGGGGATTTTTTTTGTTTAAATAAATCACTTCAACTGATTCCACATCACCATCAATTTTACTTACGATCTTTGTTAACAAACATCAGACTTTTGCTGTTCGGTACCACACTTCTCAACACCCACCCATGGTTCTTATGCACATACTCACGTCTCACCCCTGACTCACTATTCACGATTGACTGGTAGCTTTATATTCTTTCAGTGGTATGTCTGGAAACTTCGCGATCTTTCTATGAATTTATTGTTATTGGCTATTATTGTCTTCTCTGTAATTTCAGTTTACCGTATGAGGTGTGTATTTTGTTGTTATCTATTTGTCTTGGCTTATTGTCGTTTAGTCTGTGTTTGAAGTTGCTGTAGTCTAGAAGGTATTGTGTAAGCTTAGGTTAGACATCTTTATGAAAACGAAATAAGAAAAAAATATTTCTTCGGCGACTTCCTTTCAGCAGATTTCTGGCAAAACTCGCGGAGTAAAATAAAATTGCCATGCAAGTTTCTTAAAACTCTGTCGTTCGGAGTCGACTTTAAACTATAGTTTCCGCTGCTCATGTATAAAATTAACGCACACAACTTCAGTGGTGTGAAAAACTAGGTCGTAATCCTGACTAAGAGGTTGTAATGACCAATTATGTATTTTATGTCTGATAACTTCGCGATCTTTCTAGAAATTGCTGTTATTGGATATTTGTTCTTTGTTTTGTTTCCTCCGTCATTTCTGTTTACCCTACGATGTGTGTATTTTGTTGTTATCTTTTTATCTCAGCTTATTGTTGTTTAGTTTATGTTTGAAGTTGCTGTAGTCCAGAAGGTATTGTGTAGACCTTTTAGACGTGAAGCTAAGTTTCAAACTTCCGATCAGATATCTCCATGAAAACGAAATTATGAAAAAAATATTACTTTGGTGACTTCCTTTCAGGAGATCTCTGGCAAAAACTCGAGGAGTAAAATAAAATTGCCATGCAAAAGTTTCTCGAAAATCTGTAGTTCGGGGTCGACTTTAAATTGTGTAAAGAAGCTAGATCGTAATCCTAACTAAAGAGTTGTATTGATCAATTATGTATTTTATATCTGATATCTTTATGATACTTCTAAGAGATTATTGCTGTTGGGGGTTTGATCTTTGTTTTGTCTCGTCTGTAATTTCTGTTTACCGTATAATGTGTGTATTTTGTTGTTGTCTTAGCTTATTATCTATTAGTTTGTGTTTGAAGTTGCTGTAGTCTAGAAGGTATTGTGTTGGCTTATTGGACGTGAAATCATGGTTCTATTATTTGTTAGTGATGTTTGTGTTGTCGTATTATCAGGATTGGGGTTGTATGAACTTGAACACCTGGTCAAATGATATTTCTAAGAGATTGTTGTTGTTGTTGGGTTTTGGATCTTTGTTTTGTCTCCTCTGTAATTTCTAATTACCGTATAATGTGTATATTTTGTTGTTGTCTTGTTGGCATATTTTTTGCATTTATTTTGTATTTATCCACGTAGCAATAGATTTAAATATGCGGCGCCATTGCTGATTGCCAGTTGACATATTCTCCAAGTGAGATGACAATTCCCGTAAATTGTTCGTGCATATATTCAATATAGCGGCGTTCTGTTCAAACCAAATGTCATTGGCATCCAGTTAATAGAATTCTGTTCAAGTTGGTAGTCTTCGGGCCTAAAATGTTCAATGTTAGGGAGTGTTGGCCAATGGCGTTTTAAAAGAAATTTGAACTAATAACCCAGACAAACCATCACTAAACTGTTTGTTCATCGGGTTCAACACTGCATGTGATTTATTAGACGGTATGTTCCCCATACATAGTCACTTATTTTGTTGAAATAGTTTTATTATTTGCACGTGTTGTTGTCGTCGCCATAGTCTAATAGGTACAGTCTCGGTTTATTAGACGTTAGGCCTCAGCGAAGTATGAAAAAAATATTTCTTCGGCGACTTCCTTTCAGAAGATTTCTGGTAAAAACTCTGAGCGTAAAAATATAAATGTCCATGAAAAAGTTTCTCTAAAATCTATCATACGGAGTCGGCTTTAAACCGTAGGTTCTGCTACTCATGTATAAAATTCACACACACAACGTAAGTAAAGTGAGAAACTAGGTCGTAGTCGTGAATAGTCCAGTCCTGAGGTTTTAATGACCAATTATGTATGCATGTTAAATGCTATATTCGCCCATGATGATTTGGTGAACAGATGTAGCTTCAAAAAGTTGGCCGTTATTAACTGACAAAGTTGGGAAGTCCTTGTTAAAAGGATTATCGAAAATACAGATCGGTTGTCTAACTCAAACTCATAAATACGATTGCCTGTTCAGAGCGAATTTAACAGCAGCTTACTTGCCTCTTTGATTTTCAGTTTTTAAGACGTAGGAAATATGAAGTTCAAGAGGTTTTTAAGAAATCGTTGTCTTCAGACACTGTACAGTAGATTCCATTAACCCAGTTGTATAAAAATTGCCTAGTTTTTAGAATGTTATATGGAAGATAGGTGGTGCCTTTAAAAATGGTTGCCAATTTACATGGGCTTGTGCAACCATTGCCCTGACCAACTTCTTCCCTGGTTCGGTGGAATTCGCTTATTACAGGTACTGCCATAGGTAAGGTATTACAACGCGATGCTATGCGTGCTGTAGTAAGCTTTCGATGTCCTAGCTAGCCTAGTAAGGCTTTACAAAAATGTACGTACAATGTTTCTAAGTGGAGCAATATAATTAAATATGAGCTTAGTCCTGAGTCTTGAATGCTTTAACGATTTACAAGCGTTAACGCAAACATAATCTATACAGACAATCAATTACGGATCTGTAAATCCTGATTACTATTGTGCCTACTAACGTAATAAATTCCAAGACGGTGTATGGCTGTCGCAGATATCTCGACAGAATAGCGAAATGATATGACAATCATATCGTATGTGTATCGCGGCCTAGTGGTATTCCGGGTAACTGCAGAGCTGATGAACTTGCCAGGCGGGAAACGATTATCGAACTCTCCGATGAGTTCTCGAATCTGGGCATCCCAATGAGGACCTGCAAGCTCATAATTGAAAATGCGATCGTCGATTCCGTCAACAAAAGGTGGACGGGTTCGGACACAGGTAGAACGGCTCGTAAATTCTGTCCAAGGCGGGATGAGGGGCACACAATGAGTCTACTTAAACACCAAAGATGAGCGCTCAGTGTAGTTGTCGCCTTGGTCTCGGACACCTTGCTAATGACTTCTGCAGAAGCTGCAGAGATGAGGAAGAGAAGGAGACTGTCCCTCACTTTGCTGGGTACATGTTCTGCTCTTTGCCAAAGGAGAAGAAAGTACTTGTAGACTTACTGCATGGATGATCTGGAGGAACTGTTGAGGATTGACATTGGCGGCCTGAATCGCTCCATTAGGAGCTCTGAATGGTTTCGAGGCTAGGGGATAATGAAATAACTGTGGCAGCACGATAGGCCCAATGCGGCCTAAGTAAGTCCATCTAAGAATTTTTCTACCTACTATTGTGCCTTTAACGCTGCAAAAAATGCAATTTGGCGTGTATTAAACCAATGCGTATCCTTTTCCTGAATCCTTAAAAATTTGGTATAAATTTAAACAGATTTTCTATTAAATTAAGAAGAAGAAAAAAAAAACTGCCAACAAAAATCACTGACTTTTTAAGGGCCCCTGAAGGACAATAGAACATCAAAAAAAGGAAACGAAAATCAAAAAATCTTTTCAAATTATATGCCAAAAATAAACCGATTTGACAAGATTTTTTTTGTTTTTTTTTGTGGTGCAAACATTTGCATGACAAAACATAACCCTTTGAGAATTAAAATAGAAAAGAAATTTTTTATGTCCTGCCAAAAATTTAAAATCAAATCCTTGTTTTTTTTTGTACTGTGAAGTAAAAATAAAAAAAATTCTATCAAAGGGGGATAATTTTTTTTGTATTTACGTTGATAAACAAATTAGAAGTCCTGATGTTGTCAGGACATTTGGTTGCGTTTTTTTGTAATTTTTTTTTGTTTCGTTGGAAAGGATTTTGATTCATAGTCATGGTGAATAGAAAAAAAAGAAAGAAATCCTGTAATCACCCCTCAGCATGTCTGGGTACAGCTTTCAACTCTTTTTTTTTCAAATTCTGCTTTTGATTTTTGGTTCAAAAAAAAAAAAAATAAAAGAACGATTATGAATACGTTAACTACAGTCGGTTGAATGCGACTCTTTAGCCATTAGAAATTGTGGAAAGGAAACTTGTGCAGTGTAAATGGACTGGGCAATAAGATGGACTGACTCTGTTTAACGTTTAAGGACAAAATCATTCCCTTTTTAAATCGATTTTTAAGTCCTGGTTTCAATGTAAATTTAGGTTCATTATAATGCCTGGACCTTGTCATTGTACTTTAGGCATTACTTTTTAGCCAGGATTACAACCCAGCTGCTTGCACTACTCATATTGTGTGTGTTAATTTTATCCAAGAGCGGCGGGGCCTACAGTTTTAAAGTCCACTCCGAATAACAGATGTTTGAGTTTTTACCAGAATTCTATTGAAAGCCAGTCGCCTCCCCTTTCTATCTTTATGAGGAAGGGGAAGTAATTGATGATGCAGAGCGCACTGTTTTCGAATGTGTAGAGCTATTGCTCTGCACTGACGTCGATAATTGGAACGATCACTGCCGCTAACATTATCGCGGTTATAATTGCAAATAGAGAGAATTGAGCCTCAGTGGCGTGTTACGTGGAGTGCATTTTAAGACTGAAGAAGAGAGATCTTGAGGCTACAAAACATTTAGGCACGCCGGCATAGATGGTACTGACACACGTGTCAAACGAAATTCCAGTCAGGAGGAAATAGCGGAGACACTTAGATATCTCCTCAACTTTCGATACGCAATCCGGACTCAGATATGAGCATGCAGAGGCCAAAGGGCCAAAAAACTCCACTCCGAAGTAATACCACCGTAGAGACAAGGGAAGGATTTAGTACGTGAGGGCCCAACACTCAGGTAGTTTGTTGGCTTATTAGACGTGAGGCCATGGTTCAAACCTCAGAAAATTTCTGGTAAAAACTCTATGAGTACATAAATAATTCCCATGAAAAGTTTCCCAGAAAAAACTGTCGCTTGGAGTCGACTTTAAACTGAGGGTACCGCCACTAATGGATAAAATTAGTACAAAGAACATAAGTGGTATGAGAAGCTAGGTCGTAATCCTGACTAAATTGTTGGAATTACCAAATTATCTATTCTATAACTGATATTTCGAGATATTTCTAAAAGATTGTTGTTGTTGGGGGTTTGATCTTTGTTTTGTCTTGTCTGTAATTTCTGTTTACCGTATAATGTGTGTATTTTGTTGTTATCTGTTTGTCTTGGCTTATTGTCGTTAAGTTGCTATAGTCTAGAAGGTATTGTGTAGGCTTATTGGACTTGAAATCATTTTTTGCATATAGTTTGTATACTATGTCAGCGTAGCAATAAATTTAAATATGTGGAGCTTTTGCTTGTTGACATCATTTCCACATGAGATGACCATTCTTTTAAATCGTGTTCATATATTCAATATAGCGGCGTCCTGTTGAAACCAAATGTCGTTGACATCCAGTTAATAGAATTCTGCTCAAGTGGATAGTCATCGGGTGCAATGGTTCAATTCGATCTCCGGGTACTGTACTTGTCAGGTACACTTCCTCTAACCTCTAACCTGGTAGTCATCGACCTAAAGTGTTTACTGTTTGGGAGTGCTGGCGAATGGTGTCTTAAAAGAAATTTGAACTTATAATGCTGACAAACCATCATCATCACTAAACTGTTTGTTCATCGGGCTCAACACTGAATGTGATTTATTAGGCGGTACATTCCCCGTACAGAATTCTTATTTTGTTAAAAGAATTTTATTATTTGCAAGTGCTATTGCCGTCGCCATAGACTAGTAGGTAGTGTGATGGCTTATTAGACGTTAGGCCTCAGTTTACAACCCAGGATAGATATTTCCAACTAAATGAAATCTATAGAAAATATTTCTTCGGCGACTTCCTCTCAGGAGATCTCTGCCAAAAACTCGAGGAGTAAAATAAAATTGTTATGCAAAATTTCCTCTATCGTTCATCTAATCTGTCGTTTAGAGCCGATTTTGAACTGTGTTAAGAAGCTAGGTCGTAAACCTGACTAAAGGGTTGTAATGGCCAATTATATTTTTTATGTCTGATATTTTTACGATCTTTCTAAGAGATTGTTGTTGTTGAGGGTTTGATCTTTGTTTTGTCTCTTCTCTAATTTCTGTTTACCATATAATGTGTGTTATGTTGTTATCTGTTTGTCTCAGCTTATTGTTGTTGTAGTCTAGAAGGTATTGTGTTGGCTTATTAGACGTGAAATCATAGCTCAAATGCCTGGTAAGATAGTAACATGCAAACGAAATATGAAAAAATAATTTTTCGGCGACTTCCTCTCAAAAGATCTCTGACAAAATCTCGAGAAGTAAAATAAAATTGCCATGCAAAAGTTTCTTAAAAATCTATTGTTCGGAGTCGACTTTAAACTGTGAAGAGAAGCTAGATTGTAAACCTGACTGAAGGGTTGTATTGGCCTATTATGTATTTTATGTCTGATATCCTTATGATACTTCTAAGAGATTATTGCTGTTGGGAGTTTGATCTTTGTTTTGTCTCCTCTGTAATTTCTGTTTACCGTATAGTGTGTGTATTTTGTTGTTATCTTGTTGGCATATTTTTTGCATTTAGTTTGTATTTGCCGGCGTAGCAATAAATTTATATATGTGGCGCTCTTACTGGTGGCCACTTGACATTATCTCCATGTGAGGTGACCATTCCCGTGACTTTCTTTCAGGAGATCTATGGAAAAAAGTTTCTCAAAAATCTGGCGTTGGGAGTCGATTTTAAACTAGGTCGTAAACCTGACTGAAGGGTTGTATTGGCCAATTATGTATTTTATGTCTGATAACTTCACGATCTTTCTAAGAGATTGATGTTGTTGGGTTTTTAGTATTTGTTTTGTTTTCTCTGTAACTCCTGTGTACCGTATAATGTGTGTATTATGTTGTTGTCATATTTTTTGGATTTAGTTTGTATTTATCCGCGTAGCAATAGAATTAAATATGTGGTGCCATTGTTAGTGGCCAATTGACATTATCTCCACGTGAAATGACCATTCCACTATACATAAATATGTTTGTGTATATAATCCTTCCAACTTCCAAAGTCTTTCCAGTTTGCTAAATACCTTTTTGAGACAGTTTTAAGTCCTATTTGCTATTGATTTTTATTCTAAAAATAATTTTTAAGGTTATTTAAATCCATTGTTTAGTTTTACATATAGGGTACCATATTCGGTCTGTCAGTCTTCAATTGTTTCCATTCGAATTTTCTAAACGAATCTATAGATGACTTCGTTTTTATTTTTGACTGAAATTATAATTTAAATTTGAAAGTTTTGTTGTTATTGTTCACAAAATCAATGTTCAACAGAATTCCTATTTCATTTTTTTTAAGTATCATTGTGTCCTGTGGATTGAATTCGCAACCCTTTTCTTTGCTTTCCATTACCAATCTGTGACTGTGTCTGGGCACAACTTTTCCAACGTGCTGAAAGGGTTTTTCCATTTATCGTGTGCATTTTACAAAATGTTTTCGATTAATTTGCATTTCGTGTGTGAGTGAGTGTGTGTGTGTGTGTGTTCTTTATACTCTCAAATCCAAAATTACAATGAGGGTATCACAGTCTCGTTTTTTTTTATTTCCGTGTCCTTAGTTTCTAACTCTTTCAAATCAATGAATTTCGTTCAGACAATGAATGAAAAAAAAAACGGTTTTGTTGTGTGGGCCTCTTTGTACAAATGCTCGCATTTTTTTTTTGAAAATTTGTCTGCGTGTAAGGATACACACACAGTTTTTTTTTGTTTGGAATAAAGGAAAAAAATTTTTTTTTTGTTTAGAATCCTTTTATATTTGACAAGTGAATATTCATGTTTTCTACTCTCTTTTTTTTCTAATTTTTTTTTTTGAAAATTTTTTTTAATAATTTTTTTTTAGTGCTGTCAAGAAGGGTTAAAACTTTGCGTGTGCCTGCATTTTTTTGTAATGCGTTGAACGAGTGTTGTGAGTTTTTTTCTATTCTGTTCATAGGATTTTCTAGATTTGGGTTGAGAAAAAAAAAATTCTATAAAAAACGTGGGTACTTGAACATGTGCTGAAGCAGAAATTCTTGGTTTTTAATGAAAAATATTCGTGAGTGTTTTTTATTTCATTTTTTTTTGTATTTGTTTACAGGGTAATTAGAAACCAAGACACTGGTTGGAAAATGTACAGCGACTATCCCCTAAAATGTTAAAACTGAGCTGATATTTTATAATTTTAATTTGGTTTTCAATTACAGCAATTGGCTCAAGAAGCACTATTCCAATATTCGGGCTACTGTTTATGAATAAACAGTATTGCCACCTTATCAGTGCAGCTTCAGATGTGGCAAGTCCACCATCGACCAGATCTTCACACTACACCAAATCCTGGAAAAGACCCACGAAAATCAAGTCGATACACACCGTCTTTTTGTCGACTATAAGGCAGCTTTCGATAGCCCCATAAGGGATCGTGTTTTTGTCGCAATGTCTGAGCTCGGTATACCTGGGAAGCTGATAAGGCTATGCAGAAAGACGTTGATCAATTCCTGCAGCTCCGTCAAGGTAGAAATGGACCTCTCCGAACATTTTGATACCGTGCGTGGTTACAGACAAAGCGATCCCTTATCATGGGACCTCTTCAACTTCGTCATGGAGAGTGTTCTGCGAAAGGCGGGAGTGCATCGCAAAGGCACGGTGCCGACATCGACATCATAGGGCGTACCAAGTGAGATGTCACTACTGCCTTTAGTGCTATTGAACGGGAGTCTAAGAAGATGGGTCTGGCAGTAAATGAGGGCAAAACGAAGTATATGTTATCGACAAGTAGAGCCGTGCAGCGTATTGATTCTCAAATTACGGGCGATAACTAGAAGGAATTCATTTATTTTGGCTCCGCCGTTACCACCGAAAGTGATGTCAGTTTGGAGATCAAGCGAAGGATTACTCTTGCCAACAAGAGCAATGGGATTATGGTCTCAATAGACAATTGAGTAGCAGCGACCTGTCTCGTAAAGCTCATCCTCCCCGTGCTCCTTTATGGCGCAGAAACATGGATCCTATGAAGAACTGATGCAGCTGCCTTGAGAGTATTCGAGAGAAAAGTTCTACGTAAAATCTTCGGTCCAATGCGAGTTGGCGATGATTTTCGCATCCGATTCAACAGTGAGCTGTATGAGCACCTCAATGACATGGACGTTGTACAGCATATTAAGATCCACCGACTGTGCTGGCTCGGCAATGTCGTTCGAATGGAGGAGAATCATCCGGCGAAATGAGTATTTGATGCAGAGATCTGCAGAAGTCAGCGAAGAGGACGACCTTGTATCCGTTGGAAGGACCAAATCGAGGAAGCCCTGTCATCGATTGGTGTGACCAACTGGCGTAGGCGTCCAAGAAGTTTCTATAAGTTGAAGTTTGTTTCTGTATAATGGTTATTCAATTTGTTGAGGTTTGACTGTAATTCATCTATGAGTCTCTGTAGTTGAAGTCATAGCCTAGCAACAGCCTCTTGAAGAGAAATTCTATCAGGTTTTACTTTTTAACTTGAAGTTTCTAAAAGTTGAAGATTTTTTTGTGTAATGGTGATTCAATTTATAGTGGTTTGACTGTAATTTAGCTAGGAATCTCTGTAGTTGGAGTTAAAGGACATAAACAGCATCTTGAAGAAAAATTCTATCAGGTTTTGCTTTTGTAACTTGAAGTTTCTATAAGTTGAAGTTTTTTTTCTGTATAATGGTGATTCAATTTATAGAGGTTTGACTGTAATTCATCTATGAGTCTCTGTAGTTGAAGTTGAAGCATTGCAACAGCATATTGAAGAGAAATTCTATCCGGTTTTGCTTTTAACCTTGAAGTTCCTGTAAGTTGAATTTTTTCCTGGATAAAGGTGATTCAATTTATAGAGGTTTGACTGTAAATTATCTAAGAGTCTCTGTAGTTGAAGTTATAGCCTAGCAACAGCATCTTGAAGAAAAATTCTATCTGGTTTTGCTTTTTTAAATTGAAGTTTGTTTCTGTATAATGGTGATTCAATTTATAGAGGTTCGACTGTAATTCATCTAGGAGTCTCTGTATTAAAACTTCTGCCATCAGAGAAGTTCAAATAATAAAAAAGCCTCTAACCACTAAATCGTTTAATTGTTTTTAAAGGTTCAATATTTATAAAGTCGACTTATCTGCTTATTAGAGCAGTGACCTATGGTTCAAACCTCAGCTCAGGCCTTACATGAGAAATATAAGAAAATTATTTCTTTCGGCTACATCTTCTCAGCTTGCTTTTGTCAAAAACTCTGAAATCAAATAAAATTGCCATGAAAAAGTTTCACAAAAAATCTGTCGTCCGAAATCCCCTTTAATTGTAGATCCCGCCAATCATGTATAAACTTAACGACTACGACAGAAGTTGTGTGACAATGTAGATCGTAGTCGTGACACAATGATTGTAATTGTCAACTATGTATGTAGATTTCTAACGTATTAGAAGCTACAATTGAGCTTCAAGGCTTCAAAATCTGCTTGACATTAGGATCCGAAGAACAAAAAGGACAGCAGCGTCGTATTTTACTACAATTTTCCACATCTTCCACTCCATTCGCACTACTGCGGAGACAGTTTAGGACAGTTTCAAGTCCCAGGCTTAGGAAAATCAAAAAAATCACGTTGGAGAATGTCTCGAGGTCATAGAGAAAAGAAGAGACGAGAGATAAAAAATAGACGAGACACACCTTTTCATATGCAAGCAAACGCCTGTTACAGAATCACAAGCTATGCTAAGGTTATGGGAGGCAATATTCCTCTACTTAACTATAAAGTAAAGTAACAATTCCCATATTAACGGCAACGTCTCCCCCAAAATCGAACCAAAGCTGACGAAATGAAAATTCTTCCACCTGGTATTGATAAGCTAAATGCCGGAATTCAGTGAAAAAACAATAAAACTTTTGACTCTGATAGTTATGCAACGTTGCTTCGTCGAAGAGGAAGTCACAAACTTCTTTAATTCCCTTATATTAATCCTCATCTGGTCTTAGCAGAGATTTCTTTTGCCGCTCATGTGAGGTTTTAGGTTATGAACACAATTGTTATCTGGGTTAACTGCTGCGCCTACTGTATGGTCTCATATTTGTATTGCAACACGTTTATTTGGTGACATACTAGTAGTATGACTTGTAAATATTGATGTCCTCCATTTTGAAATGTAAAATTCTTATCAATTAAAGCTCTCTAGAGTAAGCACTATTCCCGTATTTGTGCAGAGTTGTATTTTTAATCAAGCGGCCATATTGTAGTTCATTTCTAAACTAAGAGAGAATGTATAAGTACCGGATTTTTATTGTAGAATCCTAACAGACCTCCATTCTCTTTTTAGACTGTTCAGATTTTCAGACTAAAATTATTGCTGTGATTAGATTGATCTTTGCTTGCTCTCTTGTGTAATTCCTGTTTACCGTATAATGTGTATATTTTGTTGTTTTCTGTTTGTCTTGGCTTATTATAGTTTAGTTTGTATTTGAACTCGTCGTAGTATTTGAAGTCGCTGATTAAACCTAAGGTCACGGTTTTAATCCCAGGTGAAATAACTTAAATAAAACGAAATATGGAAAAATATTTCTTCGGCGACATCCGTTCAGCAAATTTCTGGCAAAAACTCTGAGAATAAAATAAAATTGCCATGTAAAGTTTCTTAAATTGATTTTAACCTGTACCGCCACTCGTAGATACAGTTAACACATCAGCAATGAGTATTCAAAACGATGAGTAGATTCAAATCATACTTATACACATTCAGACTTATACGCATTCTTACTTATTTTAATATAATACTCATACTACTCATACTCAAAGTTGTAAGTACTCGTCTTATTCATACTTATGTTATTGACTTCGACTCGTCGCTACTTAATATTTACACGAAGCACAAAATAAATTGATTCGTGTACGAACACTACTATGCCTACAAGAAAATTGTATGTATGCTTTGCTTGTTCCTTTCTTCTTTGTCTGTGTATGCAACAACAACAAAGGCTGTAAATTTTGATGAATGACTCGAATCACTCGAATCACTTATAAGTATTTTTCTAAATTTATGAATCATAATGAGTAGGCGTATGAATCAAACATATTTCGAATGTTGTGAGTTTGATGTCAACCTTGTACTCATACTCATTGCTGCTTATACTTGTAAATCAATGTTGGAGTGAGTACGAATAAATCAGAGTAGTAGAATTTCAATTCTGTTGATTCACTAATACTCAAAATTGCATGAGTGCCTATGAGTAGTGGAAAAACGATTCATTTCTAATTTCTGGTGTAGATATGGGTTATTTGTCTCCATTCCATGTCAGCTAGAGAGAGCTATCATTTATTGATATCAAGGATATAGGTTCGTTCATCAAACTTTCTGGCTAGTTTTCCAGTGTGGGATAGTCATGCTTTTGTTGTGCAGCCCTTGCTTATGAGTAGCGGAAAAACGATTCATTGCTGATCTCTGGTCGTGATTCTAGCTAAAGGCTTGTAATTATGTATGTATGTATGTAAGTAACTAAGTTTTGTTAATCAAAGTTTGGGAGGAAAACGTACTTTTACAACTTTCCACAAGAGCATCACAAAATCTTTAAAACACCCTGTAACGGAAATTAAGCTAAGGATTCCACAGACCTCATTTCTCAGGCTTCAACAGACGTAAGTCTTGCCTCCTGAAAGGGTTGTCTCTATGCAAAATAGAAAATTGCCAAAATGCTTCTTTACCTTCAACCACTCACGCAATTGCAAAATATTTAAAGAAAAATCATATCCTGCCAGATACATACGAACAAATCCTAGGGCATGCAAAGTAACACACACAAGAAGCAGAAAAAAAAAACGTTTTTAATCACAATAATTTATGGGCCCAAGGAAAATGAACACACAAAAAACGGCACAGATGAACATTAAAAAAAAAAGGATAAAACATTAAAACAACAACAACAGCAGCAATGAAAAAAAATTAGAGTCACAGGATAAGTAACAACGAAAAAAAATTGGAAAGAAATTTACATGCTTCAGAGTGAATTTCTGCCTTGCCTCAGCCACTGTCTGTAGCTGCTTCTGCCGCTGTTGCTGCTGCTCTTACTGCTGCTGCTGTTGTCTCAGTGACAAACAACTGAGGGGTGAAATACATTTTTTTTCTGTTCATTTTTTAATGAGATACAGTTGAAAGGAATAATGAAACAAAAAAATCTAAAAAAAAATTCTGAATGAAAAGCAGAGTAGAGAAATTGGAAAAACATTTTAAAAGCATTCTTAAATAGATTCTGAAAATATCGTTAATAATTTGAAAAATATGCACAAGATAAGAGTTGTAATGAAAATGAAAAGTGTTGTTGAATTTCGAAAGCCTTTAAGAGCCAGCCCCTGATGGTAATGGTGGCTGGAAAATGTAAATGAAGCAGAATGTTAACATTCAGGCTGTAATAAGGGTTTTAAATTGAAAATCTATTGATTTTTTAAGAAAATTTTAATTAAACATCCAAGTTAAAAGCTTTCTAATGTGTAGCATAATCCGAAGGAGTTTCATGAACTAAATAAATGTTGCATACTTTTAGGAATATTTAAAAGATAAGAAAATAAATTTGTAATTAAATTTGAAATTTTTAAATTAATTTATCGGTTTGAAGGAAGATTATCTTTCCAGAGAGTTATTTAAAGTTAATTAAAGTCATTTTAGAAGGCCATTTATTTTGACCCTGACACCATCAAGAGCTGAACAGAACAGAAGGAAAGTAAATTCATTTTGTAACACGATCCATATCGTTTTGAAACATAAGGGAAACATAAATTGTATTGTACATAATTGGTCATTACAACCCTTTCTAGTGTTAAACTTTTCCTATTCCTAGTGTTAAACTTCATTGTTAGTTTTGGAAGGAACCGCAAGTTGGACGGTGATACTACGATGTAAAATTTACATCCATGCTGAACTTACTTGATTGGCTACTTACTGAATATACATAATTGGTCATTACAATCCTTCAGTCAGGATTATTGACCTAGTTTCTCACACCACTTATGTTGTGTGTGCTAATTTTATACATAAGTGGCGGGACCTAGAGTTTAAAGTCGACTCCGAAAGACAGATTTTTGAGGAACTTTTAAGTGGAATTTTATTTACTCTTAGAGTTTTAACCAGAAAGCAGCCGCCGAAGGAATACTTTTTGTATTTTATTTGGATGTCTGGCCTGGGACTCTAACCCTGGCTTTACGTCTAATAAGCCAGCACACTACCTACTAGACTACGGCTGCCTCTGTCGCCAATTAGGTGGTACTTATTCCTCCTTCCCCATTAAATTAGGTTAGGTCGGAATGGTAGCTCTGATATCACAATGATCACATGAGCATGCATAGCGGCTCGTTGTGATGCCACCATTGAACGCAGTCCCTGTAATGACCAAGTTCCATCAAAATCAGGGAAGAGGAAGATGTTGGTCAGCGCAAGGGCTGCACATTTAAAGCTCGATTACCCCACACTGGAAAACTAGCCAGAAAGTTTGATGAAAGATGACTAGAAATGGGGAGTCAAATAACCTATATCTACACATAGCAAGAGACGGGCACTGACAAAGAATGTGAATAACAGTCTCCTCTTCCTCAGCGGTCCTGCATCCACGCCAGAAGTCATTAAATGGGAGCCTCATTCTCTCCGCGTGTCTGTCCATGTCGTAATGATCCATAAGCACGGCCACTGTATTCAAGATGAAGTCACGACCAAGTCCAAGTAATTGGTTGTTACGCCTTCTATCCATCAAGGGCCAGGTGAGTCTAGCAATAGAACAGGACTCCTCCTTGACCCAGGATAGGTCCCGAAAGAATTTCCGCGCAATGTACAACTTGACCAAGGCAACTGGCATATCCAATTCAATAGAAGAGGATGCCGGAAGGAGCACATCAGCTCTGGTGAGCTTGTTGGCCCTACATTTTCCCGGAATTTCACTTCCCCATTAGCAAGAACTAAAAATTCAGTAACATTTGGTTCCATAAAGCTCTTTATATGAAGCCAATGAGAAAATCTGGGTTATTATAACGGAAAAAATGCTTCAGTGCCCTAGCTTCCCACACTGATAAAAATTGCTTACCTAATACTAATTTACTTCCTTGCCCATTAACAACCCGTTTGCTGGTAACGGTAGAGGCAGGGTAAATAAATTCATTGTAAACAACGTAAGTGGAATAATCAGCCATAATATGGGATGCATGTCCCTACTTGACGACAATATGTAGTTTGCTTTGCCCTCATTAGTTGCTAGACCCATCTTCATAGACTCCCATTCGATAGCACCGAAGGTAGCAGTAACATCAGTAACAGTAGACCTAATAGGCGATCCAATTCGGCTTTCTTAAACTTTCAGGTTCATTGTAATTCCACAGGACCCCAGTTAAACCAACTGCACCATGGAATTCCTATTACTCCTGTGATGAGGATAGCACGTCAACAACTGAAATCCATTTTCATCTATGTATTGTAAGTGGATTCAGTTCAATCCAGCACAAGTGATAGTGTCTGTCTAGAAATTCCTCCCAGATATCGGTTGACAAAAATTTGGATTGACTTAAGGCCACAACGAGGTAAGTACCATGATTCACATGGCTGCAAGACTGATCCCACATGATAGGGTCTGGCCAGAAAATCCTCTCAAATATCGGTTGACAAAGATCTGGATGCTCATGCAGCGTAACATGATTCCCATGGCATTTGAACTGCATATCACGATTCACTTGGCTGCATAAGTCATTTCACATGATAGGTTTTGGCCAGATAATCTGGATTGTTTTGAGCTATTTACCATGACTCATATGGCATCTAAGTTCCCGCAACTGTTAAAAATATTCCGTATAGTACTCTACAAGATGCTCATCCTACCCGTGCTTCTTTATGGCGCAGAACATGGACCCTATTAAGACCTAATGAAGCAGCTTTGAGAGTATTCGAGAGAAAAGTCCTACGTAAGATCTTCGGTCTAGTGCGAGTTGGCGATGATTTCCGCATCTGATACAACAGTGGGCTGTATGAGCTCCTCAAAGGCAAAGACTTTGTACAGCGTATTAATGTCCAGCGACTCCGCTGGCTCAGGCATTGTCGTTCAAATGAAGGAGGATGCTCCGGCGAGACAGGTAGGTGATGCGGGGATCTGCGGAAGTCGGCCAAGAGGACGACATTGTATCCCTTGAAAAGACCAAATCGAGCAAACCCCGTCATCGATTGGTATGCCCAACTGGCGTAGGCGCGCAAGAAGTAGAGGCGCCTGGAAGGATGTGTTGCCTTAGCCTGGAATCCGTTAATCGGCTTGTTAATGGCCAATCAAGTAAGTAAGTATGTAGTACATCTCGAACTGTGTCAATAATTTCGCCCAGTGCGTAGTTGGCCAGAGGAATAGTTTAGGCCTGTTAATGCCTATAACCTTTCAATATCAATATCCTTTCTAAAGCCACTGTTCGTAGTAACAAAGCGTTCCAGAAAGTGAATTGAATGGACGTTTTTAAGCCTGGTGCTCTTGCAGTGTGAATTTGTAGTTCCCAGGTTAAAATTCATGGCCTTGGTTGTAGGTATTTTTACTTTTTCGAGCAGCTTTGGACTTTAATTCGCTTGGCTTCAAACGCAAATTGTTGAAGTTGTTTGGTAGCAGAAGTTGTTTGCAATCCGCATAGCCTAGACTAGAACCTGCCATTTAAATGCAAAGTTTTTCGTTCTACTCTTGATATAATTTTTGCTATACTGGCTGCCCTAGCTATCATATCCTATCACAGGGTTATCTTTAATAAATTTTTCTAAATACCGGCCATTGAATGAAGTTAAGATTGAAAATAATTTGGATTCTCTACTTTAATTCAGTTGCAGAGTATAATTTTGCTAATGGTAGCCCTTGGGTTACTTTAAGAATCCCTACCTTTAAGCACTTTAAGGAAGTTAAGGAATGTGTTCCAAAACTAAATATTTATGTTGACTGGAATGAAAAGCTCAAATAAAACTATTTTTTCCCCATTTAAGGGTAGCACCCGATGATGATGATGGTTATCAAAGGAAGTGGCATCGAAAAACGTTTAAGAATGGAAAAGTAAAAGTCAAACGGTTTATTGACACATCAATCAAATATTGACAGAAACACATAAACAAACACAAAGTAATACATGCGTACATACATACAAAACATACACACACACAACATACATGAAAGCGGACAGAATATTAAAAGGCCTACAGACGTATACGTAATAAAGAAATTTTGGGGAATGAACGGGTTGCCAGATAATTGTTGTGATTTTAATTTCTTAGGATAAAAATATTTGCCATGTTTTTGGTGCATTGCGTGGGAGCTAGGAAAGAGGATGAAGTCTTTTGTAGAAATTTTAAGGGACAGAAAACCCGGATGCAGGAAGAGAGTTTCGCTTGTGAAAAGTGCGGCTAAAGAACGAATCTTCTTTGTAATTTATTATGCACGATGCACTGGTCACGAATCCCTTCATATTTTATAAGCAGGTTCCCTAAGACCAACACAATCATTAGCATTTGAACTATTGATCATGGGCATGCCAGCCCAGAAGTAACCAGCGGTTATCGCCTACATATAGGGTATTTTTTAAACGCTGGATTACGACTTAGCTTCTCGCACCACATATGTTGTGTTTGACACACGAGTGGCGGAACTTACAGTTTGAAGCCGATTTCAAATGACAGATTCTTGAGAAAGTTTTCATGGCAATTTTATTTTACTCTCAGAGTTTTTGCCATGGATCTGCTGAGAGCAAGTCATCAAAAGAAATATTTTTTCATTTGTCGTTTTGTTGTAGATATCTAACCTGGGATTTGAGGCGTTGCTTCACGTCCGATAAGCCAGCACTCTACCTACTAGACTACGGTGTCTATATTAGGCTGAATTTGATGGATGATATTGCCATCTTAGCTTCCTGCACCGCTATAGTTTGTGGCTCAGTCGCATACGCCTGCGACTACAGAAAATTCCGAAAATAAGTCTAAAGGGGTTTAACTCTTACCATTTCGGTGGTAGGTTAACATCAATCTCACGTTATATGACTATGCCCTCAAATCGCTTATGCAGAATATTAATAAAAGCGTGAGCGGTGTAGCTCATACGGCAGTCCTGATGAAACCACATACTGTTGGTGTTTACATCAACCAAATCAGCTCAAAAGAAATAAAAAATCATCGTCATATAGTGCTTGCTGTTGCCACCGATTGTCTCATCAACGTTGTTCTCAAAGCAGTATAAACTCATGAGCCTAAAATCCACACCAAACTGTGGCTTTTTTAAAATACTTTAGACGCTGTTGATGTCAAGTGTTTGTTTACATACGCATTTAGCCATAAGTGTTCCTCATCGTTGAAGACTATTTTTCGATTAAGAGCCTTTGCTCTAGAGCTTATTTAGCGGACACGCGTTAGGTTCATTTAGGTTACTTGCCGTTGAATCAGCGGACGCTAACCATTGTCTATGGTCAAACTGAATATCAGACATACAGAACTGGTTATTACAACCCTTCAAACAGAATTACGACCTAACTTCTGGCACCACTGGCACATGTTGTTAGTGTTAGTTTTATACACGAGTGGCAAGACTTACAATTTAAAATGGACTTTGAACAACAGATTTTTTAAAAATCTTTTCATGGCAATTTCGTCATTTACACTCCGAGTTTTTGCTAGAAGTCTGCAGACTTCATTTTGCTGAGGATGTCTGATCTGGAATTTGAACCGTGGCCTCACGTCTAATAAGCCAACACACTACATACTAGACTACGCCAACATAATAAATGACAACACATTTGACAGACACTATTTTAACAAGATGGCCGTTATACATACACATACGAGTATGTTCCTTTTACTCCCCTAGGGAGCATAGGGCCGGATTGGTTCTGGTAATAAGAGTTACTTAAGACGTACAGGTTATTAGGCCATAGCGTGCGATCCTGATGTTGGGGCTGCCACCAGGCATGCGAACTGTCAGGTCTTACCCGTGCAAGTATTGGGGTTATACCGCCTATGCTCGGTCGTCTGAGTCTCCTCAGCGTGACAGGGGACACCAAAACCTTGAAGTACAGTGGATGAGGTTGGCTTAGTTGTAAAGGATTGGAGTGGATTGGTGACAAAGGTGTACAAGATGAGGGAGGGATTTAGTGGATGAGGGCCCCACACACGGAAGAAGTGACGACTTCCTCTATGTTGCGGTTAGGTACATTTACCCCTCCTTGGCGTAAAAAAAGAACCTTTAGATGATGATTAGCCAGAATGATTTCGCGCTGTTCTTTGATAAAAAATTCCTTTCTACGCAAGGATTCTAACATCGAAATTGAGTTCTTGTAGTTTAGTGTTCAATGAGCTTGTCCATAAGCCAAGAAGCATAGATTCGAATTCGAAAGAAGAAAAAAAGGCCAGATAGGGGATCCAACTTGAAGAAAAAATCATTTATCATGGTGTTCACCTCCTTCCAACACAATCTATCTAAGAAATCTCCTCATACATACACAACATACTCGATCATTACAAACTTTCATTTGGAATTACGCTCTAGCTTCTCACACTAACTAAATTGTGTGTGTGTTAATTTTATGAGTGGTGGGGGACCTGCAGTTTAAAGTCATTTCCGAATGACAGATTTGTAAGAAACTTTTCATGGCAATTCTTGTATTTACTCTTAGAGTTTTTGCCAGAGATCTGCTGAGAGTCAAAGTCCCCGAAGAAATATTTGTTTCATATGCGTGTTATTTAAGATATCTGAACTGGGATTTGAACCGTGGCCTCACGTCTAATAAGCCTTGGATTTGAAATTTTTGGTGCCAATTGCTTTAAAACGGTTAGTATTGTGGATGAAAGAATTTTCTGTGAAAAACTTAATATTAAAGAGTCATACAGAAGGCCTCAGATTACTCGGGTGGTTTTCAAGAGGAACTTTCCCTAATAGAAAAGTCTACAGAAGAAGCATAGGGCAATATTTGTCTTTAAAAGAACTTGCATCAGTCAGATTATTTTTGAATCCAATTAAGCGATGCAATGGAAAATTGGTGCCTTGTGATGTAGTGGTCAAAGAGCTTGCCTACAAGCCAAAAAGCATAGATTCGAATCCCAAAGGAGAAAAAAGCCCTGATTGGGCCTGTAACTTCCTGGAGAAAAAATCATTCATCATGGTTTTTGAATTTTAAATTAAGTGGCATCATACCCCAACCACTCCAACACAATCTATCTAAGAAATCCCTTCATACATACGTAATCGACAACTTTTGTATTTACTTTCAGAGTTTTTGCTAGAAATCTGCTGAAAATAAGTCTACGAAGAAATATTTTTTCATACTTCGTTTTACTTGAGATATCGGAACCGGGATTTGAACCGTGGTCTCATGTCTAGACTACTAGACTTCGACAACCACAAAAATTTCCTCATTTTCACCGTAATGGAAAAAACCATAACAACACAAGAAGATCAGGCAGCCTGCCACAACCTTGAGGGAAATTAAATAGAAACCAACGATCAGCAAGGTTTCCAGCCACTACACCATATACTTGGAGGGGATTTTTTCTAGGCAACGGTAGATGAGAGCTTCATTAGTCTAGGACTTGCCACATCAGGAGTACCGCCACCACCTAGTGGAAAAGGAAATAGGTAGGTCTAGTAGGTAGTGCGCCGGCTTATTAGACGTAAAGCCAAGGTTCAATTTTTTCTCTTTCTCTTCTTGTTTTTCAAAAATCTCTCGTTCGGAATCGACTTTAAGCTGTGGGTCCCGCCACTTCTGTATAAAATTAACACACACAACATAAGTGGTTCGAGAAACTGCGAGCTTCTTGGGGACGATTGCAGTAGACTGTCTAATGGTGAAGTTATAGCACTGGCCATTTTATAGTTACCACCAGCAACTCCTTTCCTTACCGTTCGCATCTTCCCTCTTTCCAACGTTCCTAAAAACCTGCACAAGGCACTGCATGAGTAGGGGCCATCCCCTGAGTGCTGGTTTAATAAAAAATAAAAAAACCAACCATCAGCAATGTCCCCAACCACTACACCAAATAATTGGTGGGCAACGATAAATGGCAACCCTATCGTTCTAGAACTTGATAGAGCAGGCCAATCACCTTCTTAGCTAGAAAAACCAAAAGAAGATTAAAGAAATATAGGCTGCTCCAACCGGAGAATTTAAAATGCCAAGAAGCTACGCTTGAAAATGTGTTCCTTTTATCCTGAATAAAATCGCTAAAGTTATTGGAAATATATGGCAACTCTATGTGATAAAAATTGTAAAAAAAACCTCACACATACTCCTGTATTAATGCCTACGTTATATAGGCTCGTAGCATCAGCTTAAAACACACAAAGAAAATTAAAATTAAATCGCCCTCTTTTAACTGAAGTTCTTAAAAAAATATACTCTCTCGCCTACATATGTACGTACATACGGCTATGAACTCTCTAACACTGTTACACGTAAGCTTGTAAATAAACAAGAGGAATATTAACAAAAAAAAAAAAACAACAAAAAAAATGAAAGTAACCGGAAAACGGAAGTGGCCTTATTTCAAAGACAAACCATAGGGTCTACTGCACATATGCGAGTGTACACTTTCTCTAGGTCTTTCTTTGCGGGCCAGCAAATAATTTGTAGTTGTTGTATGGTGTGAGGGGCAAAAGCAAAATCGTTTACTTCTTCTCTCCTCTCCTTTTATTTTCGTTTTTCTTGGATTTTTCTTTGCAAAACTTGCCTGCTGAGCTGATAAAAAAAAGGAAAGAATTTTTTATGTTCGTATGTATATATTTATGTACGTATGTATGTATGAATGAATGTATGTTGCATATGTTTTTGTTTATTATAACCCAGCCAACATTTTTGACGATTTTTAATCAAATTCGAGCCTTTTTTGATTCTTCTGCGCGATTAAAAAGCTCGAATATGCGCTCATTTTCTGATCATGAAAGACTCTTTCGTCGGGAGGAAAAAGTGACTACGAGCGACTCTTCTTAAAAAGTCATTTATGAGTCATTTTCTATATTATTTTAGAGTAATTTTCGACTCTTTTTCTAATCTTTTTCTTTATAATCATTTTCGAATCACTTTCTAATCATTTATTAGTCTTATTTCCCTTCGTTTATGATTCTTTTTCGATTCGTTTTTCAGTCATCATTTAATCGCATACGAGTTTTTTTTTGAACAATTTATCATTATGTTTAGGAGTCCTTTTATTGTCATTTATAAGTCATTTTCTATATAAGTTTACAGTAATTTTAAATCCTTTTCCTAGCAGTTTTAGTACGTTTGGCGATCAAAAACTTATCAGTCAGTTACACGATTAAAAAAGGACTCAAAAATGATTCGCGCCAATAAGTAAAATGAGTTCGATTTAAAATATAAGAAAAAAATTGTATAGCAATTGGAAATTATTCATTCAGACTTTTAAATGACTCCAATTTTATTCATAAATGATCTCAAAACAAGTCCAAATTAATACAAACATAAGGATAAATTACTCATAAAAGACTCCTATGCGATTAAACAATGACTGAAAGATAACTCGAAAAAGAATCATAAACGAAGGTAAATAAGACTAATAAATGATCAGAAAGGAATTCGAAAAGAATTATAAAACTACAAGAAATAATATAGAAAATGACTCATAAATGACTTTTTAAAAAGAGTCGCGAGTAGTCGCTTTTATCTGCCGAGTCTTTTATGATCAGAAAAAGAACGCATATTCTAGCTTTTTAATCACATAGAAGAATCAAAAAAGACTCGAATTTGATTAAAAATTTTCAAAATTGCTGCCTGGGTACGAACGTAATTTTTGAAATCGCTGTAATGTAAACGTAGGACTCAAAAAACCTAATAAAAACACTTGAAGAGAGTAAAATGGAATTATAAGTATGAATAATAAATTACTCAAATTTTAATCATAAATAACATAAAAACGAGTCCAAATTAATACGAACATGACACATAAATGACAATAAAAGGACTCATAAAAGACTCGCATGCGATTAAACGATGACTAAAAGACGAATCGAAAAAGATTCATAAACGAAGGTAAATAAGACTATGTAATGATCAGGAAGGAATTCAAAAATGATTATAAAACTACTAGAAGAAGGGTCGAAAATTACTCTAAAATAATATAGAAAATGACTCATAAGTGACTTTTTAAGAAGAGTCGCTCGTAGTCACTTTTTTCTTTTAATCGCGCAGAAGAATCAAAAAAGACTCGAATTTGATTAAAAATTGTCAAAATGTTGGCTGGGTTATAATACATAAAAAGAGTCCAAAATTACTCTAAAATAATATAGAAAATGACTCATAAAAGACTTTTTAAAAAGAGTTGCGGGTAGTCGCTTTTATCTGCCGAGTGTTTTATGACTTGAAAATGAGCGTATATTCTAGCTTTTTAGTCACGCAGAGGAATAAGAAAAGAGTCGAATTTGATTAAAAATTTCAAAACAAAAATGTTGGCTGGGAAATACATACTTACATACGTATATATGTATACAAATGTATGTGCATATGTGTGTGTGTAGGAGTGTTTGCATAAAGTATTTAAGCCTTAACAGAATACCTTTTTTCTTATTCTTATTTTTTTAAGTCAAAATTTTTTAAAGGTCATCCGTATACCTTTGTATAGAAGTGAGTACGTATGTATGTCTGTATGTGTGTTAAACTTATTTCCGTTATATTTATGAAATAAAACAACATGACAATATCAATACACACCCACAGAGACACATAAGAAACAAACACGAATTTGTATTTGTTTTAGTGAGTGAAGGCTGACTGTATAGAGGTGATGTTATGAAGTTGAAGGATATTTCTCGTGTTATTGTCATGGTCTCTGTTAAGTTGGGATTATTCACACACGGGCACAAATCAATTTGCCAATTGACAATTATTTTAAATGCTTTTCTCTCTACTGTTTCTTTTAAGGCACCCTACTTCCCTCACAAGCATGTAAAGTGTAATGGACTGACACGTACATGCAGCCAAAACGAGTTTCGAATGTTTATCTGCTCTGCTGCTCGAAATTTTCAATTGTAGTAAGCAATGATGAAAGCTGTTCGGCTTTCAATATTCTTAATAAAGGGGAATCCATTTCGTGGTTTCAAAAGTAAGGGACTGGATTTCGGCATCTGTCAAAATAAGTTGTGAAACCAATTTTTTTCTTTTCAGTTGAAAGTCTGACATTAACGGACATGGATCGCTTAACTATCCTAGTACTACCTACTACAAAAATGGTGATGCTGCCACAGCCACGTATCGAGCTTTAAGAAGAGATATTGGTTGACATAATCGTCCAACTACGCAAGCAAATAGTAAAATTGTGAAGAAATTTGAAGAGACTGGGAGTGGTTACAAATATTGAAAGGCCTGTGCATCAACGTTCCGCTCGTTGCTCTGAAAATATCGCTTTTGTAAGTGAAAGTGTTGCCGAAGACCTGAGTGTGTCGATTCCTCGTCGTTCTAAGGAATTAGGACTGTCTTACGGTACATTATAGCGGATTAAGATCTACACCTACATCCATATAAAGTCCAGCTCACGCACTGACTGAAGCCAGCTGACCATCCACAAGGTGATAAATATGTGGAAAGGGTGCTTGAACAACAGGCAGTGGACGGCAATTTTTCGAACAAAGTTTTCTTCAGCGATGAAGCACATTTCGCACTCGGTGGATATGTTAATAAATAAAATTGGTGTATTTGGGGTTCTGAGAATCCTCAAGTAATTGAAGAGATGCCATTACGTCCAGAAAAAGTCATTTTTTGGTGCGTTCTTTTGGACCGAAGGTTTGATTGGACCTTACTTCTTCGAAAACGACGTTGGAACGATTCCCACTGTCAATTCGGAGTGCTATGGTCATATGATAACCAACTTCTTTTTGAAGAATACGACTCGGAGAATATGTAGTTTCAACAAGACGGTGCCACATGTTACACAACTCGGGCGAATTTCTTGTCGTGGCGATATCAACTGGCCACCAGGATCATGTAATTTGACACCATTAGACTTTTTTGGTGGGCCAGAATTACAACCTAGCTTTTCACATCAGCCATATTGTGTATGTCTATCGGCGTATAGGACCGTATTTAACTCAGCAATACTAGTAGTTAGTGGTGTAATACCCAAAGGTCTACAAGCAAGCGAGCGGAAGAGAGTATGGGAGGCTAAAAACGTGCCCGTAGAGATAGTAAAAGTCTGCCATAATGCAGTGGCATGTACCACTGAGACGAGTGGTACATAGACGGCAAAACTTATCCCAGATATTACAGGCTGGATGGAGAAGAAATTTAGTGAGGTTAACTAATATCTGACACAACTGTCATCTGGACAAGGTTATTTTTGTAAGCACCTGTTTAAAATAGGGAAGATGACTCGACCAAATCGCATCTATGATAATGAGAGATAGAGATTGGAAATAAGAAATCTTGAAGCTAAAATCGCTGCCTGTACTGTCGGGAATTTCTGTGATGTGATTCTGAGCAGCGAGGAAAATTGGAACAGCATCGTCAGCTACGCTAAAGTTTTACTGAAATCGAAGAAAATTTACTTGGATGAGAGAAGTAGAGTGGATATTTAAACATCTTCTCGAATTTTGTTGCACAATCCGCATGCGGATATGAGTGTAAAGGGGCCAAAAGGTTAGGCGGACTATACTTTGAAGTAATACCACGACAGTTCCGGAGTGGGCAAACATAGTCTAAAAGAGGGGGAAGATTTAGTGGGTGAGGGTCCCACACACGGGGGATAGTGAAGACTACCCCTATGGTGGGGTTAGGTATATTTACTCCTCCTCAGCGTAAGAAAGAACATTGTGTATGTTAATATTATCCAGGAGTCGTGGGACCTACCGTTTAAAGTGGATTGCGAACAACAGATCTTTGAGAAACTTTTCATGACAATTTTGTTTACTCCTAGAGTTTTTACCCGAAAACTGCTGGGAGGAAGTCGTCGAATTTTTTTTCATATTTTATTTTGTGGTAGACGTCTGAGCTGGAGTTTTGACCATTGTTTCACTTCTAATAAGCCAACATAGTACCTACTAGACTACGGCGACTTCAAATACAAACTAAACGACAATAAGCCAACACAAACAGACAACAACACAATATACACATCATACGGTAAAAAAAAATTATAGAGGAAACAAAACAAACAACAAATATTCAATAACAGATTTTTAAGAAGTTTTTATAACAATTTTATTTACTCTCAGAGTATTTGGCAGAAGACTGCTGAGAGGAAGTTGCCGCAAGAAAGATTTTCTTCATATTTCATTTGGAGGGCGGTGCCTGAGCTGGGGTTGGAACCACGTGCTCTACTAGGCGACGTTGACTTCTAGTAGTCCAGGTATCTGATGTGATTAACGGAACGTTTTAAATGTTGCATACGGCGTCTATTCTTATTATCTTCCCTTTGGGAACAACCGGTCCAAACTATGCTTTGAAATCTCTTTCAACCCCTTTGAAGTGAACCTGAATTAGAAGCCATGTTTAGTCGGCATCCTAAAGATTGGTCAATGTCCATGTCATGTCTCTATCGTGAACGTTGTATTGTAGTGTTGGACTTCCTTTTTTACTCTTTCTATAACCGGTAGTACTATGCAATGTATTAAATGAGAAATGATTTCAGTGGTGGCCTCTGGAAAAAAACAAAAAATGTGAATTGAATGGTGAAGCTCCGATTAGCGATCTGTAAGCACATATTGTGGATTTTTGACTGGGTTGCTAATCCCCTACGACTTACTTACTTAATCAGTCATTAACAACTCGATTAACGAACTTCAGCCTGCCGCAACACATCTCTACTTCTTGCGCGGCTACGCCAGTTGGTCACACCAATCGATGAGAGAACTTCCTTGGTCCTTCCAACGTAAACAAGGTAGTCCTCTTCGTCGACTTCCGCAGATCCCCCCGGAACGTCCTCTGTCAATCGAACGACATGGCCAAGCTACCGCAGCCGCAGGATGTTAATACGCTGCACTACGTCCATATCGTTTAGGAGTTCATGCAGCTCACTGTTAGATCGGATGCGTAAATCATCGCTAACTCGCACTGGACCGAAGACCTTTCGTAAGACTTTTCTCTCTAATACTCTCAAAGCTGCAGCATCAATGCTTAATAGGGTCCACGCCTCTGCGCCAAAAAGAAGCACGGGTAGGATGAGAGTCTTGTAGAGTATTAGTTTTGTCCTACGAGAAAGGTCTCTGCTACTCAATTGCCTAACGAGGCTACAGTAATATCTTGAGGCTATAGTAGTAGTACCAGGCAGGAGTGATCCTGAATTGAGTCAGTTTTGATGGCAACGGCGGAGCCAAGATAAGATTGGAGAAACTTGGACTATGTTAAGCACTCGTCAATATCAGGATATTAATATTATGCTTGGTTGTAAGCTTTTTATGTACATACCTCATGATTCACAGCTTAAACGACTTGATTACCTTCTGTTCCCCGATGAAAAATTTTCGATTACTTGATTTAATGTTTTTTTGACAATTAGTTATCGATAACTATACCTTGTTTATTATACTATACCACAATAAAGCGCAATATACAAGGCAACTTTGATCCCTTACCAGTGATTTATGCAATATGCTTGTCCTCTTACTTTGTTTCTTTGTTTTTTTATCAGTTATCGATAACTGCTCTTTTAGTATGATACTATCGTGCAATGTAGTGCAATATACAAGACAACTTTGATCATTTGCCTTTGTTTTATGAATAAAAAACTTGACTTCCAAACGTGCTGGTCCTCTTTCATCGTTTCTTTGTTTTTTTTATTAGTTATCGATAACTGTACATTTGAAAGATAGCGTAATATACAAGGCAACTTTGATCACTTAAGGCTGCTTTATGGAAGAAAAAAATGGACTTCCACACGTGCTTGTCCTCTCTCTCCATTTCTTTGTTTTTTTTTGTTATTGTCAGGAGTTATATTTACATTCGTATTCGTATTCACATTCGTATTTGGGTTTGTTTTTGTAATTTCTGTGTCAATTTTTGTTTGTGGACACTTCAAACGGATGTTATTTTCCTTCTTTTTTTTTCTTGTTGCTTTTACAATAATAATACGGCGTTTGATGTGTGTGTGTGTGTTTGTGCGTGGATAAGAGTTTGTTTGATAGGACTTCAGGCGATTTTTTGTTTAAAGTGTGTGTTCACTTGTCAATTGCAGTGATTTTTATTAGAAATCGATTAAAATCAGGTATTTCTATGGGGCAAAAAAATTTATTGTCATCGGATTTTTTGTTGTTTTTGTAGAATAATTTTGGAAAAAAAATTTGAATTTAATCTAGAAATTTATTAGAAATATTTATTGAAAATTTATTTTCCTACTCTTGGACTCGCTTTTTGAGGAGCTACTGCTTGTAGACTGGCATGAACTTTTTACTCTCTGCTGAAATGCTGTACAATTGACGGAAAGCAGCCAAATAACTGCGAGCTTCTTGGGGACGATTTTATAGTCACCAGCAGCAACTCGTTTCCTTACCGTTCGCATCTTCCCTCTTTCCACCTTTCTTAAACCTGCACAATGCACTACATGAGTAGGGTTATCCGCTGAGTACAGGTTTAATAAAAAAAAAAACCATAGGGGCACAGTGGCATTTCCATTTAAGTTCTCCCAAAGGCTCTTTAATGGTGAGTTATGTGGCTGAAGGAGTTTTCTATGACAAACTTGATATTGAAGAATCATACACGGCCTGAGAGTATGACAATGTTCAAGAGGATAGCTCTTCCTAATAGTAAAGTCAACATTAACATTTGACGTTGAAAAAACTGGCATCAGTCAGGTTATTCTCGAATTTAGTTAAGTGACGGAATGGAAAATTAATGCTTTGTGGTGCACAGAGTCTAATCCCAAAGGAGAAAAATAGCCCAGGTTGAGCCTCCAACCTGGAGAAAATAATCCTTCATCATGGTTTTCGAATTTTAAATAAAGTGGCTTCATGCCCCTCCAACATAATCTATCTAAGAAATCCTCTCATACATTCACTCAAGATTACAATCTAGCACCTCACACCACTTACGTTTTGTGTGTGTTAATTTTATGCCTAAGTGATGGAGGACCTACAGTCGACTCCGAATGACAGATTTGTGAGAAACTTTTTATGGCAATTCTTGTATTTACTCTCAGAGTTTCTGCCAGAAATCTACTCTCAGCAGAGTCGTCAAAGAAATATTTTTTTTTATATTTCGTTTTGCTTGCGATATCTGAACTAGGATTTGAACCGTGGTCTTACGTCTTATAAGCCTGCACACTACCTGCTAGACCTCAATAGCTACAGAAATCTCCCCACTCTCCGGAAATGGAAAAATCATAACCACAACTGGAAGGTCAGTTAATAACGCCAACCCCCTTAGTGGGAAAGGTAATTTTAATCAACGTTCAGCAAGGTTCCCAACCAAGGAAATCATAGACAGCAACCTCATTATGCTAGGGCTTGGTACAGCAGAACAATCACCTTCTAAGCTGGAACAACAAAAAAAATATTAAGGAAATGGAAACAACGCAGAAATGTTTTGTGGAAATCATATGCTGGCAAGTCCGGTCTTGAAAAAAAGGATCAAATCGAGCAAACCAAGTGAACTAATATTGGGTTCCAGAATAGTGTAATAACGATGGAAATAAGAAAACTGATAAACTTACTGGCGAGGGTAAACATTTAAAAGTACTTGTGGGTGATATTTGTAGTCGCTGAATTCAAGATCTTTGTATGAAATTTTTATTATTGAACGTTTGTCCTTTGTTTTGTTTCCTCTGAAATTTTTGTTTACCGTATGATGTGTGTATTTTGTTGTTATCCGTTTGTCTTGGCTTTTTGGCGTTTAATTTGTGTTTGAAGTTGCCGTAATCTAGCAGGTAGTGTGTTGACTTATTAAATTTGAGGCAATGGTTCAAATCCCATGTCATACATCTCCAGCAAAACAAAATAAGAAGAAATATTTCTTTAGTGGCTGCCTCTTTACAGCAAATTTCTGGCAAAAACTCTGGGAGTAAATAAAAAAATTGTCATGAAATTGTTCCAAAAAAAAAAAAATTCTAATGTTTGGAGACGATTTTAAACTTTAGGTTGCACAAATTATTAATAAAATCAACACAACTAAGATAAGTGGTATGAGAGGATAGGTTGTAGTCCTGACTGGGGAGTTGTAATGATAAATTATGAATGTTTGTACATCAGATTGACATGATTTCTGAGCGACTGGGCATTTTGATATCATTATGCTGGAATCGTGTGCGCTGATCGCCACTTATGTTGAAGACTATAGGGAGTGGACTTAGTACCTAGGCACCACTGATGGTGAATCGTCCTTGCTCAGGCTCAAAACAAAAATAAAGAACTCCATATAAATGGCATAAGCCCACCTTATAAATTATATTTGATGGAAACCAAAATACTAAGTTGATCAGAGTAAATAACCGATAATGAATTCATTTTCATCAGCGACCAACCAGTGAAGATTTAGATGACGCGTTGACTAATAATCTATGGAAGCTATTATAAAATAAATAATAGTTTGGAGTAATGGTAGTCTATACAATGCGAAAGTAATGCCTATACCGCTGTCTGTCCTATACTCAACGTTTTTTGCAAAAACACAATCTTCAGCAATAGTTGGCGTGTGTGAGGAAAACCTTTGTTCAGCGAGAAATTAGGAAAATTAGGAAAGAAGATGTTCGATGACAATTTTCAATAAAAAAAAAACAATTTTTTACCAAGAGATACTTAACCACACTAATTTTACTTAAACTCCATAGAGGCGCGCTCAGCGTAGTTATCGGTGTTATTACGGGGCTATCCATTTCGTGGTTTCAAAAGTATGGGACTGGAATTCAGCATCTGTCAAACTAAGTTGTGAAGCCAATTTTTTTCTTTTCAGTTGAAAGTCTGACATTGGGTCGTTTAACTGTCACACAACGCATAAAAATTATCAAAACCCACTACTAAAATGGTGATTCTGCCACAGCCACCTACCGTGCTTTAAGAGGAGATAATGGTTTATATAATCGTCTAACTACGCAGGCAATTGACGGAATTTGAAGAGACTGAAGTGATTACAAATACTGGAAGGCCTGTGCATTATCGCTTCGCTCGTTCTGCTGAAAATATCGCTATCTTAAGTGAAAGTGTTGCCGAAGACCCGAATGTGTCGATTTCTCGTCGTTTTCAGAAATTCGCACTGTCTTACGGCATCTTATGGTTGATTTTTGCATTTAGATCTACACCTACATCCATATAAAGTTCAGCCCATATAACAACTGAAGCCAACTGACCATTCACAACGTCGTAGATACGCGAAATGGGTGCTTGAACAATAGGCGGTGGACGGCATTTTTTCGAACAAAATTTTCTTCAGCGATGAAGCACATTGCACACTCGGTGGGTATGTTAATAAATAAAATTTTCGTATTTGGGGTTCTGAGAATCCACAAGTAATTGAAGAGAGGCTAGGTTAGGTTAGAGGACGTGCACCTGTCGGTCAAGACAAGCACAGTACCCGGAGGTCCAAATTGACCCATTGTACATTGTCCTTAGGGGAGGAAGGAAAAGGAGGATATAGGAAAATAGGGAAGGGGAGGGAGAATAGGAAACAGAGGAACGAAAAGCAACAGACACAAAACAACAGAGGTTGAGAGTGCGACTACACTTATGAAGCCCTAGCACCTCTCAACCAACTCAAGCTGCTAATGAATCTGTGGAGAGCCTTGATGTCGGCTCTAAGGGCAGCCTGACTGTCAACGAAGATCGTGTAAGATTTCGAATCCGAAGATGGGCCACCAGCTATGGCCTCAATAGCCTTCAGTATTGTGAAAATCTCCGCCTGAAAAGCGCTGCAGTCATCATTCAACCTGAAGTGGAGTTCAAAACCGAGTTCCTTACAGAAAACCCCAGCACCTGTACATCCACCTAACTTAGACCCATCTGTGAAGATGGGTATACCACTCTGCCCCTGGAGTACCCCACCACTCCATTGTGCCCTATCCGGTATGAGTATACTCAAACCAGGTAGGAACATAGCCTCAGGCACAATATAATCAGTGGCTTTTTCCGAAAGTCCGTACCTTCCGTCAGGAAAGACGGTATTCAGAACTCTGGAGTGACCTATCGAGCGCTGTTTCCAACAGCCCGATTCCCTCAGGCGTATGGCACTACGCGCTACGGGGTCAGACAGAGCATAGTATCAAGAGCAGCCTGAGGGCAACTTTTCCTCACTCCAGTGATACTCAAAGAGGCAATCCGCTGAACCTTATCCAAGATTTTCCGTTGAAAACTCTTATCTAAGGCACACCACCAGACAACACAGCCATAAGTAATAACCGGTCTAACAATCGCCAGATATATCCAGCGAATGGCTCTCGGCGGAAGACCCCAGTTCTTACCTATGGAGTTCCTACACTGGTAGAAAGCATTTAGTCCCTTCTTCATTCTTTCCTCGGTGTTTCGTTTCCAGTTCAGCTTACTGTCCAGGATAACACCCAAGTACTTGACCTCAGAAGACAACGGAAGCTCCCTACCAGCTAATCTTGGCAACCTGAAGGTTTCAATCTTGTACCTACGCGAGAACAAAACGAGGTCCGTCTTATTTGGATTTATCCCCAGACCACACTTTGTCGCCCAAGAGGATAAAATTCCAAGAGCAGACTCCATCAGTTCCCCCAGCGTTGGCAAAAATTTACCACCCACAAGAATAGCCACATCGTCGGCATATGCCACAACCTTAAAGCCCCTACTTTCGAGGAGCCTCAGACCAACATTTGCAACCAAGAGCCACAAGAGAGGGGATAGGACACCCCCCTGTGATGTACCCCTGGTCGCACGCTTGACGACAGAACATCCACCCAGATTTGATCGGATTAGTCTATTACCCAACATGTGGGTGATAAACCGCACCAGAAAATCTGGGGCATGTATATCCCTTAGTGAATTCTCAATAGAAGAAGTGGTAACGTTATTGAAGGCCCCCTCTATATCAAGGAAGGCCGACAGAGTGTACTCACCCCTAGTCATATTCGCCTCAACAAAACCAGTCACTTCATGAAGAGCGCTCTCAACAGAAGAGAGGCTATTATATCCAGAAAAAGTCACTGTTTGGTGTGGTATTGGTTCGAAGGTGTGATAGGACTTTACTTCTTCAAAAAAGACGATGGAATGACTGTCACCGTCAAATCGGAGCATTATGGTCATATTATAACCGACTTTTTTTGCTTGCTATTGAAGAATACCACTCGGAGAATATGTAGTTTCAACAAGACGGTGCCACATGCCACACAATCCGAGCGAATATGGCTTTATTGCAAGAGACATTTCCTGGCCGCATAATTTCTCGTCGTGGCGATGTCAACTGAGATCACCAAGATCATGCGATTTGACACCATTAGACGTATTTTTTGTAGGCCTACGCGAATGATCGTGTTTATGGGTTTTATTTACGTTTACTTTTGACACCACGAAATGGATAACCTGTTATATGAATAGGAACGTAGCACAGTAAGTGACAGGCAGACATGTAAGAAAAGCAGTGCTGCAGCATACGTGATTTATCATGACAATCATTGAAAGAGTTATGGAATCAAAAGAGTATTGAAATCTGTTTTCGTTGGCATAAAATTATCTTCGATTATCTGCGAAAGGATATTGAAATATGAATTTGAAAGGAAATTAAGTAACAAAGCAATGCAATAGTGTAACCTTAGCAATACAAAGGAAGGAAATTTTTTAATTTCTTTTTTTGGTCGATATGATTTGGCATTAAATTCATAGACACGTTTTGTCACTTTACAAAATTTTTTTCTTCCCTTTACTTTCTTCATTTTATTTGGCAGTGAAATTAGGGAAAAAACTTGACAAAAAAAAGAGAAAATTAAAAATAAAAAAAATCCAAAATTTTTCCCCTTTTTTTTATAAAACATTTCGTAGACGTTTTACCAAATGTTACGACAAAAAAATGTGAATTTTTTTGCTGTTAACATGCACCAGAAACTCCCTTCAGTATCTCTTTTTTGTATGCGAATCTTTTACAAATAAATTTATAATTTGAAGTTAAAAAGTCGCGTTTCTTTATTTAACCGTCTGCCAGTCTTAAGCAAGTGTCTCAAGTATGCCTATTTAATTATTTTTTTTCATATTTTTTCTTCAAATTTTTTGCCACTTTCTTGTTGGCTTTAGCTTTCAGGGATTATTTTTATGGCGAAGGAATTTTTATTTTATCCTTTTTAAAATACGCCACAGGAGGCATAGGCTATTCTTAACAGAAATAATGGAAAATTATTGGGTATATGCATTAATTTTATTGGCGATTTTATGGAAAAAGTTCAGGGAAAGACTTAGCTGAAGAATTTTTTTTGTGAAACCCTTATCCACTTTCTCTCAGACGTCTTTCTCTCATATATCTTGCAACCACTCTCCTCTCGCGGTTAACTTTTCTGCCGTAAGGTATTACTTTGCGGAGGTCTGGTTAGCTATAAAAATTTCTCATATGAAATTACATTTCGCCTTAATATCTTCGATCTTCGTAGGCTTAATAGAATTCCAGAATTCAACGCCTCTCCCAACAAACCGCTTTGGCCAAAACTCACTTCCCCAGGCCATCTAAATCTGGGACATCATACTAGAATATGTTTCGCCTTTTTCTCCTTATCTACACAGTTTGGGCATGTAAAAATCTCAGCAGGTATTTCTTTAAGGATCCATAACCACTTAAGGACTGGGTCACATAGAAGTTCAGGGCTCGCAGTCTTCGTTTGCCACCCAAGGGCTTATATGTATTAGAGATAAGGCGAAATATCCACCTTCTCTTTAAACTGGTCCCCCATTGTGACTGCCATTTGTGAATGAAGGTTCTTTGTTTTTAAAGCCGCTAATTATCCTGGGTACTTGAGACGGCGAAAATAAATGTGCCTCACCTCGCCCGCCAATATGTCTATCGGTATTGTTTTAGCCTTAGTCTAGTAGTTCGTTGATGTCAAATTTCTAGCTTTAGCCCGCTATGACATCTCTTGTAATGTCGATCACCCTCCTTAACGCTTCAACAGTTGACCGTACTTTCCTAAATCCGTATTGCAGGTTCGAGAGAGCCCCTCCTGCCTCGAAAGGCGTCAGTAGTCGATTATTATGTATGCATTAGGGATGCCAATCGGGAAATCCCAAATCCCGAAATCACGGGATTTTCGCTATTCATAAAATCCCGAATCGTGGGATTTTTAAAAACTTGTCCCAGGATTTTCGGAATTGTGAATTCATAAGCATTTTGACCCTACAAGAGGTCTTGAAAAAAATTCTATATCGCTTGACTTTGATAATAGCATCTCAGATGAGGAAAACCCAAATTCCAGTGATAAAAAAATATTTGATGGCATCGGAGAATGCAAATGCCCTATAGAACGAAATAAAAGGGTAACTGATTTAGTTACTCAACTGTCCAAAGAAATAGAAATGCAGTCCCTGTACTAACCAAGTGGCGCCAAATCAGGGAAAAGGAAGAAGTTGATCAGCGCAGGGGATACACAACAAAAGCACGACTGCCCCGCACTGGAAAACCAGCCAGAAACAGAAAATTTGATGAACGAAGCTATATTCTTGATATCAATAGATGATAGCTCCGTTAAGCTAACAAGGAATGGGGAACCAAATAACCTATATCTACACTTAGCAAGCAACGGGCACTGAAAGTGAATAACACTTTCCTCTTCCTCCACGGCAGAAGTCATTAAAATGGAGCCTCATTCTCACAGCGTGTCTGCCCATGATGCAATGACCCTTAAGCACGGCCACTACAGTCGAGACGACATCACGACCGAGACCAAGTAATCGGTTGGTACGCCTTATAATGGTACAGGACCCATATTTTGGATTAAAGGCAACATGGGACTTCTAAATGTATGTGGAAATTATAAAATTTGTTACGATACCTTATGCAGAATATAATATGCCGCTTAAATGGCTGTTCCAACAGGACTACGATCCCAAACATACCAGTAAAATGGCAAAAAATTGGTTTTTTAAAAATAAAATTGAGGTATTAGAATGGCCGGCTCCTAAATCCCATTTTTTTTTTAATTAAAACCAACACTCAGTGGATGGCCCCTACTCATGCAGTGCATTGTGTAGTTTTAGGAAAATAGGTTATGGGAAGGTGGAAAGAGGGAGTAGTATTTGTGGACATTTAATTTAAACTCACCAATATCGTAATTGACGAGAAAAACCTTCGCAGGAAGATCATTCCACAAGCGCGCAGTGCGGGCAAAAAATGAATTTTCCCTGTAATGCATTGTGCGGTTCACTGGACAATCAACCACAAAAGAATGTGCTCTGCGAAAAGCTCGAGCACGACGTAAAAATATGTGATTATGGGGAACCAAGCCCCTTATCTCTCGAGAACACCTCCCATTATAGTACCGACAGAACAATGAAACACACGCACACATTGCAACGATGCTCCAACGAATCAATAAAGTTGGATACCCTACTGTCATTAATAAGCACCTTCGCCCTCTGCTGTATGCGGTCGAGAAGCTTCCAAATAGACTTTGAAGCACCGGTCCATACATGAGAGTTGTACTCCATTCGGGGTCGGATAAAGATCCTGTAAATAGTAAGAAGATCGGATGCAGTGAAGTATTTTCTGCACTGTTTCAAAAAACCATGGCAGTTGAATGCTTCCTTCGACACTTGAAAATTGTGATCGTTCCAACGAGCATCACAACTAATTCTCATGCCCAGAACATGAAGAGCATCCGCCTCCTCAACGTTTGCATTACCCATAGATACAGATGACAGAACACCAGCGCCAGTATCACGCCGGTGTGTCAAAAAACATCATTGAACATCTTTGGGGAGATGTAAAAATTGGTGTTTTTAAAGATAAGCCGGGAAATGTAGAGTAGTTGTGGGCGCCTGTGAGGTCAGCTTGGGAAAGTATTCCTATCGAGAGGTGCAGCTCTTTGGTTGACTCAATGCCCCGGCGTTGCGCAGCTGTAATAACCAATAACGGCTTTTCAATTAAGGTATATTGTACAAAGTAAGATAAGAAGTAGTCACTTGTGACAATATTTTTTTTTACAGATACTACTGCTACTACTACAACTACTACTACTACTACTACTACTACTACTGCTACTACTACTGCTACTCCTACTCTTGCTACTATTTTTTTGCACTCCAAATATTTTGAGTTTTTGGCAATTTAGCATAATTTTTTTTTGGAAAATTAATATTTGTATTGAAGTTTTTTTATTTTTCAAAAGTTGTTCAGAGTCGACGTTAAATAGTACAACTTATCACTTGCGAATAAAACTAACACACACAACATGGGTGGTGTGAGAAGCTTAGGTTTAAAGCCTGACTAAAGTTTTGTAATCACCAATTATTTGCAGTGAAGAAGTTAATTTTTACAAATGAATCTTCTTCTTATCTTCGACTACCTTAGCCATCTGTAAGGATAATAATAAATTTGTACAAAAAAAATTTTCTTTCCTAAATTTTTTATGCCATGCTTTGAAAACCCTTTTTCTTTGCTACTGATGAACTGTTTTACCGTCATTATCATCAACTGCTGTAGTCATCATCATCATCATGAACAACGTCATAGAACGACGTTGACGTTGTTAATTTAATTTCTTTTGGTTTAACTTCGCTCTCATTCTTTTTTTTGGAAAATCTAAGTAAAAAAAAAATTTTAAACGTTTTTTTTTATTATTATCCTGGTATTTTTTTTCTTCTTCTTCATCTTTTACACTGAAAGAGTAATTCTTTGACTACGTGTATAAGCGTTTGTGTGTGTGTGTGTATGGCTTGCTTAACAACAGGCCAACGGGTGTAGTAGTAGGGCAAGTAGTAGGCAAAGGCAACTGGAGAAAAGAACAAACAAAAAAAGGATTCATTAAAAAATGTTTTTTTTGGTTTTTTTTTTGTTGTAAATTCTCTGTGTATACAAGAGCAGCAGCGGTAGCGGTAGCAGCAGCAGTTAAAAAATGTAAAAAAATCTGCCACCCTCAGTGCTTTTTTTTTTGCTTTCCATTTCCATTAAGCTTTTCCTCTTTAACTTATTACGGATTGTGTTGTTGTTGTTGTTTTTGTTTTCTTTTTTCGTTGCTGTTTTCCTCATCATCTCCTCATCTGTTTGGCATTTGTAAAGTAAGCAGAGAGGAAAGAAAAAATTTTTTTTAAATGAGCCTCCACAATTTTTTTTGTTGGTTTGTTAAAAGCTGAAAAAAATTGTTTTCATTATAACAACAACAACAACAACAACAAATTTTATTCTTGTTGCCTCTGTTTGTTGACTTTGTTTTCGACTATTTAAGAAGGATTTTGTTGGCAACATCAAGGAGATGCTATTGTTGTTGTGCCTTAGTTCCCAAGTCTGTTTGTTTGTTTCGCTATGAAATCAATATTTTTTTATTCGTTAGTGTTGTTGTTGTTGTTTTTATTTTATTTTAACTCTTTTTGGAAGGAGTAGGAAAGTTAAAGGCAATTTTCAATTATTTTATATTTTTTTTCATTTCATTTCGTAGCTACATCTACTCATTATTTTGCTTGATGTATACCCTACACCCTATCACTGGCACTGACAAATCGATTTTTATCCCATCTTGAATTATATTGTTACGAACATGGATACGGTGTAGCATTAAAATGATCAATAAGAGCTACAAAAACAAAAAACAAGGAGAATGAAAGAAAAGTGGATAGACGAGTAAGCAACCACAAAACATATCGAGAAGGGGAAGCCACGAACATTCGACTTCAAGAACATTCATCAGATTGTTTACATAGGCATATAAAAATGCAAGGCAAAGCAGGCAACATGTAGTAAGAATTCAGTCAGTCTTGTGTGAAGACGCGTTGCGTGTGAAGAGAGCATTTGTGGTTTGAAGATCTCCGCTATATAGATCTAATGAAGAAGCTTTGTTGTTAAACCCAGTTGTGTATGCAAAAAAGTATCACGAACATACATCAAGTTGGACACAGTGACACACAAAAATTTTACAAACAATAAAGAATTTAATTGTAGGTTAGCTTAGGTTAGGTTAGAGGACGTGCACCTGTCGTTCAAGACAAGCACAGTATCCGAAGGTTGAAATTGACCCATTGTACATTGTCCTTAGGGGAGGAAGGAAATAGAGGATATAGGAATGTAGGTAAGGGGGGGGGTAGAATGGGAAACGGAGGAATTACACATAAAGAAACAGACACAAAACAAAAAAAGTGACAGCGCGACTACACTTATGGAGCCCTAGCACCTCTCAACCAGCCCAAGCTGCTAATGAATCTGTGGAGAGCCTTGATGTCGGCTCTCGACACAGAACTCAAGCTCTCTCAAGAAGGCCATGCCAAGGGTCCTCAGCCTCAACCTACCAAGGGCTGGGCAGTTGCAGAGGACATGTGCGACAGTCTCTAACTCCTCATCATCGCAACATACCCTGCAATAGTCCGGGTGGGACCTGTTCCAGATCCCCGTCAGCGACCTAGTCTCGTAGTGCCCCGTGATAAAACCGACAACTAACCTTAAGTTGGCCTTAACCATGCCCAGCAGCCACAAAATTTAATTCTAACTAAACAACAATTTATTTTTATTTAATTTGCAAAATATCCTACGACAGGGATACACCTCTTTCTATTGTCTGCAGTTTTTAGCCCAAACATGCTCGTGTAATTCTTTTGAATTTAATTCGGAATTCAACAGATTTTCTTAATTTCTTAGTATCAAGAGAGTCTTGTATTGTTATCTGCAAAGAACATAACATGTTTCGTGATCTCCAGTAATGCAGTTGCGAAGCCAATGAGTTGAATGATGTTCCTTCTATGAAATTGGTAGAACTTATAGATAAAGGACTGTACATCTTTTGGGTTTCACTCCAAGACATATCCAACAATATTGTGGTCATAGTCACGGAAGCCTGTAAACTGTTTAGAAGAAGAAAGAAAACCCTAGCAAGACTTCAGTGCATTATTCATAGCACTAGGGGAGCTACAATTTGACTTTTTGGAAGATGAATACTCTTCAAGAACCTAACACTTATGTATACAGTAAACAGCAAAAGTCTTAGTACTACATTACATAGTCATTACAAATCGTTAGGCAGGATTATGACCTAGCTTCTCACACCACTTATGTGCGGGACCTACAGTTTAAAGTCAACTCCGAACGACACATTTTTTGAGAAGCATTCCCAGGCAATTTTTTACTCTCTGAGTTTTTGCCAGAAATCTGCTGAGAGGAAGTCACCGAAAAATTATTTTCAAATTTTCGTTTTGATGTCTGAACTGGGATTCGAACTCGGGTCTTTCGCATAATAAGCCAACACACTACCTACTCGACCACGGCGACCTCCACTGTAAGTTTTTGCAATAAAACTTTCCTGAAAATTAAATTGATATTACGGAAACGGATGAAAATTTTTATGATTTGAAGAAAAGTGTGGTATGGATTATGTCGGCTTTGAGGATAGCCTTCCTGTTAAAACCACATGCCGTTGGCATTTACAATTTATACCACAAGAAATTTTATGATCACAACTACGACTGAAAAAACTTCATAACTGGGATCTTGCTGACCACTTTGCATCACCCGCACGTAAGATAATGAAGACCTTAAATCGCTCGTGCAAAGTGGCTCATGTGGTATGAGCATGAATTTGACAGTTGTAGCTTCAACAAAATGGCCGTCATCAAGTATTAAAGTTCAAACGCCTAATCTAAAGCCTCGGTTTGCTATGACAGACTTCAAAACAGACTATCATCAAAAACTGAGCGGAGCATTATGGTACGTCGAGAGAATGAGGCGCCCTTTTAACGACTTCTACCGTGGATGCAGGTGCACTGAGGAAGAGGAAAGTGTTATTCACTTTCTTTGCCAGTGTCCGTCTCTTGCTAGGTGTAGATATAGGTTATTTGGCTCCCCATTCCTTATTAACTTAACGGAGCTGTCATCTATTGATATGAAGGATATAGCTTCGTTCATCAAATTTTCTGGCTGGTTTTCCAGTACGGGGTAGTCGTGCTTTTGTTGTGCAGCCCTTGCGCTGACCAACTTCTTCCTTTCCCTGATTTGGCGGAACTTGGTTAGTACAGAGACTGCGTTTCACCTGTGGCATCACAACGGGCCGCCATGCGTGCTCAAGTGAGCATTGTGATATCAGAGCTATCACTACGACCTAACCTAACCTATTATGGTGTAGGGCCTTCAATAGTCGGTCTGAAACAATTCGAATTTTCGTAATTTTTTCCAGTTCCTTTTCATCTTCTCATTATTTTGCTTCTTTTGTTAATTCTTTCTTTCTTTCATTTTTCTTTTTGTGCCAACATTGTAGATTTTGATGAGTTCTTAAGGGGAAATAATATTGCTGGGAGGCATTTACTTTAAAAGAATTAAAAGGATTTTGCTTGCATTGTAAATAATAAATCAAAAATAATTATTATTTGACTTGAAGACTCTTGATTGAACAATAATTTAAGGAGAAATAACAAAATCATAAAGCAAAATTAAAAGGGGCCCTAGATCAAATACAACTTGGTAGGGTTAAGCCGTTAAGCTCAAACTGAACCAGCTTATTTCAGTTGAAAAAACTTGCTATTAAGCAAGCTGCATGTATGATTGAAACCAACGACTTAACTTATTTGAACTCGATTATATGTGTTCACACTAGAGATCAGCAACGAGTATTCAAAACGATAAGTAGATTCGAGTCATACTTTTAATTTCGAATACTTATACGCATTCATACTTATTTTAATATGATACTCATACTACTCATACTCAAAGTTGGAAGTACTCGTCGTATTCATACTTAACAATACTTTTTAATGTATTGACTTCGACTCATCTCTACTTAAAATTTACACGAAGCACAAAATAAGTATGATTCGCATACGAATACTATTGTACTCACAAGAAGATTGTCTGTATGCTTTGCTTGTTGCCTTTGTCTTTCCTTTCTTTTTTGTTTTTATATGCAACAACAACAAAGCCTATAAATTTTGATAAATGATTCGAATCACTCAAACCACTTATAAGTATTAGAAGTATTTTTCTAAATTTATGAATCAGAATGAGTAGGCATATGAATGAAACATATTTCGAATGTTGTGAGTTTGATGGCAACGTTGTACTCGTACTCATTGCTACTTATACTTATAAATCAATGTTGTAGGGAGTACGAATGAATCAGAGTAGTTGAATTTCAATTCTGTTGATTCATTGATACTTCATGAGTGCTTATGAGTAGCGGAAAAACGATTCATTGCTAATCTCTGTTACACACAATCCAGCGCTGAGCAGTAATCAAAGTGCAGAAAGTCCACCTCGTCAAGTCAAAGGGTGTTATGGATGCTCAAATACCATATACGGCGACATAACAACCATCTTTACTGTCGTTCGGAGTCGACTTTAAACTGTAGGCCCCGCCACTTCTGTATAAAATTAACACACACAACATAAGTGGTGTGAGAAACTGCGGGCATCTTGTGGACGATTGCTGTAGACTGTCTAATGGTGAAGGTATAGCACTGGCCATTTTATAGTCACCAGCAGCAACTCGTTTCCTTGCCGTTCACATCTTCCTTCCCTCTTTCCACCTTTCCTAAACCTGCACAATGCACAGGACGAGTAGGGGTCATCCCCTGAGTGCTGGTTTAATAAAAAAAAAAATAATAACTAGCACGGAAGGAATTGGAAATACCTAAGAAAAAACAACAGAGGGGGGATATATTCGCCCAACGGAATACTTTTTCTAATTTTTAATTAGTTTATCCAAGGCAACAGAGTCATCACAACGCTTTTTATGCGAGTGCTCTGCACTTTAACCGTTTGACTGCTACGCGGCGTAAAAGCGCAGCGTTCAATTGTTACGAAGATCGCATTTGCGCTGCGAAAATTTAGTCAAAAAGCTAAAATAAAATCAAAAGACGAGAGGACGCTATAAATCTTTAGTTTTCGAGCAGTTTTCAAACGTTCTCAGCACAATTGCTTAGCAGTCAAACGGTTAAAATAGACGCAATTGGTTTTTGGATAACAGAACGTTTGCAGATCTGGATATGGTGGCGAACGTGCCACTAAGGGAACTGACAGATTTCGTCCAGAATAACAGATTATGACAAGGATAACACAATGGGTCATACAAGTCACTAAGTGGAAAAAAAGGAATGTAAAGCAGAAAAAACTTAGTTCGTACTATGAGTACTACTCGTGTGGCAATATAAGAGTGATGAGTGCAATTCATACCTCAGAACTTAGTGGCAGAAAAGAGTGACACACACACAAACAATGTTTTAATACTTTATCACACATCCTTGCCTAAGAATCCTGTATCCTTTATAGTTAGCTGAAGACAACTGTTGAAATTGCAGGAGTCTTAAGAACAAAAAAGGTGGGAGGAGAAAAAAAATTTTTCAAATTAAAGAAAATCTTTTCAAAAGGTGACTTCCAAAATTTCGTTAAAAAATTGTTTATTTATTACAAAGCACTCACCGTTATCTACACATACATACGCAAGTATTTTACCATCACTATCATCATCGTCATCATCATCATTACCCCCCCACAATAATGAACAAAAAAAATTTACTTGAAGAGCAAAAGAAAAATTTCACTTTCCGTTTTTAATTTCATGGTGTACCCTTTGCAAATGAATCATTTGATGAAAGAGACAAACGCGAAATACGAAAAAATAGCAACAACAGCAACAAAAATATACAATTACAAGGATACAGTGGGACAACAGTAGGAAATCTTTTATTATATTTAAGGCAAATTTTAAATCTCTTAAGTGAATCGAATCTTTGGGATGTCAAGCTGTAGTGCTTACCGATGATGAACTGAATACGAACTGATGTTGGCGCCAGCATAAAACTCAAATCAAACAGCGACATTTTCGGAATGCATTGTACTTTCTTGGATCTCATGTGGACTGATATTGTAATTAATTCAAAAGTTTTGCTTGTTAACTTATCCTTTTATCCAGAAACTCGCTTCTGCACTGCAGATGACTTTTCAATGAAAATTAGTGACACTAGTCAACTGCTCCAAAGCCTTTTCAGCGATCCTACTTTATTGTCTAATAGTTGTACGTTGTCTATCCAAAATAGCTGGGGTATATCATGTAAAATAACCGATTTACAGTAGTGGGATGAAATGGGTCGCTTGGGCGGAACGGCGCATCCATTTGAGTTACATAAATATCGCAAATTACAAAGGGCATGACTAAAGGGTGAAATATTTCTAGAAGCATGAGATCGATAATACTTTACCAGACATTGGAAGAAATATTATTTCATTCATATGGCTGCCAACAAAAATGATAAATTAAAGCTTACGCCATCACGCACACAAGTTTAAAACTTTCTGCGCATGTTAAATCAATGACGTCACGCAAATTGTGTTCCTATTGGCTAATGGTAATGTAAGTTATATTGTACGGCTGCCAACTACTTTTACGTAGTGCACACATTTTTCAGAAGAAATGTTAATCTTCACACACGAAGAAGACTTGAAAACCTTTAAAATAGCCCAACTACGTCACCTAACGGGAAATCATGCGCATAGCCTAATCTTTAGTTTATCATTCTTGGCTGCCACTGCTGGCCTTAGAGAACCTCATTCGGTTACACCGATTTTCTTGCACTTTTTTTGGCCCATATAGCGAAGCGTAAACAGAGTAAACTTTGTAAGGCGTCATACTGATGTAAACTGGTGCGTAAATGTTCAATTCTTGAGAACGATGAGAAGTTGATGTGGCTCACGGACACTCTTAGCCACAGCGTTAATATTTCGGGTCTTTTCGCATCAACAATGAAACCCGTTTCACAAACTTTAACAATAAATTTGCGTATACCGGGCACTGTTGGTCCTTTTCTGCAACCAAATTTTGTATGATATTTTCGTGCAATTTCCAATCAATTGTTTATGTTTTGAAAATAAATTTCCAAATAAATCTCATCGCCGCTCATGCGTAAATCGATTCAATATGTACAGTGGAGCTAATAAAACTGAAATTTGTGACAGAATAGAATGTCATAAGTATTGCCAGATTCGAAATAGCCGATGGTAAATCACTATATGACCCACACCAGAGAATAGCAATAAGTATTCAAAACGATGAGTAGATTCGAGTCATATTTATAAGTTCAGATACTTATACGCATTCATACTTATTTGAATATCATCTCATACTACTTACTCATATTCAGAGTTAAAAATACTCATCGTACTCATACTTAACAATACGCACAATATTGTTGATTTCGACTCTCTATGACTCAATGTATACACGAACCACAAAATAAGTATGATTCGAGTACGAACACCACAATACTCGCTAGAAGGTTATGCATTTGTTATGCTTGTTGTCTTAGTCTTTCATTTCTTCTTTGCTTGTAAAAGCAACAACAACAATTAAGACTATAAATTTTGATAAATGATTCGAATCACTTGAAACATTTATAAACCAGGGGGGACGAACATTAACAATGTTCGTTTAAAAGAGCGTAAAAAAGCATTCAGTTGCTTGACAGCTTTCAGGGAAGCAGCTTCTCATTGCTTCTTTTTGAAATTTGTGCGAGTACGAATGAATCAGAATAGTTGAATTCAATAATCTCGACTCACTCATTCTCAGTACATGAGTATTTTTTATGAGTACCGAAAAAATGTTTCATTTCTGATCTCTGGCCTACACTATACGAGTATATATATACGGAATGCGGATTTTTTTTCCGAATTTTAAATAATACGAAGCTTTTGTCGAATAAAGCATAACTAGGGACATAGCATAAGATAACATAGCAGACGTGTGATAGGGTATGGCATGAGGCTCTGGTGTCAAAGTTAATTGCTTTTGGTGTCGGTAGTCACTTCTTCCGATTTATATCGAGCTTTCTCAAAGATCGCATTGTTAGAGTGGTTATAGATGGCATCTTTTTCGATGAGTTCGGGATAAATTCAGGGGTACCGCAGGGCTCTGTTCTTTCTCGTACTCTTTTTCTTATTTTTCTTAATGATCTTCTATTTATTATTGCGAATCCTATTTACTCTTTTGCGGACGACAGCAACATTTGTCATTTATATTCATTTGATCGGAGGCCGAGCCTTTTGGAGATTGGGGCAAGGAGGTCGAACATGAATGACGCACTCACAGGTGACCTGATAACAATCGCTGAGTGGGGCCGCGCGAACAGGGTCGAATTTAATGCGCGCAAGACCCAATATTGTTTTTTGACACACCGGCATGTTCCTGGCGCTGGTGTTCTGTCGTCTGTATCTATGGGTAATGCAAATATTGAGAAGGCGGATGCTCTTGATGTTCTGGGCATAAGAATTAGTTGTGATGCTCGTTGGAACGATCTCATTTTTCGAGTGTCGAAGGACGGTGCAGAAAATACTTCAATCCATCCGACCTTCTTACTATTTACAGCATCTTTATCCGACCCCGGATGGAGTACAACTCTCATGTATGGGCCGGTGCTTCAAAGTCTATTTTGAAGCTTCTCGACCGCGTACAAGAGAGGGTGAAGGTGCTTATTAATGACAGTAGGGTATTCAACTCTATTGATTCGTTCGAGCATCGTTGCAATGTGTGCGTGTGTTTCATTGTTCTATCGGCATTACAATAGGAGGAGTTCTCGAGAGATAAGGGACCTGGTTCCCGATAACCACATATTTTTACACGGTACTCGTGCTTCTCACAGAGCACATCCTTTCGTGGTTGATTGTCCAGTGAACCGCACAATGCATTACACGGAAAATTCATTTTTTGCCCGCACTGCTTGATTGTGGAATAATCTTCCAGCGAAAGTTTTTCCCGCCAATTACGATGTTGGTGAGTTTAAATCAAATGTCCACAAACACTACTCCCTCTTTCCACCTTCCTATAACCTATTTTCCTAAACCTGCACAATACACTGCATGAGTAGGGGCCATCCCCTGAGTGGTGGTTTTTATAAAAAAAAAGCTTGAATTTAATTGAATTATTCAATGTCCACTGTGCATCTATAGCAATAAGTTGTACTATTATGTGGAAAATGACAGGAGTAAGTAAACATGAAAAAGGAAAACGAGGAAAACAACAATATCACAACAATAACAACCACAGCGCAATACTTAAGCTTAAGCGCGTATTCAAATTTTTGTTTTATACGCGTCGCTATGCGATTTCTTTTTTTTATACATTTTTAATAGCTTTCATAAAAGCAGACAGAAAGAGAGAGAAAGTGCTTATCAATGTATTCGAGCTTTACAAATGTATTGGTATATTGCCATTCAACCACTACCATTACAATCGCCCCAGAACTCTTTGGCTTGCCTTTAACGCATGAAAATAATTTTTCTTTTCGGTGGCGTATTTAAAAACGCCACTAGAAAAAAACAAAAAACAAAAGTTTGTTAAACAAGATTCAAATATTTCAGGTTCTCTTTTTGATTTTTTTTTTGTCTCTTTTTTATATCGAGAGGGGTGACGTTTTAAATGTCTGTGGGGACAAACACAATTTTTTGTTTATTTTTTTTAGAATTTCCTTATTAACACAAGATGTGTACACGTTGTGTTAGAAACTTAAAGATTGACAGTTAGAAGACACTCGGCACTTAAAAAAAACGCAACCCACTTTTGTTACGTACTTTCCGTATATACAAATACAGTAATCCCTCCATTTACGTTGTTTCGATTAATGTCGTCCAAAATTTTATTCCCTTCAACTTCGATTTTTTGGAGGTCGCCGTGGTCTAGTAGGTAGTGTGTTGGCTTATTAGACGAAAGACCCGAATACGAATCCCAGGTCAGATATCAAAACGAAAATTTAAAAATAATTTTTCGGTGACTTCTTCTCAAAAAATGTGTCGTTCGGAGTCGATTTTAAACTGTAGGTCCCGCCACTCATGTATAAAATTATCGCACACAACATAATTGGTGTGAGAAACTAGGACGTAGTACAATGGGTCAATTCGACCACCGAGTACTGTACTTGTCAGAATTGACAAGTACACATCCTCTCACCTAACCTAACCTAACTTCGATTTGCGTCCTCATTTAATTTACGTCGCCTGTGTTGTTTATAAACAAGATCAGGGGAATTCCCTCTTTAAAAAAAATTCAATGCATAGAATTTAATTTATTCTAGAACATTCTATGACGTAAATCGAGGGAATACTGTACAATTCATGGTTTTCATCATTGTTTTATTATAACTTTGTTGTTGCTGTTGTTTTTAAGAAAAGGGGGAAAACAAAACAAAAAAAAAAAAACAACGAAGGAAGAAAAACTAGAAGCATTTTGTGGCACACTTGTGGGTATTATCTTTAATGTTTAATGTAACTGTAATTTTATACATTTAAGTAAATCTCTCTCTCTCCCTCCCTCTGTCTCTCTTTCAGCCAGTTTTACCCTAGCTTACCGGTGCTATCAACTTAAAAAAAATTTGTTTGTTTCCAGTTAAAAAAAAATTTAAAAAAAATAAAAAAAAAAAACAAAAACGTCATTAGGATTGTATTTCAGAAATAAAAAATCAATTAAATTTTGTTAAAAAATTATAATTTTTAAATGGCACTACAGCCCAAGGACCGGAAGCATTATTTACCTCTTGAAAGAACACTAATACCCCGGTTTGTGACGCCTCGTTCTGCGTCTGCTTCGAAGTTACGTCTTTTTAAAATTTCTGTGATTTCGAAGTTGCGTCGTTTTTGTTTCAGTTTGCGTCGCATGTTCCGAAGTTGCGTCGTTAGTGCTTCGATTTGTGTCGTTAATACGAACATTTTTTTACAAAGTTAAAACAGAAAAAGGAGATATCCCGTTTAAATCTAGTGTAAATTCGAAGTTGTGTCTTTTTAAAATTTCTATGACTTCAAAGTTGCGTCGTTTTTGTTTCAGTTTGCAGGCTCTATTAGCCAGGAGGGTATACCCCGGTATTAGTGTATAAGGCTCCTGCAGGCTATTTTCATCTTACAAGCTTTGCTGCGATTATATTTTGATAGCCCCAAGTAATATCAAAATTTCTTCCAAATGTTCTTCAGTCCATTTCAACGTAATAAGACTCGAGGATTGTATTTAATTTGCTTCACTGAATTCGCCGTAGTCTAAGTCGAGGTATCGCTAGTTCACTTTGTGGCCCGTATGGCCCTTTATCCTACTTAGTGTAAGAAAAGGGGTCCTGATCCATTAGTGGTGGGTTTAAACCAGCCCAAGACTGCGGTTGAAACAGGCCAGTTCCCTTAGTTGCATGTTCAAAACTATGCCCAGATCTTTAAACGTTCTGTTAACCAAAAACCAATTTCGTCGGTCTTGTATTGCACCGCACTCACATAAAAAGTGTTGCAAAGATTCTGTTGCCTTAGATACAGCAAATTTGAAATCAATTGTCTCCAGGCCATATACTGCTTGTAGGGCTTACTGACCTACTTAATTCGCCATTAACAACCCGATTAAAGGATTTCGGCCTGCCTTAACACATCAATCAATGATCATACCAATCGATAATAGGACTTCCTCGATTTAATCTTTCCAACGCTAACAAAGTCGTTCTCTTCACTGACTTCCGCAGATGCTCGCATCAAATACTCGTCTCCCCGGAGCGTACTTTTCCACTCGAATGACATGACCGAGTCAGTGCAGCTGCTAGATGTTAATACGCTGCTCAACGTCTAAGTCGTTGAGGAGCTCATACAGCTCACTGTTGAATAGAATGCGGAAATTAACGCCAACTTGCACTATACCGAAGACTTTACGTAGGACTTTTCTCTGGAATACTCTGAAGGTTGCTGCATAAGTAGTTAATATCCTCCATGACTTTGAACCATAAAGAAGCTTGGAGAGGATGAGTGTCGTAAGGGAGAGGTGTCCTTTACTCTATTTATTGCCTATTGAGGTCATTGCATTTGCTTATACGTGTACATACATACATAATTAGTCATTATAACCCTTCAGTCAGGATTACGACCTAGCTTCTCACACCACTTACGTTGTGTGCCTTAATTTTTTATACATGAGTGGCGGAACCTACAGTTTAAAGTCGACTCTGAACGACAGATTTTTTGAGAAGCTTTTCATGGCAATTTTTACTTTTAGAGTTTTTGCCAGAAATCTGCTAAGAGGAAGTCGCAGAAGAAATATTTTCGTATTTTCGTTTTGATGTCTGACCTGGGATTCGAATCCGGGCCTTTCGTCTAATAAGCCAACACACTACCTACTTGACCACGTCGACTTCTTGCTTATAGTTCACTCATATGAAAAGTTTTCCAGCGATTGCGTTTCTTCCACATTCTGGCAGCTTCTTCTGAAATCCGGGTTCAGTGAACCGAGTATATTAATGAAAGTGTCCGCTTAGAACTCCTACTAAAGTGCAAACTATTCTCTGGTTTAACTTATTGCTGTACACTGTTGGAAACAGAAGTTTTGAAATTTTGCAACCAGGTACAATGGACCACCTATAGTTTATTGAAATCCATGATGGTTTTTCCAATTTTAAAAAAATTCCTGTAGGGGCGAACATATCCCCTCTATCATTTTCTTCTCAGACATCTCCAATTCCTTCGGTGAGAGTGTGTCTCTTTTCGTTTCCTTCTGTGCTACAATGAACAGAAAGCCAGTGGACAAGGGTGTTATGCCGACGTATACAATGCAGAGAGTCCATATAATTCCTGATGCCCTTTGATTTCACGAGGTGGAATTTTACCACTTTAATTGCTGCTCGACTGTCCACAAATGTAGTCGGGTTTGAAGGAGTTAGGTCTCTGGTTTCAATTATACGTGCAGCTTGGAAAAATCTTTGCCTGAGATACTTTGGACTGGTTATGTAATCTGATACTGAAATCAGCTTATAGAAAAAGACCTCAAAATAAAACAAAACTGAGACTCGAGAATAGTTAAATCGGGTGTTTGACAATATCCTACAGAAATAGCCATACAACATGAACATTCTACTTCACAGACAAAGCATATCTCAAGAAAACAAGGTTAGTTCCATCGTCGTCTGCTTTTTTTTGATGTGCTTGGCATGTTATTCATCAATCTTCAGAAAAGGAAAAACATGAAAATTATGTTAGCTTGTGCAGCCCTTGCGCTGATCAACTTCTTCTTTTCCCTGATTTGGCGGAACTTGGTTAGTGCAGTGACTGCGTTTCACCCGTGGCATCACAACGGGCCGCCATGCGTGCTCAAGTGAGCTTTGTGATATCAGAGCTACCACTACGACCTAACCTATGTTAGGTTAGTGCCTAGTTTAAGAGAAAATACCATTTCTGATGGTACAGAAAATGTTATTCTAGTTCACATAATCACATTTGCAATGAATTGTATCAGCCGCGAGAAATCTTAGGGCAGAAAGAAAATGGAAGGCCCATCTTTTTGAACTCAAAACAGAATTGCATTGGCCCAGAAATAGAACAAAGCATTGGCGGACATAGGTATGATTTTAAAACAATGTCTACAGGATACAATTGCGTTATATCTTATAAAAGAAGAGGATTTAATGAACAAAGTTACCCCGCCCCCTAAGCTCTACACATCAGAAAGCATTATTTAGACTTGTTAGACTTGCTAGGATCTGCTGCACTAGACAAAGCTGCTGCACTAGACAAGCGCTTGACCGCTACTATACATATTTACACAATTCTAAGTCAAGATTACGATCTAGCTTCTCATACCACTTATGTAAAGCGCGTTAATACTTATACATAAGTAGTGGGACTTACAGTGGGGGTCGCCGTGGTCTAGTAGGGAGTGTGCTGGCTTATTAGACGTAAAGCCAAATACAAAAAAAGTAAATTTTCGGCGTGTTTTTTTTTTTCTCTTCTTGTTTCTCAAAAATCTGTCGTTCGGAGTCGACTTTAAACTGTAGGTCCCGCCACTTCTACATATAATTAACACACACAACATAAGTGGTGTGAGAAACTGCGGGCTGCTTGGGGACGATTGCTGTAGACTGTGTAATGGTGAAGGTATAGCACTGGCCATTTTATAGTTCCCAGCATCAACTCGTTTCCTTACCGTTCGCATCTTCCCTCTCTCTTTTCACATACATAATTGGCCATTACAACCCTTCAGTCAGGATTACGACCTAGCTTCTCACACCACTTATATTGTGTGCGTTAATTTTATACATGAGTGGCGGGACCTACAGTTTAAAATCGACTCCGAACGACAGATTTATGAGAAGCTTTTCATGCCAATTTTTACTCTCAGAGTCTTTGCCAGAAATCTGCTGAGAGGTAGTCACCGAAGAAATATTTTTTTCGTTTTGATGTCTGACCTGGGATTCGAATCCGGGCCTTTCGTCTAATAAGCCAACATACTACCCACTAGACCACGGCGACTTCTCCTTTTTCACCTTTCCTAAAGAACCTGCACAATGCACTGCATGAGTAGGGATAATCCCCTGAGTGCTGGTTTTATAAAAAAAAAAATCCGATTTCGAACGACAGATTTTTGAGAAACTTTTCATAGCAAATTTTATTTCTACTCTTAGAGTTTTTGTTAGAAATTTCCTGAGAGCAAGTCTTTATATTTCATTGTATTTGAGAGGTTAGATTTGGAGCTTGAACTGTAGCCTCACGTCTAAAAAAACACTACAAGAACTAAGATTTGATAAAATGTTGGATACGAATAAGGACATTTTGTAACGTTCATAAACTTTCTTGCAAGAGACTTGGATATGTCTGAATTGAGGTTTAAACTACAGCTTTACGTCTAATAGGCTTAATAAAACGAGGCCGACTGCTATAGGTGTCCACATTTTTCTCTGCTTTTACTAAGCTTCAAGGCTTTTCTCAGTTTTGCTAGGTTCGGACAGATAATCATCATTGCCATCTTTGGAAGCTTCCGGGAAGTGTTTCTCATTAAAGAATAATGGCAACAATGTTGCCTACTTTCAGGTAACTAACCAATTATTTTCGAAACCATTTAATCAACAACTTATTTAACATGCAAAGTATTGAGCCCCTGGATATGGAAGGTACATTTTTTTTTTTTACCCCGAGGTGGGGCAAATGTCCCTATTCGCACCATAGAGGAAGTCGTCACGTCCTCCGTGTGTGGGACCCTCACCCACTAAATCCCCCCCTCTTACCGTGGACTGTTGTGTCCATTCCGGAACTACGGTGGTATTACTTCGGAGTGGAGTCCTTTTGGCCTTTTGGCCGCCTTCATGCTCACATTCGCGTCCGGACTGCGTAATGAAGGTTGGGGAGACTTCTAATTGTCTCCACTATACCTTCCGTCCAAGCTCCCGACTGGGACCTCGTTTGACACGTGAGCTAGTGTCTTCTATGCCGTGTCCACATGCTCCGCAGCCTCCAGGTCTCTCTTCTTCAGTCTCAGAATGCGCTCCACGTAATTCGCCACTGAGGCCCAATTCTCTCTGCTCGCAGTCATAACCCCGACAATGTTAGCGGCTGTTATCGTTCCGATCATCGACGTCAGTGCAGAGCGATAGCTCTGCCAGCGTGCACATTCGAAGTTAGTGTGTTCCGGTACATTAAAAAAACTATAGTCGGGCTTAGCTTAAGTTTTTGGAGTTAAAATGTTTCTTTGCCTTGTTGCCTGAACGGTTCATTTGAGAGGTGCCTTGTAAGCGAATTCTCTAATTGGAGGTTTCCAGAAAGTTCTTCTTAAGTTCTGTTGGATCGAGATTGGGAATTCCCAATTTTATGGTCACGATTTGCTTGGAGGATTAACAACCTTTCTCTTCAATTGTTGCCTATTTTAAGGCAACCAATTTCTTCAATTCAATTTCTTGTTCAATCAGCAGCATATTGAAGAAGAAGAAAAATTCTTTTAATTTCTTTTAGTCTCTCTCTTCTTCCTCTTCTTCTTCTTATTTTTCTTTTAAACTACTACTAAAGGGGTTGTAGACAAAGACAAGAATATTCTAAAGGACTGAATGAGAAGCAAAAGAAGAAAAAATTTAAGGAAAGGATGAAGAAAAGCCTGACAACGTCAAATTCAATGCTGATCGATATTTTAATTTTATTTTTTATAGTCTTGTTGTTATTGTTATTGTTGTTGTTGTATTTTATTGCTTTGCCATGCTTTTAAATTCTACTACTTACCACTTTGTTTACTTCTCTGCTATCTTTCATAATGTTTTTGTTGTTTTTTCTTTAACCTTTTGCTGATTTTTTTATCTTGTTTGTTCCTCATTTGCATGTAAAGGCGTGTGGGTGGTTGGCTGGGTTGCACGACTCTATGAAAATGAGTAGAAGGATGACAGTCGTGTTGTTTTTTTGTTTCAATTTTTTTTCATCTTTTTTTTAATTTTATTTTTGCAAATCTTTTTTTATTTTTTTTTTCATTTCTTCATTTGTCTTCTTGTTCTTCTTTCTTGTGTATGCGATTTTCAAAGTAACATCAAATGAAACTTAAGCAGCATCTTTATTGAGTTTACTTTGCTTAAAGCATTTCCTTACCACCACTACCACCACCACCACAGCTCTGCTAAGGATTGAAAATGACGATGACGATGACGAAGACGATGCCGATGATGGTGATGGGAACGATGATGATGAGAGTGAGAATGAAAATGTCGTTGGTGATGACAGTGTACACTGTACAGCCATACACATAGTCTGTCATAACAGTCTTGTTGCTTGTATTACTCTTTGCATATAGCAAATGTAAGCGTATGTGTCTGTGTAAGTGTAAGTGTAAGCGTGTATTGTAAATGAGTTTTCTCGACTTCCTTCATCTTGTATTTTGTGTTTGAAATATCGTTGCCAGCAACTCTTTGATACAAGACAAGGGGTTTTCCTTTCGTTTTTTTTTTTAATTGAATTTCATCATGAAAGTTCGTTCGTTCGATTTTTTTTTCTGTTTCTTCTTCTTTTTCATTTTGTTACAAATTTACACAGAAGACGACGTAACGTAAAGAAACGTTGTTGGCAACTTTGAAGAGTTTTGATTTAATGAGTTTTTTATATAAACAAAAACGACAAAAAAAGGCAAAAAAAAACTCAAGAAAATTAAAATGAAAGAAACTGATTTGCAAATGAGAAAAATGTTTGATGATTAACAACAACAACAACAGCTACAGCAAAAGAAAATATATTGAAAAGCCAGAAGAGTCCTTTATAAGTATGATAAAATGTTTTTGAAATATTTTAATTAATTACGTTTTAAATTCACGTTTTTAAATACAAAACAAGTGGGCGTGGCAAATTTACTAACTTCCTTAATTGGCCATAACATCCCGATTAACGGATTCGGGCCGGACGCAACACATACTTCCAGGCGCCTCTGCTTCTTGCATGCCTACACCAGTTGGTTACACCAATCGATGACAAGGTTTCCTCGATTTGGTTCATACAACGGATAAAAGGTCGTCCTCTTCGCCGACTACCGCAGATCCCCGCATTAAATACTCATCTTCCTCCATTCGAACGACATGGCCGAGCCAGCGCAACCACTGGATATTAATACGCTGTACAACGTTCATGTCGTTGAAGAGCTCATACAGCTCACTGTTGAATCGGATGCGAAAATTATCGCCAACTCGCACTGGACCGAAGATCTTACGTAGGACTTTTCTCTCGAATACTCTCAAGGCTGCTGCATCAGTTCTTAATAGGGTCCATGCTTCTGTGCCATAAAGGAGCACGTTTAGGATGAGCGTTTTGTAAAGTATTAGTTTCGCCTTACGAGAGAGGTCTCTGCTACTCAATTGCCAATTGAGACCATAATGGCACCTATTGGCAAGAGTAATCCTCTTGCGTCTGATCTCCAAACTGACATCATTTTCGGTGGTAACGGCAGGGCCAAGATAAATAAATTCCTTGACTATTTTTTTTTTTTTTTTATTAAACCTGCACTCAGGGGATGACCCCTGCCCATGCAGTGCATTGTGCAGGTTTAAGAAAGGTGGAAAGAGGGAAGATGCGAACGCCGCACGTCTCTACTTGTCGATAACATATACTTCGTTTTGCTCTCATTTACTGCCAGATTCATCTTCTTAGACTCCCGTTCAATAGCACTAAAGGCAGCAGTAACATCTCGTTTGGTACACCCTATGATGTCGATGTCGTCAGCGTAAGCAAGCAACTGGACACTTTTTAGAAAAATAGTGCCATTAAGATGCACTCCCGCCTTTCGCAGAACACTCTCCATGACGAATTTGAAGAAGTGGCATGAAACCTCGCACGGTATCAAAAGTTTCGGAGAGGTCCATTCCTACCTTGACGGAGCTGCAGGAATTGCTCAACGTCATTCTGCATAGCCTTATCAGCTTCGCAGGTATACCGAGCTTAGACATTGCGATAAAAACACGATCCCTTATGGGGCTATCGAAAGCAGCCTTATAGTCGACAAAAAGATGGTGTGTTTCGACTTGATTTTCGTGGGTCTTTTCCAGGATTTGGCGTAATGTGAAGATCTGCTCGATTGTGGACTTGCCAGGTCTGAAGCCGCACTGATAAGGTCCAATCAATATTTTGACGAGTGATTTCAGTTATTTACACGCCTGTAAGAACCTTATATGCGATAGGGAGAAGGCTTAAACCCCTGTAGTTGGCGCATATTGTAGGGTCTGCCTTTTTCAGAACATGGCAGAGGACACTGAGGTTCCAATCGTTGGGTATACTTTCGTCTAGCCATATTTTGTAGATAAGCTGGTGCATGCGCCCTACCAACTCATTACATCCGGTCGTAAACAATTTAGTGGGGAGGCCATTAGGACCTGCCGCTTTCTTGTTTTTAAGTCGCATAATCGCAACTTTAACCTCTTCATGGCGGGATCTCCACGCCGTCATCATCGATCGGATTCGGAACATTATCTCTAGAGGCGGTATTGATGTCGTCATTGCCTTGCAGCAGAGTAGAGAAGGGTTTTCTCCACAACCTTAGCACCCCTTGCGAATCTGTAACCAGGTTTCCATTCTCATCCTTGCAGGAAGACGCTCTGGGCTTATACTCCTCGGTCAGATGCTAAACCTTTTAATAGAATTTTCAAGCGTCATTCCTACATCCGTACATCTCGACATCTTCATGCTCACGCCTTTCCTGCTCCCTCTTCTTGCGTTCCTTCTCCTCTCTCTGTAAGTAATTTTCGACAATGGCTCGCGTAGCGGCCGACTACAACGTTTTTATGTATGCGGCGTATTTCGCTGCAGCTGCCTCGTGGCACTCCTCATCGTACCATTGATTTCGTTGATGTGGGCGCTCGAAACCAAGGATTGTTGCGCAAGGAGTGTGAGATGTTGGCCCACAATCCGCCAACGTCGCTCATATTGAAGGGGGAATGACGGAGCTTATCAGAGAGTTGAGCGAACAACGCCTCAGCTGTCCTTTGTGATCGCAGCTTCTTAACGTCCAGCTTTTGCAGTGCACTAGAGCACGCAGTCCTCGATGCGCAAATGCGCACTCGGAACTTGGCTGCGACAAGGTAGAGGTCCGAGTCGATGTTTGGACCTCTAAATGTGCGCACATCTAGCACACTGGATAAATCCCTGTCGTCAATCACAATATGATCGATCTGGTTGAATGTTGATCGATCGAGGGACATCCGAGTGGCCTTGTGAATGTCGAGATGCTGAAACCTGGTGCTACATACTACCAAGTTACGCGCCGCGGCGAAATCGATCATCCTCATACCATTGGAGGTAGTGTTTGCGTGGAGGCTGAACTGTCCGACAGTAGGACCTTCGCATTAAAATCCTCGAGGTCGATTTTGGCGTCATGGGACGGGCACTTATCGTATACGTCCTAGAGTTAGCATAGCAGGCATCCTTAACCACGTCATCCTGTTCTTCCATCGGGGCGTGAGCACAAATTAGGCTGATGTTGTAAAATTTTGCCCTGATGCGGATTGTGGCTATTTTTTCGTTCACTGGCGAACCCAGAGACAAAGTGACGAAATCTCTTATTAACCACAAATCCGTATCCGAATACGTGCTTATCAACATGGCAGCTGTAATACACATCGCAAGATGTTAACCTTTTGCATCCTTGCATGCATTTCATGAGGGCATCCGCCAGTTGGGCGGAAGTGCCTGCCCTTTAAAGGGTGCGGACGTTTCATGTGCCTATTCTTAAATCGTTGTCCTTGAAACGTTTGCCGTGGTCGTCAACTTTAGAGGGGATCTTAATAGAGGCTATTGTTTTGGTTTTATTTGAAAAGAATTACGTGGTGGGTTCGAAGCCCTACGCACAACCCGAATTTAACGTCCAGGGGATTGGACCTCGCTGCACGCATTAGTTAACATCTAGCGGGTGCTAGAGTGCCATCCAGGAGGGACCACAAGGAGGCTGCTTGTCAACTTGAATAGAACAAGACAAGTATCCTGCTGGTGGTCGCCATGTTGACAACAGTCAGAAACTTTGCCTTGTTTGTATGCATTCCATCCCTCCTGTTGTGTGTGTGTGTTAAGTTTTATTCATGAGTGTGGGGACCTCTAGTTTAAATTCGACTCGGAACTACAGATTTTTGAGAAACTTTTCTTGGGAATTTTATCTATTTTTCTCAGAGTTCCTGTCAGGAGACAGGTTCAGGTTTCGTTTTGTAAATAAATTTATTCTTCAATCTTCAAACCAATCAAATGATTGGTTTGCACAAAACTCCCCTCCACTTTTACTATACTATGTTGCCTCTTGCAAGCTTTTCTTATTAAAATTCATAAAATTTTTTTGTTTTCATTTGACTTGATTTCAATGTTTTAATAACGAATCCAAAGGAATAACTTTTTAATTACCTCTTCAATCTATTCAAACGCTTGTTGTATCCTTTTATGTTATCAAAATGACTTGATCCTTCGACTCTTCTGGCCGTAATTATAAATTACAAAGTCAAGTTGGCAAAGTCAGCAGCCACTTGTAATCGTTCATTGAGCCGGGTAAGAGAGCAGAGCAGAGAAGCCTTTAATAAGGCGAATATTAATTAAAAGGAAACTCAACTTCAATAATAATCAAAACGAAAGCCAAGTCATGGCCCAGTCAATGCAAGTCAACCGTGTGGTCTTAACAACCAACCAACCAAACAACCTTAACCAACAAACATTATGAGCTCATCACCATTATCCACATCATCGTCATCGTCATCATCATCATTATTATTGGAGTTCTGGCCATACGAAAGAAGGAGTTGAGCTTAACTAAGCAAAGGCAAAAGGAAAGAAGGAAGAGGAAAGGAGAGGAAAGACGAAAGGAGAAAAAGATTTTCTTTTCCTTTTAAATAAAATTTTTATGCAAATTTTCTGTAGCCATCCTTGCTAAGAATATTCCAATTACTCCCCTTTTTCCGTAACCTAATGTAACCATTTTGTTAAGCGTAACGTAACAGAGCAGTGGATGGACCGACCGACCATTCCATTCAAAGCAAGCCAACCAACCAACCATGCAACATAATGTTGAATGCTGTTGTTGTTGTTGTTGTCTACTCATATAAATGAATTAACAAGTTGCTCTGAATAAAAATGAAAGGATAATAAGGATGCTTGACATAAACAAGAAATTGCATTAACCAGTATGGGGGGGGGGGCGGCCATAACCCCATATTACAGTCCCGATACAATTTTTGTTGTTTAACACCCGTACACAATACAGTGTGACTGACATCTGCATGGGTTTTCTGTGGCATCATTAAAGGCAAAAACGACATCTTGTTGACGGTTTTTCTTGTATTGAAGCCAGTGATTATATGTACAAAGAAAATTGGCGTTAATTTACCTTTACTTCCACAAAGCCATCATAACTCTTAACTGTCTTAACTGTACAAATCTGAATGATGGCGGATGAGTCGTACTCCCTCTCAAGAAGTGAATCTGTCGAGATTGTCATCACATTTGTTTCTATTAAGGGAAGCTAAGAGGTAAGAAAGGTTTCCTATAGGAACAGTTTAGAGGGTATCGAATTTTTTAGCTTTTTCCCAGATTCGGGCTTAGTTTCCTTGGATTTATAGTCAAGCACTTCAATCAATTCACCACGACTTCAACACCTTTTACCTACAATAGTAGACCTCCAGTCATTAAACGACTGTGACGACAGTAATGAACGAACTTGGCTATAACAGGGTTCACATGCGACTAACATCGCCGCCCAAGTGAGGAAGAGAAATAAGGTCCTAAAGGCCCTAACAGGCTCCACATGGGAAATCGAAAAAGATATCATCAGCATCACCACCTACAAGGCTATTGGACGGTCACTCCTCAACTATGCTAATCCAATTTGGACATCATTTTTGAGTGACAAACAATGGCGGGCGTTACAGATAACACAGAATAACGCCCTGTGAATAGCCACCGGGTGCGTGATGATAACCAGTATCGGCCACTGAAGAGTCCGAAATGCTGACAGTTAGAAAACATGAAGTTACTGACTAAGCAATATTTTATTGCTTGCTACCTGGCTACCCATCCCAACCACCGTACAGTTATGAACAACCCTTAACACCGCCACATAAGACGAGACTTCACAATTTATAAACCGGACACTACCCACCTGATGCCATCAATAGTTGACCATGACCAGGCGACAGTCGTGACAGCCAGACATGAACTCCGCTACAATAGGGTCATACATCGGCATCCTTCACCTATATCCGATACCGAAAGGCGGTTCCCAAGAATTGCTAGGACGATTCTTGCCCAGCTTAGATTAGTCTGGTCAAACATACTGAATAGCTAGGAATAGGGCAAGGATCATCCCTGGAACCTCAGGTAGCTGCTCTTCATGTAACCAGGCACCATATGCCACGGTGCACATTTTCAGCTGTCCAGCAAAGCCGACAGACCTACAACCCATTGAACTGTGGCTGAATCCAACGATTATAGGGGACTTCCTTGAACTACCAATCACTTAACACCAGACAACATACGAACACAACTAACAACAAATTATCTGCATCTCTAACTCATTCCATCTCCATTGAATTACTTAGGCACACAACCATATTTACTTATATCTTTACACAGGGAAAAGCTTTTTCGGAGACAACAGCCCAACTGTTACAACAACAACAGGATTCTAAGTCAGCATCCCCCACTAATGTCGGATAATGAAAGGCCTTGGATCGCTCCCCCGCATGCAATAAAGAACCACATGATACGCAAATCCGACAACCCTTCGACCTATGGACTTGTGGTTGTATCCAATAGTAGTAGCGGAATTTTTAGGACTACCGATCGCGTAACGACGACTACCAACATACTCAACTCACACCCCATAATTTCATCTCTTATTCATACCATCTCCAGCAGTATCACATAGGTGTGCAATCAAGCTCATAAATTTAATGTTCTTATATCGAAAGACAACAGCAGAACTGTTACAACAACAACAACTAAATCATCTCAGCGCCTATATGGTAAGTTGTTTGATCTTGGAATTCCTTTAACAAGAAAATGGCCACTCATGGGTTTAAATGAGGAACTGATTGGAATTTTGCTTCTGATACCGAAACTGCGACTGCCTGGATAACCTTTAAGTGGGGTAAAGTTACATTGGTGTAGTCTATTGCTTGCCGTATTATTTCAAACTAGTAGGTAAAGGCTATTAAATTGTAACCCTTCAGTCAGGATTACGCCCTAGCTTCTCACACCATCCATGTTGAGCATGTTACCTTTTATATAGAGCAGCAGGATCTACAGTTTAAAGTCGACTGCGAACGCTTGTGTTTTGAGAAACTCTTGTCAGAAATTTTGCCAGAAATCTACGGAGAGGAAGTCTCCGCATAACTATTTGCTCGTATTTCATTTTGTTCGAGATGTACGACCGTAACCCTACGGTCCAATAAGCCAGCACACTACCTAATAAACTAAACTACCTAATAAACGGCTTTCAATATATCACTTTAGTATTCCAATTCCAAGACTTGTGGGAATTTAGAAGGCCTCAGAAGCCCTATACTTGGAATATTTAAGTGTTCGCGATAGTATTTACTAACTATTCCATAAAGCTACGCAAATTTTCGCAAAGCTTTAAACAATTCTTTTCATAGCATTTGCAGTATGCAGGTTTGGTTTAAAGCTCTGGCAATTGCATGGAAAGCGTGAGTGTGATGATTCATTCTTAGATTTACAGAATCTATACGATGGGCTCAAGACAAATTGAGGAATTTGAATATGTTTGCTCTAGGCCTACAGTTAGGTTAGGTTAGGTCGTAGTGGTAGTTCTGATATTACAAAACTCACTTGAGCACGCATGGCGGCCCGTTGTGATGTCACGGGTGAAACGTAGTCCCTGTACTAACCAAGTTCCGCCAAATCAGGGAAAGGAAGAAGTTGATCAGCGCAAGGGCTGCACAACAAAAGCACGACTGTCCTGTACTGGAAAACCACCCAGAAAATTTGATGAACGAAGCTATATCCCTGATATCAATAGATGATTAAGGAATGGGAAGCCAAATAACCTATATCTACACCTAGCAAGAGACGGGCACTGCCAAAGAAAGTGAATAACGCATTCCGCTTCCTCAGTGGACCTGCATCCACGGCAGAAGTCCTTAAAAGGGAGCCTCATTCTCTCGGCGTTCCTACCCATGATGTAATGACCCGTAAGCACGGCCACTACAATCGAGATGACATCACGACCGAGTCCAAGTAATCGGTTGGTACGCCTTTCATCCATCCTGGGCCAGGTAAGTCTAGCGGTGGGGCAGGACTCCTCATTGACCCAGGATAGGTTGGCGTCCCGAAGAAACCACCGCGCAATAGTCAACTTGACTGCGGCAAGTGGCATACCCAACTCAACAGAAGAGGATTCCGGAAGAAGCGCACCAGCTCTGGCGAGCTCGTCGGCCCTACAATTTCCCGGAATAGCACTGTGCCCGGGGACTCACACCAGAGAGGCACCGGTGAAGCACCCCGAGACTAGGTCGAGACAGCGGCGACATTCCCTAACTGACCTACAGTGCTCTGTTAAGAGATTGGTCAGCAAACTCAACTGTTTGTACCTGTCTAGCACCTGGTAGCCACCCTTAATGCTTTCAAAACTGTGTTTGGATGATTCATTCTCAGAAACACATAGGCTCGAGACAATTTCTATACTGAATAAGTGTGCTTTGAGTCGATAGTCCCCTGTTAAAAGATTCGTTAGATTGCAAGTTTTTCCTGGTTAGTCTGTTTCATGACACAAATCAAGCTTTCATTGCCTCAAATCCACTTGCTTTGACGTGAATCCTTGCCTCTCTTTGTCTTCCCTTTCGTTGAGCACAACTTCCCCAAAATTCGCCCCCACTTCACAGAAGGATTCTGGCCTCATCAAAAAAGTGGAAAGTTGAGCCCCTTCCTTGCAAAATCGCTTGATTACTGTTGAGATTTCCATCACATCTGGAATTGTTAAGGGAAGGGTTTCCTATAGGAACAGTTTAGAGGGCATTGAATTCTTTTAAAAATTGTCAATGATAAGTTTCTCAAAAATCTGTCGTATGGAGGGGACTTTAAACTATAGGTCCCCGGAATTCATGTATAAAATGGAATCAGACGATTGAAATTCTAGCATTTCCTTAGTCCCTACAATAAAGATTCTTCTCGTTGTCTTGTGGTTAATTAATGGTGGGTTGTTTTTAATGAAATCGAAAATAAAGCCACGCCCATTCCATTATAAAAATTTCAACAAAACATGAATTTTTAATTGCCTTTCCAGAACAAGTGCAAGGACTCATTACCATACTATTGAAGAACATTTATTACCGTATCCAATGCATCCAATGTATCCAATTTAAATTCGTTGCTCATTAAACGAAACAAAAGACAAAGGAAATGGAAAACGATGGAAGACGATGAAATTGTGTAATGAAATAATAACCCTCCTTTGGCAGGATTTCGAACGCCATGATTTTCATTTTATTTCGTTTTCAAGCAACAATAATACGGACATACTCCCTTCCCTGGTTTGAAAGTTACTTAATTAACATAAAAAAAATTAAAATATTCCAGTTTTAACAACATTTTATGGGGTATCCTTTTGTTTTTTTGCTGGAGATTTCTACAAAGAAAAGGACGAAAGGGGAAGCACCATTCAAAAGACAGCAGAGATTTCTAAAGAAAGGCGACAAACCTGAGTGGCTTGTTTTCTTTTTTTAAAGATACGGACTGTAGTCTTACGCGTGGCAGGATATACAAGAAAAAGAAGGCAAACAGATAGACAAACAGTTAGGACGGACAGACGGACAGACAGTTATTCGTTTAACAATTAATGTTTTTTGATGTCCTAGAAAGGATATCAGGCAAGAGCAGAAAACCATTGGCAGTGGTGTTATGCTTCATAAAAAGATGGCGAAGAGTTAATCATAAGCTAAGAGGAGACCTTTTCTTATTGTTTAGAACAGTAAAGATGAAGTAGAAGAATGAATAAGAATGTACAAATAAAGGACATTATATCCTTTGGCCATATCAAATACAAATTTATGAATAATTAAAAAAGAATGCCAGGAACAAGAAAAAAATGGAAAAAAACAGAAAAAAAAACTCCAAAGAAATAAATGAAAATGGCTTGTGGCAGAGCTTTGTTATTCTCTGGTTATATGGTGTAATGAGAACGTTAGTGAGTGATAGCCAAAAAGAGAGAGAGAGAGAGAAAGAGAATTTCGTCCTTTAAAAATATCAAAAGTGTTAGCTAGGCAAGCAGTGTTGCTTCTGCGTTGGCAGAGGTTTTCATTTGTCATTTTTATCACAATGTTTTGTTATTTTTTCCTTGATAATTAGCATTTGCTTAAGCGAGGGTCGCTTGAGAATTAAAAAAATTAAGAAAATTTTTTTAGCTCCTCTTTCTTTTATAACGCTGTACTACGACCGTCGTTAACCTCACTCATTTCCGCTGTTTTAAGCCCTTATATTACAAATGATGAAGCCGCTGCCGCTGCCTCTGCTATCGCTTTGAAAAAAGAAATTCATTCGTTTGGTCGTTTTGCATTTCCATTGTTTCTTGGCACAATTTAATATTCGCCCATTAAGTCCGCCGCCATTTGAACAACAGAAAGTAAAATGAATTAAAAACAAAAAAAGGGAACAAACAAAAAACAAAAAGAAGAAGAAAAACCCAGGGAACGTCTTGAGTTTGCGCCTGTTTTAATGATTCTTTTGTTTTTATTCATTAAAGCCTTCATTAGGCGGGCGGGTGTTGCGCGGGGGCTGTTGGGGAAAAAACTTACCCTAGTGCACCATCGTTAACATTACACCAAACGTTGTGGTGGTGATGGTGGTTGTTTTGCAAAGCTTGGCACTTTTCATCCTTTCTAGCATCGTTTTGTAATTATAACGACGGCGATTCATTTTAAAGGAGTTTGTTTTGGATGGGTGGTAGGAAGCGAAGCAAAACAAATAAAAAAAAATCGATTTTAAATTAAATTTATGAGAGGCAAACAAATGATTTTTGTATACCCGAAATTATATTTTAAGTGGTGCACAGAAGAGCACAGGCATAGATCAAAGGAAGATACATTTTTTGTTTTTTTTTTTTATTTCATTCCTGTAATAAGAATTTAAAGGGTCCCCCAGATAACTTTTTTTTTTTGAAAGTGCTTTAAAAGAAACTACTCAATAGTTTCTCAAATTCCCTTTTTTTTTTTGAAAGTACAATCCTTCCGTTTAATAATGGAAAATAATTTCATTCAAATCTTCTTAACTAGAAGAGCCCAGAAGTAGTGCCAACCAGCCTTGCCGTTTTGGTCCAAACTGGACCAAAATTGGTAGTTTTTATTTAAAAACTAGCAGATTGTACCCGGCATTGCGCGGGTTATAAAAATAACAATATAAATAAAAATCCGGTTTCGAAACCGGCTTCTTAAAAATGCAATTTTTCAAATTATTCGGTTTATCAAACAACTCGGTTTTTTTAATACTCTAAGTCCTAAATATAAATGCATGCAATTTGAGCGCCCTGGTAATCTAGTGGGTAGTGTGCTAGACTATTAGCGTGAGGGTTGTGGGTTCGATTCCCATCAGAGGCTCTGGTCTGTGACACTACACCGAGCATATGGTCGAAGTTACTCAGCTCGTATAGAATTAGAATATAATTTGTAATTGTATTGTAATTAATAAATAAATAAATAATAAATAAATAAACGCATGCAATTTGCCCATTTTTCGCCCCTTTTGCCCTTTTTGGACCCCTTTTACCTTTTGGACCAACTTTTAAAACAGAACACCTCCAATAGCTATTTGGCAAACTTGACCAAGCTAAATCGTAAAAAAATACCTTTAAAAGCCATAAAATACAGCATTTATGCATAAAGTACTAATTTTTGCCCTTTTTTTCTTCCTTTGTCCCATTTTTTCTTCCCTTTTGGTCAAAATTTTTAAAAGATTTATAGCCTATAACCTGCACCGACAAAAGCTCGATCAATATCCCAAATTTCAAGAAAATCGGTTTAAGCGTTCAGGCGTGATTCGGTATGCACTTAATTTGCCCGTTTTTGGCTTCTGTCCCCTTTTTGGATCGGAATACCTCTAAAAGCTATTTGGGAAACTTAACCTAGCTAAATCGTAAAAAATTACCTATTACCATTTTTCCTTTTGGTCAAAATTTTCAAAAGATTTATAGCCTTCACGGACCAAAGCCTGATGTATATCCCAAATTTCAAGAAAATCAGTCCAGGCGTTCAGGCGTGATTGGCTAACAAACAAACAAAAAAGCAAACTTACAGAAAGATTTATAATATATATTAGGATATATTAGGATTAGGATGGTACGATTGGTAGTTTGGTTGGTTTGTTAAAATTTCATTTATTTTTTGGTAGGAAAATGCAATTAATATCTGTAAGATTTAAAGTTGGGAGAACCACCTGGATAAGTTGCTGCACGAGTATGTAGGATGTTGCCGATGTGGTTCGTTTTCGTCCAAAAGAACGACGACATCCTCGAGAAAAGAAACCCCTGAGGTTCTATTGAACACTCACTTTCCCGATTGTGAGGATCCAGGAAGCTATCCGTTGGGCGTAGCTGAACCCTTCTATGATGCTGGTATTATGCCCGCTTTGGAGAATATCATTACCAGGGATAAGGTCAAATAGGCTATTAGTAGCTTTGAGCCGTTTAAGTCGCCTGGTCCGTATGGTATCTTTCTGGCTCTGCTTCACCTACTGATAATAAATTACACGAATATCTGGTGAACGTATATAGGGACTGTCTCCAATGGTATGATGTATCTGAGGGTTGGAAAGATGTGCTTGTGGTGTTTATACCAAAAGCTGGTAAACCCAATCACATTGGCTCTAATGATTATAGACCGATATCACTCTCATTCTTTCTCTTGAAAGCTTTACAGAGACTTATCGATCTATATTTTAAGGTCAAACATTGACCGGGTCTATGTTGAGTAGGTGGCAACATGCTCACATTAAGGGTAAGTCTGTTGAGAGCGCTCTTCATGATGTGACTGGTTTTGTTAAGGCGAATTTGGCTAGGGGTGAGTACACACTATCGTCTTGATAAAGATGGGGCCTTTAATAACGTTACCAATTCTTCCATTGAGAATTCACACTCAGAAAATACATGCCCCAGATTTTCTGGTGCGGTTTATTACCCACATGTTGGGTAACAGACTAATCCGATCGAATATGGGTTAATGTTCTGTCGTCAAGCGTGCGATCAAAGGTACACCACAGGTGGATGCCCTATTCCCTCTGTAGTGGGTCTTGGTTGCTAATGTTGGTTTAAGGCTCCTGGAAAGTAGGGGCTTTCTGGGGATAAATCCAAATAAGACGGATGTCGTTTTGTTCTCGCGTAGCAACAAAATTGAAACCTTCAGGTTGCCAAGTTTAGCTGGTAGGGAGCTGCCGTTGTCAAGTACTTGGGTGTTGTACTGGACAGCAAGCTGAACTGGAAACGAAACACCAAGGGAATCATTATATCCTGGAAGACATAAATAAATTTTTACAAAATGATCGTGAATGGATTCAAGAAATTTCTAACATTCACGCATGAAAACAGTGAAAGGCATACGAAATTCTCAATTTTTTATATAATTGGGCATTGCAACCCTTCAGTCTGGATTACGACCTAGCTTCTCACACCACTTATGTGCGTTAATTTCATACATGACTGGCTTGGGACCTACAGTTTAAAGTCGTTTCCGAACTACAGATTTTTGAGCAGCTTCTCATGGCAATTTTATTTACTCTCGAGAGTTTTTGCCAGAAATCTGTGGAGAGCAAGTCGCCAATGAAATATTTTCATATTTTGGTTTTGATGTCTGTTTGAACTCGGGCCTTATGTTTAATATACCAACTAGACTACGGCGACTTTTGTTAAGTGTTATACAAATCTCAAGATATCCTTAAAATGTGCCGGACTATGAAATGAAATCTTCACAAATTCTTTGGTTTTTAAGTTTATTATTAAAAAAGGCGTGGGGGTGGGGTGGATCGTGGTGTTTCATATCTAAGGTTTTAAGACCTGCTTTAGACAATCATAGAACAACTTTACTGCTGAGTTGAATAGTTAATGATATCATTACAGAGCAAGGCAATCCAAAATTAGACAAGGCTCTGAAAAAGATTCCAGCGAGACTATTGCCGAGTATGTTGCGATGAGTTGAGAGCTATTGAACAACTCCTCTACAACTGTTCAGCCCTTAGTAGGTTAAGTTTTGAGGACTCCGGCCGGGGGCTTCTTCGAAGACTTGGACTTTTTGTTGACAGCCGATATTAAGGCTCTCCATAGGTGCATAAATAAGTTGGCATGTTTTGAAAAGTGCAAGGGCATTAAGGTTATAGATGCTTTCTCTTATATGTTTGTGGTCTATCCTTTTTTTCCTCTCTTTGCCAGATATCTCCAGAGAGGAAGTCGCCGAAGAAATGTTTTCATATTTTGGTTCTAATGTCTAATGGGGGGTCGCCGTGGTCTAGTAGGTAGTGTGCTGGCTTATTAGACTAAAAGCCAGGGTTCGAGTCCCAGGCCAGATATCAAAAATAAAAAAAACACAAAAAAAGTATTTTTTCGGCGATTTCTTCTCTTTCTCTTCTTCTTGTAGGTCCCGCCACTTCTGTTTAAAATTAACACACACAACATAAGTGGTTGTGAGAAACTGCGGGCTTCTTTGGGACGTTTGCTGTAGACTGTCTAATGGTGAAGGTATAGCACTGATCATTTTACAACCACCAGCAGCAACTCGTTTCCTTACCTTTCGCATCTTCCCTCTTTCTACTTTTCCTAAACCTGCACAATGCACTGCATGAGTAGGGGTCATCCCCTGAGTGCTGGTTTAAACAAAAAAAAAAAAAACCTGATTGAACCTTAAGTCTAATAAGCCAACACACTAGCTACTAGACTACGACGATTTCTAAGTTAAGCAATTCGCTATAAAATTCCCACGCTATCATCATGTCTTCCACACCAGTTGAAATAGAAATTAAATTTTCTTTTCAAAAACAAGACCAAAAAAAAAAACACGAAAAATACTTTCAAAAAAACATGTTAAAAAGCCCCTCCCCCTCCATAAACAAATATCAACAAATCTAATATCCTTTCAACTCACATTAACTAAAAAAAAACACACATACACTGACGCTGACGCTCACACATGTAAATACGGTGGCTCTAAACATATTCAGTGTTAACAAAACAATCATTATGATAAGCATTACACTTGACTCTTATACAACCAAACCACCCACACCATCCACACAAACAAAAAATCACACAGATAAACAATCGTATCGTATTAGCATATGTAAGCATGGGTTTGTGTACGAATTGCAACTTCCGTATCCCTTTTTGCTTACAAACAAGACCATTAAATAGTCTATACGTGTGGTTAAGTTATCATATGTTAATACCGCACACATGTGAACATGTGTGTGAATATGATCGGCCTGGTTTGGTTTTTTTATAAGCCACCCATGTAATAACAACTACAACAACAACAACAACAATAATCGTAATATTTACAACAAATCTACCACAAAATTTCAACAATTTCACACGATTTTCATTGAAAAATTTTTCAACAAAAAAAATTTTTTTTTAAAATTGAAACCCCTGGGGAAACTAAAACTGGCAATATATGTTGCAAATTTTCATCCGGCAACAACAATAACAACAACAGCAACAATAAAACTAATAAAAAAGTTATTACGACGAGTAACATGACAAGTGCTTGGAAGAAACAACAAAAAAAAGACACCCGAACGGAAGAGAAATTGTTTAGAAAAAAAGGGGTGGCTCTACATACAATTGACAATAAAAGGAAGCAAAAAATAGACTTTTTTTCACACAATTTCTTATAAAAACAAACACACACGCACTATGCATGAGTATAGCATACGTAGGCACACAAGTATTTTGCATATGTCCTCTATGCCACACACATACACACATACAATCGAACAATATTTCCATTTCAAATACTGCTGCGGGTGCTTTTATTTTATTCCCCCTCCACGTTTTCTTTCATGCTTATTGTTGCTAAAAGCCTTAATGGGTTAATATCCATGATTTATATCCACCAAATTTTACACACACCCACACACACATACACGCTCCCTAATATGCATGAACATTTACATGGCCTTTATCCTTTATTTTGTCGTTTCTATTTACAGAGGCCATATTCATGTGTGTTGAGTTTGAGGTTTTGTATGCCACTTAATCTTTGCAATTGTTGTAGGTAGTGGCAGTGATGGTGGTGGTGGCGGTAGATGGCATTGTTGGTGGCTGGGATAGGAAGTTTATATTTGCATGAGAAAAAATGTTTATTTGTTAACTGGTTCCTCATTTGCGATTGATGCCTTCATTTTTTGTTTGTGTTTTATTTATTGGTAGTAGTTTGCCTGCTACCAACTGTTGATATTGCCAGTTGAAATAGAGAAATCTAAGCAGTGTGGCTAACTTAGAGGTTTTTCTGTCACATAAGGTCTCGACTAACTGACAGAACCAGTAGGCTCTATGACTTTGGAAAATAATTTTCAACTATATGTAGAAGGCGGGTTTATTAGACGAAAGGTTTATTAGATGAGAGCCCTTGGCTCTTCCTTCTGAATATTGTCGTGACAGATATTTCCACTTTCTGATTCTGAGTAGGGATGACTGGAATCCTAATATGGTTGTCCGCACGGAAGTCCTGGATATATATACCGGACGGCTCTAAACTCGATAATAAGCGGTGTTTACAAACTGGACCTGAACATTTCTCTCCATTTGCCGGACTACTACAGCGTGTTTCAGGCAAAGGTGATGGCAATTTACCGGGCCTCTCAATGGATCCTTGTCAAATATGCTCCTTTCACTCACTCGCGTCTCGGTCTTTTCTGATAGTCAGGCCGCGTCGGGTATCGAGTATAACTTTAAGACCGTTGGGGAATGTCGCCGTTGTCTCACGCCTTACCAGTATCTAACTGGTGTGGGTTCCCGGGCACATGTGAAATTCTGAGGAACTGTAGGGCCAACAAGCTCGCCAGGGATGGTGCGTTCCTTCCAGAATCCTCTTCTATTGAATTGGGTATGCCACTTGCCTCAATCAAGTTGGATATTGCACGGAAATTCTTTCGAGACGCCAATCTATCCTGGATTAATGTGGAATCCTGCTCTGCCGCAAGACTCACATGGCCCTTGATGGACAGAAGGCGTACCAAGCAATTACATGGTCTTGGTCGTGACGTCTTCTGCACTACATAGGCCGTGCTTACAGGTCATTGCGAAAGAATGAGGCTCCTTTTTAACGACTTCTGCCGTGGATGGAGATCCGATAAGGAAGAGGAGAATTTTACCCACTTTCATTGTCAGTGCCCTTCTCTTGCTAGGTGTAGATATAGGTTATTTGCCTCTCCATTCCTTGTCAGCTTAACGTAACTATCATCTATTGATATCAAGGATATAACTTCGTTTATCAAACTTTCTGGCTGGTTTTCCAGTCTAGTGTAGTGGTAGTTATGCTTTTGATGTCCAGCCCTAACTTCTTGACTAACTTCTTCCTCTTTCCTGATTTTAGTGGAACGTGGTCAGAACAGGGACTGCGTTCAGCCATAGCATTACAACGGGCCGCTATGTGTGCTCAAGTAAGCTTTTATGATATCAGAGCTATTACTTCGACCTAACCTAACCATGGCTCAATTCCTAGCTCAGACATCTCGAAAAAGTCAGGAATATGAAACGTATTCGTTGCCATAGTCTAGTATATTGTGTGTTGGTTTATTAGACGAAAGGTCCAAGTTCAAACCCTATGTGCAATATCAAAACGAAAGAAAAAATATGAAAATATTCTCTGCCATGAAAACTTCTCAAAACAATCTGTTGTTCGGAGTCGACTTTAAACTGTAGGTCCCACCGCCACTCAAGTATAAAAAATTAACACACACAAAATGGATAATGTGAGAAGTTAGGTTGTAATCCTGGCTAAAGGGTTGTAATTGTCAAGTGAGTAAGTAATCTATAAACTGCATATTCTCTTAACAGGGAGATCGAGACATTTCCATCCCATCCCAGAAAAGAAGTTATCCCAGGTATCTTGCAAGTGGAATTCTATGCCACCGAAAGATGTGCTCATTTCAAATTGAATAAGAGTTACAAGGGACAGGATTTACCAGTATAGTCTGACAGTTAGCCTATCACTCAAGCAATCGGCTTTTATGAGGTTAAATCGAAGATAGTTTGGGACTCTCTAGATTAGCTTGGTAGAGGCATTAAGTTTCCTTTCTGCGGGGTCGCAGATCATGTGGGAATTCTTGGCAAAGAGCAAGCATACATGTTAACAATGGGGAAAGCTTTCTTGACATTGATGTGGCCCTTTTGTGGAGTTAGGACGCATGCTTAAAGAGGTCAGCTCAACGAAAGGGAATATAAAGAGAGACATAAACTCTCCTTAAACCAAGTGAGTGAGAGTAAGGCAATAGAAGGTTTTGTTGGGAAACTACAATAAAAAAAAGATCTTAATTATCCAACAGGAAATAACCTGAGATAGGTAACCGGTTGTTTGACAGGTCACTATAGACTTAAAGAATACTTATTCAAAATGGCGATTGTCTCTAGCCTAACAAGAAGATTCTTTGACAATGAAAAAGACTCTTTGAACACTCTTCACTAATAAGCTCAATATCAATACGAAATACTTCATTTCACTGTGCCGTACATTTCAAGAGTATTTTGCAAGTATACTAGTCTTGAATTTGACGTTTTTTATATACTGACACCCGTATTGACAACACTTTTTCAATATCAATACAGAATACTTCGTGCAGCTCAATGATTAAATCTTGTTTCTAATCTATGGAACATAACCTAGGATGATATATTTCGCATGCCAGACGGTACATACATAATTGGTCATTACAACCCTTCATACATACATACATACATAATTGGCCATTACAATCCTTCAGTCAGGATTACGACCTACGTCTCACACCACTTATGGTGTGTGCGGTAATTTTATACATGAGTGGCTGGACCTACAGTTTAAAGTCGACTCCGAAACAAAGAGTTTTGAGAAGTTTTTCATGGCAATTTTTACTCTCAGAGCCTTTGCCAGCAATCTGCTGAAAGGAATCGGTCGAAGAAATATTTTCGTTTTGATGTCTGACCTGGGATTCGAACCCGGGCCTTTTGTCTAATAAGCCAACACACTACCCACTAGACCACGGCAACTTCATTACAACCCTTCAGTCAGGATTATTGAGCTAGTTTCTCACACTACTTACGTTGAGTGTGTGAATTTTATGGATAAATGGCAGGGAACGTATAGTTTAAAATCGACTACGAATGACAGATTTTTTGAGAAACTTTTCATGGCAATTTTATTTACTCTCAGAGTTTTTGCCAGAAATCTGTTTTTTTGTATTTTCTTTTGATGTCTGGCCTGGGACTCGGAGCCTGGCTTTACGTCTAATAAGCCACCTTACTACCTACTAGACCACGGCGACTTCAACGGTACATATTTTGTTGAATATACCGATGACGTTACGCCCATAATTGTGGCTGGGAATGTCGAAAGGGCTAGAAGAAGAGTCAACCAAGTAATAATAAGAACAAAGTTGAGACTCGAGGACAGAGGACTCAAACTCGCAACAGAGAAAGCAAAGGAGGAAGCGTATATCGCTGGAAATTGACATTACTATATGCAACACCACTTTGATGACGCAGAAAGTATGCAATTATCTTGGCATTCGATTGGATCCTACACTGGCGTTCTGGGCTTAGATCCAACCTGCGGCAACCTCCTTACTTAGTAAACTTGTGGCCAATATTGGTAGTCCTGTACAGAAAAGACGCATATTGATGATGGCAATTACAGACTCTGTTCTGCTTTACGGTAATGAGATCTGGGCAGAAACATTGAAGACCGACTGTAAAATTAAAATTTTATCAGCGCTACAACGAAACGCTGCACTTAAGGTGGCAGTATCTTAATCAGCAGTACTAGTAATTAGAGGTGTAAAGCAAATAGGTTTACAGGCAACCGAGCGAAACAGAGTATGGGAGACTAAAAACGTGCACGAGGAAACAGTAAATGTCGACAACGCCAGAAAGCGAACCATACTACACTGGCAAGAGAAGTGGAACACTGAAACAAGTAGTAGGTGGATAGGAAAATTATGGCATGGCATGGCAGATATTAACCGCTGGATTGAGAGGAAATTTGATGGGGTTAACTACGATCTGACACAACCGTTATCTGGACACGGTTCTTTTTGTTTAAAGTAGGGTAGATAACACGACCAAATTGTATTTGTGAAGATGCGCCTATTGATGACGCCAAACACACTTTCTTTCATTGTGAGAGATGGAGGTTAGAAAGAACGAAATAAACGAATGCCGTACATTTGGCGTTTTTTATATTCAAACCCGTATTGACAACACTTTTCTTTATGCAAAAACACAATCACACACATACTTATGAACTCACATGTGAAATTTATGTTTGATGATATGCGGTTTAAAGCTTTAAATTTTTTTCACATACGCTTATGGTTTCGCACAATTTCCCTAGAAAAATGGGAAAACAACGATAAAATCCTCCCCTTCATGATTTGTTTTTCTTCTTCTTTTTTTTCAAACAATACCAGCCCAGAAACACACAATCTTAGGAGTTTATGTATGCAAGTATGTCTGTTTAAAGTGAAGTGAAGTGAAGGCTGTTTAAAGGCTGACTCATGTGAGTAGTTTAGTGGGAACAGAATTTTCATACGAAAGGTCAGTTCTCACTTAGGCTTGGGGGTCGTTTATTAAATTACGGAAGGGAAATGAAATGAAAAAATGAAATGAAATGTGGAAAGTATTGTGTAATGGAAGGCAACATACATGCTTTGGGATAATGGAATCAAAAAGAAAATTTTATTAAATTTAATACTACACGCCTTAAATCATAACAAAAAGAGTTTTAAGCTTATGGTTGTGCTCTCATGGTTGTCCTCCTTATAATTATTAAATCATAATGGAAAGAATGATAATTTTTGCCATTTTTGTCTTTGATGGCAAGTAAATACTTGGCTTTACTGTAATTTAATGTACTGTTGGTAGGCATAGTAATTAGATTATCATACGAATAGTAGATGCCGAAGATCCTTTTAACTCACATTCGAGTATATGCTGGGTTATGTTCTTTGCTTGTCTTTACTTTATTACCCGTCCATTTGGATAGCATGTGAGGGCGTATGTGTGTCCTTTAAATAATTTTCCTTTTTATAAAAACTAATGGCTTCCTTTTAGGCTTTTTTTTTCCTTCTCTCTCTTTTATAATGAGTAGTTGCTAGTCGGGCTTATACTTTTATTGGCCAAGCATATGAGCAATGACTGTCATATATGACAGTTGATGCTGTCCATTTATAAATTATAGAGTAGAGTAGAGTAGAGTTGTATTACATTTAAAAAGGGTCTCTTTTTTATATTTTTTTCATTCGATTTTCTCTTGATTTAATAAGAAATAAGAAAAAATAAAAATGTTTTCCAAATCTAATTTTCGCCAAGACCAGTCCATTTTTTTCCTTTCAAAAGATTATATTTTTAATGGATTTGAAGAGGCATCCACTTGCTTTAATGTATAATTAGCAGTTAATAAGGCATAAGGTTAGCTTAGCTCTTTTCCGGATAGTAATTTATAAGTAGAAATAAATTGTTAAAGAAAAATGTCATCCACATACTCGTATTTATAATAAAACTATCAAAAACTATCATTAGAAGGTAGTGGAAATCCAGCCAAGAGCATAGATCCGCTTATAGCAAGTATTGTTGCCATAAAACTGTCATTATACTCCCCATATATTCTGTAGGATATTCAAGCTTGTTGCCCGGCTCCTAATATACTACCCCATATCGGAAAGAAATACAGTAAGACACCACTTAACGCTACCCCACATAACTCTGTTTCAGTATTACGCGGTAGTATTGGGAATCCCCCAATTCGTGCGTTGTATTGTTACTTGTGGTGCACTATATAGTGACGGTGTGTATTATATACCTTTTTCAACGCTATTTTGTTACCCTATCCAAAATAAAGATTTCAACTGTATTTTCCAAAGTTTCAATGTATTGACATACATGCGCGTTGCAACAAGTTGCCTCGTTTAACGCTGTTTCGCTTAGCACTGCAACTTAGTGGAACGTATCCTCCTTACTTTATGAGTCAATGATGCCTCCGCTCCGGACTTACTTCTATCGGTACAGAGAACGGCTGCATATCGTACAGTGTCCGCCCCAGCCGTACTTGTGGTAGCAGGTACGATCCCTGTGGATTTGCTGGCGGCAGAGAGGATGGAGAATTATAAGGCGAAATCGGCTGGAAATCCCATAACCGGTCACTTCAGGGAAAACACCATTTCAGAATGGCAACGACGATGGAACGATGAGGATAGAGAAAGGTGGACGGCGAGACTTATTCCGGACATAAGGCTATGGATTGGTCGGAAATTTGGAGAGGTAAATTACTACGTTACGCAGATGCTATCGGGCCATGGATATTTTAGGAAATTTCTGCACAAAATGGGCAAGACCGCCTCTCCTTACTGTCTTTACGAGTAACCGGAAGCAATTGATGATGCCGAGCACACTGTTTTCGTTTACACAGATACTATCGGGTCACGGATACTTTAGGAAATATATGAACAGAATGGGCAAGTCCACCTCCCCTTTCTGCCTTTACTAGGAAGGGGAGGTAATTGAGGATGCAGAACACTCTATTTTCTAATGTGCATGCTGGCAGAGCTATCATTCTGCACTGAAGTCGATGATCGGAACGATAACGACCGCTAACATTGTCGGGGTAATGATTGCGAGCAGGGAGAATTGGGTCTCAGTGGAGAATTACGCGGTGCACATTCTGAGACTGAAGAAGAGAGATCTGGAGGTTGCAGAACATGTAGGTACACCGGCATAGATGACACTAGCTCACGTGTCAAACGAAGTCCCAGTCGGGACATTGTACGAAAGGAATAGTGGAGACACTTGAAATCTTCTCAACCTTCAATACGCAATCCGAACGCGGATGTGAGCATGAAGACGGTCAAAGGGCCAAAAGGACTCCACTCCGAAGTAATACCACCGTAGTTCGGGAGTGGGCACAACAGTCCACGGTATGAGGGTTGGATTTAGTGGGTGAGGGCTCAACACACGGAGGACGTGACGACTTCCTCTATGGTGCGAATAGGGACATTTGCCCCTCCTCGGCGTAAAAAAAAATGATGCCTTCGCTCCACAAGCCGCACCAAATAGTCACTCGTAATGGGTTCTAAGCCCCAAATATGGCAGATTTCCTTATTAACGTACCCATCAAGATGAAAATGTGTTTAATCCGAAACAGTCTTAATTCCTTAGAACGACAAGGAATCGACACTTTCGGGTCTTCGGCAACACTTTCACTTACCATAGCGATATTTTCAGCAGAACGAGCGAACCGATAATGCACATTCCTTTCAATATTTGTAACCACTCCAGTCTCTTCAAATTTTTTCACAATTTTGCCAATTGCTTGCATAGTTGGACGATTGTGTAAACCATTATCTCCTCTTAAAACACGATACGTGGTTGTGGAAGAATCACCATTCAGCTTCCGCAGACAGTACATATACTATCTTCAATTTAAACTCATAAGAGCCGAGTATTCGAATATTGGCTTAAACCTTAACTGCTATGCTCCGTCACTAGAATTTTCTATTCAAGTTGAATTGAGCACGTCTGTCAATGGCATTGACTTCCGTTCAAAAACTTCCCCCTTCAGTACCATCATCCTTTATTCATCTATTCGTATAACACTTATTGGGCCCTGTTTTTAAAGGATAGGTTAGGTTAGATTAGGTTAGAGGACGTATACTTGTCGGTTAAGGCAACTGTAGTACCCGGAGATCGAAATTGACCCATTGTCCTTAGAGAAGGAAGGAAAGTAAATAAAGGATAAAGGATGAAAAGAGAGAATGTAGGCAATCGGAGAAATTACACAGAAAGAAACAGACACAAAATAAAAGAGAGTGAGAGCGCGATTACACTTATGAAGCAATAGCACCTCTCAACCAGCCCAAGCTGCTAATTAATGACACAGGACTCAAACGCTCAAAGAAGGCCATGCCAAAGGTCCTCAACTTCAACCTACCAAGGGCTGGGCAGTTACGGAGGCGGTGTTTGACAGTATCGAACTCCTCCTTATCGCAACATACCCTGTTGCGTAGTCCGGCTGGGATCTGTTCCAGATCCCCATCAGCGACCTAATGACCCCTTGCCCCGTGATAAAACTGACAACCAACCTTCAGCTGGCTTTAACCAAGCCCAGCAGCCAATCTGTTCTCTTACTGTCCACAGCAGGCCATAGACGTCTAGAAACAGAACAACCCGATCCGTTCCCCCAACGCCTCTGCTGTTCCCTCCTGACCCATCCATCGATGAGGCAGACTGGGAAGTCAGGACCAACTATCAAATCGCCCCTTGAAAGCGAACCATTTAAAGAAAGTGTTCCATTCATTTTTATATACTTTTTTTTGTTATCACCCACGTACAGACATGTAATAGTACTTCGATTATACCATCCATTCTATTCCAGTACTCTGATAAACTGCAGCAGTATGTGAACAAGAACAAGTCCTCGCTGTTTCCAACAATGTATTCTGATGATTCATACTCCATCATCACAGAGACATAAATGTTGTCGTGCAAAGTCTTCTTCAAAAGACCAGTTATATTCGTACATACTTAGTTATTATAACCCTTCAGTTAGGATTACAACCTAGCTTCTCACACCACTTATGTTGATTCTTTTTTTTTTGCGTCGTCAACTGCGTCGATTTGTGCTTCCACTAAAACAATCCCTCTTCCTCTTCTGGGGATACTCACTTCCCGGGACGGCTATCTGCATTACTTTGGGAAGGGCCCTTAAGGACATCCTGTTAAGGACCATTGTCTACTCTCTCAGGTTTTATTACGCCATATTTAAAGCCAGCTTTTGCTATTGGCTCATCTTCTCATGTATCATTTGGTTGTATTGTGTCAAGATCGACCTTCTTCCTGCGGAGTACACATTCAACGTATCTTCTCACAACACTCCATTTTGTCTCGCTTTCGAGCATTACGTCCACAATGTTATCGGGTGTAAATTCACCAATTTACTCTATCAACATGTTCTTCTCATCTTTCCATTTGATGCAATGGTCACTCAGTTCCTCGCAATAAATGCAGCCAGGATCGTTCACCCTGCCCGTACGGTACAAATATTGTCGGAAATAACTATGACCCGAAAGAAACTGGGTCAGAAAACAGTAAATTTCCCCAAAATTTCTCCGTATCCATGCCTCTATAAACGGAATGAGACTGCCAATCCATCTTCTGCTTCTTTCCTCACTCCATCTACTTTGCCATCGCCCCGCAGTGTTGGAGGTCTGAGATTTGTACTACTAATGGCGAGATTTTCTCTCTTCGTTTTCCAAGATCTTCTTCGCTGAAATGCTTGTAGGTCAATAGGTATTTCACCGATGATCACGAGGACTGCGGAGCCCGATACGGTGCAGTAGGCCGAGGTTACTCTTTGATCTCCATACAGCAATATCGAGTTTGTCATAACGCCATAATCAAATTTGGTTCGGCCTGTATTGGTCCGCCAATATATGCCATCAGTTAACATGCACGTTAGTTGCGCTGTCTTAGTAGCTGCATGCTTTATTTGGGCCTAATAATTCAGTCCACAGTCGTGTCTTAGGCCCAAATATCTAATATCTTTTTGTGAACAGTGATACATCACTGCATACTTATTTCGAGTGGAATGTGAGCCATTGCCATCAATATGAATTCAGTCTTGTTCTTTGCGAGCTCTAGACCGTGGTCCTCAATGTTTGTATCCTTATTATGATTCGGTTTAGCTTTCTTCTGGCATCCTTAATGCTGAGCGCTGAAATAACCGCTAATATATCATAGACGTATCCCACGGGATATGTGTCCTTTGGCATTTGTATACCTTATATAACGATAGTTAGGATCCTGCTGCGTAATATTCTCAGAAGGTATAAAGGAATACGAAATCTTTCCTGTAGTGTCTTGAAAATATCCACCCATTGTAAGCTGTTGAAAGTATTTCGCACATCGAACTCGACTCTCATGTGAAGGGCCGCTATGCCTGCTCAAGTGAGCTTTTGGTATCCAAACTACCTAGCACACCTTTTTATCCGAGTTTTTGGTGAGTAATTTTCGCAATTTGAAGGCTATTGAGGCCATAGCTGGTGGCCCACCTTCGTTTTCGGAATCTTACATGATCGTCGTTGACAGTCAGGCTGCCCTTAGGGCCATTGCGCCAGACTGGTGGAAATCACGGCTCGTTCGCGAGTGTAAAGAGTTGTTGAGGAGTTTTGGACCAGAACGTATCCGTCTATGCTGGGTTCCGAGTCATAGCAGAATACTGGGCAATGAGACGGCGTATGCCCCTGCTAGGTTAGGTTCACTTTCAGGGGGCGACTTGACAGTTGGTCCTGACCCGCCGTCTGCCACCCCTATGGCCTCATCGATGGATGGGTCAGGAAGGAAGAGCAGAGGCGACGTTAGAACAGATCGGGTTGTTCTGTTTCTAGACGTCTTTGGCCTGCTTTGGACAGTAAGAGAACAGATTAGCTGCTGGGCTTGGTTAAGGCCAACTTAAGGTTGGTTGTCGGTTTTATCACGGAGCACTGCGTGATTAGGTCACTGACGGGGATCTGGAACAGATCCCAGCCGGACTATTGCAGGGTATGTTGCAATGAGGAGAAGTTGGAGACTATCGTACAACTCCTCTGTAAGTGTCCAGCCCCTTGGTAGGTTGAGGTTGGCAGGGCCTTCTTTGAGAGTTCTGTATTAAGAGCCGACACCAAGGCTCCCCTCAGATTCATTAGCAGCTTGGGCTGGTTGAGGGATGCTAGGGCTTCATAGGTGAAGTCGAGCTCTCACCCTCTGTTGTTTTTTGTCTGTTTCTTTCTGTGTAATTCCTCCGTTTCCCATTCTTTCTCCTCTTACCAATATTCCTATATCCTCTTTTGCCTTTCTCCCATAAAGACAATGTACAATGGGTCAATTTCAACCTCGGGGTACTGTACTTGCCTTAACCGAGTACAGTACACGTCCTCTAACCTTACCTCACCTAACCTAGGCGAATAATATTTTTTGGTTGAGAAATTTCCTTTTAAAAGACTCACTTAGGTGAATCGTTTAAGCATAGTTTCTAGCTCTCTGTAGAGAGGAGACCTATTGTAGGAAGGGCTTAATGGAATTACACTTACACTATATATCCCCTACCTACCCTTTCTGCGGTATAACGACAATAATTATTCCACTTGCGTATTAAAACTGTAATCCTTCTTCTTCTGCCATGTTGTTGTTGTTTGCCTTTAGAAACGTTCGAAAATATTAATTTCGTTACTAATTTTATTGTGCCATAATAAGAATTCTTCTCAAAATACACACACACACATACACACTCGCACTTTACTTCTTAATGAATTCATCAAAATCAGGCTTTCGTTTATACGTTCGTTTATACGTTCGTTCATACGTTCGTTCATACCGACGTTCATCTTATCGTTTCACATTTTTATCGTTGTTGTTACGTTTACTGATACATTTTTAAGCAGGCTTTTGCCTTTACTTTGTTGATTAGAGAAGGATAAAAAGAGAGAGAGAGTGAGAGAGTGAGAGAGAGCAATGAAGGAGTAAGAAGTAAAAGAATTCAAATGAATTTTTAATAAAACCTTTAATAAAACAGAAACAGAAACGACAACGACAACACAAAAATGAGAGGAACATACAAATGTAACACACACACATACACATACACACACACAGACTTTGTATAATCATAACTTTCAATATTACCCCACACTCCAACATTAACCCCAACTCACCCAACTCACCAGCTTGCCTTAAGAGCCCACAAGTGCTTTGTGATTAAAAAAAGAATAAAAAAAACAGGACGATGAAGAGAAATAAAAAAAAAGAACTCATTGAGACTTCAAGACTCTGCAAGATTTTTTTGTTGTTTTTTTTTTTGCTTTTATAAGCGTTTTCTCTTGCCATTATTATATCGCATATCTTAACCAACGAATACTCCTTTTCTTTTGCCCTGGTTAAGGCTTGAGAGTTTCATTTCATTTTTTTTCGTATTTTTTTGTCTTTCCCAGCAACAGCAGCAAATCAGGCGACGCTCCAAAGAGTAGAGCGAACATAAAGAAAGAAAGAAAAAAAGGAAAAATTTGCTTAAGCAGAGGAGAATGTAAAATAAAAATGAAATAAAAAATAATGGCTGAAACACCAAAAAAAACAAGAATTAACGAAACAAAGGAGACGAAGTAGAAGATGAAAATTAAAAACTGAAAATACAACAAAAAAAGTAAGAAAAAAAACATTTTAAATTACAAACAACCCCTTTTCTCTGTGTGTCTGTGTGTGTGTGTTTGTGTGTGTAAAAGAAATATTTTTTCCGTTCTTTTAAAATTTTTGTTGTTTTTTTTCCGACGTTCTTCTCAACTTACTTTATCGCATTAAAATGTCATGAGATTGGAGCTTTATGTGTCAGAGACAGAAACTTAAAGGAATGGAAACTTTAAAATGATTTGAATTTTGTTTTGCTGCACACTAAACGATGATGTCGCAATTTTTTTTTGTTACGCCGAGGAGGAAATGTACCTAACCGCACCATAGAGGAAGTCGTAACGTCCTCCGTGTGTGGGGCCTTCACCCACTAAATCCCCCCTCGTACCGTGGACTGTTGTGTCCACTCCGGAACTACGGTGGCATTACTTCGGAGTGGAGTCCTTTTGGCCCTTTGACCGCCTTCATGCTCACATCCGCGTCCGGACTGCGTAATTAAGGTTGGGAGGACTTCTAATTGTCTCCACTATTCCTTCCGTCCAAGCTCCCGACTGGGACCTCGCTTGACACGTGAGCTAGTGTCATCAAAGCCGGCGTGCCCACATGCTCCGCAGTCTCCAGATCTCTCTTCTTCAGTCTCAGAATGCGCTCCACGTAATTCTCCACTGAGGCCCAATTCTCTCTGCTTGCAATCATAACCCCGACAATGTTAACGGCCGTTATCGTTCCGATCAGCGACGTCAGTGCAGAGGGATAGCTCTGCCAGCGTGCACATTCGAAGATAGTGTGTTCCGCATCATCTATTACCTCCCCTTCCTCGTAAAGGCAGTAAGGGGAGGCATTCTGTTCAGATATTTCCTAAAATATACGTGGCCCGATAGCATCTGTGTAACGTAATAATTTACTTCTCAAAATTTCCGACAGATCCATGGCTTTATTTCCGGAATAAGTCTCGCTGTCCACCTTCCTCTATCCTCTAGTTCCATAGTCGTTGCTATTCTGAGATGGTGTTTTACCTGAAGTGACCGGTATTGTGGTTTCCAGCCGATTTCGCCTTATAAATCTTCATCCGCTCTGCTGCCACTAGATCGACAGGGATTGTACCTGCTATCACAAGTACGGCTGGGGCGGACACCGTACGATATGCCGACGTGGTACGTAGTGCAGCCGTACCGCTGTACCGATAGAAGTAAATTCGCCCGTTTTCCAACCCCTAGCGTTTCGGACCAAATTTCGCTCCCATAGACCATAATGCTGCTTCCAACATCCATCAGGAGCCTCCGTCTCGCCGGTAGTGCGCGCCATGTCGCCATGGTCTACCAGGTAGTATGTTGGCTTATTACACGAAAGGTCCGAGTTCGAATTTATTAGTATTTCCTCGCCGACTTCCTTTCAACAGATTTCTGGCAAAAATTCTGAGAGTAAAAATTGCAATGAAAAGCTTCTCAGAAAGAAAATCTGTCGTTCGAAGTCGACTTTAAACTGTAGCTCCCTACCAGAGATCAGCAAGGAATCGATTTTCCGCTACTAATAAGCTCTCACGCAGTTTTGAGTATGAAAGAATCAATAGAATTTAAATTCATTAAATTTCTGATTCATTCGTACTCGCTACAACATTGATTTATACGCATAAGTAGCAATGAGTATGAGTACTACATTGACATCAAACTCACAACATTCGAAATAGGTTTGATTTATATGCCTACTCTTTCTGATTCATAAATTTAGAAAAATACTTCTAATACTTATAAGTGATTCGAATGATTCGAATCATTTACATTCTTTGTTGTTGTTGTTGCATATACAAACAAAGAAAAAAGGAAAAATAAAGACAACAAGCAAAGCATACCTACAATCTTCTTATGAGTATTGCAGTGCCCGTACGCGAATCATACTTATTTTGTTCTTCGTGTAAATGTTAAGTAGAGATGAGTCAAAGTCAATAACATCATGCATATTGTTAAATATGAATACGATGAGTACTTCCAACTTTGAGTATGAGTAGTATGAGTATCATATTAAAATAAGTATGAATGCTTATAAGTATCTGAAATTATGAGTATGACTCGAATCTACTCATTGTTTTGAATACTTATTGATGATTTCTGGTCCCGACCCTCATGTATAAAATTAAGGCACATAAAACGAGTGGTGTGGGAAGCTAAAACGTTGTACAATGGGTCTATTCAACCTCCGGGTACTGTACTTGTCCCAGTTGACAAGTACACGTCCTCTAAGCTAAAAATCGACTTTAAACTGTAGGTCCCTGACGCTCATCTATAAAAATTAGACCACACAACATATGTAAGTGGTGTGAGACGCTAGGTTGTAAACTAGGAAATGATTCTGAAAAAAGTAGCATATTTGATATGATAAAGGGTCCGCCAAATACCTTTTTTTTGAAAATGCTTAAAAAAACTTAATATTTTCTTAAATTTCTTTCTTTATTAAAAAGTACAATCCTTCCGGTTAATAATGGCTAATAATTTCATTCAATTGGCTGCCTCGGCTGGTCATACAGTAGCCTACACGATCGGTCAAATTTTTAAGCACATTATCGATTGTGTACAGCTATAATACACCAAAGGCTTCACGAATATTGTTCTTTAAAGCGTCAATTGTCTCTGGCTTGTCGGCGTAACACTTATCTATGGTGGCATCCCACACATAATAGTCCAATGGTGTCAAATCGCAGCTCCGAGGTGGCCAAATGACATCAGCTCTGCGGCTGATAATACGATCTTCAAACACAGGGCGTAAAATATGGAGTGTAGCTTCGGCTGTATGGCATGTAGCGCCGTCCTGTTGACCCCAAATGCTGCCAATATTCTCCTCTTCAATTTTTGTGAACAAAAATTCCTTTGACATGTCACCATAACGATCGCCATTGACTATAACGACCACTCTTTGCTCATTTTCGAAAAGCTTCTGGACCAAAATTCGCATGCATGCGGGATTTCTGTGCCCCAAAATTCGACAATTTTGCTTGTTTACATACCCGCCAAGATCAAAATCAGCTTCATCTCAAAAGATGATTTTTTTTTACCAAAATCAGCATCTTCTGTAAGTCGGTCGCAGGCCCACTTAGCGAAGCGAAAACGCGTATTCACAACCATATTCGTTCAGCGGAAATATAAAACAAATTATCTGTCAAATCAGACATGAGCTTAGCGTTGCCATTCACGAAATAAGCACTTGTTGAAAAAGAAAACGTTAGATGGCGGACCCAATACAAAGAGAGGTTTTAAAGAGGGGTTCAATCTCGCTGGTAGCAGGAGACTACATGCAATATTACTAGACTCTGTTGGTCATGTATGTACAAGAAGAGGACCGACTCACTTCTGCCATTAAATCGTATGGCCTTCCATTGCCCATTGGCGATTCTTACGGACCATTGTCCTTTTGGTAGGCATGACGAAAGATATGGCTTTATGGCTTTATTCTATTATTCCGTTCAAATCTTCACTGATGTATCCAAGTTGGAAGGAACTGTTGGTGGTGGAATATAGCCGAATCTATTAGACTAACGGATTACTGCAGTGTTTTTCAGGCGGAGGTGTTGGCAATACAGGCTGCGGTAAAGATTATTTATATATTTACACTCTCTGATAGCCAGGCCTCTATCAGGTCCCTGGGCTCCAATGTGATCAACTCCAGGACGCTCTACGGCTCTCGAAAATATCTGCACAAGGTGGCAAAGAGATATAATGTACAAATCAGTTGGGTTCCGGGGCACAACGATATCCCGGGTAACTGCAGAGTGGATGAACTAGAAAAACGCGGCACGATCATCTAACTCTCCGATGAATTCTTAGGTATTGGGATGTCTTTGGGGGCCTGCAGGCTTATGATTAATGACAAGATCGCGGATGCTGCCAACCGCAGGTGGGCGGCTTCGGATATGAACAGAGTAGCGTGCATGATCTAGCCCCGGCTGGATAGAAGGCGCTCTGCAAGGCTGCTGAAACTCCAGAGATGCGTGCTCAATGGGGTTGTTGGAGTCGTGACGGGTCATTGCATTATGGGTGTTCAAGCGAAGCGCATTGGCCTGGGACATCTCGCGAACGATTTCTGAAGAAGCTGCAAGGACGAAGAGGAGGAGGAGGAGACGATTTTTCATCTACTATGAACATGCCTAGCACTTTGTCAAAGCAGGAAAATTCATCTTTGTTTCTACAACATCCATAATCCGCGTCGAACATTGACATTGGCAGTCTGAGTCGCTTCATTGTAGGCTCTAGGTGGTTCCAGGATAAGGGCATAGTTAACGTGAACCGTAGAAGTCGCCGTGGTCTAGTAGGTAGTGTGTTGGCTTATTAGACGAAGGACCCGAGTTCGAATCCCAGGTCAGACATCAAAACGAAATTATGAAAACACTTCTTCTGCGACTTCCTCTCAGCAGATTTCTGGCAAAAACTCTGAGAGTAAAAAATCGCCATGAAAAGCTTCTCAAAAAAATGTGTCGTTCGGAGTCGACTTTAAACTGTAGGTCCCGCCACTTATATGTATAAAATTAACGCACACAACATAAGTGGTGTGAGAAGCTAGGACGTTGTACAATGGGTCAATTCGTACCACCGGGTACTGTACTTGTCAGAATTGACAAGTACACGTTCTCTAACCTAAGCTAACCTAATGTGAACCGTGGTATCACAATGGCCCTTATGAGGCCTAAGTGTGTCCATCCAATTCATTTGGAGCAGGGCCACTTATACCATGATTGTGAAAGTCAGTATTTCCCTGCATAGCATTCTAGTGCCCGCTCCTGATTTAATTAAAAAAAGAAAATTCAAAACCAAACATTTCATTCATTTAAATGACTGGCCATTCCGCTAAAATATAATAAAAAATAAAAACAACAACAACAACTGTAACAGCAGTAACAACAACCGTCAAGAAAATCAAGTCTTAAAACAGTCTGCTCTGCTCTGCTCCGCTCTGCTTCGTACGCAAAATGGTTAAAGAAAAACGGAAAACTTGGGTTGGGGGTGAGGATGCCGCCGCCGGTGTTGTGTTTGAGACGCGAAATTTATAATGAGTGAAACCCTTGTAAAGGAATATTAAAAAAAAACCTCTCGCACTGTTCTTCTTACTACGAGATCTAATACCCCTTCCCCTTGAACGGTTTTTTTTTTGAAACGAAAATAAAGAAAAATTAAAACAACAACAACAACATCAAATGTTTCCAAGCGACATAGATTACGCGCCCGTTAACAAAAAAAAAAACGAAAAAAAATAAGAAAATGAACGAAATTTTTTAATAAGAAACGAAGAAAGAAAGAAAAAAAAATTAAAAAGAAAAAAGAAAAGCAAGCAAGAGAAGTGTTAAGGTATACCGAGAGTAGGGGGAGTTGAAACAGTAAAATAAAGTAACGGCAGCAGCAGCCGTAGAGCAGCAGGCAAATGAGAAGATACTCCGTATCCTTTACGTTTTTGTTTCAAATTTTTTTCGTTTTCATTTCCTTTCCTACGCTGGCTTGTACGTTTCTGCGATATTTTGGATTTTTTTTTTGGTTTTTTGTTTCATTAGAATACACCATCAAAATAGAATGTAAGAAACGCTTTTAGCAACATTCGTATCCATTATTTATGATGGCAAGGAATAGAGTAGAGTAGAGTAGAGTAGAGTAGAGTTACAATTTTTTAATGGATTTAAAGAAATTATAATTTCAATGTGGTGGTTGTTGTTGGTGTTGTTGTTTTTTTTACGAATTTAAACAATTCGTTGTTGTAGGCAGTTTCGTTGGAGACTTAAATTTATTTTGAAATTTCTCTACGTTTTGTATTCCTAATGGGAATTTCAGATCTAAGAATCTAAAGGTTCCCAACACGGTCTTTGGCGTTTTATATATACAGGGTGACTGTTATATAATGCAACAAACTAAAGACTTAATTGAGGACTTCTTCGTCTCCCTATAACCTTCCTGCCGTCTTGTGCTTGTGGTGTAAGCTGATTTCAGCTATAATGTACTAAATAAACAATGAAAAATTTTTCATAAATTCTATGAACGGATTTCAAAACATACCATACATATAAAATAACATAATTGGCCATTACAACCCTTCAGTCAGGATTATTGACCTAGTTTCTCACACCACTTATGTTGTGTGCGTTACAGTTTAAAGTCGACTCCGAACGACAGATTTTTGAGAAGCTTTTCATGGCAATTTTTACTCTCAGAGTCATTGCCAGAAATCTGCTGAGAGGAAGTCGCCGAAGAAATATTTTTTCGTTTTGATGTCTGACCTGGTATACGAACCCAGGCCTTTTGCCTAATAAGCCAACACACTACCCACTAAACCACGGCGACTTAACACCAGACAAAATACGCAGACAACTAACAACAAATTATCTGCATCTCTAACTCATTCCATCTCCATTGAATTAATCAGGGATACAACCATATTAACTTATACCTTTACACAGGGAAAAGCTTCTTTGGAGACAACAGCCCAACTATTACAACGACAATAGGGTTCTACATCAGCATCCACCACTAATGTCGTATAATGAAAGGCCTCGGATCGGTTCCCCTCATGCAATAAAGAACCTAATGATATGGAGGACTTCTTTGGTAACCCCGCAAATTCGAAAACCCTTCGACCTAAGACTTGTGGTTGTATCCAACAGTAGTAGCGGAATTTTTAGGACTACCGATCACGTAACGACGACTACCAACATACTCAACTCACACCTCATAATTCCATCTCCCCTTTGCCAGAAATCTGCTGAGAGGAAGTCGCCGAAGAAATATTTTTCGTTTTGATGTCTGACCTGGGATACGAACCCGGGCCTTTCGTCTAATAAGCCAACACACTACCCACTAGACCACGGCGACTTCAGGGGTGGACCATCTATCGGTTTAAATTTGAATCAAATCTGGCAATGCTTATATCATTCTATTCTTTCACATAATTCAATATATTATTCCCACTGGACATAACTAATCGATTTACGCTTATGCAACATTGGCATTTATTGAGCCAAAGATCAACTGCATGATGATCATGTCGATTTTGCCACAAAAAAAATTATATTTTAGAATGAAACTCATTTTCGTACTCCGTGGATATATTAATAAACAAAATTGGCACATTTGGGGTTTAGAATACGCACACACGATCTTACAGAAGCCAATGCAACCATTTCGTTTGAGTGTTTGCTCGGTTTGGAGAGTAAAGGCGTCATTGACCCATAATCCTTGGACAATGGAGGCATACCATACAGGGTGGCTAATATATAATGGAACAAATTAAAGCTTTATATTTTTTTAATTTTTTTTTTTTTAATTTTATTATTCAAAAGCAAAAAAATGCTGGAAGTAACATAAAATTTTAGAAGCAGTTTAGATTTGTTCGAATTGGCCAACTTTGGTACGAATTAGGGCCTTCAAACGGCCGACAAAGCCATTACAGGCTAAACGAAAGTGATTCTGCGGTATTTTGGCCCATTCCCAGCGAAGCACCATCTTGAGATGATCAACTCTTTGATATTTTTTAGTGAGAACCTTACCTTCCAAAATGCCCTAAGAGCAAAAGTGGTAATGGATTAAGATCCGGAGATTTTGGTGGCCATTTTGCAGTAGAAATGAAGCAAGGAACCTTCTTTTTAAGCCATTCTTGGTTGACGCATGTTATATGCGGTGGTGCTTAGTCCTGTTGGAATGTCCATGGTCTGCGGTCGAAATGTTTCCCCGCCCAGGGCTTCAATACTGTCTTTAAGACATTTTCCCGATAATATTCGGCATTTATTCGGTCGATGAATACAAGCGGGAAGCAACCATCGGCTGTTAGGGCAGCCCACATCATTACCATCGGCATCGCTTGAGTTCTCGTGTGTAAATTTTCAGCTGACCTCTTTGGCAAGTAAACTCGATCATTTTGTTTGTTCACAAACTGCTCAATTTCGAATGGCTTCTCATCAGAGAAAACCAAATTCAGTAACTGGCCACTTTTGCGCAAGTGAGGTAACTTCTTTGGCTCTTTCCAGTCTAACTTTTTTTTGTCCATCGATAAGTTCTTGCACTTTTTTCAATTTCAATGGCTTTTTAGTTCAAGCTCATTTTTCATTAGGTGTTGCATCCGTTCTCGTGATATGTTCAGCTCACGAGCAATTTTTCCATCACTGCGGCATGGATTTCGATCAAATCTGGTCTACACTTTTCGGATCATTTCTGGTGTTGTTACCGTTTTTTTTTTGTTCGTCCAATTTTTTGAAGCGATGCAACACTGCCAGTAGTCACGGTAACGAGCAATGGTACGAGAAACAACAAATTTAATCACATTTAAACCCTAGAGGGCTCTAACGATAGCCACCTGTGGTGGTTTTCCAGCCAAATATAAAGCAATCACTCCGTCACACTTGAATTCCATCACGAATAACTTTTTTCTGAATGCAATAGATCAAAATGCTTTTGTAAGCTTGTAAATAATAAAATAAACTGTCAATGGAATAAATCTGTCAGCTGTCAGACGAACGGTTTACAAATGATAACAACCTGAAGTTGGTTGCAATACATATCAGCCCACCTAAAATTCTGGACAGAGACAGTATATGTTAAGAATTCTAACATTAGTTACTTGTCTGTAAGCATGTTCTCTTACTGCTCTCCAGGCAGATATCATGATCATGGATGCCATTGATTTCTGTAAGAAATTTTGAAACTTTTATTAAGTCTCACATGGGGTCCCGCAGTGTTTTCCAGGCAGATCTCAACAGTCACATTAAATACCTCATAATGCTTGTTGAAGATTGGATTTTTGGTCAATCAAATCCTTTACGTCTGTTGTTAGAATATACCTCCTAGTCGTCCATGAATGCCATTGATTTCTGTAAGAAATTTTCTACCTCAGGAGATCTGCATCCACGGCAGAAGTAAAATGGGACCCTCATTCTTTCCGCGTGTCTACCCATGGCCAAGTAGTTGGTTGGTACGCCTCTTATCCATCAAGGGCCAGGTAAGTCTAGCGGTAGCGAAACAGGACTCTTCATTGACCCAGGATAGATTGGCGTCTCGAAAGAATTTCAGCGCAATGTTCAACTTGACCGAGTCAATTCAATTGAAGACGATTCCGGAAGGAGCACACCAGCTTTGGCGCTCTCATCGGCCCTACAATTTCCCGGGATGCCACTCTGCCCGGGTACCCACCCCAATGAGACACTGCTGAAGCGCCCAGAAAGAAGATCGAGACAGCGATAACATTATCTAACGATGCTAAAGTTATTCTGGGAGGCAGTCGTAGAAGAAATATTTATTTTTTTTCATGTTTCGTTTACTTGAGGATGTCTGACACACACTACCCGCCAGACAACGGCATCTACAGATACTGAAGAATGTAATTGGGGGAACGCCAAGTCTAAGGCATGCCTTTCAATAGAACCATGGCGTCCTATGATCCAATAGATCCTATGAGAACCACAATGGTGTTGTGGATGATCATGCGATTTGAGGAAAGAATGCTTTAAATGACCAAAAGTCTCCTCTTCAACAAGCATTATGAGGCATTTTATATGATCGTTGAGATCTGCATGGAAAACATGCTGGACCACCTGTAAGACGCAACAAAAGTTTCAAAATTTCTTACTTTCTTACTTAACTGTGCATAACAACCCATTTACGGATTTAGGCCTGCCGCAACACATTCTTCCAGGCACCTCTGCTTCTTGCGCGCCTACACCAGTTGGTCAGACCAATCGAAGACAGAGTTTCCTCGATTTGGTCCTTCCAAGGGATACAAGGTCGTCCTCTTCGCTGACTTCAGCAACACCCCGCATCAAATACTCGTTTCGCCGAAGCATCCTCCTCCATTCGAACGACATGGCCGAGCCGACACAGCCGCTGGATATTAATACGCTGTACAACGTCCATGTCGTTGAGGAGCTCATACAGCCCACTGTTTAATCGGATGCGAAAATCATCGCCAACTCGCACTGGACCGAAGAACTTACGTAGGATTTTTTCCTCGAATACTCTCAAGGCTGCTGCATCAGTTCTCTGCCTTTGTGCCATTAAGAAGCACGGGTAGGATGAGCGTTTTGTAGAGTATTAGTTTTGTCGCACGAAAGAGGTCTCTGCTACTCAATTGCCTATTGAGACCATAGTGGCACCTGTTAGCAAGAGTAATCCTGCGCTTGACCTCCAGACTGACATCATTTTTGGTCGTAACGGCGATGCCAAGATAAATGAATTCCTTGACTGCATCAAAAATATAGTTATCGGCCGTAATTTGAGAATCAATACGCCGCACGGCTCTACTTGTCGATAAAATATACCTCGTTTTGCCCTCATTTACTGCCAGACCCATCTTCTTAGACTCCCGTTCAATAACACTAAAGGCAGCAGTGACACCTCGTTTGGTACGCCCTATGATGTCGATTTTGTCAGCGTAAGCAAGCAACTGGACACTTTTTTGAAAAATAGTGCCATTACGATGCACTCCCGCCTTTCGCAGAACACTCTCCATGAGAAAGTTAAAGAGATTGCATGATAAGGGGCCGTCCATTCCTACCATGACAGAGCTGCAGTAATTGCTCAACGTCATTCCGCATAGTCTTATCAGCTTCGCAGATATACCGAGCTCAGACATTGCGGTAGAAATACGATCCCTTATGGGGCTATCGAAAGCAGCCTTATTGTCGACAAAAAGATGGTGTGCATCGACTTGTTTTTCGTGGGCCTTTGCCAGGATTTGGCGTGTGTGGGATTTGGCGATGATGGACTTGCCAGGTTGAAAGCCGCTTTTAAAAGGCCCAATCAGTGTTTAGACGAGTGATTTCAGTTGTTTATACGCCTGTAAGAATTTTATATGCGATAGGGAGAAAGCTTATACCCCTGTAGTTGGCGCATATCGTAAGGTCTTCCTTTTTCAGGACAGGACAGCGGACATTGGAGTTCTAATCGTTAGGCATACATTCCTCTAGCCATATTTTGTAAATAACTTGGTTCATGTGACCTACCAACTCATTTCATCCGGTCTTAAACAATTCAGCGGGGAGGACCTGACGCTTTATTGTTTTTAAGACGCATAATCGTGACGTATGGACTTATCCACGTATTTAAATACGCCGCTTAGAGCTCCTTATAAGCATGGTTTGTAAAGCTTTAGATATGAAAATTAAAAAAAGAGCATTTTCTACATTCATTACATGGTTGTTGTAATTGTAAATTTTTATTCTCCCACACTGTGCTTATTTTTCTTCGATTTTTACTCCTTTCTGTAATTTATGCAAAATGACAAATTCCCTTCCATGGTACAAGACACACATACACACACGGTACAATATTTGTTAAATTTTTTTTTCGAATACAATGAAACGATGTCAACAGCCAAAGCAAAGCAAAGGAATATTAAGATGCACACACGTACACACACAGTCAACACTTTAAAATGCTTTAAAAATGTATGAGAAAGCACACTCACGCACACTTATATACCCCTCTACACGTACAGAGAGTAGACAAAAACAACGATAATAAAAATCCTTTTATCACAAAACCCCATCGAAAAAATTTACAAAGAAAACAAAATAAATCGAAACCACCCTGTGTTACATTGACTTTATGTTTATCAGTGGGTGTAGAGGTAGATACGTGTTTGAAAAAACTGTATTAGTGTCTGTGTGTTTTTAACTCATTTGCATATTCCTTTCGCTTTTTAGAAAAAAACGACAAGAAAAACGAAAACAAACGAATAAAAACCCATCCATGGCAAGCATGGCATGTCATTCATGTACCATTAAAATGTTACTTTGAGAGTAGACTAATACACACACACTTGTACACACACACATCTGTCTCATACATACATTTTAAAACAAGCATTTGTTTGGTGTTGTTGTTGTTGTTGTTTTCTTCTTCAACTTAAGGAAATTTTTACAAAAGCAATAACAACAACAAAAAAATTTACATTAAAAAAAGGAATCTGCACCTGCGACCCCTTTTTTACAATGTTCTCTCTCTCTCTCTCTCTCATTCACTTTTTAAATTCCTTTAACCATTTTGTTGTTGTTGTTGTTGTTATTGCTTTAATATATTGCCAAAGAGTAAACGTACATTAAACTTTGTTTACTCTCGCCCAGTCTCGCGCTTTCTCTCTCTCTCTCTCTCTCTTTGTTTGTTTGCTCCCTACAGTATGAATTTCAACAACATTTGTTTGGTAACCTCCAAAAAGAAAAAACAAAAAATGGTTGGGTGGCTTAAAAAAGGACAACAACAACAATAACAACAACAAAAAACCTTAAATTTAAGGGTTGAATTTTTAAAATTTACGAGTTAAGAGCATGTCATTTCGTTTCGTCCTGTTTTTTTTTTTTTTTTTGTTTGTTTTTGTTCGTTGAAAGTAGAAAGAACAAGTAAAGCATCTAAGAGGGAGTTCAATAACGAATGGGTGGTAAAAGAAATTTAATGCAGACAGGCTAAAAGGAAAAGCTTTTTAACAAAAAGGAATAAAAAAAAAAGAATCGAAAATGTTGCTGAAGAGAGTACGGAGAGTAGGACGTGGAGTGACAGAAAGAAGAAAGAAAATGATGGCAGGGGCTTACACGTAATCATCATATTAATTTAAATTAGAAGTTTAATTTAACCCACAACGTTCTTTTTATTTTCTTCTTCTTTTTTTCCTATTTAAACTCGTTTGTCAAAAGTAAAAAACAAAAAAAAAATAAATAAATTAAAGAAATTTAAAGCAAATGTTAGGAAACAGATTTCATCTGCATGTCCTTTAAATACACATTTTGAACATTCTATTCTATTTTTATTCTATTCTATTTTTATGCTATTTTATTTTATTCTATTCTATTTTTAGGCGAGGCGAGGGGGAGGCGAGCCGAGGGGGAGGCGAGGCGAGGGGGAGGGGAGGCGAGGCGCGGCGAGGGGGAGGCGAGGCCAGGGGAGGCGAGGCGAGGAGAGCCAAGGGGGAGGCGAGGCGAGGGGGAGGCGAGGCGAGGCGAGGGGGAGGCGGGGCGAGGCGAGGGGGAGGGGAGGCGAGGCGAGGGGGAGGGGAGGCGAGGCGAGCCGAGGGGGAGGCGAGGCGAGGGGGAGGCGGGGCGAGGCGAGGCGGGGCGAGCGAGGCGAGGCGGGGCGAGGCGAGGGGAGGCGAGGGGGAGGGGAGGCGAGCGAGGGGGAGGCGAGGCGAGGCGAGGGGGAGGCGGGGCGAGGCGAGGGGGAGGGGAGGCGAGGCGAGGGGGAGGCCAGGCGGGGCGAGGGGAGGCGAGGGGGAGGCGAGGGGGAGGCGAGGCGAGCGAGGCGAGGGGGAGGCGGGGCGAGGCGAGCCGAGGGGAGGGGAGGCGAGGGGGAGGGGAGGCGAGGCGAGGAGAGGCGAGGCGAGGGGGAGGCGAGGCGAGGCGAGGGGGAGGCGAGGCGGGGCGAGGCGAGGCGGGGGAGGCGAGGCGAGGCGAGGCGAGGCGGAGGCGAGGCGAGGAGAGGCGAGGCGAGGGGAGGCGAGGCGAGGGGGAGGCGAGGCGAGGAGAGCCAAGGGGGAGGCGAGGCGAGGGGGAGGAGAGGCGAGGCGAGCCGAGGGGGAGGAGAGGCGGGGCGAGGGGGAGGGGAGGCGAGGCGAGGGGGAGGCGGGGCGAGGGGGAGGCGAGGGGGAGGAGGGGCGAGGCGAGGCGAGGGGGAGGGGAGGCGAGGCGAGGCGAGCCGAGGGGGAGGCGAGGCGAGCCGAGGGGGAGGCGAGGCGAGGCGAGGGGGAGGCGAGGCGAGGCGGGGGAGGCGAGGCGAGGCGGGGCGAGGCGAGGGGGAGGCGAGGCGAGGAGAGGCGAGGCGAGGGGGAGGCGAAGCGAGGCGAGGCGAGGGGGAGGCGGGGCGAGGCGAGGGGGAGGCGGGGCGAGGCGAGGGGGAGGCCAGGCGGGGCGAGGGGGAGGGGAGGCGAGGCGAGGGGGAGGCGAGGCGAGGGGGAGGCGAGGGGGAGGCGAGGCGAGGCGAGGCGAGGGGGAGGCGAGGGGGAGGGGAGGCGAGGCGAGGAGAGGCGAGGCGAGGGGGAGGGGAGGCGAGGCGAGGCGAGCGAGGCGAGGCGAGGCGATCTATTCTTTCTATTCTATTTTTATTCTGTTCTATTCTATTTTATTTTATTCTATTTTTATTCTATTCTATTTTTATTCTATTCTATTTTTATTCTATTCTATTCTATTCTATTTTTATTCTATTCTTTCTATTCTATTCTATTTTATTTTATTCTATTCTATTTTTATTCTATTTTTATTCTATTCTATTCTATTCTATTTTTATTCTATTCTCTTCTATTCTATTCTATTTTATTCTATTCTATTTTATTTTATTCTATTTTTATTCTATTCTATTTTATTTAATTCTATTCTATTCTATCCAATTTTTATTCTATTCTATTTTCATCTATTCTATTTTTATTCTATTCTATTCTTTCTATTCTATTCTATTCTATTTTTATTCTATTCTATTTTATTTTATTCTATTCTATTCTAATCTATTCTATTTTTATTCTTCTACATCCTAACAAAACTCTAACGTTCCAAGGTATGAACTGGCACAGGAATCGTTGAAACTTGGCTTGAGAATTACTACCAACAAGACTGAACGCTTGCAAATTAAATCTCCTAATAATATGGCCTCCTCTTCAAATGGTCATAAAGTATCGGATGCTAATATTTTCACATATTGGGTCACCTTTTCCTATCTACGGGGCCATTAAACACGGCATTTCTAAATTGCAAATGGCTTGTTCGACACTAGCCATGCTCGCCACGTAATGCTAGCCTTAATGCAAACGAATGTTGATTTTTTAATGCATGCACAAGGTATAGTTTAGTTGGTAGTGCCTTCACTTATTAGACGAGAGCTCACGGTTCAAACCACGGATCAGACGTCTTCAATAAAATAAAATACGAAAAAAATATTTCTTTCGGTGACTTCCTCCCAGCAGATTTCTTACCAATTATGGTAAATAATGCCAAATATATACTTCTCTTCTGCTCGAGAATAAGGCTCGGAGCGTCTTATTCACATTCTTCAAATGTGATGGCTAAAGACTATATTAAAGGAATATCTACGCGGTATTACTCGCCAGTAGAACAGTAATGTTGAACAACATGGTTAACATGCTTACACACATAATTGGTCATTACAACCCTTCAGTCAGGATTATTGACCTAGTTTCTCACACTACTTATGTTGTGTGTGTTAATTTTATACATGAAGTGGCGGGACCTACAGTTCAAAGTCGACTCCGAATGACAAATGTTTTGAGCAGCTTTTTCATGGCATTTTTTACTCACAGAGTTTGTGACAGAAATCTGCTGAGAGGAAGTCGCTGAAGAAATACTTTTTGTATTTTGTTTTGATGTCTGGCCTGGAGCTCGAAACCTGGCTTTACGTCTAATAAGCCAACACACTACCTACTAGACTACGACAACTTCAGTAACCAATAGTTGCGCCGAAAATCCGAAAACTTCAATACGACATTAATTTCCAACTACTTAATTTACTACTACGAATGGTGGGGTACTCCAGGGGTACAGATGGGTCCAAGTTAGGTATTGGCCTGGGGTTGTCTGTAGGGAATTCGATATTGAACTTCACTTTAGGTTGAATGATGTCTAGAGCGTGTTTTAGCCGGAGATTTTCGCAATATTGAAGGCTATTGCGGCCATAGCTAGTGGCCCCACTTCGGATTTGGAATCTTACATGATCTTCGTTGACAATAAGACTGTCTAAAGGGCCATTGTGTCGGTCTGGTGCAAACCACAACTAATTCGCGAGTGCAAGGAGTCACTGAAGACCTTTGGACCGGACCGTATCTGTATATTCTGGGGTTCCAGGTCACAGCGGAATACTGGGCTGTGTGACGCCGGATGCTCTCGCTAGTCTAGGTTCACTTTCTAAGAACGATTTAGTAGTTGGTCCTGACCCTCCCCGGTCTCATCAATGGATAGGTCAGAAGCGAGGGGTAGAAGCGTTGGGGGAACGAATCGGCCTGTGTGTTTCTAGATGTCTATGCCCTGCTATAGACAGAAAGAGAACAGGTTGGCTGTTGGGTATGGATGAGGCCAGTTTATGGTTGGTTATCGGCCTTATCACGGGGCACAGCAAGATTAGGTCGGATTATTGCAGGGTATGTTGCGATGAAGAGGAGTTGGAGACTGTCGAACACATCCTTTGGAACTGCTCAGACCTTAACAAGTGGAGGTTGAGGAACCTTGGCAGAGGATTCTTTGATGGTTTGAATTCTGATATCAATGCTCTCCACAGATTCATTAGTGGCTTGAGATGGTTGAGAAGTGTTGTCGCGTTCTCCCATTTTTTTTTCTCCATTTTTCCTATACCTCTGTTATGCTTCCTAACCTTCCATTTAAGAACGCTGTACAAAGGCTCAATTCGACCGCCGGGTACTCTATTTGTCTCTGTCGACAAGTACATGTCCTCTAACCTAACCTAACCTTCACTAATCATTGATCTGATATAGAAACCTCTTCCAACTCGATCTAAAAACCTCAATGAAAATGAATAGAGCTCATTATAGATTTATACGATCAAGTTGGAATAGGAAGGTAGCGGTTTATTTTACAGGAAACAGAACTACAAACTGCAATAGAGAAGTGGTCAGTTGTTCAACTAGACTAGACTAATCTTGAAACGCAAAGCCTAAAGTCTACAGTCTTAGTTATTTGTATGGCCTACTTATGAGCCTACTTATGATGGGATTTTGATCTCCAAAATCACATCTTCATACTATTATTGTTGGTTTAGTTAAGTTTTTATACTTTTTTAGAACAAAGTGTCACAATTTTTTTTTAGTACAACCAAGATCTTACGATTCTTAAACTCTCTGTCTATTATTGCTTGTAACATAAGCCACTTAAACCCTATCTTTCGTTGTGTAGGATTTAAATGTCTGCCTATACTATACTTACGTACGTACGTATGTACTTAGGCATGAACGTACCACTGAATGGAATGAATAAAGGCAGCATAATTTCGTTTCTTACATGTCCTTGATCCTTAATTGCTGGCAAAAACAAGTCATTTCGTTTACTATTGTGTGCTTAGTTTTGTTATTGTTTTCATTTCTTTACATTATTACGGGAAATTGTTGCTCAATGCTTTGTTTAGCGCGCCATATACCTTCGTACGTACGTATGTACTGTTTTGCAAATATTTTAAACGTTGCCAGTTTGACTTTTTTTGTCTTACAATACTTGTACTTGTGTTTTTATGGTTGTGTGTGTGTGAATTGTTTACTTTCTGTAATAGGAAAATACATAAGTATGCATGTGTGTGTAATGATAGCAACACAAAATTTTTGCGCGCGTAAAACACGTGTACATGTCCTACGAAGTTGCAAATACACAAACACAAACACAAGCAGACACATATGTTTATGTGAATACATTCTGCTCTCAATCTCACACTCTCGGTGCTCTCTCTCTCTCTGTCTCTCTGTGCGTGTTGTGTTGTGCATTTCGTTTTCTCTTAATCGTGCATTTATTTACGGTAGTAATCGTAAATCAATGAATTTTTGAAAATCGAAAAACGAATTCGTTTCACTTTGTTTGCAAAAATAAAGGAAAGCAAAGACAAAAAAACAACAAAAATCCCATATCACTGCCTTTGTTGCTAATGTTAGTGAAGTGTTGGTGATGGTGGTGGTGTGACGCGACTGGTTGTAATTACACGCTTTCCAATGATTTGTTTTTGTTGTTTGAAAAATTTGCATTTTGCAATTTCTTTTCCTGTGTGTGGGTTTTTTTTGTTCGAAAATAATTTTTAAAAACTTCCGTTTTACGTTCCCATTGTGGTTTCAGTGTTAGAAAGTGTAACTAACATGAGAAATTTCTTCTCAAGTGATTTATTTTTTAATTTTCTTTCTTTTTTTTTTTGTTTAATGTCAACTTTTCCTTTTTATTTCTTGCTGCCTTATTTAAATTTAAATTCTGTTAAATAAATTTCCATTTTATTGATTTTTTTTCTGAAGCATTTCTCTTTGTATTTCAATTCAAGCTGATTAAGATGAAATACTGGCAATAAATAATGAAAAGTTTTATTGTTTTAAATTTGTTAACATTTTACTTTCTTTCTACATTCCCTTTTATATATCATATACTAACGCCTTAAATAATGCCACCGACATCGACACAGAATCACTTTAAAGGCAAGTCTAATTATGGATCTGGAAAAAGGGGAATTCTGCTTTAAACCCTTCAATCAACTTAAAAATTTTAGATGACACAGTTGCACCAACATTTCGGTGACGTCATTTTACATACATTCATGGCGAAGACTATTCTCAGGTGGACAATAAACAACCAGGCCTTCTCAGAATCATTTCTCGGCCAATTGAACCACCCGCAGCATTTCGTCTTTTAAGGTTTTTTCCAGCAGAAACGAGGTAATTGGGACCAAGAACTTGGTAAGATACCTGGGAATAAGGCTGGATCCCGGGCTGATATTTTTGTATCAGATTCAGCTGACAAAGCCCAGAAGATCGTTGGACTGCTTAGCAAATCAACATAGACGGAGACTCCTGATGGAGATTGGAAGCAGCATTAAACTATAAGGGAACGAAATTTTAGCCGAAACGCTAGAGCTTAATTTATTTTTTATTTATTTATTTAAGAATTACAATACAATTACAAATTATATTATATTCATGTACGAGCTGAGTAACTTCGACCATATGCCCGGTGTAGTGTCACAGACCAGAGCCTCTGGTGGGAATCGAACCCACGACCCTCACACCCACTAGACTACCAGGGCGCTCAGGGGTTAAAAAGCGGGCAAACTCACTTGTATCGGTACAGTGTCCGCCCCAGCCGTACTTGTAATAGCAAGTACAATCCCTGTGAATCTACTGGCGGCAGAGCGGATGGAAAATTATAAGGCAAAATCGCTTGGAACTCACATAACCGGTCACTTCAGTTGCCATTTCAGAATGGCAACGATGATGGAACGATGAAGAAAGAGAAAGGTGGACGGCGAGACTTATTCCGGACATAAAGCCATGGATTGGTCGGAAGTTTGGAGAGATGAATTACTATGTTACACAGATACTATCGGGTCACGGATATTTCAGGAAATGTCTGCACAGAATGTGCAAGATCGCCTACTCTTACAGTCTTTACGAGGAAGGGGAAGTAATTGATCATGCAGAATACACTGATTGCGAATGGGCACGCTGGCACAGCTATCGCTCTGTACTGACGTCAATAATTGGAACGATCACGGCCGCTAACGTTGTCGGGGTTATGAATACGAGTAGAGAGAATTGAGCGTCAGTGGGGAATTACTTACTTACTTACTTAATTGGCCATAACAACCCGATTAACGGATTTCGGCCTGCCGCAATACATCCTTCCAGGCGCCTCTGCTTCTTGCGCGCCTACGCCAGTTGGTCACACCAATCGATGACAGGGCTTCCTCGACTTGGTCCTTCCAACGGATACAAGGTCGTCCTCTTCGCCGACTTCCGCAGATCCCCGCATCAAATACCCGTTTCGCCGGAGCATCCTCCTCCATTCGAACGACATGGCCGAGCCAGCGCAGCCGCTGGATATTAATGGGGAATTACGTGGAATATATTCTAAGACTAATGAAGAGAGATCTTGAGGCTGCAGAACATCTAAGCACGCCGGCATAGATGACACTGGCACACGTGTCAAACGAAATTCCAGTCAGGAACCAATCGTGAAGAAATAGTGGAGACGCTTATATCAATACGCAATCACAATCCGGACGCGGATATGATCATGCAGAGCCCAAAGGGCCAAACGAACTGCACTCCGAAGTAATACCACAGTAATTCCGGAGTGACCACAAAAGTTCAGGAGACGATGACGGATTTAGTGGGTGACGGTCCCATACACGGAGGATGTGACGACTTCCTGTATGGTGTGGTTAGTTTCATTTACCTCTACTCGGCGTAAAAAAAAAGTTTTCTTCTACCAAACGCCGTATTACGTAATTAGAGCCTCTTAAAGATTAAGGATCCTTTAAATATCGCATTAAAGAAGCCGTTTAATGAATTCGTTAACGATGAGTCGGAACTGTATTCCCACGAAAAGTTTCTCAAAAATTTTCCGACTTTAAACTGTAGGTTCCGGCACTTTTGCATTGACAATTAAGAAACAGCACGTAGTTGGTGTGAGAAGCTAGGTTGTAATCCTGACTAAAGAGTTGTAATGACGAATTAAGTGAGTAAGTAAAACTGTTGTACTGTTGCAAAGGACTCTATGACCAATCTTTCGACACTTTTGGAGTCGCCGTTGTCTAGTTGGTAGTATGTTTTTCTATTAAACGTGAGGCCACAGTACAAACGCCAACACAGCCATCATCAAGCCACATCATAAGAAATTGAAAAATTAATTATTCGCCGACTTCCTTTAGTAGATTTCAGATAAAAAGTCTGGCTGTAAAATAAAATTGCCATGAAAAAATTTCCCAAAAATCTATCGTTTGAAATTGTCTTTAAACTGTAGGTCCAACGCACACAACATAAGTGACGTAAGAAGCTAGTTTTAACTCATCCCACGCATTCTGCAGACCTTACCGTTTCTAACTACTATTTGATTTCGATCGATACAAAACAGCCTTACTGGAATACTCTGCAATTTAGAGGAAGGCCTATCAAAAATTGATTTGATTTATGCTTGAGCCAAAAAATTAGCGGTTCCATAAATTATGGCGAAAATTGAATAGACAATTCGTTGAGTGACATGTGCTTTGGAAAAACTTTGCAAATAAAGCATATAGGTTAGGTTAGGTTAGAGTGGAAGCTTTAATACCAAAGGCTCACTTGAGCACGCATAGCGGCCCGTTGTGACGTCACAGGTGAACGCAGGCCCTACCGACCAAGTTCCTGCAAACCACAGAGGTATCTCTGTACCTCGCAAGAGATAGGCATTGACAAAGAAAGCGGATAATAGTCTTCTCTTCCTCAGCGAATGTGCGTCCACGGCGGAAGACGTTAAATGGGAGCTGTATTCTTTCCGCGTATCCTTCCATTGCGCAATATCCTGTAAGCATGGCTACTGTGATCGAGATGATGTTACGATCAAGTCCAAGTAACTTGTTGATGCGCCTTCTATCCATTGAGGGCCAAGTGAGCATAGCGGCGGAGCAGGACACTTCATTGACCCAGGATAGGTTGGTGTCTCGAAAGAATTTCTCAAGATGGCCAGCTTGAAAGTGGCGAGTGGTATTCCTAAGTTGATTGAAGAGGATTCTACAGTTTCTTGGATTGTCACAATGCTTGGGTACCCAGATAAGTAGGACACTGAAGCTCCTAGAAAGAAGGCGACATTCCCTGACGATCTTAGAGATATTCACAACGTTCGACAGAAATCGTATGGCAGCCTGACTAACAGAAAAGAACGAGATGCGGGTGAAATGAGCACCATAGGCAAGAATGCATTCAGCGGCCCGGTATATAACCATTACTTCTCCCTGTGATATACGCTGCAATAATTCTCCAACAGCAATAAAATTATCGCTTATAAGCAGACGTCGTCGGGACAAAAAGAACACGATAAAAATGTGACTGTAGTTGTGAGAAGCATGTTTTCAAGTGTAATCTAATATTTAATAAATTATAGATTTTATAAAACATATAGAAAAGATTTAAATAATTAACTTGATAAATATTCTTTCAAAAATCGAGATCATTTCGTATTGTTATTAATGAATCTCATTAGAAAATAGTGAATCCTACTGTAATTTTTCTTTGGGTGTATAATTGATATACAAAAAAATTTAAAAAAAAGCGACGACATCTTGCTTCAACGAAAGCTTACAAGTAACTGAATGCATTTTTACGTTCTATTTAACGAATAATGTTGATGTTCAGGCCCTATGTGTATAAAAAGCCGAAGATGATCTTCCACTGAGGGACATTTATGCTTATAAGTTATCAATAAATGACATCCTTGCCAGATTGGTGGTTTTAAAACCAGTAAACTGATGCTTATACCTTAAAGGGTTAATTAAAACATTTTTTTTTATTAATTTTTAACACAATTTATTATGATTTTTTATTTTGTTTTTGTTTTTTTTTAATCAATTTTAAATGCTTCAAAATTGCAACACAGTTTTGAAATTATTTTTTTTCGATTTTTTTCCTGTTTTTTTTTTAATATTTTAATAAATGCCTTAGAAATACATTTAATTTAAATTGTTAATAATTTTACACAATAATTAATAAAACAATAATGCTTATAAATATATGATTTCTTGTTATTTTTTTCTGTTTTTTGCTTAATTTATTAATAAAGTTATAAAAAATTTGTCTATAAAGGGGCAGGGGTAAAGGATTTATTTTTTTTTTCACTAATTTTATATTTTTAATTTTAATTTTTTAAATACAATCATTTATAATAGATTTTTGTAACATTTTTTATTTTTTTATTTTTATTTTTATTTTTTAAGTAACAACAAATTATTATGAAGTTAGATTATGATTTTAATTAATTATTTTTTTATTTAATTTTTTTTTTATTAATTTTATTGCACAATATTTTTTTTTATTTATTTTTTTATAGTTTTAATAATTTTACAGTTAATAAAAATTACATTTTAAATTTTAAAGTATTTTTACAAAATTAATTTTTTTTTTTATTAATTTTAATTTAAATTTTTTTTTTTTTGGTTAAGAGTTTTTTTTTACATTTACATTAATCTTAAGATTTAAGCTAAAATTATATTATTTTGAAGAATTCTTTTTTTTTCTGTACAATTATTTTTATTTTTTGAAGAAATATACTCATTGTTCTAGTGCATCATAAAGCCTTTTAAGAAATATTTTCAAATTTTCAAATTTTAGTTTAGAAATTTATTTTAAAGCTTGTGACCTTGCTTTATACAAAAAAAATTAATTTTAATCAAGCACCACCGATTTATACTGAAAAAAATTTTAATATATTCGAGTGCATAACTCATAAGTAAAATTTTTGTGGAAATTTTCCTCACTTGCAGCCCTTGCGCTGACCAACTTCTTCTGCTTCCCTAGTTTCATAGAACTTGTGTCAGTACAGGGACTGCGTTCACCTGCGGCGTCACAACCCCCTTCAACAAATGAAATCAACTTGCAATTATTTTATAACGAACGGAAGCTTTTTTTCCAGTAGCCCTCTTGAAATTATAGGGCTTCCACAAAGCCTTTCTGCTTTGCTGCCATTTCTTTAACACTTTGACTGCCGACTACGAGATAACTCGTAGTTTGTCTGCCTAGAAGGGAACGCATCTACGAGTTATCTCGTACTCACTAATGTGAAAAAATCAAATTGTCGTTATTTTGGCTAGTCTTCTTAAAATTGCCGCAACAGTCAACGTATTAAACTATTTTGTGTTTGCTCTGCTGTAGCAAGTTCTAGAATAATGGGGTTGCCATCTATCGTTTTCGACAAACAACCTCCTTCGAATATTGTTGATTCCTACCTCATTTTCTACTAGGTGGCGGCACTAACTGACCGTACAGTGATGTTATCCTTTTTCCATTTCCAGCTAAAGAGTGGACTTGTTAGAAGGATTGTATTGGAGTAATGGGTGAATCCACTTAATTTGAAATTCGATGACCATGATGAACGACTTTTTTTAATTCAATGGAAAAGAGGCGCAATAATTCCCAAATACTTAATAGTTTTCTTTCTTTTTTTCCGTGGTCTGGCGAGATTGCAGCAACTCTTAAAAATATAGACCCTTAAGAAATCATGCAATAAATAGCATTACCTTGCCGCCGTTTATATTAACCACTCATACTCATGCTTTTGGTTGACCGTATTCAGTTAGAAATTCTTGATCTTCAATCGAATAAACATGTCAAGTTCTAGACAAAATCTAGCAAATTATACACTATTTAGCAGGGAAAACTTGGCGCAAGTAAAGCCTGTTCTTGCCAGGTCTCCTTAAATCCTCTTGTTTTAAATGGTTTTCAGCCGATAATCACTTTAACGAATGAATTCTATTTGAGTTGTTTCAAATGCCCTTTGATTGTCTGGCGAGATTTCAACTCATTTCAAGGTGGGACCCTTCATTTTGTTGCTCTTTATTTGCTTGCATTTATTCCATTTAAACCGCATTTGGATCATGGAAACTCATTTGTCGTAGGTTCAATAGCCTAGGGGTTTAACGCCAAGTCCTGGCTTGTTGAAGTTTTACAGCCAATGCTTGCTTTAAACGAATAAATTGCGTTTGATATACTTTCCTTGCTTCAAATTTTAAAAGCAACAAACCCATCTGGCCCTCCTGGTACTACAAAATACAGAGCATAAGCTTAGCTATCTGTTTACACTTCTAGTTAGCAAATGTTTGTTGTGAATCGCTAGTAATGGTTCGATGCAAATTTTACTTTTTTTTAAAGCGTTTGAACACAGTTTTACAAGGTTTAGCCGAGTGTTGGCAATACTGTATATTACGGCTTCTGGCCATTTAGTCGTTCTGGCTTTTTTTCGACCAATATTCGAACGATTCTAAAGCTTTCAACAGAAGGTTTCCAGTGATCTCCTATCGCGATTTCTATAAACCATAACAGACGTGTCTGGTACCATAATTTCTTGAAAAAATATTACAGACGCCTTGTGTATTCGCCCTTGGCGTTAATGAGGCAGGTTGGCCGCTCTTCGGATTCTATTTTTCATCATCGGCATTTTGAATAATCAGCCTCGTCTCTTAACATTTTTCGGCTTCAACTCCGAGTGCTATTTTTTGTAACAGCTTTTCTTCACAGTAACTCACAGGGGACGGCTCCTACACATGCACAGCTGTGGAACTATATTAATATGTACCTGGAGGGGTTAGTGCTTGTGGTCTCTAAATTTTAGTCTTTTTATGTTGTAAGTGATAGGGAAAAATTTTAACAGGTAGAAGGTTTCACATTACATAGTGGAACCAAATAATGCTTTCTTCTTACGACTACAAATGGATGTGCTCTAGGAGAAAAACGGGTACCACGTTAAAATATTCGATTCTCAAGTTAATTTCACTAGACCTCAATCCGTTATGGCACACAAGCTACATTACGAATATTACTTCAGTGATTCCCAATTATTTTGTATATTCTTCTTGTGTTTGTCGATTATTTTGATGGAAATTTTCCAGTCTTCCTGTTGGAAGCCATATCACAGAGCATATCTATTTTGTTTCCGTTTCTTTAAACTTTTTTTATATTCCAGCAAAGAAGGCCTTGAAACAACGCCCTCCAAGTATATGTGGAAGTGGTGGGGAACTTTGCTAATCGTTGATTCCTACCTTTTTTCCTTCAAAGAGTAATACCTGCAATTTAACATCGAATTTTGTTGGCTATCATAGGAAGTCTTTCACTTTCGTGTCAAATTTGGCACTTTTAGACGGCTTAAACTAGCGGTACAACGTTAACTGGGGCTGCCATTATCCCAGAGTATTTGATGAAGTGGTTAGGAACCTTTGCCAGGCATTAATTCCTACCTTTTTTCCTTCATAGAGTAGTGTTTCTAATATAACATCCAATTAAGTTGGCTATCATAGGAAGTGTTTCAAAATTAGCTCTTTTAGACGGCTTAAACTAGCGGTAACACGTTAAATGGGGCTGCCATTATTCTAGGGTATTTAGTGAAGAGGTTGAGAACCTTGCTAGGCGTTAATTCCTACCTTTTTCCTTCATAGAGTAGTGTTTGAAATATAACATTGCACTAAGTTGACTGACATAGGAACTGATTCACTTTCGTGTCAAAATTAGCACTTTTAGACAGCTTATACAAGCGGTAATACGTTAAATGGGGCTGCCATTATACTAGAGCATTTGGTGAAGAGGTTAAGTACCTTGCTAAGCGTTGATTCCTACCTTTTTCCTTCATAGAATAGTATATGCAATATAGCATCGAATTTTGTTGGATGACATGGAAAGTTCTTCACTTTCGTGTAAAATTTAGCAGTTTTAGACGGCATAAATTATCGGTCCTACGTTAAATAAGGCTGCCATTATCCTAGAACTTTTCTTGGAGTTGTGGGGAACCATGCTAAGCGTTGATTCCTACCTTTTTCCTTCATAGAATAGTTCCTGCAATTCGCAATCGAATTTTTTTGAATGACGTGGAAAGTTCTTATCGTTCTTGACAAAATTAGCATTTTTAGACGGCGTAAATTGTCGGTACTACGTTAGACTACTTGGTGAAGTGTTGGGGAACCTTGATGTTCGTCGATTCCTACCTTTTTTCTTCATGGAATAATGCTTGCAATTCATCATCGAATTTTGTTAGCTGACATTGGCAGTTAGTTTGAACCGCTTCTTCTATCGTTAATACGTTGATATCAATGGAAAATAGCACATCTGATTCTCCTCCACGTTGAAGAAGTGAAAGCAAATTTTCTGCAAATGATACTTCGGTGGACATAAATTCCTCCTTCCCTGTATTTACAAGTTATTGTCCTCTAGAATATATTTTCAAAATGTGATTTGTTTTTAATTTTTAAAACTTACAAACAAATTTTTTTAAAATTTGAAAATATTTCTCAATTGCTTTTAAGTTCACTATATTGTTTTTGTTTTTTTTGGTTTTATGATTTTTTTTTTTCATAAAATTTTTTTTTGTTAATTGTCTGAGGAACTTTTTATACCATACACTTCTTTTTTTGTTAAAAGAAACAAAAAATTATTTTGTTTTTCTTTTCTTTGAAATAGAAATAAAGAATAAAAAAACAAAAAGAAAAATTACAAATAATTGAGAGCAGCATTAGATTACCGTACAATATGTATATAACTACACTACACTATACTATACTATATACAGGGATACTTAATTAATTAATTGTATTATTAATTAGATTTAATGAGGTATTTTCAGGGTTTCCTTAGATTTAAATTTTTATATACAAAAAATTGTTTTGAGGTTGTTGTCTTATTTTGTTTTTTGTTTTTTTTTTTTGTTTAAATAAAAAAATATTTCCAAAATCATTTTAAATATTAAAAATATTTTGTTTGTTTTTCTATAGATTTTCTTTTCATTATTATTATTAGGTATTACAATAAGGGATTCTTTTAAGATAAATTCTTTACGTTGTATTTGTATTTGGATTTCAATCAGATTGTAGAATTGAAGTCCAAGTTTTATTTTTTACATTTTTTTACGTTTTTTTTTCAAAAATTTTAAGAGGTATTGGAGGTATTTTGGTTTGTATAAGTTTCCGTTTTTTTTTATAACCTGTTTCATAATTACTTATTTTTTTTATATGTTTTATTATGTATAATACTTGAAAAATAGTAACAATTATTTATATTTTTACAAGGGATTTAAAAAAACAAAACAAAAAAAATCGAAAATCCATGTTTTCACTCTTTGTGTTCTCTGTCTTTGTTTTTCTATAAAGAAATTACGTGAATAGAAAAGTAAACAGATTACATATTAATTACAATAACAAAACTACATAGAAATACAAGGGATTTAAAAAAAATAAAAAAATCGAAAATCCATGTTTTCACTCTTTGTGTTCTCTGTCTTCGTTTTTTTTACTACGTAGTAATGTGAATTAAAAATAATTGTTTAAAGAAATTACGTGAATAGAAAAGTAAACAGATTAATTACAATTACAAAGCTACATAGAAATACAAGGGATTTAAAAACAAAAAAAAAAAAACAAAAAAAATTTAAAATCCATGTTTTCACTCTTTGTGTTCTCTGTCATTGTTTTTTACTACGTAGTATTGTAAATTAAAAATAAAGAAATTACGTGAATAGAAGTAAACAGATTACATATTAATAACACTAACAAAACTACATAGAAACGTAAAACCAAATAACAACAACAAATCAACAATAAGATTCTAGAAGTTGCTAAATCGATATTTAATGTTGTGGAGAAGCAGAAACTCTGTGAGTTTTGATTGTTTGTAGAGAGAGATTTGTAATTGAAACCCTTTTTAAGGTTTAAAACCTAGTTTCTCACACCGCTTATATCGTGTGTGTGGTAATTTTTATGCGTGAATGCCAGGAGTTACAACTCAAAAACGACGGCGAATGACAAATTTTTTTGAGAAACTTCTATAGGCAATTTTTATTTACTCTCAGAGTTTTAGTCAAAAATCTACGGACAAATAGTATCCGAAAAAGTATTCGCTTCATATTTCGTCTTGCTATAGAAGTCTAACCTGGGGTTTGATCTTTGACCTGACGTCTAATAAGCCAACACTCTGGCTTCTAGACTATGGTGAAAATATAGTAAAAATAATGTGACATGCGACGTATTGATTCTCAGATTACGGCCGATTACTACACTTTTGATACAGTCAAGGAATTCATTTACCTTGGCTCCGCCGTTACCACCGAAAATTATGTTAGTCTGGAGATCAAGCGCAGGATTACTCTTGCGATTGAATAGCAGAGACCTCTCTCGTAAGACAAAACTAATACTCTACAAGACGCTCATTTTACCCGTGCTTCTTTCAGGCGCGGAGGTTTGGACCCTATTAAGAACTAATGAAGCAGCCTTGAGAGTATTCAAGAGAAGAGTCCTACGTGAAATCTTCGGCCCAGTGCGAGTTGACGATGATTTTCTCATCCGATCCAACAGTGAGCTATATGAGCTCCTCAACGATATAAACGTTGTGCGACAAGACTAATACTCTACAAGACGCTCATCCTACCCGTGCTTTTTTATGGCATAGGGATATGGACTCTATTAAGTCCTACGTAAGTTCATCGGCACAGTGCCCAGTCAAGGACGGCGCAGAAGCATGGACCCTATTGAGAATTGATACAGCAGCCTTAAGAGTATTCGAGAGAAAAATCCTACGTAAAATCTTCGGTCCAGTGCGAGTTGGCGATGATTTCCGCATCCGATCCAACAGTGAGCTGTATGAGCTCCTCAACGACATAGATGCTGTATAGCGTATTAATATCCACCGGTTGCGTTAGCTCGGCCATGTCGTTTGAATGGAGGAGGATGCTCCGAAGAGACGGGTATTTGATGAGGGAATCTGAGGAAGTCGGCAAAGAGGGCGACCTTGTATCCGTTGAAAGGCCCACATCAAGGAAGCCCAGTCATCGATTGGTGTGACCAACTGGCGTAGGCGTGCAAGAAGTAGAGGCGCCTGGAAGGATGTGAATATTTTTTTGTTTCGTTAAAGGTGCACCTCCGTCTGATGGTGGTCTAGTTGCTGAAATTGAAAACGTAATAGGTATTCGTCACCAAGCAGCTATCGCCCATTTTAAGAAAGTCATTTAAGTGCCACTAGAATTAATGCAATTGCATTTGCGATTCACTATCAAAATAAAGTGAAATTTAGCCACTTTTGTGGCGAATTATTATGCGTAATGAAAAGTGAATCAAATGCGAAAATAATGTGAAAATAATTCCCCAACGTCGGAATTATCAAGCAAGATTATGGGAAAATTATATTTCGTCTAATTCTACAACCGGTTTCAACGCATAATTCTGGTATTGACAAGCTAACATAATGTCAAAAAAGGAGAAACCTGGAAACCAGATCATTATTTATTGTTCTAAAGGCCAATCAGATTCGAATTCGAATTTTTATAGGTCTATCTTCGTTGAACTCAAGAATTTATAGTGATGTATGAATTCTAAGGCCGAATTTGTATTGGAACGCCAAAAACCTTTAAAAAACCTTTAGTCTGGTTTCTGATGGAAGTATTATATCCTCCTGGGTAATTCAAAAGATTAAAACAAACATTCGAATTAATATGGTATTAATTAATCGACAGAAAACGTTTTATATTGTAATCTAGTCCACGAAAACCCACGAAAAGTTTGAAAACCCCGTGGAATTTGTGTGAACTTAACTTAAAGTTGGCATAATTTAATAGGTAGGGTACTAACCTATTAGGCGACAATCAGTAGATCAAATTCCCAGCATTAAATACATTAAACGAAAAAAAATAAAAAAATATTAAAAAAAACTATTGAGAGTAAATAAAATTATTTTGAAAAATATCTGAAATCTGCCGAAATAGATGGCAAACTGTGGCTGTGAATCAGTTTCACTGATGGAATGATAATAATTTTACTCCAAAAATAGAAAAATATTTTCTCACAAAATGGATTACGCATACATCATTACAATCCTTTAGTTAGGACTAAAACCTAGCTTTTGCTACCATTTATACTATGTTCACGGATGCAATTTAATTGAGTCAATATTCGGTTAATTAAGACAAAAATTTTAACTGTTCAAGTATAATAAATATACGCAATATTCAGCTTACTCAATATTCATTTGACAGCTGGTAAACAAACTAGATATTTGAGTTGTCAAGTATCTACAGGAAGTGTTCGGTTACTAATAATATGCTCACTAAGCAGTCTTACGACAGTGCTGTATTTGAAGTTTTACTGAATATTATAACAATAAGTATTTAATTGAGCAATAATTAATTGAAATTTTATATGAAATATTGAGATCAATATTGGTGTTTATTGCAATTTACGCAATAAAGGTGCATACGTGAACATAGTATAAAATTAACACACACATGACATGGATAATGTAAGAAGTTAGGTTGTACTATTAACTAAACCTCTGTAATGGCCAAATAAGTAGGTAACGGGATAATTTTGCGATCACTTTGCATCTTTAGTATAAAAATTTGTTTTGTTCTCTGTAGAACTCTGTCTCGCTAAACAATTGAAATATTTGAATCAGTTTGATAGAATGATGGAATGATAGAAAAAAACAGAAAAAATATTTTCTCACAAAATGGATTATACATACATCATTACAACCCTTTAGTTACGACAAGAACCTAGCTTCTGCTCCCATTTATACTATCTTAACGTATGCAATTTAATTCAGTCAATATTCGGTTAAATGAGAACAAAATTTTAACCGTTCAAGTACAATAAATATACGCAATATTCAGCTTACTTAATATTCATTTGACTGCTGGTAAAAAAACTAGATATTTGAGTTGTCTAGTATCTACAGGAAGTGTTCGGTTACTAATAACATGCTCACTAAGCAGACTTACTACAGACCAGTATTTGAAATTTTATTGAATATTATAACAATTAGTATTTAATTGAGCAATAATTATCTCAATTAAAGAAATATTGAGATCAATATTGGTGTTAATTGCAATTTACGCAATAAAGGTGAATACGTGAACATAGTATTATATTGTGTTTGTTAATTTTTTATATGATTTGCGGGATCTGCAGTTTCAAATCGACTGCAAACTAAAGATTTGTTAGAGAAACTTTTTGTGGCAGTTTTTATTTTACTCGCAGAGTTTTTAACCAAAGTCTGCTGAGAGGAAGTCAACGATGAAATATTATTTCGCATATCATTTTATTGGAAACATCTGAATTAGTGTTTGAATCCAACGTATCATATTTGATTTGATTAAGCTGGGTGTCTTATTTATTTTTTTTTTTTTTTGTAATAAATGTTTGTATTCATTTTCGATCGACCAATAAACTAAAATAATTTTATACAATGTTCACGTATGGAATTTAATTGAGTCAATATTCGGTTAATTGAGAACAAAGCACTATTCAGCTTACTCAATATTCATTTGACAGCTGGTAAACAAACCAAATGGTTGTTTCAACAACATTGTTTTTGTTTTGTTTTTTTTGTTTGTCGTTAGTTAGGAAGTGTTCGGTTACCTATAATATGCTCACTAAACAGCCGTATAACAGTGCTGTATTTAAAGTTTTACTGAATATTGTGCACTGAGCAATAATCAATTGAGATTTTATATGAAATATTGAGCTCAATAATTGTGCATATCTGAACATAGTATTAAGAATTTCAATATTAAAGAAAATTTAAAATATAAAATATTCATTAAAATAAAAACAAATTTATGTAAAATTTTTTTTTCGTCATTTCAAGCAAAAACAATTATTATTATTGTCTACATAAAAAACTTTAAAATAATTTATAAAAATAATAATAATAAAAAAAAAACTTAAAGATAATTTTGATTGGCAGGCATAGTTTAATAATATTTAAAACTAAGAAACAAATTGAATTAATTTTTTTTTTAAATTTTTCTTAAATTAAATTAAAAAGCAAACATTTCTTTAAGAATTAAAATATTTTTTTGATTATCGCATGTCTTAAAAAAAATATAAAAAATTACAAAAGAAAACATATTTAAAATTAAATAAAATATACAGTAGGCATTAAAAGATGCTGTACAATAAAAATAAAATAACATTCATTTTTACGATTTAAGGAGAGTGCCCGAAAAAATTTGTTAATATTTCGAAATTTTTTGTAATTTTTTTTAAATCAATTTTAAAAACAATTTTAAAAATTTTAATGCATAGTTTCTTTTGAGGCCTACTGTATTTAAAATAGGAAAATAAAAAAATTATAAAATTTGTGGTCATTCCAACATAAGATTCGGCCTTAAGGATTAAAGAAGAACATTGCTTTTGAATAAAAAATTCAACACGATTATTATTTACAATTAAAAAAAATTTTTTTAAACAAATTTTATATACAATTCGGCACAAACCTTACAAATTTTTATTAAAAAAAAAAGGAAATTATAAAAAAATAAATTGAGAATAATTATGTAAAATTAATAATTAAAAGAGATTATGGCACCCTTTGTTGCAGGACTTGATTTGTACAAAATTTCCATTCAATATAATCAATATTCGTAAAAGGAAGCTAGGCAGATAGGAGAGGAATACATAGATAGGCATCAGGTATTATAAAATAATAAAAAAAATTGTGTTTAAACACGTTTAAACTTGTACTTGAGAGTTGAATTGAGTGTGTGTGTGTTAATATGTGTGTTTAGGCATTGCATTTCTACAATTTGCGGATAATTTTTCTCTACCATTTCATAGCTATGCTTTGCTTTGCTTTGCAACTGCTCTCTCTCTTTTTCTCTCTCTTCCTCTCTCACTTTACTTCTTCTTATTCAAATTGTCACTAAATTATTGTGTTAATTCTTTGGACTTTAGGAAATCACTATTTAACGTTTTAATATAGCGATTTTGATTCTCGTTCACCTTTTTAAGCCCTCCCTGCCTCTCTCTTACACCATATTCTTCTTAAACTGTTGCTGTTGCCGCATATACAATGTGGCTGCATCATCCAATTCATCGAAATCCAAATCATCATGCATCATTAGCATATTGGGTTCGGGACTTTGGGCCGCTGAGGAGGGATTCGAATGATTGAACAACTCCTGTCTAGTTGGATGCATACTCAAGTCTTCGGGTTCCGTTTGTTCGGGCATCTCACTGGCCACATGCATTATCTGAGGCGGTGGCAAACGGAATACACGTCTAATATCGTGTACCTTTCGGAAACGCTGGTTATTTAAATCGTCCATATGATTGACACCTTCCTCGGACAAATCCAACGGGGCATCATCCTCCATTTGTGTTGCATTGCTATACGCCATAATTGCATGATTTGTCAAAGGTTTACTAATTTCCATGGATTCCTCGGAGCCATAAAAGGATTTCTGATCACAATTGAGGTTAAAATCATTGCTCATGGCTGGCGATAAGGCCGGTGTTATCGGCGATTGCACACCACATTTGTGATTCATTAAATGATGCCGGCGTCTAAATTTCATGTGACATTTTTCACATTCAAACGGTTTCTCACCATTGTGCACCAGCATATGTGACTTCAACTGATTCGAATCACTAAACTTACCATCACATATTTCACACGTATAGGGTCTTTCCCCGGTATGCACTCTTAAATGACGTCTCAGGTTGGCCACTTGCACAAACTGCCGGTCACAGTGTGAACAATGGTAGGGTTTCTCACCGGTATGCAAACGCATATGCGTTTTCAAGTGATGGTCACGGGTAAAGCGTTTATGACATTCGGGACACTCAAAGGGCTTTTCACCCGTATGCGTCCGCTCGTGATTCTGCAATACATGCTTATAGCCAAACGAACGTGAACATATTTTGCAGGTAAAACTTTTGTCACGCAAAGCATTATCTTTGTTGTTATTGCCAGCGGGGCTTGACACATCATGTGACGAGGAGTTTGGTGAGGAGCCCGAGGAAGGCGGCGATATTGGCCCGCTTGCACTATACATATCGTTGACATTTATATCCATGGTAGGCGAAACTAAATCTTTTTTTACTGATAATTTGCGTGCTTTTTTCGCAGGCATTTCTCCCTGTGTTGAGACGGAGGTGGGTGAGCTAGCTGTCAAGCTATGTTTGTTGGTGTTTTGTGGTGTATTAATATTAATCGGTGATAAAGGTGAAGCAGGCGGCGAATGGGGTACGGCATTGGCTAAATTTATGCCCGCTGCTGGATTACCCGCAGCCCAGGAACCAAATATTGTGGCAGGATGATGGGGAAAAAGTGTGGATGCTAAGGTAGACATTGGCAATTGGGCTGCCATAAATGCAGCAGCCGCCTGACGATTAGCGGCCAATAGTTGTGTAGGCGATAACATTCCAAAAGCCGATGCGGCAGCTGCTTGCTGGAGACCTGGATACATAGTTGTGGAAGCTGTGGCGGAGTTGTTAGCCGACATGGGCGGTGACAAAGACAATTGACGATCGACTTCTTCACGTTGCTGCATGCCAGCTAAAGCGGCGGCCAATGCTAAAGAAGAGAAACAGAGAAAGTATGGAATCAGAAAAATATTAAGAAAACATTTTTATACGAGAAATTAAAATTTAAAAAAAAAATTCATTTTTGTGCATTAAATTACAGTCACATTAAGCAAATATTTGCTAATAAATGTAATTGTAAATATGAAGACGGAAGTTCCATCTTAAATGGTGGAAGCTTAAAAACTACTTAGTAAAATTCTTTAATTTTCTGTGAGACTATAAAAGGTGCATGAGAGATCTGACAGAGTCATAAGGGACCACCATACATTTGCTGTTGGATATTTCCCTATTATGACTTAGCCTTTATGAACTGTTCCATCTATAAGTTTATCTTAAATTTTTTCTAAAGATCTTCTCTCTTTAGCTCCCAACCTCATCTTTTCTATTGCAGAACCACATTTTTTTGATTATGGGTCTCTGGTGTCATGGCATTCTAGCCAAAGTAACCGAGGATTGTAATGAAGAAAATCCATTTTAAGGCACAATGAATTCAATGTTGTTAATTAGCTCATGGGCCCGATATTATTGCAATGTCATATGTTACTAAGGCAGGCGTAAACATTAAATACAACTCTGCTTACATCAGAGATCTTAATCGAGTACTCGAAGGCTTCCCAGGGTAAGGTGAATAAACCTATTGGATTGCATTTTATTATTATTGTAAGGGATTGTGCTCTAGTTAAAAAAGAGACTTTTTGACTTACTTGAGTAGCAATCTTGGGCGGTTAGCGAACCAGGTCTTTCCGGAAAACACAACTGAAGATATTTTTTCCATGCAAGATTTATGAATGAATCCGTAACGGCATAAAATATCAGCGTTACATTAAGCAGTACAGGAAATTTAAATTGGAACATATCGTGCGGAAGTGAGAACAATACCGCAGCAAAACAAGTTTCCAAAAGTAATCCCGTTGAAATTCATGAAAGATGGCGTTTAAATGTATGGATTCAATAAAAAAATTGGGTCGAGGAGAACCTCTCAACACTAGAAAATGAAGAAAAGGTCAATTAGATCGAACTGCAGGAAAGAGAGGGATTTGCGATAAATTGCCATCCAAGCAAAATTTTCAGCGTTCTTCATGGAGAAAAATTACAATTGATTTGTGAAACACGTATGTATTAGTATATTTTTTTTGTTTTTGACGAGTATACTTGTCATTTTGACAAAAATTCCGCTTTATTGTGATGAGTTTTTCAAACCCGATAATATAATCTCAATTAACACATTCGCTCCCAATTACTGATATACACGTCTCTGACAACGTATTCCACACTACCAAGACGGGTATACTCGTACTACTTTAAGTATATTATAACAAGCAGGCTTTTGAATTAGCAAATTTTTTTTTGCCAATCGACATTTTCCATCCGTTTTCTTTATTTTATCCATCTGCTTGATATCGAGTCCTTCTGCCTTCCTATCGCCAAGAACGAGTATACTCGTCTTTGGTTTGGTAATATATGTACTCTTGCCAAGAAATAACAGGGTTTTGGTAAACAATAACACTCGAAATATAAATAACAATGGGCTTGGCAGTGAATGTGTTAAATGGGGAGAACATGCGATGTAACAGCCAAATTAAGCGGACTAATGACGAGTGTAAGCTGCTGCTAACACAAAAAGCAGATAAGTATCTCGTCTCTTTTCTCTGGAATTTAAGGGATAAGGCTTTAAAGATATAGAAGAGGACTTAAAGACTAACAATTTAATAAAGTATTCCGGCCATTACAGAGTTACATTGGTGGTTTCAAGATCAGCATCGACTGAATAGAACGTTTTAGAGAATGAACCCAGTAGCTCTCCAGATGGGAGAACAAAACACGGGAATACATATCGGCCAGTGGAGAAAGTGGAAAGCTTGGTTCATTAGCGAAAAAAAGATAAGGTAAATGGCGAAACTAATTCCCGATATAGTAACATGGCAATGACAGTAACTACATACTACTGAAGCAATCAGGTTCTAATTTTTGAGGAAGACAAATACATTGATTGCATAGAGGAAGCTTTTATTCACTTCCACAGATGGTGAAACCAGCGAGAGGAATTCCAAATAAAGTCTTGAAATGTTTGATAAGATTTTTAGAGAAGCTACTTGATCTTTACAGAATATGTAAAGCTGGTTAGCCTACGAGTGAATATACATAGTTTTTGGAATCAATAGCCACAAGAGGAGCCATCTCAGAGCATTCCGAATTATAAAAATTTTGGTAGAAGTTTATTAAAAATATTTTGTTATTTTGTTAAATGAAGGCTTTTAAATACATTTTTTTTTATTTTTTAAAAACTAAAGATTTCAAGAAAAATTTATTTAAAAACAAAATTAAACAATTACAGTCCTACTTCGATTTATGTAGCCTCGATTAACGTTGTTTCGATTTCCCTCAATTTGTGTCGTCATTCGATTTATGGCGCTTTTTTTTTGGAACCAACTGCGACGTACTTTTTTAAAGTTCCTTGTTAAAAACATACTACAGTATTCCCTCGATTTACGTCGCCTCGATTAACGTTGTTTCATTCGATTTACGTCGCCTTTTTTCGGAACCAACTGCGATGTAAATCGGGGGATTATAGCATGTTTTTTAAAGTTCTTTGTTAAAAATATACTACAGTATTCCCTCAATTTACGTCGTCTCGATTTACAATCTTTCGATTAACGTCGTCAAAAATTTTGTTCCCTTAAACTTCGACTTGCGTCGTTATACGATTTACGTCGCCTTACGTTTTTTATAAATTAAATCAGGGGATTTCCCTTTTAAAAGAAATTCAATACAAAGAACAAAAATTTAATTATTTTAGTTTTTTTTTTGTAAAATGCATCTGATAGTATGAGTTCTTTGAAATTCGACTTACATCGTCTTTTTCCGGAACATTCTACGACGTAAATCGAGGGAATAACATACTTTGTAGTATGAGTAATATGAAATCGCTTTTTTGGAACCAACAGCAACATAAATCGAGGGATTACTGTATTCATAAAAAAAATTACGTTTCGATTATTTTTATTTTATTTTTAAAAAATGGAAATTTGAAAGAAAAATATGTAGAAAAATTTATAAAAAAAATTTTTTTAAAAATGTGTCTAAAAATTTTATTCCAATTTTTTTTTTTTTTTGGTACAAATTAATTAAAAAATTTAATTAATTACACTATGCTAATGATCTAGTGTAGATTGTGAGTTTTGGTTCTCAAAAATATTTTTTTTATATTTCTTGAACTCTTCAAACTTGTTTTATTTGACAAAAACTAGTTTTTTTTGGAGTTTACTTACAAATTTCTGAATTACTTAAACATTTCTGAACCGATTTCCAATATTTAAATCTTGTTGGAAAGGACAGAGATGGAGCTTTAAAACGATGTTTATATGTCTATTATTTGGATTAATATGCTATGAGATTTGATAAGGTAAACTTGGAAAATGTGAATTTTTTTTTCATATTTTTTCAAGTTTGTCCTTTCATAGCAGCAAACTTTACTTAAAAAATATGAAATATATGGTAACATTCTGAAACCTGATTATCTTGTGAAGAGATTGGCATTTTGTTTGATCAAATCGGACAAAAATTACTGTATTTATTATATAAAGAGTCTAACAGTTGAGTTATATTTTTTATATAAGTGATCTTATCAAATCAATTTTTGATTCAAAAATTTTCAGAATTTTTGATGGATTTTGATTGTTTAGCACAACCACTAGAAGTTGGCCAATGTTTGCGCAAATAGAAATAATAATATTTGCTAAAAAACACAAATATTAGCCGACTTCCGGAAGTCGGGCAAATGTCAAATTGACACATTTTGTGATAACCAATTAATCATCAATGTTTTGTTTGAGGAGGAAGACTTCAAATGACAAATTTAAAATGAAAAATTTTGTTATAATTTTTGGCCTTAGGTTACTGAGTTCCTGACTAAAAAGGGGCTACCGGTAAATGCCCTTCTGTCAATAGAAAATGTCCTTTCACATGCGAATGAATCCCAATAAATTTTTGATGGCGGATTCATTTGTGCAATATTTTTGCCACCCTAGATCATATTGTTAATTCAGGCTATGGACCAGAATATTTTTAAAATAACAAAATTGTATTATAGAAACAGTCTTTTGGTATTAGGGGGCTAAATTCTATTAAGATGATATTTATAAAAGCTGCCATAAATCTTTTGGACTCAATATGGAGTAGAATTTCGCAACAAATTTTTAACAATTGCTGGAAAAGTATTTCAAATTTAGTTTCGAATAGAGAAGACATCGATGATTTTTTACTTAGTAAAATATCATTTCCCATATTAAATAGGGTAATTTTTCGTTTCAAATGTGGGTACTCGATAACGTGAACAAACTCCAAACTGTGAATTGCTTTTTTTATTATATAACTCAGGGGATGACCCCTATTCATGCAGGGCATTGTGCAGGTTTTTAGGAAAGGTGGAAAGAGGAAAGATGCGAACGATAAGGAAACGAGTTGCTGCTAGTGACTATAAAATGGCCAGTGCTATACCTTCACCATTAGACAGTCTACAGCAATCGTCCCCAAGAAGCCCGCAGTTTCTCACACCACTTATGTTGTGTGTGTTAATTTTATACAAAAGTGGCGGGACCTACAGTTTAAAGTTAACTCCGAACGACAAATTTTTTGGGAACCTTTTCAAGAAGATAAAGTGAAGAAATCGCCGAAAAAATACTTTTTTTTTGTATTTTTTTTTATTTTTGATGTCTTGCCTGGCACTCGAACCCTGGCTTTACACACTACCTACTAGACCACGGCGACCCCATGGCGGTCTCGGCATCTTCTGTGATATGGTTTGACTCACCCATTATATTGAGTTTAGAAGAGAACCGTCCTGATGATAATAATTTTCAAGTAGTATCACGTTAAACGTACCCTAGTTATATAGTGTTCTGCCGGGCGGGATCTACAGTTTAAAATCGACTCCGAACGACAGATTTTTTGGGAACCTTTTCAAGAAGAGAAAGAGAAGAAATCGCCGAAAAAATACTTTTTTTCGGATTTATTTTTTTTAGTTTCATGTCTGGCCTGGAACTCGATCCCTGGCTTTACGTCTAATAAGCCAGCACACTACCTACTAGATCATGCCGATGTTAACTATAAAAGATGCAATTAATCTTTTGGACTCAGCATAGAGTAGAATTTCGCAAGAAATTTTTAAACAATTGCTGGAAAAGTATTTAGAATTTAGTTTCGAACAGAGATAGGATAATTTTTTGTTTTAAATTTGGGTACTCGATAACATGAACAAACTCCAAACTGTGAATTAATTTGGTAAAAATTAGTTCACATTATCGAGAGTTCACTGTATATTCATTTTAAAGTCTTTTTTTTTTAATTATAAAACATTTTTAAATTTTTTTTCTTATAAGAAAAAAAAAACAATTTTGTTAAATTTTTTATTTAAATGAATTGATTTTTTTTTAAATATTTTACAAAAGAAAAAAGAATTTAACAAAATTAATTAAAGAAAATTAATTTTAATTTTTTTCTGTTTTTTTTAGCACCCTGGTGGTCTGGACTATTAACGTGAGGATTGAGGGTTCGATGTCCACCAAAGGCTCTGGTCTAGGATACTACACCAAGCACTTGGTTGAAGTTAAACAGCTTGTATTGGAATTAGAATCCATAAGAATTAATAAATAAATAGTGGTACTAATAGTAGTACTAATAGTAGTAGTAATAATAGTACTAATAATAGTACTAATAGTAATAGTACTAAAGTCAAACTTCTATAATTTGAACTTCCTTCTATTACTTGAACTTTTTATAAGTTGAAGGACATTAACAGCATCTTGAAAAGAAATTCAATCAGGTTTTGCTTCTTTAACTTTAACTTGAAGTTTTTTTCTGTATAATCAGGATTCAATTTATGGAAGTTCCACTGTAATTAACATTTTTTTTTTATTAATGTTAAGCAATTATTTAGTTTTAAAGTTTTTAAATTAAAATATTTTTAATTTTAATATTTTTATTGTTGATTTGCTTAACAAAAAAAGTTGGTTTTTTTATTTTAATCCTACTTACATCTGGTTTGTGCGTCCTGGAGCAAAGATATTGCCATAACTTCCAAACTTTTTAGATATTTTTAAATTAATTTAATTTTTTTTTAATTTTTATAACGTGCCCTTAAGCACTTACTGCCTGTGAAAACTCCTTCCAAGCTTAATTAGTTTTTATTAATTTAAATTAATCCGTAACTAAAAAAAATTTTGTACTTTTTTTTAAACACTGTTTTTTAATTTTAAATAAATTTTTAGTTCAGATATATTTTTTTTTTTTATTTATTTTTTATTTTTTTTTGTTGAGGTAAGAAGTTTTGTTTTTTTTTACAAAAAATAAAACGAGGTATTTGATGTTTGTTTTAAATTTTTTTTTTTGGTTTTTTTTTTATAAATTTCTTCGTTAAGACACTTAAAAATATTAAGGATACGTGTTTGGTTGTGTTACTTTTTTAAAAGTTCTTTTGCGTAGCATGAATGTTGACTTTTCTTGTTGAATTGTGTTTGACAAATGATATGAAGATATTAAAAATCCTTTATATTTATACAACACGTTTCAAAAATATCCTTTTTTTTTGTGTTTTTGTTAGAGAGAGGTAAATAAGTATCCTTTTCTGGTTACAAAAAAAATCCAGTAAATTTTGCCGATTTTTTTCTTATTTTTTTTGGTAAAATTTTGTTAAAAATCACTGTGTTATTTACGTTTTTTGTTTGTTTTGTTTGAAATGAACTTAAATACTAGAATTTTTTTTGTTTATTTTTTTCTTTTAATATTTATTTGTTGTTGTTATTGTGTATTTTTATGTATGTAAGTATGTATATATGTGTGTGTATTTGGTTCTTGTCTAGTTTAATATTTTTTTGTTTTTTTTTTTTTTGATTAGATGTTCTCTGTTAAAGAATCAAATCACAACTGATACTTTCACTCTAAAAGTGCAGTGTTTATGTACCAGAGTGACAATCTTTTTGCTTTCTTTGCTATGCTATTACTACTACCACTACTCATCAGCACTCAAAAATTCCCTTAAAAATTTTCTTGTTATTATTATGCTGCCTTCTACATACGTATGTATGTACGTATGTATGTACCGTACATACTACAAAACAACCCTTGTTTGTTTTGTTTTGTTATTATCATCACATCACCTAACTCAACGTCATCGTCGTCACCATCATCATCATCAACATTCACATCAGCCTAATACTCTTTAACCATATGACATACTCTTTCAAATAAACTCTCTCGCTTCGGCTCTCTTTTTAAACTGGTAACTCTCTTTCACTTATTTTTTTCATTAGTTAAGGAACAGGTACTTTTTTTCCTTCCCTCTTATACAATTACAATATTCTCCTGCTTGTATTTTTATAACGTTTTTTTTTTTATCTCATTCACTCATTTCACTTTCGCCTTAATACTATTTTAAATACTCATCCTTTATTATTAATTTTATTATGTTTGTTGTTGTCCATTCACTGCGATGATTTTTTTTATTCGCAAAAAATTTTGTTGTTTTTAATAATAGCGGGCGGCTTTCGTATCATCATAAAATACTTTAGCATTGTTGTTGTTGTTATGTTTTAATCTTTTTCATTTTTTCCAGTGAATTTTTAAAAATATAACGCACACAACTACATATTAAGTAAATGCTCTCTTCTTTAATTTTTTTGTTTTGTTTTTTTATTACTCACCTATATTCCTTTATCAACACTAACTGTCTGTGTTTTGTTATGCATGCATGTGTGTGCATGTATGCGTGCATCAGAAGTGTATATTAAAAATGAGTGAAATTAAGGGGAAATATTTTTATGCAAATTATTGTTGTTGCCTTAATGAAGAGTTTTATTTTGGAGTTTTTAAGGTGTTTTGATTTATGCTTAACAGTGCGGTACTAATCCATACCAGAACGCGGGGCCTTTTAATTAATTCGGTGCTGTAAAGATATAAAAATGTTGTATAAAAATTGATTTCATTTAAGGTAAATTAAATTAAAGGAAATTTAAATCTAAAATTCAATATTTTCTGTAGAATTTACTGCAAATACATAGGCTTAAGAATTTCAAAAATTAAAAAATTTTATAAAATAAAAAATTTTAAGAAATAAAAAATTTAAAAAATTTGAAAATTTTTTAAAAACCATTTTAAAGCAGGACAACATCCGAGAAGATGTTTAAACATCCACTCTACTTCTCTCTTCCAAGTCAATTTTTTTCTATTTCAGTAAAACTTCAGCTTAGCTGGCTATGCTGTTCCAATTTTTCTCACTGTTCAGAATCACATCCCTTCTTTCCAATCTCCATCGCTTACAGTGGGAGAAAGTGTGTTCCTCAACATCAATCGACGCATCATCATAGATGCAATTTGGTCGAAGAAAGCTTTGTTATCGCGACTTAACTTAAAGAAACTGACATTTAACCTTCTTATTTACTTTATGGTGAAGTGTATTTGCCTATTGGATTCATTTTACTTAGGAAAGAAAATATCAAACGTTCGATAACTGCTCAAAATCTACAATTAATTATTATAATAAAAAAAATCTACAAAATTCTAATAACCTATGTATGAAGATTTATAGGGTCTTCTCGTCTTTTGATTTTATTTTAGCTTTTTGACTAAATTTTTACACTAAATTCGAAATGCAAATACTACGATTATCGCAACAAGTGAATTCAGAGCTTTTCCACCGCGTAGCAGTAAAACGGTTAAAGTATTATGTCTTCCGCTTCTTGACTTTCTTTTTCTGTATTCTGTTCGTCCACAAGAGATATTTTATTTTTCCCGTTCTTACTTACTTACGTACTTAATTGATCATTGCAACCCTTTAGTCAGGATTAGAACCTAGCTTCTCATGGTGCCCAGGTTGTGTGCCTAACCAAGTTTATAGCAATAGTTTATATGATTCTTCATATTCTCGGCTTCAACAGTTCAGCGCGGTGTGATATAACTTGCCTGACTGGCTTTATACTCCCAATTATTGAAAAAGTTCGTCTAGCTCGATCTTGATCAGACAGTCGATGGATAGGATTTTAAATAACTTTGCCATGGATAATGTTTTTACGGAACTTATGACAAGGATTTAAAAAAATCAATTGCACTTGATTAAGAAATGAGTTTTCTTACAACATGACAATAAAAGGGTGCCAATATGGCTGTTTTGATAGAAAAAATTCTATGAATAAGACCCAGAGACTATTTCCATATCCACTCTATTCTGCAGATTTAGCCGCAAATGATTATTTCTTGTTACCAAGTCTGAAGGAATAGTTCTCGGCTGAAAGAGATTTCAGTCCAAGGAGGAAATCATCTCTCAAACCAATATATTCACGTTTGAGCGGCCACCAGAATGTTTGCGCAAAGAGAAATAATAATGTTTGCAAAGACCACAAAGATTAGCCCACTTCTACAAGTCGTGCAAACGCGAAATTAACACATTTTCCCATAGATAATCAAGATCCATCAAAAATTCTGAAAATCTTTGAAGTAAAAGTTCATTTGATGAGATAACATATATAAAAAATGAAACATGGTTGTTCTACTATTTATATAATAGCTACGGTAATTTTTATCCAATTTTATCAAGTTATGACCCAATCTCTTCACAAGAGAATAGACTTTAAGAATGTTATCACTTATCCTATATTTTTTTATTCAGGTTTGCTACTATCAATGGACAAACTTGAAAAATTTGAAAAAAATTCGCATTTTCCAAGTTTACCTCATCAAATCTCATAGCATATTAAGTCGAATAATAGATATATGTATACCGTTTTAAAGCTCCATCTCTCCCCTTTCGAACAAGATTTAGATATTGGAAATCGCTTCATAAATGTTTGAGTAATCCAGAAATTTGTACGTAAAGTTTTTGTCAAATAAAAAAAGTTTGAAAGGTTCGAGAAATATAAAAAAGGTAAAATTTTTGAGTTCTACTTAACTAACTGAACAACGTGGACTATGTAGTTATTCGGGTGTATTTTCACTGTCGCAACGTGTTATGGATTTTCGAAGTTTCATGGTATATTGCAAGAATTTCATTCCTAACATCGCTTGATGTCTTGTCTATTGAGTATTTTGAGTTTTGAGTAGATTGGATTGTCAAAATAGGGCCACAATTATTGTGAAATGTTTTTCAAAATAGTTAACAAAAGTATCCTTACATCTGGGAGTGTAAATGGTAAAGATTTTTACTTTTATCATCATCCAGAAAGAGTGTATCTTTCAGTACATATGTACCCTACAAATATCCTACAAAATGGGTCTTTAATAAGCATTTGAAAATAGAAGATGGAACTTAATAGACTCGGTATTTATGGACTATTTTTTTTTTTAGTAAAACCAGCACTCAGGGGAGGGCTTAATGGAATTACGCTTAAATATGATGTGCCTAACACTAGATATTCCTACCCACTGTAAGGTATAGCGACAATAATTATTCGACTTGCGTATTAAAACTGTAATCCTTCTTCTGCCATTTTTTTTTTTATAAAAACCAACACTCAGGGGATGGCCCCTACTCATGCAGTGCATTGTGCAGGCTTAGGAAAATAGGTTATAGCAAGGTGGCAAGAGGGAGTAGTGCTTGTAGACATTAGATTTAAATTCACCAATATTGTAATTGACGGGATAAGGAACAATTGAAAGACAAACGCCCTACCTAAAGATGTAATTTAAATTCTTGTCTTTTCCTGAAATAAAAAGACTTTTCCTCTACACTAATAATGGAACACTTTTTAATCATTTAAGAAAATCACATTCATTCCTACCCCACTCTGAATGGTATTTCTGCCATTTCGCTATAGTGAAAGAAATATGGTTCGCCTACAATACATTCGACGTAAAAGAATGGTTAAAAAAATGGCTTTCTAAAGGGCCCCTTTATTCTAAAAATGTTGTGAGCCTCTGTGTCGCCGCCAATAGGCTCAACATTTTCATTTTACACTTCCGTTGTAAGCTCTTTCAAATGTGTTGGAAAGAAAGTAAGTGAGCGAGAGAGAGAGAGGTAAACAAAGTATAACGATTTACGGTGTGACAATGAATAAAAACAAAAACAAACAAAAAAATGAATCCAAACGAAACGAAATACGCACTCATTTTTTAAGCAGTTCGGCTGGCTGGTTTGCCTTTCGGTTTGTTTGCCGTTGTTTTTGTAAAGGAAACAAAAGGCGCATACTCCGTTTTGCTCTTGCTTGCTAGCTTGCTTGCATACAAATGTTAAACGATTATATACTAAATACTCTTGCCGGAATCGGCTCGTAGAAATGTTGTCATTGTTGTTGCTGTTGTTGTTGTTGATTTTACTCGGTATATACACACACATAATAAACAAAAATAGGTTCGGTTTTTCTTGTAGTAGACAGTGTATTGTGTTGTTGCCTCTAACATCCCCCTTTTATTATCGTGTCATATGAAAAAGAGTGTTGCTTTCAATACCGTTATTTACTCTTTTTGGTTGTTTTGTGTAGTGTATTGCTGTGCTTGATGTATTGGTGTTTGGGGCAAAGAGAAAAGTATTTACTTTTCATGTCTCGGCTAAAACAGTGAGTGAAAAATGTGTGCTTTTTAAAGGAAAAAAAAACGTAATGAAAGGGGAAACAAAATTGAGTGCTTTTTGTATTCCATAAAAATATAGGGGCACACGAAATGAGTGAGTTTCTTCTTGTTTTCTATGAGAAAAAAAAAGAACGCCATTAAAGGGGAAATAAATTTGCATAAAAAAAGGATTTTAAAATTCAAATAAAAAAATGTTTGCATCTTTTTTTAATTGATTTTTTACCTGCATTTCGGAATTTTTATTTCTTTTTTAAATTGTTTCTTCATGATCCTTTCTTTGTGATCCTTTTTTTTTTGTTAAGAAGAAAATCATTTTTTATTTCCTTTGATCTGTTTTAGCATTTTTTTTTATGGCCCGATATTTATGATCTTCAGTGTGCACATTTTCTTTTTAATTTTTTTGTATTTGCCGGACTTTTTAACAGTGGCGGCCCGTTTTTCGCGTCAGGTCACTTTTTTTTTTTTTGTAGCTCAAGGGCAGTTCGTTTTTTATGGATTCGATTCATTCAATGTCATTCAATGAAAGAACGTGTGAATTTGTGTTGTTGTGTGTTGCACAATTGTCTGCATTTTTTTATTGAAAATATTTTTTTTTTAAGAATTAAATAGCACATGATGTTGTTGGCATTTTGTTAAGGCTTTCAACAATTACATCAACTGAAGAAATTAACCCCTTTATGACTATTTTGGGACATTACACATGCGCGAAATAGTTCCAGTAGTAGTTCGTTTAAAGCTTCTTAGCTCTAGGACCTTTAAAAAGGTTTGTGCTGCTGCTTAAGGCAACACAAACTACACTATGCGACAAAATAAAAAAAAAAATTAATACACCCGGCTAATGACATAGTGTAGCTTGTGAGTTTTGTTGAATAGATCTCAAAAATATTTTTTTTACATTTTATGAACCCTCCAAACTTTTTTTATTTGAGAAAAACTGTTTTTTTTTTTTTGACTTCACGCATAAATTGATGGATTACTCAAATATTTCTGATCCGATTTTCAATATTTAAATCTTGTTGGAAAGGGGAGAGATGGAGCTTTAAAACAGTATACAAATATCTATTATTCAACTTATTATTCTATAAGATTTGATGAGGTAAACTTGGAAAACTCGCATATTTTTTCAAGTTTGTCCTTTCATAATAGCAAGATATTGTGGGAACGACTGAAGCCACTCGTCAAAACACTGATGCGATCTTATCAGGACGGCTTCATGCCTGGCAAGTCCGCCATAGACCAGATCTTCACACTACACCAAATCCTGGCAAAAGCCCACGAAAAACAAGTCGACACACACCATCTTTTTGTCGACAATGAGGCAGCCTTTGATAGCCCCATAAGGGATCGTTATTTTGCCGCAGTGTCTGAGCTTGGTATACTTGCGAAGCTGAAAAGGTTATGCAGAATGACGTTGAGCAATTCCTGCAGGCTGCAGCTTCGTCAAGGTAGGAATGGACCTCTCAGAGCTTTTTGATATCATCCGATATTTCAGACAATGCGACCTCTTCAACTTCGACATGGAGAGTGTTCTGCGAAGGACAGGAGTGCATCGCAGTGGCACTATCTTCCAGAAAAGCATCCAGTTGCTTGCATACGCTGACGCCAATGACGTCATAGGGCATACCAAGCGAAATGTTACTGCTGGCTTTAGTGCTCTTGAACGGGAGTCTAAGAGGATCGGTCTGGCAGTAAATAATGGCAAAACAAAGTACATCCTTTCGACAAGTGGAGACGTGCTGCGTATTGATCTTCAGATTACGGCCGATAACTATACTTTTGATACAGTGAAGGAATTCATTTATCTTGGCTCCGCTGTTACCACCGAAAATGATGTCAGTTTGGAGATCAAGCGCAGGATTACTGTTGCCAACAGTTGCTATTATGGTCTCAATAGGCAATTGAGTAACAGATACCTCTCGTAAGACGAAACTAATACTCTACAAGACGCTCATCCTACCCGTGCTTCTTTATGGCGCAGAAGCATGGACCCTATTAAGAACTGATGCAACTGCCTTGAGAGTATTCGAGAGAAAAGTCCAACGTAAGATCTTCGGTCCAGTGCGAGTTGGCGATGATTTTCGCATCCGATTCAACAGTGAGCTGTATGAGCTCCTCAACGATATAGACGTTGTACAGCGTATTAATATCCAGCGGCTGCGTTGGCTCGGTCATGTCGTTTGAATGGAGAAGGATGCTTTGGCGAGACGGGTATTTGTTGCGGGGATCTGGACGACCTTGTATCCGTTGGAAGGATCAAATCGAGGAAGCCCTGTCATCGATTGGTGTGACCAATTGGCGTAGGCGCGCAATAAGCAGAGGCGCCTGGAAGGATGTGTTGCGGCAGGCCGAAATCCGTTAATCGGGTTGTTATGGCCAATTAACTAACATAAATAAATGGATCTGATAGTATGAGTTCTTTGAAATTCGATTTACGTCGCCTTTTTCCAGAACATTCTACGACGTAAATCAAGGGAATACTGTACGAGCATGCAAAGAGCAAAGCGATTAAATGCATTTCCGCTACGGACAGAATAAATAAAAATTTTAAGTGATTCCATATAGGTCCCCTAACCCCTCCCCACTCACCTTCAAACACCTGCAATGGAGCACACATAGAGTAGCACCTTTTCAAAAAAGGAAAGGTCACCAGATTTATGAATGCCTTGTTAAAGAATTGATTAAGAAAAAATACTTTGTATTAAAATTAATTCTTAATTAACACACAAGGCAGCAGTTCTCTATCTTTTCTTCTTTTATTTTCTACTCAAAAAAAAAACAAAAAAAAATTAAAAAGAAGGTAAGTACTCGAGTAATATTTTGTTATCAATTGTCTTTTGTTTTTTTTAGTGTTGTTGTTGTTGCTGCTACAATTATCAATTGTCTTTGAATATTTTATTTTAAAACAAATATTTAACGATGCGGATTTCAAAATTAATTTTTTCAAAATATTTTCTATTGATTTTCTAATGGGGGTGTGAGTGTTTGTTTGCTACTAGGTAAGTAGTGGCGCCGAAATAATTTTTTCTTCATTGATAGAGAGCTAAGTACTGAACCACAGAAAGAAAAACAAAACAAAACAAAAAAATTTGATAATTTGATTTGGTCATCAACTCTAATTTGTTGTAATTTGAATGGAAACAAGTCAATAATTTATAATTTATATACATTGAACTTTGTAATCCAATGCAAGGGCACATGGGGTTACATGATTACAATCGGTCATTCTGGCATTCCTAAAGGCATACAACAAAATCCAACAAATCAACAATTGTTCATTAATTTTCTGATCAGTTGCAGCAAATATTCAATATTTTTATGCATTCCATACCTCCTTTTTTGGTATTTTCTAAGCATATACAGTGGCCAGCAAAAGTCTTAATACGGCAATATGTTTTGACAAGAAAAGAGTCCCCACAGGCTTAATACTCTTCCACAAAGTCCCGAATTAACTTCAAGGGAGCATTTAGGAGATCATTTGAAGGAACGGTTACATAATCACTCAACCTCAAACAAAAGTCAACCGAAAAACTTGCCCATGGTGCCACCAGGAAAACATTAAACAAAACATGAACATTCAATTTCAAATGGGTTAAAGGAAGCTTTGGACCTTAAGGGATATTCTATTAAAGAGAAGAAATAAGCATACATACATACATAATTGGTCATTACCAACCCCTCAGTCAGGATTATTGACGAAGTTTCTCACCCAACTTCCATGAGAGTTAAGATCTACCGTTTAAAGACGACTTTGAACGACAGATTTTGTCGGGAAACTTTTCATGGCAATTTTATTTACTCTCAGAGATTTTGCCAGAAATCTGTTGAGCGGAAATCGCCGAAGAAATACTTTTTTATGTCTAATATGCCAACGCATATTTCCGATGATTTCCGCATTCGATCTAACAGTGAGCTTTATGAGCTCCTCAACGAAATAGATGTTGTGCAGAGTATTAATATCCATCGGCTGCGCTGGCTCGGCCATGTCGTTCGAATGGAGGAGGATGCTCCGCCGAAACGGGTATTTGATGCGGGGATCTGCGGAAGTCGGCGAAGAGGACGACCTTGTATCCGTTGGAAGGAACAAGTCGAGGAAGCCCTGCCATCGATTGGTGTGACCAACTGGCGTAGGCGCGCAAGAAGCAGACGTGCGTGGAAAGATGTGTTACGGCAGGCCGAAATCCGTTAATCTGGTTGTTATGGTCAATTAAGTAAGTAAGTAAGATACAGAAAAATCATCCCAGGGAATTCAAAAATAACTTAAAAATAACTGCAAATCAAATATAAAGCTTAAGTAGGCTTTTAATGTACTAAAGTGAAGAAAATTATGAAAATTTTTAATTGCTAAAAATCGTCAAAATAAGTCCATAAATTGTCATGTCATCAAAATGACATTTTTGCAGCTGAAAATCGTCAAAACAACGATAAATCGTCAAATCTGGCTGCTATGATTCTATGCAAATCAAATATAAAGCTTAAGGAACCCTTTAATGTACTAAAGTAAAGAAAATTATGAACATTTTTAATTGCTAAAAATCATCAAAATAGGGCCATAAATCGTCATGTCCTCAAAATGACATTTTTAGAGCAGAAAATCGTCAAAACAACGATAAATCGTCAAATCTGGCTGCTATGATTCTATGTAAATCAAATATAAAGCTTAAGGAAGCCTTTAATGTACTAAAGTAAAGAAAATTATGAACATTTTTAATTGCTAAAAATCATCAAAATAGGGCCATAAATCGTCATGTCCTCAAAATGACATTTTTAGAGCAGAAAATCGTCAAAATAACGATAAATCGTCAAATCTGGCTGCTATGATTCTATGCAAATCAAATAATGCTTAAGGAAGCCTTTAATGTACTAAAGTAAAGAAAATTATGAAAATTTTTAATTGCTAAAAATCGTCAAAATAAGGCCATAAATCGTCAGGTCGTCAAAATGACATTTTTAGAGCAGAAAATCGACAAAATGACAATAAATCGTCAAATCTGGCAGCTTATAAAGCTTAAGGAAGCCTTTAATGTACTAAAGTAAAGAAAATTAGGAAAATTTTTAATTGCTAAAAATCGTTAAAATAAGGCCATAAATCGTCAAATCGTCAAAATGACATTTTTGCAGCTGAAAATCGTCAAAATGACGACAAAGGACTCTAGTAAATTAAAACCATTCTGTTTTGAATATTTCTCTCTATGTTTATGTTGATGATTTTACTTTCATTCATTATTTCATTTTTTTTTTGTCATAAGGCCTAATGCAAGATATTTTTCTCCTTAAGCGTAGCATACGTTTGGCGTACGTCAATGCAGGCAACTATCAAAATGTCTTTAAGATCATCGAATCAATATTAAAAAAGATTCTCCATTTTCTTCCTTTCCTTTTCTTATTTTCGTTTTTCTTATTAAGAAAATATAAAAACGAAAACCAGAACCCAAACCCTCTATAAATCCTTGATAAACCAAATAGAACGTGCTACTAACGCAACAAGAAACACGCGTTCTAAACGTAACGCGGCTAAAAAAATTAAATTCCCTTCATTTGATATAAACATGAGACAGTTTTTATATAAAAAAAGTTCAAAAAAAAAAATTCATTCCCCTATTATAAAGGATCAGCAGCAGGATCTTTTTATTCGTGACTCTGACTCTCTCTCTCTCTCTCTTTCTACGAAAAAAAATTGTTTTTTAGCGTGTGTTTCGTTTTGATAAGGCAGCAAGCAGCATATGTTGTATGTTGCATGATGACGTTGATGATGCAGAGAGGATGCTGCCAAAGCCACAAAAGGTAAATCGTTTGTATTGAAAACGTTCGAATGAAATAAAACACGATTTATAGGTAAACAGCCGTATATACTCGTATGTGTTATGTCAAGGAATCACCCTTATTTAGGCCCCCATTTTTTCTCTTCCAATCATCATGAATATTAGAGAAGCAAAAAATGATGAATTTTTTTTGAAGAAATTTTTTACATTAAAAAACCAGGACGATTATGTAATATCCTTAGACACACACACAAACACACTCATGCACTCATACACTCCTTGTTCATTCATTCATTAATTCATTTACAATTCGTTTCGTTTTTTTTTATTCTTCTAATCACTTTCGATTTTTTTTTTCAAACTCGATTATCGATTGTTTTTCTTGGCGTTTTTGTTTTTTTCTGAATTGTTTACAGGATTTCAATTATTTTCGTTTGCTTGTTAAGTAGGAGAGCCCATACATAACCCGGCACACGTTTTAAGTTCAAACGGTTGGCGGCATGAACTTCCTTTTTTCTTTAAAAAGTGAAATTTTTTTTCCCATTTTTTTTAAGGATATTTAAGGATGTTGAGGTATTTGATTGCACCTTCATGTTGCATACACATCCTTAAAGGAATGTTTCTAGCGGATTTACATACATGCATAGGTGGATAGGTTTTACATGTGTTTTCGTCTTTTTAAGGATGTTTTTTTTAAAGGATGTTTTCCTTTTTTCTTTACAAAAAAAACAAAAAAACGAAAACAAATTTTAACAATGCATTCCTTTAAAAAAAATGAGAAAACTGTAATACAAGATTATTTTCTTTCTAATTAACGCAACGATGAATTGGAAACAAAATTAATGAATGACATCAAACACAGGTAATGATAAACTGGTTATAATGCAAATTTTAAGCGCCAAAGCAAGCTTACATAAGAATAAGACGATAATATTACGTCAAGTCCTTATTCGCAATTATCGTTAGGGTGAGATTTGTAATCGAGTTAACGTGCCTTTTAATTTTAATATGCAATCAGAATACCTTGAAGTCGCCGTGGTCTAGTGGGTAGTGTGTTGGCTTATTAGATAAAAGGCCCGGGTTCGAATCCCAGGTCAGACATCAAAACGAAAACATTGTCTTCGGAGACTTCACTTTCAGCATGGCTTTACGTCTAATAAGCTAACAAACTACCTCCTCGACCACGCCGACTCCAGAAAGTATTGAAAGGTTTTGTTAAAAAAAGATTTTGATCTGCTTTAATGGTCGGAATGGAGTGTCGATTACAAATCCAACGAAAAGTTTCAATACTTTCATGGATGGCAAACAGTTTCGTTATTCTACTTCTAGTATCGATTGCAAAACCCATTGAAAATTTATGGAATGTCCTTTGCCGTTAAAATGATTTTAAACCTAATCGATATAATAGAGAAAATCAAGGGTTTTATTTACATATTGAATTTTGATCTTTCAAAAGCATGTTAACTCTATTACAAGTCTAACCCTGACTTGACGTATATACTCGTCTTATTCTAATATAAGCTGCTTTGGCGCTTAAAATTATGCATTAGAATCAGGCTTAGCATAACATGTGTTTGATGTCATTCATTAATTTTGTTTCCAAATCATCGTAACGTTAATTAGAAAGAAAATAATCTTGTATTCTTCAGAATATATCGACGCATCCGTTCTATAACATTCTAAGTCGAAAAACTGTGTTTTAAGTTATGAGCTCTCAAAGTTCTCACGCGCCAAGTGTAAAGACCTTAAATCTAAATATCTTCCAGAACTCCAAATATTTTGCCAAATTCATGTTGTGATGTTAATGAAGCACTCACACGTCATTAAACTGTGGATCCTGCCAATCATGTATAAAAATTAACACACACCATATGGGTTTTGTAAGATGATGGGTTGTAATCCTAATTGAAAGGTTGTAATATATAATTTATGCTAAGTAAGTAAATTGCCGAAAATGGAATCTGTAGAACACCTTTTATGCGAGCGCCTTGTGTTTCAAAGCAGATGTCTTCGGTTTTTTGTGTGAAAGAACGCCTGAAGATCTGGTCATCGTAGCGAATATGCCACTAAGGGAATTGGGTGGTTTCATGTAAGGTTCGGGGTGGTTCAAATTTCGCACTCAGTGATACCATGGGCTATATGATTTGACGGTTTTTTTTTTCTAATATACGACGATTTTGTACTTTATCTATCTGGCAGCAATGGTTGAAATCTTTTTCAAAACTTCAAGGATTTGGAAATTCCTTGACATAAATTCCAAAAATCGCAACATTTTTCAACAATATAACGAAGCTGTCTTTCAGCCCTGAAAGTATTGAACATATTTACGTAATTGGTCATTACAACTCTTTAGCCAGACTTACAACCTAGCTTCTCACACCACTTATGTATTAATTTTATACACGTGTGCTGACGGGACCTGCAGTTTAAAGTCGACTTTTAATGACAGATTTTTTTTAGAAACTTTTCATGGCAATTTTATTTTCTCTCGAGAGTTTTTGCCAGAAATCTACTGAGAGGAAATCGCCGTAGAAATACTTTTTTTCATATTTCGTTTTGATGTCTGTATCCAGTACCCTTCAAGCAGTATGTGTGTGTAAAATAGTTTAGATTAGAGTTAGATATACCTCCTCATCCTAAGCAACAAACTTTTATGATAGCCTGATCTGGGTCAGGGGAAATATTCAGGAGATCTTATGCATTTCTTGACACTCTTCACGAGATCATAAGTAACTTACTAGAGAGGGGAGCCATAGAACCTATTATATTAAAATGACTATGACGATCGATCTGGTGTACTCAGAAACGCAACAATAAGGGTCATCACAACTACGAAGTGCTTACAGGATGGTGAGTTTTTACCACTAAAGTGGAGCATGATTGTGGATGAACTACTTACAATTACTGCCAAGGACGCTCAGATGATTTAGTCAATATTTCTTGATTCTCTGCCACATCATTTGAGATCGTAAGCCGTTGCAGCATAACCGAGAGGGCATGACTGAGAATATACACACGATAGTGCAGACCAAATCTTTGCAGACTATGGTTGGATTGTTGGAAGACAAGTGTGATATGAAAATGCTTACAGGGTGTTGTGTTTTCACCACTGAAATAAAGCATGATAATGGATGAACTATTGTCAATGATTGCCAATGATATGCACATGACTCTCGACTACATTATTTGAGATTGGAAGTCGTTGGAGCCTGACCATGTGTCTGAGAATAAACACATGGTAGTGACCTTGAAGATTAGTGGCACACTTCTGTCCTTAAATCGTATGAACATCCATCACACAATAGCAATCCTTACTGGCCATTGTCCTTTAGAAAGGCATGCCGAAAGACTCAGCATTCCCACTAATAACTCCTGCAGCAGTTGCAGGTCTGTGGAGAAGGAAGAGACTGTCTTTCGCTCGCTTTTATCACGGAGAGAAATCGCTAACCTAGCTCTCTAAAATAAGATTATACTAGGATGGATTTAGGATTGTTTTTTAGTGAATACTTGACCCCCGATTAGAATTAATTATGACATAATAATGGGCCTCAATATTGACTTAAGTTGCATTACTTTCTTCGACGAGTTTCGCCACCTAACCTAACCAAATCTAGTGAAACCCAATTCTTTGGAAACTATGGTTGGGTTAAATGGGAAACAAGTCTAATGTAAAATTTATTGGAGAAATACATTAAATTCTCTTGGATATTTGTGTTCACAAACACGACAATTTTGTTTTTTAATTCGGAAATGGTCCTCATCGACGAAAATGAATTGTCAATGAAAATTAGCGCATGTTTCGCGACTCATTCAGCGTGCAAGTATAATCACAAATTCAAAAATTTTTTTTTTTGTTCATGTATGCCTTCAGAGCTTATTTAGCGAAGACACATAACGTTGTCTAGGGTTGTGCATGAACTTTCCTCTCAGCAGTGTTGTGGCAACAACTCTGGGAATAAATGGAACAAAATTGACCTAAAAAGTTTTTCAATAATCTCAATAAATCTTCAAGTTGACGTTATGTTGCAGATCCGGCCACTCATGGATAAAATTAACACAAACCACATGGGTGGTGTAAGAAGATGGGTTGTCATCCTGACTGAAAGGTTGTAATGACGAATTATGTTAAGTTTTTGCGAGTGCCTTGCATTTCAAAGCAGATGTCATCGGTTTTTTGGGTCACAGAACGTTTGAAGATCTCGTCATCGTAGCGAATATGCCACTAAGGGAACTGGCTGATCCGTTCTGGAGTTCGAGGTGGTTCAAACTTCACACTGAGTGATGTCAAGGGCTCCACGTTAACTTACCTGTAAATGGCAAGCTATCCGCTAACCTAACCTAGCCTAAGTAATTTGACAGATGTATTGTAGCTTCAATAAGATTGTCAAACTTTAAAAGGATCTATGGGACGACTTTACAGGAGTAACATGAATAAATTAAATAGGAAACAAATTAACAAATTAAGTGCGGCCGAACGATTATCAATTATAACGAACTGATTATGTTTTTTCCCCTGTAAAATATAAAACATTTCAATTCAAATCAATCTAGTATAAAAAATTCTCATGTCACGGCGTTAGTGGTTAAACTCCTCCGAAATGGATCGACCGAATTTCATGAAATTTTTTGTGTATATCGGGTAGGTCAGGGAATCGGACAACATCTATTTTACATAGCCCTAAATGTTAAGAGGGCGTGGCAAATCGTTAAAATTGAATATTTAGGTACATATTGATCGTAGGCAAGTAAAATTTAGTGTGGGTTAGTTCGTAGAGCCGATATCGACTATGTCACCAAAAAGTGGGCGTGTCAACCCTCCCCCTTCAAGTGATGCCTATAACTCTTAAGCTACTGAGGATATTTTAACCATTCTTTTTTTAGATGGTTTAAAAAAATTCGATATAGCAAAAAGTAGGCGTGACAAAGCTTTAAAATTTAATATTCAGGAACATAGTGCAATTTGGTGGGCAAGTTCGTAGGGTCTATATCGACAAACTCACCAAAAATGGGCGTGTCAACCCTCCCCCTTCAAGTGATCTTTATAACTCTTAAACTACTGAACCGATTTCAACCATTTTTTTATTCGAAAGCATATCTGGTTTATATGGCTTAAAACAAATTCAATATAGTAAAAAGTAGGCGTGGCAAAGCTTTAAAATTGAATATTTAGGGATATAGTGGTCGTAAATGAATGAAATTTGGTGAGGAAGTTCATAGAGTCAATATCGATAAACTCACAAAAAATGGGCATGAAAATCATCCCCTTTTAAGAGATACCTATGAGTAGGCTATTTGGATGGTTTATAACAACATATGGTCACATATAACTTGTATATATGCCCGTTAGTTTTTGTTTTGGACCGAGTTCAACAATTACAACTTCGTCAGGGCTTTATGCAGCGTATTACAATAAATATATAATGTGACCTGTTTTGGGCAATAAAAAGAATCGAATTATTGGCGGAGACGAAGTTACGCCGGGTCAGCTAGTTGAAATATAAAAAAACCTATGAAAACTCATTTTTTTCCTTCAAATATGGTCTATTAAGGTGAAACATTGAAGGTAAAAATATTTTCATATCATTTTTTCTCGCATATTTTATTACGGCATCGTTTTTTTTTATACCTAACGTGTGTAAATTAAGAGAACGGCGGAAGTAATTAAATCAAAAAGTAAAAAAAATTTTATTTCTTAAAAATATAATAACAACTCTAGGCTTATGGTAATGTAATCGCTTAGCCTCTCTAATAATCGCTATCCACTTGATTACCTGATTGCTTGCAATCCAACAAACAATTCTAAGAACTTATAGATCGCTTCGTTTACAAAAAAATATCAAGTTTTTTAATCCGTCCTTTAATCCTTTACATTACCTTTCGTACCATCTTAGGTACCCGTTAAGTACATTATTTCCTGTTTTCTTTTGCTGCTTGCCATAGAAATCAATTAAAAAATTCTTTTTTTTAAAGGATTCTCTAGAAACTAAAAAATACAAAGGACCCGTATAAATAAGATTATAAAATCCTTTTACCCTTGTGTTTTCTATAGAAAACTTTTCGATAAACACAGTTTTCTATTGAAAACTTTTCGATAACATTAATTTTCTATACACAACTTTTCGATAATATTAGCTTTCTATAGAAAACTTTTCGATAACATTAATATCTATAGAAAACTTTTAGACAACATTAGCTTTCTATAGAAAACTTTTCGATAACATTAGCTTTCTATAGAAAACTTTTCGATAACATTAGTTTTCTATAGAAAATTTTTCGATAACATTAGTTTTCTATAGAAAAGTTTTCGATAACAATAGTTTTCTATAGAAAACTTTTCGATAACATTAGTTTTCTATAGAAAACTTTTCGATAAGCACAGTTTTCTATAAAAAAACTTTTCGATAAACACTGTTTTGAATAGAAAACTTTTCGATAAACACTGTTTTCTATAGAAAACTTTACGATAAACACTGTTTTCTATAGAAAATTTGTCGATAAACACAGTTTTATATAGAAAATTTGTCGATAAACACAGTTTTCTATAGAAAATTTGTCGATAAACACAGTTTTCTATAGAAAATTTGTCGATAAACACAGTTTTCTATAGAAAATTTGTCGATAAACACAGTTTTCTATAGAAAATTTGTCGATAAACACAGTTTTCTATAGAAAATTTGTCGACAAAAATGCCTATAGAAAATTTGTCGATAATGATTTCTATAGAAAAATTTTCGATAACAATTTCTATATAAAATTAGTCGATAACAATCCTAATGTTGTAAGCTACGGCTCGAATAGCAGTTGACTCACCCCTTTAAATCATATTGTAAGCTCTTGCTCCAAAATACGAAATTATTTGCTTAGTATGATGGGATCTCAATAGGTTAATGACATCGCGATATCATTATCGACTTTCTCTGAAAAGTCTTTTGGCAAAGACGCTGCGAATAAATTAAATTGCTTTGTAAAATGCCGCAAGTCTACTAAAATATATGTCAGAACTTTAGACCCTGCTACTCATTGATAAAATTAATACCGATAATATAGGTGGTGCGAGAAGATAGGTTGCTAAACAGATTGGTTGCCTTATTTTAAAACTACTGAGTCCAGCAAATCAAGGATATCATGAAAATCAAGGAACTACTTGAGTTCGAAAGTTCACACTCTAACAAGAATTCTAAAAGGACTCAAGACTTTTGGCAGTTTCGCTTACATGCTTGATTTGCCAGACTAGGATTATTGCATGAAGTTGCCAGTGGGTAGAAGTAACGGAGTCGATACAATAACTGTTATGTGAGTGCCCTGCACTTCAAACCAGAGGTGATTGGATTTTGGGTGACAGAACGTTTGAATATCTGATTATGGTGATGAATGTGCTACTAAGGGAACTGATAGGTTTAATCTGAATGCCGTGAAAGTATAGAGATATCACTAACGAATCATGACAAGGGGACTTAGTTTAAATTGGGTAACAGATTGAAGTCGCCATAGTCTAGTAGGTAGTGTGACGTAAGACCACGATTCAAGCTTCATATTTCTTCCGTGACTTTCTCTCATCAGATTTCTGGCAAAAACTTTGAAAGCAAATAAAATTATCATGAAAAATTTCTCAAAGTTCCGTTACTCAAGTATAAAATTAACACCCACAACATAAGTGGTGTGAGAAGCTAGGGCCATAATCCTAACTGAAGGGTTGTAATTACGAATTACGTATGTATGTATGGGTAACACATTGAGTGCATTTATCTGTGGATAGCAAGCTGTCCGTTAACCTTAGCTAACCTGCCTAATAGAATTCAAAGAGACTGTACTTTTATGTTAGCACTCAGACTGTATCAAAAATATAGTAAAAATGTTTGCATATATGCATACATACACACATACATACGTTGTTATTTAAATGGTTTTTGTGAATAAAATTTATGATGTTTCACTACTTTTTTATTTCTTTTCATTTTTCATTTTGATCGCGTTTAAATATGTCAACTCAATATTAAATTGCATTCATTATCTGTCCTAAATTTTGTGGACACTTTGTTTCATTATGCTTTTATTATGTTTCTATGTCAAAATCATATTGAAGACAACAACAAAATCTAGTGATAAGACCGCTTAAATGATTTCTATTTTAAATTGAAATTAAAAAAATTTTTGTTTTTATTTTTAAAAAAAATTTTTGTTGGTAATGAAAGTATTGACCCTCTAATAAAAATAACCTTGAATTTATTAAAGAAATATATAGTCGTACTTAATGGACTTTTGTTTCAAAACATTTCATGATTTTTTTTGTTGTTGTTGTTGTTGTTGTTTGCAGCATAAAATATTTTCCAAAGATTTTAAAAATAATTTTTTTTTTGGAAAAAATTTAATCAAATCCTTAAAATCATTTAAAAATAGTTTTAAAATGCTAAAGAAAACACTGCCATCTATTCGGATTAGATTGCAGTAAAGAGATTTTTATTATTTAAGAAAATAGATTTTAAAAGAGCTGCCAGTTAAACTCTTTTTCATTAAGCTTTAAAAGAGGTTTTTAATACAAGAAAAAATCCCAGGAGTTTAAAAACTCATTAGCCATTAGCATTAGCGTCTAAAAGGGTTACCAGGTATACAAGTAGTACAAACACACAACATCTCTTATCTCAAGTTGTTGTTGTTGTGGTTGTTTAAACAAGCGTCTGCCACCTCAAGTGATTTAATGTTTTATAATCCCGGCTTAATGAGCTATTAAGCATGCTAAGCCTTCTTTGTGGTTTTGTGTTGAGTCTTTGGCTACATATTCTGTGTGACAGTTCGCGTATTTAAATTTTTATGAATTCGGCTTAAAATTCTTAATCCTGGTTTAAAACCTATTTGTGGTTTCTTTCCTTTAAAGCTTGTATGGCTCACAGTGAATTTTTATTAGCAAAATCAATGGAAATTGTCTTGGAAAATCCAAAGTATGCAACAAAGTATGGCAGTCGTATGTAAGAGAAGGAATTAACAGCTATAAAGGCTTAGATTTAAAAACCTGCTTGCTGTAGCGAATTTTGTTTAAAGGATTACGAAAAATTTTAAAAAATACCATTCATTCGAGGCCAAAAAATTTAATCTTCATGTGTATGCCAACACATCTTTTTTTTACCAAATTTCGATTAGTATCGTATCAGTAACATTTCTAATGTTATATGCCAACAATTAGTAATTGAAAATATTTCGATAACAACTATCAATTAAATATTTTCTAATTATAATTCAATAAAAAAAATTATTTGTTATATTTTCTATATAAAATATTCGATAATAACAATTTTATTTATAAAACTTTTCGATAATAATAGTACTTAATAGTAAAGTTTTCGATAGCAATAGGTTTCTAAATAAAACTTTTCGATAACAATAGTTTTCTACAGAAAACTTTTCGATAACAATACTTTTCTTTAGAAATGCGTTCGATAATTATTATTTCTTTATAGTAAACATTTCGATAATAAAAGTTTTCTGTAGAAATCTTTTCGATACCAATAGTTTTCTAAAGACAGCTTTTCGATGACAATAGCTTCCAATAGAAATCTTTTCGATAACAATAGTTTTCTATAGAAAACTTTTCAATAACAATAGTTTTCTAAAGAAAACTTTTCGATAACAATAGTTTTCGATAGGAAACTTTTCGATAACAATAGTTTTCGATAGGAAACTTTTCGATAACAATAGCTTCTTATCGAAAACTAATAGATAACAATGGTTTTCTTTGGAAGTCTTTTCGATAACAATAGTTTTCTATAGAAAACTTTTCGATAACAATAGTTTTCTATACAATACTTTTCGATAACAATAGTTTTCTATACAATACTTTTCGATAAAAATAATTTTTTTTTAGAAAACTTTTCGATAACAACATTTTTCTATAGAAAAATATTGGATTATAATAGTTTCCAATAGAAAAATTTTCGATAACAATAGTTCCTAATAGAAAAATTTTAGATAACAATTGTTTCTAATAGAAAAATTTTCGATAATAATAGTTTCTAACAATAACAATAGTTTTCTAAAGAAAGCTGTTCGATAACTATAATTTTCTATAGAAAACCTATCGATAACAATAGTTTTCTTTAGAATACTGTTCGTTAACAATAGTTTTCTTTAGAATACTTTTGGTTAACAATAGTTTTCTTTAGAATACTTTTCATTAACAAAAGTTTTCTTTAAAAATACTTTCGATAACCATCTGTAGAGAACTTTTCTATAACAACTGTTTTCTGTAGAAAACTTTTCGATAACAACAGTTTTCTGTAGAAAACTTTTCGATGACAACTGTTTTCTGTAGAAAACTTTTCGATAACAACTGTTTTCTATAGAGAACTTTTCGATAACAATTGTTTTCTGTAGAGAACTTTTCGATAACAATTGTTTTCTGTAGAGAACTTTTCGATAACAATAGTTTTCTGTAGAAAACTTTTCGATAACAACTGTTTTCTGTAGAAAACTTTTCGATAACAACAGTTTTGTGTAGGAAACTTTTCGATAACAATAGTTTTCTGTAGGAAACTTTTCGATAACAACTGGTTTCTGTAGAAAACTTTTCGATAACAACTGTTTTCTGGAGAAAACTTTTCGATAAAGCAGTTTTCTATAGAAAATTTGTTGATAACAATTTCTACAGAAAATTTGTCCCGTCACTTACGACAAATTTTCTATAGAAAATTTCATATTATTAATAAATAATAAAAAATTGTTTCTTAAAATGTAAACAAAATAAACAGGAACAGGAAAAGTTGTATCTCTCGGGACGAACAATCAAAAAGGGATTAAATGCAAACAAACGGCTTCGGTTTCGTTACATAAAAAAAAATAAATTAATGAAATAAACGAAATAATCTTGAAACAGTCTCGAAATTGTTGAGAACAATTACTGGGGAGTTTTATTTTAAGAAAGCAACCCTCTTCCTTATTTATTTTTTTTGTAAATACTTATGATCTTGTCACAGAATATTTATTTTTAATAGAATCATCATTAAAAGTACATATTTATTGCAGTTCCTGCCTTTTTGTTTTCGATGACTTTCTATTTTTTATTTTATTTTGAATTTTGTTTTTTATTATCAAATATTTTGTATAATCCCCTGAACAGTCTAGGCATTATCATCATTAACACTATTTGGCAATTATTGTTTTTTTACTATTTTTTTATTGTTGTTGTTGGGCTTATCGCCAAATCAGATCATCAAAAATCTCAACATTTTGCCCACAATGTTTGATGGTCTGTAATAAATTATTTTCTTTTTTTTGTTTTTGTTCATGTTCACATATTCAACAAATAAATATTGAAACTGTGGTAAAAGGAGTACGTTTTGCTTTTTTTATTTGTCAAAATGTTTCTCTTTGATGATGCGCACGAGTGTTACAAATTGTTAAAAAATTGTTATTGTGATCGTGTAATCATTTTTATTGTTGGCAACAACCCGATCGATCATTACAAAGGGATTTACAACCCTTAAAAGCAAAAGAGCACTTCAAGTGTGCTAACAAATGATTTTGTGCGCTACTGCGCCGCAAACACACTTCAAACTCATGCGTAACCCAGTTTTTTATTTTCTTTATTTGCAGAAGAGTTAAATATTGAGAGATGTTTCCTTTCTCTGCTTTTATTTATTTTGGTTTTTTTTTATTATTATTTGAGGAGCAAGTTTTTCAAGGATTTCATGTTGGATTTTTTCTTTTGTTTGCATTCGTACACTAGTTTTCTATAGAAATCTTGTCGATAAGAATAGTTTTTATTTTATAGAAATCTTTTCGATAACATTGGATTTATACAGAAAACTTTTCGATAGCACTAGTTTTCTATAGAAAACTTTTCGATAACAATAATTTTATATAGAAAACTTATCGATGGCAATAGTGTCTAATATAATAGTTTTTGTTAACAAAAGTTTCCTACGGAAAACTTTTCCATAAGAATAGTTTTGTACAGAAATATTCTCGATAACATTAGATTTATAGAAAATACTTTTCGATAGCACTAGTTTTCTATAGAAATATTTTCGATAACATTACTTTTACACAGAAAACTTTTCGATAGCACTAGTTTTCTATATAAAAATATTTCGATAATGCCAATAGTTTCTAATAGAAAACTTTTTGTTACCAATAGTTTCCTACAGAAAACTTTTCGATAGCACTAGTTTTCTTTAGAAATCTCTTCGATAACATTAGATTTATACAGAAAACTTTTCGATGAGACTAGTTTTCTATAGAAAACTTTTCGATAACAATAGTTTTCTATAGAAATATTTTCGATAACATTAGTTTTATACAGAAAAATTTTCGATAACAATAGTTCTCTATAGAAATGTTTTCGATAACAGCAGTTTCTTATGGAAAACTTATCGATAAAAATTGTTTTCTATAGAAAACTTTTCGATAACATTAGTTTTATACAGAAAACTTTTCAATAACACTAGATTCCTATAGAAAACTATTTATATAAAAATATTTTTATATAGAAAACTTTTTGTTAACAATAGTTTCCTACAGAAAACTTTTCGATGACAATAGTTTTCTACAGAAATATTTTCGATGACATTAGTTTTATACAGAAAACTTTTCGATAACAACAGTTCACTATTGAAATCTTTACGATAACAGCAGTTTCCTATAGAAAACTTATCGATAAAAATTGTTTTCTATAGAAAACTTTTCGAATACAATGATTTTTTACAGGATCATTTTGATTACAATAGTTTTCTATAGAAAATTTTTCGATAACAATGCTTTTCTATAGAAAACTAATCGATAACAATGGTTTTCTATGGAAATCTTTTCGAAAACAATAGCTTTCTATTGAAAACTTACCGACAACATTACTTTGCTATAAAAAATTTCCCGATGACAATAGTTTCCTAAGGAAAACTTATCGATAATAATAGTTTCCTAAAGAAAACTTATCGATAACAATAGTTTCCTAACGAAAACTTATCGGTAACAATAGTATCCTATAGAAAACTTATCGATAACAATAGTTTCCTAAAGAAAACTTATCGATAACAATGGTTTTCTATAGAAAACTTTTCGAAAACAATAGCTTTCTATATTAAACTTACCGATAACAATAGTTTCCTAAAGAATTTTTTTTTTTTATCAAATTGTCTTTAGTCTGAGAAATTTTTATCTTTAACTCACTGTTTCTGTAATTAAAGCAAATTTTTTTCGATCGCACGAAGTCATTTGTCTTACAAAAATACGGAATAAGTTTAGGTTACTTTGACGTAGGCTTAGGATATGATGTACGAAATCGAAATATGTAGGGTGTAGATGAACCCAATCAAATGAGAAAGATTACAAGATTTCTAATTGACATAAAATTATGCCACAAACATTAAAACCAATTTAAATATGGTATTAGTCATCTGGTAAAATAAGTCATGAATTATGTGCACATAATTGGACCAAGAAATATAGACACTTTTAAAAGCATTTATCGATGACTTCCTTTACCGATTAGTTACATTTATTTTACATTTCTTGGCCACAATTAAACATTTTAAGGTTTTAATTTTTTTTTTCTCTTTCCTATTAAGGTTTTTAACATAAACTGATAAAAATGAAGACTCTTTTAACCTATGGAACTAAATAAATAAAAAATTGTCAGATTAATTGAGAACTAATTGAAGGCATACTTTTGGCGTGCGTCATATCCTCAAAAAAACGAAAAAAAAAACAAGCACGGAAGTATCCTTAATTCGGAATGACACAAAAATTAAGAAGGAAAAAATAAAGAAAATGCATTCAAAATAATTTTTTAGGTAAAAAATGAAATAGGCGTGAGGGAAATAAACGTGCATTCAAACAATTTTAAGGAAATCATTACTAGGATCAACCCTTTTAACCAGAAAAACGTGAAACAGCAGAGGCAGTAACCATAAAAAATACTTAAAAAAAATTCCTTTAAAAAAAATGCTAAAAAAGCAATAAAAAAACACGTAAAACTCCGTCTTTTTTTTGAATAATTTTTGTTAAAAAACAAATGTTTTTAAAAAAAAAGAAGAAAATTTCTTTCAATTTCTCCAGAATATGTTTTAGTTTTGTGTTTTGACTTTTTAATGATCGTGCTATAGTCTCCCGTAGAGTTTTTAAAGGCAAGGACACTCTACAAAAACGAAAGACAGGAGATAAATTAGTTTAAAATTCAATCCCGGTAAAAAGGACTCTTTAACCCTCATAAACATTTTGCATATCGGACGTTGACAATAGCATTTGTCTTCTGCTTGCTTAGAATGCAAGAGAACAAACAAAACAAAGACTGCGTACATGGTATTGGACTGACTCTCTGGCTGACTTGATTTGACCGTTAAAACGTTAACAATTCATTGCATTTTGAAGGGACACCCTTTTGTTATTGAATTGTTTAACGAATGAACGTAGAACGTACATTAGAATGCAAGTCAAGGCAATTATTTTCAATGATGCATGATGCACTTTAAAGAAAAAGGGAAAGGATCGCTAAAATGGACAAAAGGACAATAGCATTTTAACGAGACCTAGACTGGCCTCTATATTTCGTCTAATATTACGTAAAATTCCTCATTTGGTTTTTTGTCTTCCTCTTGGTCTTCTTCTTTTCTTTTTTCTCTATTTTTGCAAAAATTTTGTTCGCTTCAATATGTTTCTTGTGAAATTTGCCTAGAAATCTTTTTTCTTTTTTGTTTTGTTTGTTCTTTACTTTTATGAAACAAAATTTCCATGAGAGAGAAAAAGAAAAATTTTTACGTAAAAAGGGATTCAAAATTGCATTGTTATCGATTGTTTTACGTTTTATTTGAATAACTTTAGGCCGTTAATAAAACTAAATGGCAATATGGTCTTAGTACATGACTACGTTACATAAATACTCTTAAAAATGCATACAAATTTTAAAAATGTTTTAACAAAAAAAGTATTCCTACAGAAAATGTTTCATATAGAAAGTTGAAATCGTTACCCAGAGGCAGTTTATCGTTAACAACAATTTATCGAAACAAACTGAAAATTTTTTGATAACAATAATGCTTTATGTGTTCCCCAATATTTATAATTTTTTATAATAATTTATAGCTTAAATATAGCTTAAATGTCTTTCGATAATTATAAATTTGTATATGAAAATTTTCGATAACAAGTATTTCCTATAAAAACGTTGTAATGACAACAATTTCTATAGAAAATTATTGAGATATATAAAAAGTTTCTTTAGAAAATCATTGTTATCGAAAAATTTTCTACAGATCCTAATTGTAAATGAACAAATTTCCTTATAAACATTTCGATTGTTAATCCAAAAAATTCTAATAAACAAAATTTTCTTTAGAACGTTGTTCAAAACTTTGGAAAGAAAATTATTGTTATCGAAGAATTTTCGATAGAAAAGTATTGTTAACGAAAAATTTTCGATAGAAAAGTATTGTTATCGAAAAATTTTCAACAGTAAATTATTGTTATTGCAACTGTTTCGAAAGAAAATTATAATTATAGAAAATTCTTTTGTTGAAAATCATTGTTTTTGAAAAAATTTCGATAGGAAATTATAGTTATCGAAAAAGTTTCATTAGGAAATTATTGTTATCGAAAAAATCTCAATAGGAAATTTTTGCTATCACAATACTTTTGAAATAAAATTATAGTTATCAAAAAATTGTTTACAGACTATCATTGTTAGGGGAAAACATTTGATAGATAAGTAATGGTTATGGAAAAATTGTCTATAGGAAATTTTTGTTATCGCAACACTCCCATCTTCCATGTAGTCAGTACTGGCAATCCTATCGGCAATTCGTAGTGAAGTCAATAAAGTGTCTCTTGCTTGACACAGTGACGAAAGTATGTTCATTTGACTGAAAAAATATTTTAAATTGCTGGGTGCACGGTCCAAATGCAGTCCTATTTGTAATTACATGGTGATTGTAAAAAAAGGTAAAAACAATTCTACTTAATGAAAGCAAAATTCTTTAACAACATACATACATAATTGGTCATTACAAGCCTTTAGTCAGGATTATTGACCTAGTTTCGCACACCACTTACGTTGTGTGTGTTAATTTTATACAAGAGCGGCCGGGACCTATAGTTTAAAGTCGACTCCGAAGGACAGAATTTTTTTTGAAAAACTTTTCATGGCAATTTTATTTACTCCAGAGTTTTTGCCACAAATCTGCTGAGAGAAAATCGCGGAAAAAATATTCTTTGTTTTGAAGTCTAGCTTAGGGCTCGAAATCTGGCTTTACGTCTAATAAGCCAACACACTACCGAGTAGACTATGGCGACTTTTAGTATTTTTTTCCCCTTCTTCGAAATCTCCTGCTTAACACATTGTGGCTTTGTTTGTTTTAACGCTGGGTTAACACTAAGTCCAGCTTAATGTAAATCCATCTACACACGCACTTAAGCTGAAAGCAATTGGTTTGAGTCTTGGGTAATTTATGGGTGAATTAAATATAGCGCGGGTTTGCTTAAGCCAAACTAAACTAACCACAAAAACCATGGCTTTGAATAAATACGTTTAAGATGAGGAAGGAAAAAAAATGGAATTTTAATATTTTCTCTCAAATATTTTCTAAAATCCTTCAACATTTCTTTGTTAAAATTGAAAATTTTAATCCTTTTTCCCTGCAAGCAAATGTCTTGCTTACAAAAAAAAATTCAAAAATATTGAAAACCCTTTCCTAGCTTAGTTGCCTTATTACCAGGCTATGTTTATAATTAAAATTATGCTTAGAGCTGCCCACTTTCATTTCAACAATTGTCCACACATACACACCCACACACATGTTTAACTCACACTACTACTTAGTATGGTCGGGGATTAGCATGCATTTCCGTTCATTTAAAACCGAGTACATCCTACGCATTGCCTTAGTATGCCTGCAAATAGTTTTACTTGTGAAACACGGGATTAAAATCATTGTGAAGGATAACCAAATAAAGGAAGAAACGAAATTTATAAGAAAAACGAAGAATAGCAGAAAGACAGAATTCATGCTTAATGATGGAAACCAAAAAGTAGGTGTTCTGTTTACCATAACCTTTAACGTCCTATTATTTACGGCAGCAATTAGCTTTCCGTAGGCACATGAGATTTTTAAACGAATTTTTGCATTCTTTTTGCATTATTTTGTGCCAATAAACGTTTTGCCTTCGTTAATTGGAACAAACGTTATTGTCCTTAAGGATTCGCCGAATTTTTCGTAATTGCAAGCGTTTACAAAGAATGCACGCACATACCCCAGTGCGTTCATAAACAACGAAAATTATGAATTTTTTTTTCTTTTTTGTTGTCATAATTTTATAAGGAAACAACGTAGATTAAAAATTTTTCGCATGAAACATTTTTGATCTCATAAAAGCAAAAATCGTATCGTATCGTATCGTATCGTATCGTGTCATATAATTGTTTTTGCAAATTGTTTTCTTTTTTTTTTATGACCCTAAAAACATTTTAGGTTACATTTTCAATGTATGCTACGTTGCGGTAGCCTTGAGCCTATTAACAGAAAAATCATTTAAAACAACTCTGATTAGGAAACTGACTGTACACTGTATAGGGATTGTTTGCAAATGAATGTAGCCGAAATATTTTCATGCTATTTTTTTTACAATCCCGAGGGTTTCCTACAGTCCTGTGAGTTTCCTACCGTTCTCTGGCTTTCCTACAATCTTGTGGCTTTCCTACAGTCTTGAGGGTTTCCTACAGTCCTCAAGGTTTCCTACAGTCCTGTGGGTTTTCCTACAGTCCTGTGGGTTTCCTGAAGTCCTGTTTTTGTCCTACGGTCCTGTCTGTTTCCTACAGTCCTGTAGCTTTTCTATAGTCCTGTGACTTTCCTGCAGTCCTGTGGGTTTCCTACAGTCCTGTGGCTCTTGTACGGTCTTCAGGGTTTCCTACAGTGCTGTAGGTTTCCTAAAGTCTTGTGGCTGTCCTACGGTACTGTGAGTTTCCTACAGTCCCGGAGCTTTTCTATAGTCCTGTGACTTTTCTATACTCCTGGTGGATTACTACACTCCTTTGGTTTTCATACATTCCTGACGCTGTCCTACGGTCCTGTGGATTTCCTAAAGTCCTGTGACTGTTTTATAGTCCTGTGGGTTTGCTACAGTCCTGTGGGTTTCTTAAAGTCCTGTAGCCTTTTTACAGTCCTTTGGCTTTCCTACGATCCTGTGAGTTTCCTATCGTCATGTAGGTTTCCTACAGTCCTGTGGCTGTCCTACAGTCTTGTGGCTGTTCTGCAGTCCCTTCGCTTTTCTACAGTCCCTTCGCTTCCCAGCAGTCTTTTGGGTTTCCTATAGTCCTGTGGCTCTCATACGGTCCTTAGGGTTTCCTACAGTCCTGTGAGTTTCCTAAAGTCCTGTGGCTGTCCTATAGTCTTGTACGTTATCCTACAGCCCTGTGAGTTTCCTAAAGTCCTGTGGCTGTCCTATAGTCTTGTACGTTATCCTACAGCCCAGTGAGTTTCTTACCGTCCTGTGGGTTTCCTACAGTCCTCTGGCCTACCTACTGTTCTGTGAGTTTCCTACCGTCGTGTAAATCTCCTACCCTGCTGTGGGTGTCCTACGGTCCTGTAGGTTTTCTATAGTCCCATGGGTTTCCTACAGTCACAAAAAAGTCTCCTCCAATCCTGTTGTCTTGAACTGGTAGCTGATTATTTTCCAGTGTAAGCTTTTGACATATTTAGGGCTGCTCTAGTTCCAAGTACATGTTCTAGCGACTCGTTCTCCATATCCCAGAATCTTCATAACGGGCTCAAAGAGACTCACTTTCAGTACAAAACGTCTTTGAGTACAGAAATTCTTTGCCTTAAACTAGCAACTGATTATTGCCCCAGTATAAGCTTCTGAAATCTTTTCGGCTACTCAAGTCCCATGTATATATTCTGGTGACTCGTTCTTCTTATCCCAGAATCTTCATAATGGGCTTGAGTGATTCACTTTTAGTACAAAAGGTCTTTGAGTTTACAAAGCTTAGCTTGAAGTATTGTTAGTATCCTCAAGCTATTACTGTTTAACCTGATGCACGATTAAAATCTCTTGCCTTTATACCTTCGTAGCAAAGGCTTACATTGGTGAGACGCATTTCTACATGGGTTAGGTTAGTGTTGTAGATTTGATACCAAAAGTTCACTTGAGCACGTATGTATAGTGGCCCATTGTGCCGCCACAGGTGAACGCAGTCTCTGTACTAACCAAGTTTTTCCGAACCAAAAAAGGAAGATGTTGGCCGGGGCAAGGGCTGCACATTAAAGCACGACTACCACAGGATTTAAATCTCTTTCCTTTATACCTTCCCTGGCAGAAGTCGCCGTCGTCTAGTAGATAGTGTGTTGGCTTATTAACCTCACCTAAGGATTTTTGAATAGCGTCCACAGCACTTTTACCATCTGATAGACATGCAAGCATTCGAATTAACTCTCTCAGTACCAGGACTTCAGTATGGCATTTCATTTTAGCTTCTCGCTAGTCAGTGCTGTGTTGTATGTTGTAATAAATTTCATCACCTTATTTTAGTTTTGTCCGAACAGTCACGTCACGTCCATTACACGATCAGAATATGGCAAGCTACTGACACCATTTTCATTCGAGTAAAATCGAAAGTTTAGAAAGTGAGAAAACATGGTTCAAAACCCAGCTTAGGCAAAAAATTATTTCTTTTGGCGATTAGCACTCAGCAACCGTATACCAAAGAGTATAAAAACGTTTGAAATTGATATTTAACTGTAGACCCTGCTTCTTGCGGCCAAAGTTACGCACGACACAAAACGTGAGTGGTGTAAGAAAATTGGTTCTAATCCTGACTAAAGGGTTGTAATAACCAAGTACATAAAGGCTCCGATTTGAGTCGTTAATGGGGACTGGAGACGCAAATCGAATCAACTTTTTTTATACAAATGTATTGGAATTTAATTTTTTGGGACCAAGAATTCAAAATGAATGTAGGTCCCGCCACTCATGTATACAAATTAACGCACACAACACGAGTGGTGTGAGAAGCTAGGACGTTGTACAATGGGTCAATTCGATCTCCGGGTACTGTACTTGTCACAGTTGACAAGTACACGTCCTCTAACCTAACCTAACCTATGTACCATTTGGTAATACTCAATGCTGCAAGAAAAAATTAAATATCGTCACAATTCGAAATTCAAACGACGCAAGTTGGGATGCGAACAACGAGGCCGCATCGAGTCTGAAACGACGAAAGCTAAAATTGCAAAATTGAGTTTTCTCAATTTTTAAAAAGCGACGCAAATTGAAATGACACAAATCGGATCGATGAAAGTCGTGGCCCTAGTATACGTAAGTAAGTTAATCGATCCGCGACCTTTGAACACAACATGTTGTGTTCCGAACATGTCGTCGAACATTGTGAGATGTTGTATTGCAAGAGATATAAGGAACCGTTATGTCTTGTCAAGAACTTTTGTACGAATTACGACAGCAGACAAATATAAATCAAATAAGTTTCCTTCCAGCTATGCGTGACAGAGTTTGATGCAGCTTCATATTGACTTTTACGATTTGAAGCCTCTTATGTTTCTTGTAAAATTCTTGTAACTTTAAAGTAATGGCTCGAGAGTTATGGGCAACAAATTTTTAACCAACTTCATATTAATCTCGTCTGTTTGATGCTTTCAATATTTTTCCGAATCTTCTCGCGTAACTTAAAAGTAAAGGGTTGAGCATGTTCGGCGATTAGCAATTCGATACTTTAGAGTTATGAGTGACAGTTTTTAAGCAACTGCTTATTAACTTTGCTTGTTTAATGCCGCCAATATTATTCTAAATCTTACGTTACTTAAAAGTAAAGAGTTGAGCATATACAGCGGTTAGGAAATAGATCCTTTATCATCACTCGTAACTTAAAAGTAAAGAATTGAGAGTACTATGAGCAGCAGGTGTCAAATCAATCGTGTGATTACATAAAGTCGACATGAAAGCAATTTTTTTATTACCCTCCTAGTATAAAATATGTTTTCATATTTCTTTAAGCCTGTAAGGACAATTTCAAGGACACTCCTTAGAAAACTGGTGGCAATAAAATCTTGAAATTATGCTATTATGAGCCGTTTTTTATTTTCTCGTTTTTAAATAAGAAAAAAAAATCGTAAAAACAATACAAAATAATTGAGTTTTTGGTGAGAAAAAGTCAAACCGCTATTGAGATAAAAAACGAAAAATTTTTTTTGTTAAAAAAACGATGTGATAAAAAACGAACCTTCATAAAAAAACGAACGAACTCATCATATGTCATACATGACAGTTGACATAAATTGTGAAGAGCGAGAGAGAGCGAAAAAGAGAGTGAGTATAATTTTATTTAACTCTCTCAGAGGAGTTTAATTTTTTGCAATCTCACGATAAATGAGAGTCTCTCTCTCTCGTCTTTTGAGGCATAAAATATCTTGAGAGGTTATATTTTTTTCAAAAAGAAAATTTGCAAGAAAAAAAAGGACACCAAAAAAAAAAAGGACACCGAAAAAATCGTTGTAAAACTTTTTCTCATTAGATCAGTTTTAGCGAACTGGTTTACGGCTGTTGTAAACGCCATGCCTTAATCTGGACATTTAGGCCAGATAATCAGGCAGTTTTAGTTGCTGTTCCTGTTGCCCTTTCTTTATTTTTTTGTTTTCTTGACTTTTTAATTGCCCATGTAGATGGAAATAAGCCCGAAAGGTAATGCAAATTTCTGGAAATTTTTTTTGTTTTTTTTTTTTACTCTGCAGCCCTAAATAATTTGCCAGGTAGCTACTATATAAGGCACTTGCAAATTATATTGCATGGGTAAGTATGTTGACAATTTGTTATGAATTTCCATAATTATAATACGATTTCGATTCAACATCAAATGATTCGAAGAATTTCTATTTTTTTGGCCTGCTTCGAGGTTCTTTTGTTTTTAAAAAAAATTCAATTTTATGTGTTTATGCTCGTACGTATTATTACGACTGTAAATCACTGCCATGCATACCTTTAAGTCTGGCTTAAAGGGAAATTTGTCAATATTACGCCTCTTCTATTGTTTTACAGTGTACACGTATTTGATGACCGTCAATTTAGCGGATTAACTTTAATGCCTATTGTTCTTGGCTTTTGCAGAAAATGCGAGCGCAGAAAAAAATGTCCTAAGCAAGGATTACAAGGATTTCTTTGTTTGTTAGTCTGCCATTCCATTTTTTTTTTATAATATTTCATGTACTGTTGTTCTAATTAAAGAGGTAAGTTTCTGCTTTTTTTTAACGTGAAAAAACGGAAAGGGGATGGTCCCGTTTAATTAGTTGTTACCAAGAACTCTTTAAGGCCAGCTGAAGAAAATATTAAAAACAAGGTTTTTATTTTTAATTGAAATAAATCCTTATTTTTTGTTTGTCAAGGTCAAAGGATCAGTTCTCTACTTGATATGATGCTTAGAAGGGTTATGCAAAAATAGAATCCCTGCCTAAAACTCTAGATCCGCGTTATTGGAAAAGTTGGACGATAGTCAAAATCGCCGTAGTCTAGTAAGTAGTCTGTTGGCTTATCAGATGTAAAGCCAGGGTTCGTGCCCCAGGCCAGACATCAAAACAAAATACAAAAAGAATTTCTTGGACGACTTCCTTTCAGCAGATTTCTGGCAAAAACTCTGAGAGTAAAAAAAACCTGCCATGAAAAGTTTCTCAAAAAAATCTGTCGACTTTAAACTGTAGGTCGCGCCACTTTAGTTTAGAAAAGGAAGAAACATAATATGGATAGACTACGATTCAATAACCAACTGTCCTATTTGGACTATCAGAAGCTGGCGTAAAATAGTACAATCCGTGGTTTAAACTCCAGTTCAGACATCATCCACAAAACGAAATACAAAAAAATATTTCGTAAATAAGTTCTCCACAGCAGTCTTCTGGCAAAAACACTGAGATCAAAATAAAATTGCCATGAAGGTAGTAGGTTTCTCCACTCCTGGATAACATTAATCTACACAAATATGGGTTTTGTAAAAAGCTAGGTTATAATCCTGACTAAAGGTTTGTAAAGTAGAGTAAGGGATCTAACTAAGCACTTTCATAATCATAGCAGGAGGAACTTCTAAACATGTTTCAGATCGTGATCAGAGGACTCGATAAGCATTCAGCAAGAATTCACTTGTGATTGATGTGAAGTCGCCAAGGTCTAGTAGGTGGTATCTTGGCTTATTAGATGTAAAGGCAGGGTTCAAACCCCAGGTCAGACATCAAATGTAAAACAAAGTGGGTAAACACAACAAAATACAAAAAAAAACTTGATTAATTAACATGGCACTGTTATATTTTTGAAAAAGTTAACTTTATTTTATCATTAGGTTATAATAACGAAAAGAAGTAAAAAGGTGACTTTAAAGTTCACTTTAGCTAAAGTAACCTTTAGCTGTTTTATATTTTCGTTGACATAACTTTTCCCTTACCCGCTCCAGTTCGGACTGTGGTGTGTACGTGTCCTTACGAAATGGGGACGAGCCCTTCACGGTCGGGTGAGGGTGGGTTAGTGTGAGGCCCGGGGACGTTCGATCAAAATCAAACCAACTTTAACGGGGAAGTTGTAATAATGCCCCTTAATGAATAAACCTAATGCGAAAGATTAAAAAAAGCCATTACACCTTCAAAATTCTGCAGGACCAATTAGCCGAACATTGATGTTTAAGCAGATAGAACTTGAAAAAGCATTGGATGATTAAATAAACAGTGGGGCATTAAGCATCACGAACACAAAGCAGTTATATAAGGATAATGTGAAATCTCCAATTGTTACATTTTCCTTTTAAAAATGTTTAAAGTATGAGCTCGTAGATTACAAATAAAATAAAAATAAATTGATACCAATTGCTGACCTTCTTCAGTGATGAAACCTATTTCTCACGCTTTAGTTGCGTCTACAAAGACAATTCCTGGTATTGGGCCTAAAAATTGTGTGGCATGCCTAACTGCCAGATTTGACGATTTATCGTCATTTTGACGATTTATGGCCATTTTGACGATTTTGAGCTGCAAAATGTCATTTTGACGACATGACGATTTATGCCCTTATTTTGATGATTTTTAGCAATTAAAATGTTCATCATTTTCTATACTTTAGTACATTAAAGGCCTCCTTAAGCGGCATATTTGATTTGCAGTTGTTATTAAGTTAATTTCGAATACCAGTGATGATTTTTCTGTATCTTATGCCGTTTTAATCCCTTAAAAGCGCAAAAATTTCAATTCGTAAATAACATCGTAGTTGATAATGAATTATCATACGCCGTTGCAGACACTTTTAAAAATTCGATTATAACTTCGAATATTACCATCGGAAGAACAAAGGCAAGTGCCATTATATGTTCAATATACTCAGAGGTTGGATAGCATTATGTTTGGAACTAGGAAAATATATTATAGGAATGTGGAAAAAGGAAGCATTGTTTGTGGAGACTAGGTATGAATATTTTTAAACCATAACTAACAGCAAAGGCCTCTGCAGGAAGGCGAATTTCGTATGTAATGCACTGTGCTATATACTGGCCAATCGACCACATACGGATGTGCTGGCCGAGAAAGACGAGTGTTACGTAGGAATACATGATTTTATTTCGCTCGAACAATATCGATTGTAGTAGCAATAGGACAGTGACACAAGGCACATTTGCAACCATGCTCCTATGAATCAATTGAGTTGGAACACTATCGTGAGTAACGACCTACTACGGCCCTACCTCTACACAGTCGAGAAGCTCTAAAATAGGGTCTATTCATACATGAGAGTTGTATTCCATTTTCGATCGGTTATAAATGGTGCGATTTCTAAGTAGATCAGATGAAGTGAAGCATTTATTGCAACGTTTTAAGACATCAAGCGACCATCACACTGAATTTTCATGTCCATAAAGCCAAGATCCTCTAATTCTCTAATATTTACACCTCACTTAGGAATATATGAAGCAATATTATTAACATTGAATTTATACGTTTTTGATTTTAAAAACCTTTCAATTTATTTGTTAATTTTTTTTTGACGATTTTTTGAAAATTTTGACGATTTTTTCTAAAATATTTGACGATTTGATGCCTCATTTATCTGGCAGCTATGATGGTATGCATTATGGTATGAAGGTGAGGACGACGAAGGATATCAAAAATATAAGATAGCTGAAGGAACCTTAGAATACAAGATACAGTTCAGCTTTGCAAAAATGATGATTTTATCATATTTTTGATGATTTTTCAATCGAAATATGATTTGAAGACTTTTTTCTTAAATTATGATTTTTATTTTATAAAAATTACATACATAGTTGGTCATTAGAACCCAGGATTATTGACCTAGTTTCTTTTTTTTTATAAAAATTATAATAAATAAAATAAAATAAATGCCGAATATTATCGGAAAAATGTCTTTAAGATAGTATTGAAGCCCCAGGACTCAGCACCACCACACTCAACTTGCGTTAACCAAGAATGGTTTAAAAACGAGGTTCCTCGCTTCATTTCTACCGCACAATGGCCACCAAAATCTCTGGATCTCAATCCGTTGGACTTTTCCGCCTGAGGCATTTTAGAGAGTATGGTTCTCAATAAAAAAATACCAAAGTGTCGATCATCTCAAGACGGCGCATCGCCGGGGATGGGCCAAAGTACCGCAGAGCCGCTTTCGTGCAGTCTGTGATGGCTATGTCGACCGTTTGAAGGCTATAATTCGTACCAAAGGTGGCCAATTCGAACAAATCTAAACCAATTCTAAAATTTGATGTTATTGCCAACATTTTTTCCTTTTGAACAATAAAATTTAAAAAAAGAAAAACAATTAAAAAAATATAAAGCTTTACTTTGTTGCATTTTATATCAGCCACACTGTAGTGCAAAATGTAAATAAAAGTATGAATGACAAAACATGCCAGTTAAAAATGAAAATTTAAATTTTATCGTAAAAGAAAAAATTTGTCCGCATTGTAGAGGTAAAAATTTTAAGTTGTCCAAAATGTGGAAGCGCCCGAATTATTGGAGTATTCGAAATGGTCCATGTCCGCACTGTCGAAGTTGTACTTAAATAATAATAAATATTTTTAAATAAAATTTTGTATTAAAAAAGATGATTTTTTTTCCATAAAATATGATTTTTTTTTTCTGCATGTGATGATTTTCTTCTCAAAGCTTCTGGCAATGCTGATACAGTTTCTGATGAGTCAAAAGTTACAAAAACTTATCGTTATGATCTGGAATAAAAAATTAAAGTTTGAATATGATTGATGTCGGTTTGTATCTTGGCTATGCAAATAATTCCCTTAGACATTAGAGTATTTGAAAGCTACCATTTGTTGGATTATTACTGAAAAATCATTCGTACCAATTTTATACCGATTTTACTATCAAATCTTTAAAAAAAAGTCATTAACCGACCCAATGGCTTGACCTATTAATTTTGCAACTCTTCCATTTCAATTTTACATAATTTTTGTTCGTTGTTTTTTTTATTATTATATTTAACAATAATTAAAAACAACAACAACAACACCAATAATAATATTAATAATCATTAAAATTTAATTACAATTAAAAAAAAATTTTTTTTTTATTTAATTTCGGTTCTTATCAGCAGCACCCATTGAAATTGGTAAGCAAATGTTCGGTGGCAATACAACGTTGAGAATTATTAAAAAAAGACAATAAATGATGATAATAATGATGTTAATGATGATGATAATAATGAATATGATGGAACAACCCCAGTGAGTATCATAAAATATTGAAAACAGCAAAGGGAGTCATATATTCGATAGATTATCGGCAACAAGGAATAGCAATAACAGCAGCAGCAGTAGCATCATCAATGCTCAGATGATTTAAAAAATTTTTTTTTATTTTTTCTTTAATTTATTCTTGGGTAAATATTTAAATAATTTGGCAATAAATGTGTGTAAAAATTTTTTAAAAGCAAATAAAAAAAATGTAGCAACAAAAGCATCATAATCTTATCAGTAAAGCAGTTTCATTCTCGTTGAAATTTTTTTGTGTTTTTTGTTCTGCTACTTGCTTAAGCTTAAGTTTGCTGTCAAGCACAGAATAATGCTTTGCTTGCTGCATATCATTTTGAAAGCAATCAAGAATCGAAAACAAGTGCGTTCATAGATCTACTGCAGGCATAAAAATAAATTCTGTTGTTTTAGCCAATTGACCTCTCAGGAGGCTCATCTTTTTTTTGTTATTTTTCTAAAGTTTTTGTTGATATGCTGCTCACGGCGCAGCATAAATTGATTTTATTTTTAAGACAACAAAAAACAACATCAACATCATCATCATCATCAGTTTACTGGTTGAAGATTATTTTCGGTTTTATACTTTAAAAATCTCAAGATCAAGGATTTATTTGTATTATCATGAGGTCGGTTACTGCACTTTGTCAAAGCATCATCAACTGCCGAGAAACAAAAATCAAAACCAAAACCCTCAAAATAGTCAACGAGTAACAAATTCATTAAATTAATGCTCTTTTCATTATCATTCATATTTATTTTCATTTTTATTTATTTTGTTTCATTATTTAATTTAAAAACATTTTTTATTTTTGTTAAAGAGTGCACGCAATATGCTGATTAGCATATGATTTCATAGTAAAAAATTTATTCGTTTTTATTATTCTCTTAAAAATTTTTGCTGCATTTTATGGCCAAAGATTAGAAGTGTCCGGCTGTCTTAATGTCACATACGTAAATAGCTGCAGCTTAATCTGGAATTTTAATTTACGACCCAGTCTAAAAGTTTCTAAATTCAGATCCAAACTTCATATACATATACGGGGTAATATGCACTTAGAATCGAGTCAAGTAAGCTTAAGGGTAAAACAAACCACTGTACAAAGTACAATACATACGTAAATAACATGGTGCGACAGTGAAAATACACCCGAGTAGCTACAGAGTTCAAATTGTTCAGTTAGTTGAGTAGAACTCAAAAATACTTCTTTTTTTATATTTCTCGAACCCTCCAAACTTGTTTTATTGTCACGCCAATCTCTAAGAAGGGTGAGGCTAATGACCTTGAAAATTACCGCCCAATAGCTGTTTGTTCTGCTCTTTCAAAGGTGATGGAGAGCATGATTAATCACCACCTTGTGAGGTATTTGGAGTTCAACGGTTTGCTAAATGATCGTCAGTACGGTTTCCGTAAAGGGCGCTCTACTAGTGATCTATTGGCTTTACTCTCCGAAAGGTGGAATGGTGAGACCAAGGTTGTAGCTCTGGATATCTCAAAGGCTCTGGTATTGAAGTTAATTGCTTTTGGTGTCGATAGTCAGTTCTCTCGATTTATATCGAGCTTTCTCAAAAGTCGCCGTGGTCTAGTGGGTAGTGTGTTGGCTTATTAGACAAAAGGCCCGGGTTCGAATCCCAGGTCAGACATCAAAAAACGAAAAATAGTTCTTCGGCGACTTCCTCTCAGCAGATTTCTGGCAAAGAATCTGAGAGTAAAAATTGCCATGAAAAGCTTCTCAAAAATCTGTCGTTCGGAGCCGACTTTAAACTGTAGGTCCCGCCACTCATGTATAAAATTAACGCACACAACATAAGTGGTGTGAGAAGCTAGGTCGTAATCCTGACTGAAGGGTTGTAATGGCCAATTATGTATGTATGTTTCTCAAAAATCGCACTGTCAGAGTGGTTATAGATTACGTCTTTTCCGACGAGTTCGGGATAAATTCAGGGGTACCACAGGGCTCTGTTCTTTCTCCTACTGTTTTTCTTATTTTTCTCAATGATCTTCTATTTATTACTTCGAATCCTATTTACTCTTTTGCGGATGACAGCAACATTTGTCATTCATATTCATTTAATCGGAGGCCGAGCCTTTTGGAGATTGGGGCAAGGAGGTCGAACATGAATGACGCACTCACAGGTGACCTGATAGCAATCTCTGAGTGGAACCGTGCGAACAGGGTCGAATTCAATGCGCGCAAGACCCAATGTTGTTTTTTGCCACACAGGCGTAATGCTGGCGCTGGTGTTCTGTCATTTGTATCTATGGGTAATGCAAATATTGAGGAGGCGGATGCTCTTGATGTTCTGGCCATGAGAAATAGTTGTGATGCTCATTGGAACGATCACATTTTTCGAGTGTCGAAGGAAGCATTCAAGTGCCTTGGTTTTTTGAAACGGTGCAGAAAATACTTCACTCCATCCGACCCTCTTACTATTTACAGGACCTATATCCGACCCCGGATGGAATACAATTCTCATGTATGGGCCGGTGCTTCAAAGTCTGTTTTGATAGAAAATAAAAATGCCATGAAATGTTTTTCCTAAAAAACTGTAGTTCGGATGTTATTACAAATGGTGTACAGCAAGGCTGATATGTATTGCAACCAACTTCAGGTTGTTATCATTTGTAAACCGCTCGTCTGACAGCTGACAGATTTATTCCAATGACAGTTCATTTTATTATTTTTCAAGCTTACAAAAGCATTTTGATCTATTGCATTCAGAAAAAAAAAGTTATTCGTGACGGAATTCAAGCGTGACAGTGTGATTGCTTTATATTTGGCTGGAAAACCACCACAGGTGGCTATCCTTAGAGCCCTCTAGCATTTAAATGTGAAGAAATCTTTTGTTTCTCGTACCATTGCTCGTTACCGTGATACTGGCAGTGTTGCATCGTGTCCAAAAAGTGGATGAAACACCAGAAATGATCCGAAAAGTGAAGGCCAGATTTAATCGAAATCCACGCCGCAATGGTAGAAAAATTGCTCGTGAGCTGAACATAACGCGAGAACGGATAGAACCCATATTGAAAAATGAACTTGGACTAAAGCCATTGAAGTTCCAAAAAGTTCCGGAGCTCATCGATGGACAAAAGAAAGTTAGATTGGAAAGAGCCAAGAAGTTACTTCGTTTGCACGAAAGTGGCCAGTTACCGAATATGGTTTAATCTGATGAGAAGCCATTACAAATTGAACAAACAAACTGATTGTATTTACTTGCCAAAGAGGTCAGCTGAAAATTTACACATGCGATTGGCCACCAGAACTCAAGTGCCGTCAATGGTAATAGTGGGGGGCGCCTTAACGGCCGATGGTCACTCTCCGCTCATATTCATCGACCGTGGGGTTAAAATAAATGCTGAATATTATCGGGAAAAAGACAGTATTGAAGTCCTATGCAGATAAACATTTCGGTCGCAGACCATGGACATTCTAATGGTGTGGGCCGCCATAACGGGTGATGGTCGCTCCCCACTCGTTTTCGTCGACCATGGGGTCAAAATAATTACCGAATATTGTCGGGAAAATGTCTTAAAGACAGTATTGAAGCCCTGGGCAGATAAACATTTCGGAAGCAGATCAACAGGACTCACAACCAGCGCATTTAGCACGCGTTAACCGAGAATGGTTCAAAAAGGAAGTTCCTAGCTTCATTTTTACCGCACAATGGCTACCAAAATCTCCGGATCTCAATCCGTTGAACTTTTGCGCCTGGGGCATTTTGGAGAGTAAGGTTCTCACTAAAAACACCAAAGTGTTGATCATCTCAAGACGGCGCTTAGCCGGGAATGGGCCAAAATATCGCAGAGCCACTTTCGTGCAGCCTATGATGGCTTTGTCGGCCGTTTGAAGGCCATAATTCGTAACAAATGTGGCTAATTCGAACAAATCTAAACTGATTCTAAAATTTAATGTTACTTTCCAAGATTTTTTGCTTTTGAACAATAAAATTTAAGAAAAAAATTAATAAAATAGAAGGCTTTACTTTGTTGCATTATATATCAGCCACCCTGTAATATGCTGGCTCGTAATCCTGACTAAAGGGTTTGTAATAACCAGAGGGGCCAAATGCCTATTCTGGGAGCGGGAATTTTCGTTTCCAAGTATAAATTGATAACGAGAGCTCTTGAATTCTTTTATACGACTTCTTCCATATACAGAAAGGAGTTTAAAATATTTCTCCGTACTCTGGAGAGTCTTTATTTCGTTAAGGGCTCTTAATGAAAAAAATCTCTAAGATGATACGCTTTATTTTCGGATTTATTTAAACGATTGATTTAAGCAATTTCAACAAATTCAAGTGACATTTTAAACAATGAAAAAAATAAAATAAAAATTATCCTCTAATGGATGGACTTAGTATTTTAATGGACCATATGCAATACCTTTTCAATTAAAAAAAAACGAAAACAAAAACGAAAAAAGTGAAAAATTCAAAAGGAAGTGCTTGTCAGGTTAAAAGAAATTCAAAACGGGCAAAACTATTTCCTGTCTTCACTACTGTTGTTGCAGTGGCAGTGGCAGCAAGTACCAGAAGAAAAGTGTAGGAAGACAATTGATTGTATAGATGGTAGGCATGGGATTAAAGACTTATTCTTTACATCGGTCGTATTCTTTATTAAGCAATAAACAGTAATCGTTATAAACAACAACAAATAAATAAAAAATAAAAAATTAAGATTTTTTTTTATAAACAATAACTGACTATGAAACAATATTGTTACTCACTGTATGGGCGAAACGAATTTTTGCTATTTTCCAGTCTATTGAGTCTTTTGTTTCCTGGAGTTCTTCGTTTTTTTTCTTTTCGCTTCTTTTCTTCGAAAATCAAGTCCTTTTTCCTTAAGCGCATTTTCATATTGATTCTTTGGTTTTCGTTTTTCAGAAATCAGAAACAAGTACCGTTTCTTTCTTAAAATATTTATTAAGATCCCCCTCTAAATGACCTTTTCTTTGATCGAAAAAAAAAAATTGATTTTTTTTTTTCCTCATCCTGATGAATGAAATTTTGTTGGCGGAAATGCTTGTGCTAATCTCCCCCAAACAGCTGTTGCTGTTGTTTGTTATCGAAACGTAGCACTGTTATGTCACGTTACGTATACATATGTGGAGTCTACAACCCAGTATTTGTATTGTCATCGGTAATGGATTTTAAGCGGATTTTTATAATGAAGGTCAATCAATGCCCGTGTATGAAAATAATTCACGTGTGTTGTTGATGCCAATAAAAGATTCGATTTTTTCTAATTTGCCAGATGTTTTATAATCAATAGGGGGATGTCTCCTATATTATTGGTAATTAAGATGTATTTGAGACAAGTTCTACATGGTATTTAAGCAGAGAATTGAAAACTTTTATACACAATCCTAGCACGCGTTTTGTTTACACCGGCAGTATGCTTTAGGCGTAAGCAGTTGTCACTGGTAGTCTAATGAATGACTAAAATAAGATGATTTTCCTCGTAGTGGAATTAGAACCCTTTTTTGGAAGAATACTCTTAGTAAACCCCCTGTAATTTAGTAGATACTGTATTGACTTATTAGACGTGAGGCTACGGTTCAAATCCCAGATCAGATTTGTCCAACAAAATGAAATAAAAGAAGAATATTTCTTTGGTGACTTTCTCTCAGCAGATTTAGGGCAAAAACTGTAAGAGTAAATAAAAAATTGCCATGAAATGTTTCTCAAAAAAAATTTGTCGTTTGAAATCGACTTTAAACTGTAGATCCCGCCACTCACTTATAAAATTAAAACACACAACATACGTGGTGTGAGACATAGCAGGGTTGTAATCCTGACTAAAGGGTTGTAATGGCCAATTAAGAATTTTTTTTTATAACTAAACGAGCTAAAGGCTGGAAATCTTCTTGGTAGCCCGACCTACGGAATGTGCACGATTCGCCGCAAGACTTAATCTCGGCTTACTTAGCGTAGACATACGTACTAAACCCAACCTAGTTTGTCACACTTTCATTAAGTCGCCACCCACCCGGAGCCACAATCAAGTATAACACCAAGAGATGTAAAAGTTCATCTGCTGTTTTTACTCTCTCTATTATTCTCTGTTGTATCAGAACTTCCTTCGCGAAGAAACTTCAATTATCGCAAAATGCAAGCATCAGGTTAACCACATTATCAGTTGCCACCTGGGACCCAATCGTTAGTTTAGGTTAGGTCGGAGTGGTAGCTTTGATAGCACAAAGCTCTCTTGAGCACGCATAGCGCACGTTGTAATGTCACACGAGAACGCAGTCCCTGTACTGAACAAGTTCCACCAAAATCTCCAGAAAATTTCGTCGGTATTCGTAGCGCAGGCACGTAAAGAATTCATGCACAGCTGTTTCGCTTGTATTATGATATTATAACATGATGGATACGCTTCATCCACATCGTGTCCATACTTGAAGAGATATGCCCTGTAGTATCCGTGGCCCGTTAAAATCTGAATAAGGTAAAAATGTACCCTGCCAAATCTCCATCTAGTCCATTCTTCTAAACATACATACATACTTAATTGGCCATTATAGCTCTTCAGTTAAGATTACGGCCTAGCTTCTCAACACCACTCCTGTTGTGTGTGTTAATTTCATACATGAGTGGCGGGACTCACAGTTTAAAGTCTACACCGAACGACAGATTTTTGAAAAACTTTTCATGGCAACTTTATTTAGTTTCAGAGTTTTTGCCAGAAATCTGCTAAGAGGAAGTTGCCGAAGAAATATTTTCATATTTTCGATTTGATGTCTGACCGTGGATTTAAACACTGGCTTGTCGTTTAGTAAGCCAACACACCACCTACTAGACAACGGCGACTTCATTCCATTCTTCTATTTTTGATATTAATCGGTAAGACCGTCTTCTTTTTGTGATAGACGCGCTGCCACTTATTCATCGCATCATTATTCTGCCGATCAGGGTGCACTAGCCCCGTTCTCCTACTTGTTAAATGTTTTTTCCTCTCTACATCTACTAATATTCGAAACGGCGTCATCCCCCCAGTCACCAAGGCTGCTTTTGTAGATTCTTTGCGGAATGCAGAAATTACTCAGAGGGCACATCTTCTGTAAGCGGCATCCACTCCCATCCTATATGTCATCTTATCCATTGCCTCGGCCCATATCACTCTCATCAACAATTGCCTATTCTCCTGACTGGAGCCTCTCAAGTTGTTGCCGCTGACTTCCTGCTAATATAGATACATCAGGTGTTCCTTGAATGTATGAATGTCTTCTGGATTGTTATCGTCACAAATGTCGGAATTTTATATGTCCACGTCTCCTTCATCTAGCAATGGCTTCATCTCTGGAGATAGCTTTTCAATGAGAGAATACACATAATTGGGCATTAAAACCCTGCAGTCAGGGATACGACCACGTTTCTCAAACCATTTATTTTGTGTGCGTTAATTTTTGTACATGAGTGGGGGCACAGTTTAAAGTCGACTCCAAACGACGGATTTTTGAGAAACTTTTTATGGCAATTTTATTTACGCTCAGAGTTTTTGCTTGAAATCTGATGACAGGTAGTCGTCGATGAAATATTTTCATATTTTCGTTTGAATGCCTGGCCTGGAATTTCAACTCGGCCCTTACGTCTGATAAGCCAGCACATTACTGCGGCGACTTATCAATGTTAGGCGTCGGAATCTAGTAGGCAGTGTGTTTATACGTAAGACAAGAGTGTCCGTGGTTTATATCGATATATGAAAAAATAGTTCTATCGGCGACTGCCTCTCAGGCGATTTCTGGTAAAAACTCTGAGAGCTAATAAAATTTATTAAGAAAAGTTTCCTAAATCTGTTGTTCACGGTCGACTTTAAACTTTAGATCATAAGCGGACAATTATTCTAAGGGCTTAAGGGCTATAATTAACAGGTATATCACCGTAGTAGGTATTAGACGTGAGATCATGTTTCAAACCCCAAGTCGGATGTCTCCTTTAAACCCTGTGAGTAGATTTCTGAAAAAAACTCTGAGAGTACATAAAAACTATCGTTTAGACTCCCGCCTTTCTTGTATAAAATAAACACGCGCAATAAGTGGTGTGAGAAGCTAAGACGTAATCCTGACTGATCTGTTGTAATCACCAATTATAATTATGTGTGTATCTGTGCGACTGAACAGAGGCTCTAAAGGAGAGGCATATTGGACACTCAAAGATCCTGAAATAAATTGGGAGTGGATTTCCCACTTTAACTTTGAAATGAAGTTCAGATTGAGCATTTCGACAAAAGAAGTTTGAGACGTCAACCAAACGATACAGATTTTCATTGATGGTTCAAAAATCAATGGATGGAACAGTTAATCCGTCATAAGGATTATTAATGATGATGAAAACAAAATATTGTCATACTTTCTGATAGTTAGGCTGTTGTTAAAGTTCTGGCTTTTAACCTATAAATGCCGCAAGAACTATTAAAAATTTCTTGTGAATTTCTTATGATGAGTTGTTAAACAAAATACCTCCCACACACATATACAGAGTGGATGATATGTATTGCAACTAATTTCAGGTTGTTATCATTTGTAAACCGTTCGACTGACAGCTGACAGATTTATTCCAATGACAGTTCATTTTATTATTTTTCAAGCTTACAAAAGCATTTTGATCTATTGCATTCAGAAAAAAAAAGTTATTCGTGATGGGGAATTCAAGCGTGATAGTGTAATTTCTGGAAAACCACCACAGGTGGCTATCGTTAGAGCCCTCCAGCATTTAGATGTGAAGAAACCTTTTGTTCTCGTACCATTGCTCGTTACCGTGATACTGGCAGTGTTGCATCGCGTACATAAAGTGGATGAAAAAAATACGGTAACAACACCAGAAATTATCCGAAAAGTGAAGGTCAGATTTGGTCGAAATCCACGCCGCAGTGGTAGAAAAATTGCTCGAGAGCTGAACATATTGCGAGAACGGATGTAACACATATTGAGAAATGGACTAAAGCCATTGAAGTTCCAAAAAGTGCAAGAGCTTACCGATGGACAAAAAAAAAATTAGACTGGAACGAGCAAAAGAAGTTACTTCGATTGCACGAAAGCGGCCAGTTACCGAATTTGGTTTTTCCGATGAGAAGGCATTCCAAATTAAGCAGTTTGTGAACAAACAAAATCATCGGGTTTACTTGAAAAAATTTATGCCTGCAATTGGCCAACAGAACTCAAGCGCCGCTGATGGTAATGGTGTGGCCCGCCATAACGTCTGATGGCCATTCCTCGCTCGTATTCATCGACCGAGGGGTCAAAATAAATGCCGAATATTATCGGGAAAATGTCTTAAAGACAGTATTGAAGTATTGGGCAGACAAACATTTCGGCCGCAGACCATGGACATTCCAACAGGACTCAGTAACATCGCACTCAGCCATAATTCGTACCAAAGGTGGGCAATGTGAACGAATCTAAAATGATTCTAAAATTTAATGTTATTTCCAATATTTTTTGCTTTTGAACAAAAAAATTTAAAAAAACAATTAAAAATATAGAGCGCTTTCCTTTGTTGCATTATATATCAGCCACCCTGTAATATGCTGGGTCGATGAGAAGCCATTCCAAATTGAGCAGTTTGTGAACAAATAAAATGATGTCTTAAAGACAGTATTGAAGTCCTGGGTAGACAATGGACCATGGACATGCCAACAGAACTCAGCACACGTCAACCAAGAATGGTTTAAAAAGGAGGTTCCTCGCTTCATTTTTACCGCACAATGGCCACCAAAATCTCCGGATCTCAATCCATTGGACTTTTGCGCCTGGGGCATTTTGGAAAGTAAGGTTCTCACTAACAACCAAAGTGTTGATCATCTCAGGATGGCGCTTCGCCGGGTTGGGCCAAAATAATGCAGAACCACTTTCAAGCAGCCTGTGATGGCTTTGTTGGCCGTTTGAAGACCATAATTCGTTCCAAAGGTGGCCAATTCGAACAAATTTAAACTGATTCTAAAATTTGATGTTATTTGCAAAATTTTTTTGCTTTTGAACAATAAAATTTAAAAAATAAGTTAAAAATTGTTGCATTATATAACAGCCACCCTGTACAATTACTATAAGGCACCTGGCTGCTAGGAATATAAAAATTTTAGCAAGTAAGCACTTATCCAATATTAAGTGAAGGTTCTACTGGGTTCCTTTCAAAACAAAAAAAAAAAAACAATTGACATGGAGTTGGAGTTGAACAACTGCATCGCTTTGAACAAATCAACGGTGATGAAACAATTTCTTTTTTGGAATTTTCTTTACTCGGCAAAATTTTAAAGTCATACGAGAAAAAGGATACGAGAAAGAGAGAGAAATAAAAAAGTAAACATTGGTGTGCCAAAAAAAATAAAACCTAGAGAACTCATAGTCAAATATGATTAATGACAGCAAAAAAAAAAGTGGAGGAAGGAAGAAAAAAAGGTTACATCAACCTTGTTGCAGGATGAAATAATTCTTTTTTTTTTAAAGGACTAAACAATCATTTGCGTTACCAATGAAAATGAATGTACGAATAAAAAAGCAAACAAACTGAATTCAAAGAACAATAAAATTGTATCAAAAAGAAATAGAGAAAGAAGAAGATAGAGATCCTTAAACTAACAAAATACTTGACACCTTTCGTTACAATTGTTTACAGTAACAGTCTCTCCCACTCGCTCTCTTGGGCTCTCTTTTTCTCTCAAAGGATTTGCTAGGATGAAATTATTTAAAATTGTTAGTGGGTAAACGTGTTTAGCAAGGTGGCCTAAACACAATTGTCTAGAGACAGTTGCTGGGCAAATGTTTGCTCCGTAGATCATAAATCACTGCACAGAGTTAATAAAAGAAAGTCAAAGGATCAACTAGGATTCATGAAAAGAAAAAAAAGACTCCAAAGACTGCAAACTAAACAATCAAAAGTGATTAATTAAACTTGGAAATCTTGTAACACAATTTTCTTCCTTTTTTTTATCACTAAACTAAACTAAAAGGACTCAAAGGATTTTAAAAACACTAAGAGAGAGAGAGAGAGAGAGAGAGAAGATATGCACAAGAGAGTTTTTTTTTTTGATTAGTTCAGCTTGTTGTTACGCCATGTTTAACTTTAAACAATTGCTTTTAATTATTTAGAACCAAAGACTAAAATAACCGGAGAAACCTTAGACAGACACAGTTTTTATATTCCCATTAAACGTTGGCTAATTGTCTTGACATTTAACGTTCGATTTGATATGATTCCGAGAGAGACCGTTTTAATAAAAAAACTGTCAACAACAATTCACAGCAATTATCACACATTCATGCAAAATTATTTTGCATTCATTCATACACACAAGCATGTCACATGTTTAAAATGACAGCATGTTGACAGTTGACAGCTTGTACACACAACTCAAAACGTTAAATGTCAAACTACCACCTCATTTTCATGCATTTAAATGTACGTTTAAAATAATTGCGAAATTATTTTCACTCTCTCTCTCTCTCTCTCACACACACACATACACACGCATGTAAATTGTCCTGTGTCCTGTATTCTTTTTGGCGGTATTTTTTCTGTTAATTTTAATCCTTAAAGTCCTTCTTCTTGTTTTGTTTTTTCTTGGATTTCTTTACTTTTTGGTGGGGTTTCTTTACTGATAAAAAAAAAGTTCGTTACAATTACGCTGCTATTGTTTGTCGTGCCTTTTTTTTGGCAGTGTTGGGAACACAATCTTAATTGGCTTAAAATTTTTTTGTTGAAATAAGTTCATGACCACACATGAACCACTCCACCACTCCATACACAACGTATTAAATGTCCATCAAGAAGTTGTTGACATTTTAAAAAAAATTTCTTTAAAATTTTTTTATTAATTTTAGCGCCAAAAATTTCTAGACTCAGCACATTGTGTTCAGGACACTGTGGTCAGAACACTGTGTTTAGGACACTGTTTTTAGGACACCGTGTTTAGGACACTGTGGCAGGACACTGTGTTCAGGACACGGTGTTCAGGACACGGTGTCCAGGACACTGTGTTCAGGACAATGTGTTCCGGACACCGTGTTCAGGACACTAGATTATAGACTAGACTATAGACTAGACTACAGACAAGACTATAGACTAGACTACAGACTTGACTATAGACTACAATATATACTAGACTATAGACTAGACTATAAACTAGACTATAGACTAGACTATAAACTAGACTATAGACTAGACTATAAACTAGACTATAGACTAGACTACATACTAGACTATAAACTAGACTATAGACTAGACTACATACTAGACTATAGAACAGACTATAGACTAGACTATAGACTAGACCATAAACTAGACTATAGACTAGACTATAGACTAGACTATAAACTAGACTATAGACTAGACTATAGACTAGACTATGGAATAGATTATGTACTAGACTATATACTAGACTACATACTAGACTATAGACTAGACTAGACTATAGACTAGACTGGACTATAGACTAGACTAGACTATAGACTAGACTATAGACTAGACAATATACTAGATTATAGACTAGACTATAGACTAGACTATAGACTAGGCTATAGACTAGACTATATACTAGACTATAGACTAGACTACAGACTAGACTATATAATAGGCTATAGACTAGACTATAGACTAGGCTATAGACTAGACTATATACTAGACTATATACTAGACTATAGACTAGACTATATACTAGACTATATATTAGACTATAGACTAGACTATAGACTAGGCTATAGACTAGGCTATATACAAGACTATATACTAGACTATATACTAGACTATAGACTAGACTATATACAAGACTATATACTAGACTATAGACTAGACTATAGACTAGACTATAGACTAGGCTATAGACTAGACTATATACAAGACTATATACTAGACTATATACTAGACTATATACTAGACTATAGACTAGACTATATACTAGACTATAGACTAGACTATAGACTAGACTATAGACTAGACTATAGACTAGACTATAGACTAGACTATAGACTAGACTATAGACTAGACTATAGACTAGACTATATACTAGATTATAGACTAGACTATAGACTAGACTATAGACTAGACTATATACTAGATTATAGACTAGACTATAGACTAGACTATAGACTAGACTAGACTAGACTATAGACTAGACTATAGACTAGACTATAGACTAGACTAGACTAGACTATAGACTAGACTATAGACTAGACTATAGACTAGACTATAGACTAGACTATAGACTAGACTATAGACTAGACTATAGACTAGACTATAGACTAGACTATAGACTAGACTATAAACTAGACTATAAACTAGACTATAGACTAGACTATAGACTAGACTATAAACTAGACTATAGACTAGACTATAAACTAGACTATAGACTAGACTAGACTAGTCTATAGACTAGACTATAGACTAGACTATAAACTAGTGTATAGACTAGACTATAGACTAGACTGTAGACTAGACTATAAACTAGGCTATATACTGGACTGGAGACTAGACTATAGACTAGATTATGTAGTATACTATAGATCTAAACCATATTCCTTTGAAAATGAAGACGGCGCAAGCATTACGGACAATGGGGATACCTTCGCACAACTTCCAATGACTTTTTAAAAAGATTTTAGAGATTGATCAGAGAATTCTAAATGTTGGACCTGAGACTTTCTACGTTAATTGTTATAAAAATGTCACCAGTTCTCCAGCAGAAAGATCGTGCTTGTAGTCTGCTGCCAATGAGCTGATCAACTTCTTCGTTGAGTTTGGTGGAATTCGTTCGGTACAAGGCTACGCTTACCAGTGGCATTACAACGAGCCGCTATAGATGCTCAAGTGAGCTTTGGCATCAAAGCTAATACTCCTAACCTAATCATACATAAAAAAAAATTCTAAACACGTCAGTATTTATGACACCAAAACTTGTTGTTCTAATTTTGTTTTATTAACCAAAAAGGCCATACAAATAACGTTTTTTTGTTTTTTTTTTTATTAGAAAATGTATTTGTAGTGCAACTATAACAACAATAGCCACATTTACGTGCAATAAAATCACGCCAAAAAACACTAAAACGCACTTAAACACACTTTAAATACAGGATATGAGTACACGAAGGATACTCTACTTTACTTGATTTGACTTGACTTGACTTGAATGGCAAAACATAAAACAACGAAATAAAAATGCAGAAAAATAGTAAAAAAAACAGAAAAATAAATAGGAGAAGGCCAAAAAGACATCTTTATGTGGCAAATACGGAATGACGGCATTAACAATTGCAAATGAAAATCAGGGCAATGCTGAAATGATTGGAGATCTTCGAAATGACACACACACACACCGTAAATGTTTTCGATTTTTATTAAAATTGTTACAGGATCCATCATAAAATTTCGGCAATTCTATGAGAATAAAAAGAAAAATATTGTAGCTGGATTTATAGAGCGCGTATGTGACATCTTTAGCAGCACATTTCAAGCAAATTGCCAATAAACTATTGATGTCAGGTTTTAATCAAAAAAATAAAAAAAAAAGTATTTCGACATGAAAGCCCAATTCAGATTGAACTGAAAATGAATGAAAAAAAAATCGAAAATCTCTTGTAGGAGTCGATGTCAAACCCGAAGGTCCCACCACTTCCAGATAACATTAGCACGCACAACATAAGTGGTGAAGGAAACTAGGTTGCAATCCTGACTAAACGGTTGTAACGACCAATTAAATGAATTGAGTATCAGAGGATCTTCTCCTTCTTCTACTATTCTGTGGATTCCCCTCAATTAGGGCATGTCCTGTCCAACATTACTTAAAAATTTCAACTTTTTTAAAACATTTTGTGAAAGAAATTTGTGTTCCATTAAGACAAGAACTGCATAGAATAAATGGTTGTTACGTTTTTACCTTTTTAATAACGTTTAAAATATGCGTTCATTGTAAGCAAACAAAATAAAAATAAATTTTTGTTCACTTTTATTGTTCGCACTACTTTTATGTGCCACTGTTACAACTTGATGTATCCAACAATAATTGCTTGTTCACTCTACTACTTACACTTCTGTCTGCTTAAGCACTAACAACTGTTCGGTAGACCTTTACAATGGCGGTCATTAAACCACGTCTGTTTACTTTGCACACAATGCGTCTTCACACAAGACGGACTGGATTCTTCCTACTCGTTGTCTGCTTTGTCTTGCCTTTTTATATGTGCACGTAATCAATTGAATGAAAGTTCTTGAAGTGGAACGTTCATAGTTGAGCATTCTCGAGAATTCTAATGCGACTACATTGTTGGTTGTGTTTTTTTTATAGCTTTACGTGCTAAAGGTTGGAAAATCTTGGAAAGACATTGGTAGCCTGGCCTACCAATGTGCACGATTCGCCGCAAGACTTACTTTCTGCTTGCTAAATGCATACGTACTAAAACCAACCTAGTTCGTCACACTTTCAACCATTTGTCCCCTCCTGGACCACAATCAAGTATTACTTCGGGGGGATGAAGATTCAGCGAATGTTGTCTTCAAATTCCGCATCAATACGTTCCTTGCAAAAACACATACTGCTTTCCACTTGGCACATGAGGTTAACATCAGGTTAACTATATTATACGGCGTTACATGGAATCCATTGTTCTCTCAAGGCAATTTCGTTGAACAACATGTCGCGGGCAAGTAAAGAAAACATGCTCCAGCGTCTCCCTAAAGGCCATACAAATAACGTTTTTTTGTTTTTTTTTTTATTAGAAAATGTATTTGTAGTGCAACTATAACAACAATAGCCACATTTACGTGCAATAAAATCACGCCAAAAAACACTAAAACGCACTTAAACACACTTTAAATACAGGATATGAGTACACGAATAGTAAAAAAACAGAAAAATAAAAAAAGGCCAAATACATCTTTATGTGGCAACTACGGAATGACGGCATTAACAATTGCAAATGAAATCATGGCAATGGCTGAATGATTGGAGATCTTCGAAATGACACACACACACACCGTAAATGTTTTCGATTTTTATTAAATTGTTACAGGTATCCATCATAAAATTTTCGGCAATTCTATGAGAATAACAACAGAAAAATATTTGTAGCTGTGATTTATAGAGCGCGTATGTGACATCTTTAGCAGCACATTTCAAGCAAATTGCCAATAAAACTATTGATGTCAGGTTTTAATCAAAAAAATAAAAAAAAAGTATTTCGACATGAAAGCCCAATTTCAGATTGAACTGAAATGAATGAAAAAAAATCGAAAATCTCTTGTAGGAGTCGATGTCAAACCCGAAGGTCCCACCACTTCCAGATAACATTAGCACGCCCAACATAAGTGGTGAAGGAAACTAGGTTGCAATCCTGACTAAACGGTTGTAACGACCAATTAAATGAATTGAGTATCAGAGGATCTTCTCCTTCTTCTACTATTCTGTGGATTCCCCTCAATTAGGGCATGTCCTGTCCAACATTACTTAAAAATTTCAACTTTTTTAAAACATTTTGTGAAAGAAATTTGTGTTCCATTAAGACAAGAACTGCATAGAATAAATGGTTGTTACGTTTTTACCTTTTTAATAACGTTTAAAATATGCGTTCATTGTAAGCAAACAAAATAAAAATAAATTTTTGTTCACTTTTTATTGTTCGCACTACTTTTATGTGCCACTGTTACAACTTGATGTATCCAACAATAATTGCTTGTTCACTCTACTACTTTACACTTCTGTCTGCTTAAGCACTAACAACTGTTCGGTAGACCTTTACAATGGCGGTCATTAAACCACGTCTGTTTACTTTGCACACAATGCGTCTTCACACAAGACGGACTGGATTCTTCCTACTCGTTGTCTGCTTTGTCTTGCCTTTTTATATGTGCACGTAATCAATTGAATGAAAGTTCTTGAAGTGGAACGTTCATAGTTGAGCATTCTCGAGAATTCTAATGCGACTACATTGTTGGTTGTGTTTTTTTTATAGCTTTACGTGCTAAAGGTTGGAAAATCTTGGAAAGACATTGGTAGCCTGGCCTACCAATGTGCACGATTCGCCGCAAGACTTACTTTCTGCTTGCTAAATGCATACGTACTAAAACCAACCTAGTTCGTCACACTTTCAACCATTTGTCCCCTCCTGGACCACAATCAAGTATTACTTCGGGGGGATGAAGATTCAGCGAATGTTGTCTTCAAATTCCGCATCAATACGTTCCTTGCAAAAACACATACTGCTTTCCACTTGGCACATGAGGTTAACATCAGGTTAACTATATTATACGGCGTTACATGGAATCCATTGTTCTCTCAAGGCAATTTCGTTGAACAACATGTCGCGGGCAAGTAAAGAAAACATGCTCCGGCGTCTCCCTTTCATTATGGAATTCTGGACAAGCCTCGTCTACGTCATGACCATACTTATAGAGATATGCCCTATAACATCCATGGCCGCGGCTAGCAACTGTGTCAGGTAGAAGTTCATCTGATCGTGTCTCCTTTTGGCCAAAACACCTATGCTGGGTATGAGTCTGTGGGTCCATCTTTGTGTATTATGTGCACGTTACGTTTGCTTACTTGTTTATCCATTTTTCTCATATACTTGCTGTTGTTGGTTTATTTGGAAGAAGTTCGATGTACTATTTGTTAGCGTAGCTTTTGATAAAATTAACGTACGCAACATAAATGGTGTGAGAAGTTGGATCGAAATCCTGACTAAAGGATTGTAATGACAAATTATGTATGAATGTAGGAATTAATGTTTGATGAGGAGAAAGGAGAATTTCTTGCTTTAAGGGAACTGGACTAAGGCATCTAGATTAGGGATGCCAATCGGGAAATCTGGAATTCCGAAATTACGAGATTTTCGGGATTCATAAAATCCCGAATCCCGGGATTTTTAAAGACTTCTCCCGGGATTTTTCGAGATTTTCGGGATTGTGAATTCATATGTATTTTGACCCTACAAAGGGTCTTCTAAAAAAAATTCTACATCACTTGACTTCAATAATAGCATCTCAGATGAGGAAAACCATACCTCCAGTGATAAAAAAAATTATTTTATGGCATCGAAGAATGCAAAAGTCCCATAAAACGAATTAAAAGGGTAACTGATTTAGATACTCAACTGTCCAAAAAATAAATTTCTTAACATTAGAAGGTGGTAGATGTGCAATCAGCTATTTTGGAACTCTTTTACCAACAAATGTAAGGCAGGGTATGTTGACAACAAAATTCGTTCAAGCCTTTCAGATCACATGTTAGATGCTTTAATCTTTTTGTTGGAATATGTATGGGATTTACAAAATCCCGAATGCCGGAATTTTTAAACACGATTCCGTTTGGCATCCCTAATCTAGATATACTAGATAGTTTTCACAAACGTGTTGCTTTAAAAATGGATCAAACCGTAATGCTGTAAACCGGTTGAATTGGTTGGTTCATAAAGGAAAAAATTACAGTTGTGGGACCTTTCAGACTCTTATTGAGTCTTCTGGTTAACTCATAGTCGAACTTGCAAGTGAAGCGTTTAATTAAGAGTTTTTTCTTTAAGGGTCTTCGAGATTTTTGTGATTTTACGAGAATTTAAGTACTGATGTACTGGTGGTTAGATCAGTTTAAGGCATTGTTCATTAGACCAGATGCATTTAAATTTTGTTGTTAGGCGGTGTAGTCGCCTTAGTCTAGTAGGTAGTTTGTTGGCTTCTTAGACGTAAAGCCCGGGTTCATCTTCCAGGTCAGACATCAAAACGAAATAGCTCGGAGGGTAAATACAATTGCCATGAAATGTTTCTCTAAAAAATCTGTGATTCCGAGTCGACTTTAAACTGTAGGTACCAGACACTCATGTATAAGAATTAATACACACAACATACATAAGTGGTGGGAGAAGCTAGGTTAAAATCCTGACTGAAGGGTTGTAATGCCCAATTATGTATGTGTTTGGCGGTGCAATCACTTCCGTTGTTGACTACAAATTTCAATACATTTTGGAGCCTAGAAAGGAAACTTTGGCTATCAATTCCAACTTTTTATATTTGAACAGCAAATTTATTTCCCTCTTAAGAAGGTAAAAAGATTATTGATTAGAATTGTTTGAAATAATAAATGGAAGAATACACCAATATTTTAAGCACTTTTCTTAAACTATTAACTTCTTTTCTTTTATTATTATTTTACTCTTAGACGTTATAAAATGTAATTTTCATTTTCTGTGTAAATTGGCGATTTCCTGTTGCGTTAAATGCTTTTTAACATCACTTCAATGGCATATAAAAATTAATGATTTTTTTTTCACTTCGTATACAAGAATTAATTCTTCATTAAAAAAAAAGAGAAAGAAAATATCACCAAAACAGCAATTCAAAAAAAAAATAAATGAAAGAGGAATTGAATTGAATTCTTTAATCATAACCACAACACAATACAACCCGCATTTGAAAACACTTTCCCAGCGCTGAGTGCTATTTTTGTCAAGAAAAATTCAAATGTCATGTGTGTTAGGCTGATGTAAGAGCATCATGAGTTAAAAATTTAGTGCAGCAATACACAGTCAACGAATGAATGAATGCATGACAGCGGCAATATGACACAAACTTAATGAGAATTATAACGTAAACTGAAAATAAGATTTAAACGAACATGAACATGAACATGGGCATTATAAAGCATTTACCAGTTACTCGTTAACATTCGGCAACACGTTTATCAAATATTGCAGCATCACTGCTGAACCATAACTCACGATCGTTTGTTGCTTTAATTGTGAACATCATTTCGCCATTCGATCAATAATGATGCGTGTATCGTAATTTAAGTATCCCGCAGATTTTTTCAATACTTTCCTTACAATACCGTGTTTAGTTTTATGCAATATTTTTCCAAAACGTTTCCCATCCTCTCTCCATTCAATATTAATTTTGATATTCGGTTGGGCCTGTTTTTCAAGTGGTCATCATTGTGGTTTGTCGTTGGCTTAAGTGCCTTCTAATTTATTGTCAAAAATCCCTTTTTGTGTCACATTTTCTAATTATTCTTTACTGATATCGTTCGCCAAATTTATGGAGGCGTGAAGTTATCGATTTGTTGCACTTAATCTTTTTTCTGTTCTTATCTCTCGTTCTTTCTTCCTCTCTGTCTCTTCGTTCCCATTCAATATAAATTTCCATATTCATTATGGATTGTTTGGTTTACAATTTGATGTGTTTTTAAATGCATTTGTTTGATTGTCCCACTAATTTGAAGAGAATTTATTACAAAATGTTGCATGCAAAGATGCTGGTGTTAAGCATCCACTCATAAATGTTAAGCCGATTAGAAGCTGTATTTACATATGTAAGGCGGCTAATTATTAATTTAAATACGTTGTATTAATTGTTATTAAATTGAAATGACAAGAGAACTGCCGGGCACATTAACTTAGTTTAACTTATTCAGGTAAGGTTAGGTTAGCGACTGGTTTGCCATTCACAGCCAACTTCACTCATTGTGCGCCAAATTGCCATGTTGTGTGTGTTAATTTTATACATGAGTGGCGATACCTACAGTTTAAAGTCGACTCCGTACGACAAACTTTATGAAAAACTTTACGTGGCAATTTTATTTTACTCTCAGAGTTTTTGCCACAAATCTTCTAAGATAATAGGTAAGGTTCGGTTAGTGTAGTAGCCTTGATATCAAAAGCTTACTTGACCACACATAGCGTACCGATATGGTGCCACAGGTAAACGCAGTCCCTACACTGACCGAGTTCCTCCTAACCAGAGAGGGAGAAGTTGAGCAACGCAAGGACTGGATATTTAAAGCATGACTACTCCACGTTGGAAAACCAGGCCCAAAGCTTAATAAACGTGGCTATATCCTTGACATAAATGGATGATAGCTCCGTCAAGCTGACAGGGGTTGGAGAGTCAAATAACTTATATCTGTACCATGCAAAATATGGGCATTTACAGAGATAGTGGATAACAGTCTCCTTGTCCTCAGCGGATCTGAATCTACGGCAGAAGTCGTTAAACGGAAGCCGCAATCTTTTCGCGTGTCCACCCATAACACAGTGACCTATAAGCATGACCAATGTGATCGAGATGATGTTTCGATTAAATCCAAGTATCTGGTTGGTGTGTCCTCTAACCATTTAGGGCCAAGTGATCGCGGATAGCTTGGTGTCTCGCAAATGGCCAGCTTGAACTGCTGAGAGGAAGTTGCCGAAGAAATATTTCTTCATATTTCGTTTTGTTCTAAAAGTCTGATCTGGGATCTGAACCGTGGCCGTGCCGTCTAATAAGCCAACACACTACCTACTAGACTATGGCGACTTCAAAACTTCTGCCACCCAAAAACCTATGACGTCAGTTTTGAAGTGCAGGACAAAAGTTGTCGTTCCGATTCCATTTCTTTCATATCCTTACAGTTTTATAGCGAAACTGCCAATAGTGCAGTGTTTTGTTCAAATTCCTGTTAGAGAAAGAACCGTTTCTTACCGAACTCAAGTAATTTCTTGGTTGTCCTGCTGTCCACTGTAACTTCTGATTTTGAAAAGGGATAACAGGAATCCTAATACGGTCGTCCCCCTGGAAATCGTGGTAATATATACACCGGCAGCTCTAAACTCGATATTGGGCTTGGAAGCAGAGTCTATTCTGGGGAACTGGACCTGAACATTTCTTTCCGTCTGCTGGACTACTGCAGAGTGTTTAAGGCGGAGGTGATGGCAATTTACCGGGCCGTTCAATGAATTCTCGTCAAAGATGCTCCTCTCAGTCGCGTCTCGATCTTTTCAGATATTCAGGCCTCGATAAAATCTCTGTCAGGTTTCGTGATTAACTCTAGGATCGTTAGGGAATGTCGCCGCTGTCTCGACATTGTCTCGGGGCGCTTCATCAATGTCTCTCTGGTGTGGGACCCCGAGCACAGTGATATTCCGGGAAACTGTAGGGCCGATGAGCACGCCAGATATGGTGCGCTCCTTACGGAATCCTCTTCTGTTGAATTGGGTATGCCAATTGCTTCGGTCAAGTTGACTATTGCGCGGAGGTTCCTTCGGGACTCCAACCAATCCTGAATCAATGAGGAGTTCTGGCCCAGGATGGATGGAAGGCGTACCAATTGATTACTTGGTCTCGATCGTGATGTCATCTCAACTGTAGTGGCCGTGCTTTCGGGTCATTGCATCATGGGTAGACACGCTGAGAGAATGAGGCTCTCTTTTAACGACTTCTGCCATGAATGCAGGTTCACTGAGGAAGAGAAAACTGTTATTCACATATTTTGCCAGTGCCCGTCTCTTTCTAGGTGTAGATATAGGTTATTTGGGTCCCCATTCCTTGTTAGCTTAACGGAGCAATTGATATTAAGGATATATCTTCGTTCATCTAATGTTCTTGCTGGTTTTCCAGTCCGAGGAAGTCGAGCTTTTGTTGTGTAGCCCTTGCGATGACCAACTTCTTCCTTTTCCCTGATTTGGCGGAACTTGGTTAGTGTGTTCACCAACGGGCCGCTATGCGAGGTCAAAAGTGCTTTTGTTATCAAGGCCACCACACTAAACGAATCTTACCTAACCTCTCAGCAGATTTTTGGCAAAAAATCTGAGAGTAAAAGTAAAGTTCTAAAGTTTAAAATCTGTCGTTTGGTGTCGACTTTAAACTGTAGGTCCCGCCACTCATGTACGAAATTAGCACACACAACATAAGTGGTGAGAAAATCTAGGTTGCAATCCTTCAGTCAGGATTGCAATGATCAATTATGTTGTATGTAATGGTCGCTATTAAGAGAGCATCAATAATCCTCTTCCTGAAAATCTTGGTCTGAAGTTCCCTGTATGAAATCGTGTAACACATCTCTGATTCTCTCAGATGAATGTGCTCTAGTAGAGCACTGTCAGCAGTTAGAAATGGCTGCAGTTAGAAATTATGGCCACAAATTTTGCAAATCCTGGCTAAAGGGTTGCAATGAATTATGTAAGTATCAGAGATCAGGAAAGAGTATTCAAAACAATGAGTAGATTCGAGTCATACTTATAATTTCAGATACTTATATGCATTCATACTTATTTTAATATGATACTCATACTATTCTTATTCAAAGTTTGAAATACTCGTTGGATTCATACCTAACAGTACTCTCAATGACTCAACGTATACACGAAACATAAAAAAGTAGAATTCGAGTACGAACCCCACAATACTCGATAGAAGGTTGAGTGGTTCTTTTGAGGTTCTTTTCTAAATGCAACAACAACTAAGACTGTAAATTTTGGTAAATGATTCGAATTACTCGGATCACTTATAAGTATTTTTGTAAATTTATGATTCTGAATGATTATGAATCAAAGATATTTCGAATGTTACTCATACTCATTGCAACCTGTACTTATGCAACAACAACTAAGACAGTAAATTTTGATAAATAATTCAAATTACTCGAATCACTTATAAGTATTTTTCTAAATTTATGAATCTGAATGAGTAGCAGTATGAACCAAAGATATTTCGAATGCTATTCCTACTTATTGCAACCTGTACTTATGCAAAACAACTAAGACAGTAAATTTTGATAAATGATTCGAATTACTCGAATCACTTATAAGTATTTTTCTAAATTTATGAATCTGAATGAGTAGCCTTATGAGTAGTATGAGTTTGATGGCAATGTCGTATGCATACCCATAGAAAACTGCACTTATAAATCAATGTTATAGCGAGTACGAATAAATCAGAGTACGTAGTTAAATTTCAATACTGTTGAGTCACTGATACTCAATATTGCATGAGTACTTATAAGTAGCATAAAAACAATTCATTGCTGATCTCTGTTGTGTTTGTATATTAATTTGATCAAACCTAACCTAACGTAACCAATCCTATCTTTGATTTCTTTTAAAAAAATTTCTTTTTGGTAATAAAACTCTGTACGTGTTTGATATTAAATTTGAGGAATTACACGATTTGATTATAATTATTGGCGGCTTGCATGCCTTGATCTGTTGTTTTGACGCTTAATACTGAACAATTTGTTACATTTCAACACCTTTTTCATACAAAACTAAGCCTTTAACCGTAATACACCTGGCTGACTGTCATTATTCGGTCTTTAATTACCGGCATTTATAAGGGAAATTATATAAAATCACGTAAATCGGATGTGTGGAGACAGACTTGATCTTCAGGTGACAATTTGTCAATCTTTTCTTCTTTTTTTATTTTTTTTTTTTTGATGAAGAAGAGAATCGTTGCTCTGGTATTAAGTGTTTGGAAAATGACTTAATTTTTCTAAACTGTAGCTACGTGAGCGGTCATAGCATATTGGGAATTACATCAAATGGAGGCACGGTTTCTCTTTGAAGTCAGCTTTCAGTCACACTTTCTTTGCCGCAAGGTGTTGGAAATGGTGGAAACGGTGTGGAAATGATTTCAAGTAACGTGTTAAACAGCAGCCAAAAGGAGATCAAAAATTTTATTAAAAAAACTTTCTTTTATTTTTCTTGTTTTTAAATAAAAATAAAAAGAAATGAAATTAAATGATATCACATGTTACATATGCTTGAATAACTACGATTTTAATGCCTTCTTAGGGCCATCTAAACCAAATGCAGCAACCACTTGTCTTTGATGATTTTCCCAACATACATGGGGAGAGCATTTTTCTTTTTTTTTTCGTAGCCTTGAGCTAAAATTGCACTTCCATTTCCGTTCGTTTATTAAAATAAATATTTTTCTTTAGGTTTTCAAAAAAACAAAAAAAAAATTCGAAAATGAATTTTCGAAATCAAATACTTCCTTAGCAACCTTAACTTGCCGTTCAGGAAAGTGTCCCTTATTTTTCTTAATGCAGGTTCTTAAGACAACACATGACAACCAACCACTTAAGGCTTAAGAAAAATATCAATTGCTAGTGTGGTCCAGTAATGTTTTCACAGATGTTTTTATCGTTTGTCCTCATTTTTCTTGTTGTTGTTTTTTTCCTACAGTTTTGTGCAATTTTTTTTTTTTTGTGAAATTTTTCTTTAGGACTCTGCAACGCTTACAAAAGAAAAATTAAAAAAGAAATCGGAACTTTATTGAGAACTATCTGTACCCTGAAGGAAAGGCATTACACAAATGTCCAATTAATTTTGAATCTTTTTATTAATTTTGTTTCCCATTGTCCTGAACATTCAGATGAACGGACCTAAGTAGTACGCATTCGATCAGCTTCTAATCTCACTTCTCGTTGTTCAAGTGGTTCATGCGAACGGCATATGCTCGAAGATTTTCCAGTCACAGTGTGCTCGTCTACTTCTGAGGCTCGTAATGTTCTTTTCTTCCGTGCTTGGGGTGTAGGTCGACCAATTGCTTGTCATTCATTTTGAATAATTTTCAGTGACGCCATACATCAGAAATTAATCGGACCAATTTCCGTCGACTCATACGTAATAACTTTGTTGAAGAATGCACAGTTAAAGATTTGATTCATTTTGAGAAATTTTCAGTGGCACACCTATTGAAAAGTGGTCATACCAACTTAGAAATCTTCGCCGGCTCATGCGCAGCGACTTTGCTAAAGATCATGACATGATTAAATGCACAGCTTACGATTTAATTAATTTTAAGTAATTTTCAGTGGCGCCACCTATCGGATATTGGTCATACCAACTTAGAAATCTTCATCGGCTCATGGGCATTAACTTTGGTAAAGATCATAACATGATTAAATGCACAGTTTACGATTTAATTGATTTTGAGTAATTTTCAGTGGCGCCACCTGCCGGAAATTAGTCACATCAACTTAGTTACGATAGAGCCGTTTTCTGATTTTTGGTAAATCAAAAAAAGTGGGCGGGGAAAAATTTTCTTTTGATGAAAACTTTAAATGGATAAATTGACAAGTACACCTGCTCCAACCTAACCTATCCTAACCTAACCTTGAGAAATATGCATCAAACTCTCCAGAAAGAAACTTACGACAGTCAACTGTAAACTCAAAGTACACTTATTAAAGATAGAGGTTCCTTCGAATCTACCAAGAGGATTCTGAGATGACCAGAAACGTAAGGCACTAATGCAAGCCGGAAGGAAACGCCTAAACTCATTTGAACGTGGCTAAAGGAACACTATACCGCGTAAATTTTCCTTCCTTAACATAATTGATCATTACAACTCTTTAGTTAGGATTGCAACCTATCTTCTAACATCACCTAAGTTCTGTTATGCAAAATTCGATAATGTCTGGATAACCGATTACGTTTTCTACATTTTATAGCAGCCTCTGCAGTAATTCTGGTGGACCAGATCAAGCTTCTCTGTATCATGAGAGGTCTAACCGAACTCTCCACTGTTTTTCGCAGCGACTCCTTTTGCCAACTCATATGCAATGAAACGGATCGTATTACTACTTCTGTCGCAGAGATTTGTGAAGGCCTTGAACCCATTCTGTTACTCTTCGTCTAAATAACCATTTAGCATTCGGATTCAGTTGGTATACATACATACCCACATAATTGGTCATTATAACCCATCAGTTAGGTTTACGATCTAGCTTCTCACATTACTTGCATATGTTGGGTGTGAAGTTTTAACCGTAGCCTCACGTCTAATAAGCCTGCACACTACCTACTAGACTAAGGCAACCCAAAATTCGCCAAGTAGAGACTGCGAAAAGCCGAATTCTTGTAAGCAATAAGAAATTGGCTGCCTCAGATCCCTCCGCTTACTCTCACGGAGAGTGTCGTTTATTTGCTTACGGCACTATGGGACTCGAATTTATACATCACATAGCGAATAGTAATGATTCTACTGAGATAATCCTTTTGCCAACACATTTGTAACGCAACAGAAGAGAGATATGTGAAGGCCTTGAACCCATTCAGTGACTCTTCGTCTAAATAGCCATTTAGCATTCGCATTCAGTAGGTATACATACTTAGCCACATAATTGGGCATTATAACCCATCAGTTAGGTTTACGATCTAGATTCTTACATTACTTGCATATGTTGGGTTTGAGATTTAAACCGTAGCCTCACGTCTAATAAGCCTGCACACTGCCTACTAGACTAAGGCAACCTAAAATTCGCCAAGAAGAGACTGCGAAAAATTGGGTTGCTTGTAAGCAATTAGAAATTAGCTGCCTCGGATTCCCCCTTTAATTTCACGGAGAGCATTAATGTTTTTTTCTTTTTAGCAGATCTAGCATTTCATCGACGTACGAGTGTTGTTCATTTGCTTACGGCACTATGAGACTCGAATACATAGCGAATAGTAATAAACCTAGAGAGAGGACGACTTTGGCGTTTGCAAAATGGGTAAAATGTATGGCCCGTTACCCGGAGAGGACGCTTATACGTGAATATATATTTGAGGGAAATCCCTATTGGAAGACTTCATATTTGTTATTGCATGTCCAAAGAGGAAAGAGGAACATATGTGGACATATTTCTGGTATCTTGGTTTCAACAAATCCGGAATAAGTGTCGGCTGTCGGTGGATAGCTATTGTAAAACTATCCAATTTAAATTCACTGTGCTCTTTGGCGATTAAATAAATATTTGTCAGGAAATTGTCTACCAGATTATAATGAGAAAAACTCATTTCTGTTTTGTATTAAAATTTCATTAAAGTCGCCGTGGTCTAGTAGGTAGTGTGTTGGCTTATTAGACGAAAGGCCCGGGTTCGAATCCCAGGTCGGATAACAAAACGAAAAATATGGCAAAGACTCTGAAAGTAAAAATCGCCATGAAAAGCTTCTCAAAAATCTGTCGTTTGTCGTGTATAAAAAATTAACGCCCACAACATAAGTGGTGTGAGAAGCTGGGTCGTAATCCTGACTGAAGGAAAATCAAGAAATCAGAAATCATTACAAATTTAGAATCACTGGAAAATCGAACATAGAAATAGCCGCCAATCACTCATGCACCCATTTGCTATTTATTGTCCATGGAAAGGAAACATACTGTGAGAAGATCATCAGCCGTATCATCGAACAAAGGGTTCAGATAACTAGAAAATCATAATTGATGATTATGGACATGTTGCGAAATTCTTTTTTTTGTTTTTCGTTTTTTTCGAAGCCAATCAATGCATATAGCTAGCCAGCAGTTAAGATTTTAAAAACAAAAACAGAAAAAAAAGGATACAATTTCTAATGTCCTGTCTGAAAAAGAAAAAAATAAAAACAAGAAAAAAGGAAAGAAGTCCTTGAACAATGGCCTAAAAAAAAGATGAAGAAAACTATTGTGCAATATGGTTACAATAGCAGGGAAGACAAAAAAAAGGATTTTTTTGTTTTCAATGAGTAAGTGAGAGTATAAGTCCGGCAAAGGATCTTTAAATTACTTGTGGTTCCTTTAAGGACAGGGTATGTACACCAGCAAAAACAGAGAAAACCTGCAGGATAAATGACAAGAAAATTGTATTTAATTTCATAATTTTCAATGTTTTTTTTTTTCTTTTCCTTTCAAAGGACCAAAGGATAGTTTTTGAATACAAAATAAAAACTAAAAAAACCAGGATCGAACATAAGAACAAGTGAAGATAATTAGAAACTCATATTTAGGCCGGGTTAAAATCTTTGCAAACAGAAAGAAGAAAAAAAATTGCACAAATTCATTACAATTCTTAAGGAATTCTTTCCTTTCACGAACAAAAGGATTCAAATTCCTCTTGCATAAATACAGGACATCTGTCCTTATAAGACTGATGGGAACTAGTGTTTTTCTCTTTTTGTTGAAAATTGAGTTGCAAATGTCAAGTTATCAAGCAATTGACAAGAGTCCTCTGAAAAGATTTTCAACCACAAAAGACCATCATTAGTACTTAGCTAAACGATCGATACTCCAGGGTTTTTGGGTGGCTAAGATTTCCATTTTGAGTTGTACTTCCTTCTAAAAAAAAAGAAATTCTTTTCCATTTTGCAACAATAAAATTTGAAAGGAAACCTTTTATCATTTGAAAATCTAAAACACTTGTGGGAAAATTGTCAAATAATTTTGGAAAATGCTTTGCCTGCCCATTGTATGGTCGATTTAGGCGATCTTATCAAAAATCTCCTCAGTTGACCTTTTTTCTTGGTGCAATTGTCATGAAGACAAAAGTTATTTGAGTAGTTGCTACTAAATTGAGCAGGTTTTTTTCTGTTTTTCTTTTGATTGTTTTATTCTCAAGTTTTTTTTTTTTTTAAATCAAGATCATATGGAAGTGATCTTGTCATTCAAAAGTTGTTTAATGATCACACAATTTGAAGATGAAATTGAAGTGTTTCTTAGCGAGATGGGATACTAATGATACTACAGTCGCCTTTGACATAAAAAATCAATACCAACAGCTCGCTATTGCTCCAATGCAATAACAAATATGGGTGTCTTCCAATAGGGATTTCCCTGACTATTCGCTATGGGGTGGTTAAATTCGAGTCACATAGTGCAGTAAACAAGTGAATAATACTCGTACCTTATGAAACGCAAAATTAAAGGGGGGTAAATCCGAGACAGATAATTTCTTATTGCTTACAATAACTCGACGTTTTGAAGTCTCTACTTGGCGAATTTTAGGCTTGCCGTAGTCGAGTAGGTGCTGACTTATTAGACGTGAGGCTACGGTTCAAATCTCACACCCAACACATGTAAGTGATGTGAGAATGTAGATCTTAACTTATGGGTTGTAATGACCAATTATGTGGGTATGTATATATGCCTTCTGAATCTGAATGATAGATAGCTATTTAGACGAATAATCACTGAATGGGTTCAAGGCCTTCACAGTTCTCTCCGACAGAAGTAGTTGTATATTCCGTTGCGTTGCAAATGTGTTGATAAAACGAGTCGCTGCTAAATGCACTAGAGTGATCTGTTGGACCTCTCATGAGGCACTTCTTCGCACTGATCAATCGAAATATCGAACAAAAAATTTTGGCTTCTTGGTGTAGTAGGAAAAATTTGGAAATTCTCCATTTCAAAGAATTCGGAACCAGTGTATTGAAGACAAGATTGCATCACCCCAATTCAGAAGGCAGCAGTAGACAGATAACAATTAACATTTTACAATCGAAGGTTGATGAAGTGATCCAAACCAGACAAGCCTTTAGCCTCTGGCACCTAATAAATAAACACTTGCCACACAATGTTGAATTGCGGTCTCGTGGGTAGAAATATTTGTTTTTGTCTATATTGGCCTACAAAATATTCAGACCAACTGCCAATGTATCGAGTAACTGTAGTACGTTTCCTTATCTTACAAGAATGTTCCGTTACTACATATGTCGCTGTTCGGTGTCGTTACTTCCGTCATTGCTGCTGGTGTCTTTGCCGGAGAAGATGCCGAAAAAAGGACAAATTGATCTGTGCATGTGCATATATTTCTCGTTTCTTTGATAGTCCCACCAGGTTAGGCTAATATGAGAGAGATAGAAGAAGTTGCCTTCCAACTTAAGGTAAATTAATGATTCCTCTGTGATAGCAATATTTGGCGACCAGCGTATAGAAATTAAATTTCTTGATTGGAAATATGTGTCGAAAATGGTTTTAGTTACTGAAAGTTGGAAGAGTCAGGTAAGAACTGGGTTCTAGAGGAAGGTTTCCCTGTGTAATGAACACACAAAACGAAGCCTTAAATCCTTTAACCCATTTCACTGAAGACGAATAAAATCTCAACTTTATTCTTTGATTTGTATTCGTATCCATATTGATCTCCAGACAACCACGTATGGGGTTACAGTATGCCCGATTAACCTTGATGTTACTTACTTGGACATTACAAACCTTTAGTCAAGATTACAACCTTCTTACAGATTTATTCCGGTCATGAATTGGTCGGAAATTTCAAAAAGCTAAATTACTACGTTACGCTGATGATATTGGGTTAGGGATATTTTAGTAAATATCTGCACAGAGTCGGCTAGAACGTCTCTCCTTATTGTCTTTACGAGGAAGGGGAAGTAATTGATCATGCAGAGCACACTGTTTTCGAATGTGCACGCTCTGTACTGACGTCAACGATCACGGCCGCTAACATTGTCGGGGTTATGATTGCGAGTAGAGAGAATTGGGCCTAAGTGGCGAATTATGTGGAGCGCATTCTAAGACTGAAGAAGAGAGATCTTGAGGCTGCGGAACATGTAAGCACGCTGGCACACGTATCAAACGAAATTCCAAATAGAGACATGGACAAAAGGAACTGTGTACAGACTTAGATGCTTCCTCAACTTTTGATACGCAATCCGGACGCGGATATGAGCACGCAGGGACCAAAGGTCCAAAAGGACTCCACTGCAATTCCACGAGACGAGGGGTGGATTTATTGGGTAAGGGCCCCACACATGGAGAATGTGACGTTTTCTTCTATGGTGCGGTTAGCTACATATTCCCCTCCTCGGGGCACAGAAAACTCGCATGCATACATTGAAAAGCCGACGTACCCAAAACGAGTAACTGTTTGGTGCGGATTTTGGTCCAGAGGCATAATTGGGCAATTTTTCTTCGAAAATAAGCAAAGAGTGTCCGTTACAGTCAATGGCGATTGTTATCGAGCCATGTTGAACGAATTTTTATCCACATAAATTGAAGAGGAAGATATTGACAACATTTGATTTCAACAGGACTGCCCTACGTTTTTCAAGATCGCATTATCAGCTGCAGAGCTGATGTGGTTTGGCCACCTCGAAACTGCGATTGGACACCGTTGGACTATTATTTGTGGGGTACCGTCAAAAATAAGTGTAACGTCGACAAGCCAGAGACAATTGACGCTTTAAAGGACAATATTAGAAGTACAGCTGGACACAATCTATAAAATGCTTAAAAATTGTAACGATCGTGTAGGCTACTGGATGGCTAGCCGAGGCAGCTATTTGAATGAAATTATTTTCCATTATTAATCGGAAGGACTGTACTTTCATATCAAAAAAAAAAGTTGTTTGGCGGACCCTTAGAAATTAACATGGCTTTGTAAATTGATAATTTACGAGAAATTTATTTGACCATTTATCACAATAGATCTGGCACCATCAAATTTTCTGCCCATATTGAAAACACTGAAAGTAATGCTCAATTATAACACAAAAGAGTAATATTAAAAGGATAATTCAGATGAATTTTCTTTTTAAAAAAAGGGAAAAAATTTATTAAAATGTGGACTCTAGTTTTATTCAATTGGGGTAACTTTATTGATTTCAATTCTTTTCTTTTTTTCAAATATTTAAAATGTAATACGATAACTTGAAAAATAAAAAAGGGAATAAAATTCAATGGAATTGAATAAAAAACAACAAAAACAAAATTGTAATGAATTGAATGGACAAAAATCAAAAGAAAATTGAATGAAAAAAAACGCTTAAAAAGCCTTAAAATTTCTGTTTTAATGCGAGTGTAAAATACTATTTCCGGTTGGAGTAACTGTAGGCATCCTTGCATTGCTGTTCTATCTCTTTCTCTCTCTCGCAGTCTCTCTATTTCAAGAACAATTCACTTTCGCTCGCTAATGCAGTGATTTTTTGAACCACATTTTCAATGAATTTGGAACACCTCCTTCATATTGTTTGTTCAATAAAGAAAGAGAGAAAACAAAGAGAATCAAAGAGAATAGAAGAGAAATTTGAAATAAAATATCAAATATTAGATCATTTCGTTGAGATACGAGAATGTGGTTTTTATTGAAAACCACAAACGTATTGTTTTTTCTTTTTATATTTCTGTAGCCAAAGTAAACGCCTTTCTTTTTGATTTTGATTGAATTCGCCACATGTGAACTGAGAAAATTTGTGAAAATCGAAATGAAAAATTCAAATTTCACTTTCAATTGCCATAGGAAACATAGACAGGACAGGTCTTGCCTATAGAAAGGGAAATTTCCGGTCTTTTTACCGCAGAAATGGAAAATTGCATACCCTTGCATTGCTATGCATCAGGGCTGGGGAGAAACAATTTTAATGATCGCTTATCAAATTGCAATGAAATGTTGAGTTTTCACTTTCATTCATTCATTCAATTCCAATGAAAGTGAAAATTTTGCCTGCTGTGTAGTAGAATTGTCACCAAAAATGCTGCAATTTTTTTGAAAAAATATTGAAATTTTTCAATTTTTCAGAAAAAAAAATCCCAGGCTCTGGCAGGGGGCCAGCTGATATCACAAAACTCTGGAGTAATAATTTTATCACAACTCTGGGTTAATAAGAAGCAGCTTAATGGGAAGCAGAAGGATTTTGAATCGATTGCCAATCTAAAGGTCACAAGACACTAGCAATAGATCCTTTCAAAATGAAGATAATAGAAGCTCTTATCACTGCTAAGTGGTTACACTAGATGATAATCACCAGATCCTGTCCAGTTAGAAAAAAATTCAAATCAAACGAGCTATTCTTTCTCTAGAGATTAGCAGGCATTAGGCCTTGATAACATGATCTACGAAGGCTAAACTGAAACTATTTGTGGACATAATTCTGGTATGATTTCAACAAATTCGGAATATCTATCGGCTTTATTGGGTAATCACCTAAAATGAAGCTCAATTATTTGAAATGTATTGGTCTCTACAAGGGAAAACTTTCGGAAGCCTTTAACATATTCATTCAAGCAAAAGATATGGCATTTCTCTATTCTTTGTGTCTTTTATATTGGGTCTTTTATTAAGCGCGAGATACATACAAACATAATTGGTCATTATAACCCTTCAGTCAGGATTACGGCCTAGATTCTCACACCACTTACATTGTGTGTGTTAATTTTTTACATGAGCGTCAGGGACCTACATTTTAAAGTCGACACCGAACGACAGATTTTTGGGAAACTTTTCATAGCAATTTTATTTTGGTTTTAGAGGTTTTGCAAGCAATTTGCAAGCAATCTGCTGTAACAAAGTAAAGCGTTATAATTTTTTTAATTTTTTTCTTAATTTTATTGTTCAAAAGCAATAAATGTTGAAAATAACATCAAATTTTAGAATCAGTTTAGATTTGTTCGAATTGGCCACCTTTGTTCCGAATTCTGACCTTCGAACGCCCGACAAAGCCATCACAGGCTGCGCGAAAGTGGCTTTGCGGTATTTTGGCCCATTCCCAGCGAAGCGCCGTCTTGAGATGATTGAAACTTCGGTATTTTTTAGTGACAACCTTACTCTCCAAAATGGCCCAGGCGCAGAAGTCTAACGAATTGAGATCCGGAGATTTTTAAGCCATTCTAGGTTGACGCGTGCTGCGTGCGGTGGTGCTGAGTCCTGTTGGAATATCCATGGCCTGCGGTACAGTCTTTAAGACATTTTCCCGATAATATTCGGCATTTATTTTGAACCCACGGTCGATGAATACGAGCGGTTAGCGACCATCGGCCGTTACGCCGGCCCTCACAATTATCATCAGCGGCGTTTGAGTTCTGGTGGCCAAACGTAGGTGTAAATTTTCAGCTGACCTCTTTGACAAGTAAACCCGATCATTTTGTTTGTTCACAAACTGTTCAATTTGGCATGGGTTCTCATCGGAGAAAACCAAATTCGGTAACTGGCCACTTTCGTGCAAGCGAAGTAACTTCTTTGGCTCTTTCCAGTATAACTTTTTTTGTCCATCGGTGAGGTCTTGCACTTTTTGAAACTTCAATGGCTGTTTAGTTCAAGCTCATTTTTCAATATGCTTTGCATCCGTTCTCACGATATGTTTAGCTCAAGACCAATTTTTTAATCACTGCTGCGTGGATTTCGATCAAATCTGGCCTTCACTTTAGGGATAATTTCTGATGTTGTTACCGTTTTTTTTTTTGCCCACTTTTTGGACACGATGCAACACTGCCAGTATCACGGTAACAAGCAATGGTTTGAGAAACAAAAGAGTTATTCACATTTAAATGCTGGAGGGCTATAATGATAGCCACCTGTGGTGGTATTCCAGTCAAATATAAAGCAATCACACTATCACGCGAATAACTTTTTTTCTGAATGCAATAGATCAAAAGGCTTTTGAAAGCTTGTAAATAATAAAATGAACTGTCACTGGAATAGATCTGTCAGCTGTCAGACGAGCGGTTTACAAATGATAACAACCTGAAGTTGGTTGCAATACATATCAGCCACCTTGTAAATACTCGTATTCGTAGTCGTATGCTTAGAAAATACCTCAAAAGGGGCTATAGAATGTGTACAAATATTGAATATTTGCTGCAACTGATTAGAAAATTAATGAACAATTGTTGACTTGTTGGTTTTTGTTCTATGCCTTTAGGAATTCCAGAACGCCCGATTGTAACCATGTAACCCCATGTGCACTTGCATTGGATTACGAAGTTCAATGTCAACATAAATTATAGACTTTACGAGGCTTTTGTTTCCATTCAAAAATGACAACAAATTACAGTTGATGACCAAAAATATTATCAAATTTTTTTGTTTTTGTTTTCCTTTTTCTTTCTGTGGTTCAGTACTTAGCTCTCTATCAATGAAGAAAAAATTATTTCGGCGCCACTACTTGCTTAGTAGCAAACAAACACTCACACCCCCATTAGAAAATCAATAGAAAATATTTTGAAAAAATTAATTTTGAAATCCGCATCGTTAAATATTTGTTTTAAAATAAATATTCAAAGACAATTGATAATTGTAGCAACAACAACAACAACACCAAAAAAAAAACAAAAAACAGAAGACAATTGATAACAAAATATTACTCGAGTACTTACCTTCTTTTTAATTTTTTTTTGTTTTTTTTTGAGTAGAAAATAAAAGAAGAAAAGATAGAGAACTGCTGCCTTGTGTGTTAATTAAGAATTAATTTTAATACAAAGTATTTTTTCTTAATCAATTCTTTAACAAGGCATTCATAAATCTGTTGACCTTTCCGTTTTTGAAAAGGTGATACTATGTGTGTTCCATTGCAGGCGTTTGAAGGTGAGTGGGGAGGGGTTAGGGTCCCTATATTGAAACACCTAAAATTTTTTATTTATTCTATCCGTAGCGGAAATGCATTTAATCGCTCTGCTCTTTGCATGCTCGTACAGTATTCCCTCGATTTACGTCGTAGAATGTTCCGGAAAAAGGCGGCGTAAAACGAGACGACGTAAATCGAATTTCAAAGAACTCATACTATCAGATCCATTTTTTTTTTTATAAAAACCAACACTCAGGGGATGGCCCCTACTCATGTAGTGCATTGTGCAGGTTTAGGAAAATAGGTTATTAGGAAGGTGGAAAGAGGGAGTAGTGTTTGTGGACATTAGATTCAAACATACCAATATTGTAATTGACGGGAAAAACCCTCGCAGGAAGATCATTCCACAAGCGAGCATGTGCGGGCAAAAAATGAATTCTTCCCTGTAATGCATTGTGCGGTTCACTGGACAATCAACCACAAAAGGATGTGCTCTGCGAGAAGCTCGAGTACCACGTAAAAATATGTGATTATCGGGAAACAAGTCCCTTATCTCTTGAGAACACCTCCCAGTATAGTACCGATAGTACCGAATGAAACACACGCCACATTGCGACGATGCTTCAACGAATCAATAGAGTTGGATACCCTACTGTCATTAATAAGCACCTTCGCCCTCTCCTGTACGCGGTCGAGAAGCTTCAAAATAGACTTTGATGCATCGACCCATACATGAGAGTTGTACACAATCCGGGGTCGGATAAAGGTCCTGTAAATAGTAAGAATGTCGGATGGACTGAAGTATTTTCTGCACCGTTTTAAAAAACCAAGACACTTAAATGCTACCTTCGACACTCGAAGAATGTGATCGTTCCAACGAGCATCACAACTAATTCTCATGCCCAGAACATCAAGAGATCAAGGTACAGATGACAGAACACCAGCGCCAGCATCACGCCTGTGTACAGTTTACAAAAAAAAAACTAAAATAATTAAAATTTTATTCTGTGTATTGAATTTCTTTTAAAGAGGGAATTCCCCTTATTTTGTTTATAAACAACGTAAGGCGAATTAAATCGAATGGCAACTCAAATTGAAGTTGAAGGGAATTGATTTTTGACGACATTAATCGAAACAACGTAAATCGAGGGAATACTGTATTCACTTGCATTCATTTGTATTGGTTTTTGGCGACACTCACTAGAGGTTTGTAGATTTAATGGCTCGTTTATTTTGCTGGCGTCAGTATGCCAATGATTTGAGTTTTTTTTTTTTTTTTGTTTTATTTTGTTTCCAAATCCGATTACTCTTTTCTTTTCTACTTTTTTTCTGTTTTTGTTTTTAACATTCAATTTGCATTTGTTTTGAAGCGCGTTTTTAATGCACTCACTGACCATCCATTGTCTTATTAATAATCGGTTGTGAGTGTTTATGGTTTCGAGTGTGTATTATTTTTGGAAAAATTAATAATTTTATGGGTTATCAAGTGATAAGCATAAGTTATGGGAATGCAAATAAAACCATAAAACATAAAGAAAAGAACAAACACAAGCAAAAAAGTTATAATCCCTCAGCGCTATTTCTCTCTCTCTCTCTAATCACTAGATTATTTAATAGGAAATCTATCTGCACGAACTTCTGTTAAACTACAATACAGAAAAATCTCTTAATCCCATAACAAGTGATTATCACTGGCATTTGAAGGCTTGTTCAGCCAACAGGCAAAATGTTACGGCCCCACATCTTGACGTTCTTTTAGATCGAGTAGAAACTTACTAGCTCAACTCCCGTTAAACATATGTTTTCAAGCAAGGACTCTTCTGCTTCTGCAAGCAGAATGTCACCTTATTGTGGTTACTTAAAGCCAGGTCATGATTTTCTCTTGAATCGAGTACTACTCGATGTTTACTAGCTTCTGTTGGACATCTGTTCTCCCTTCCCTTCATTTTGGAATTGTCCGAGTTGTGTTATGGTTTGCAGAAAAATCTTGTTTTTACCATTTAAAAACGTTTAAAATATGATTTCGTAGATTGGAAATAAAATAAAAATAAATTTGTGTTCAGTTTTAATTCAATTCTTTGTTGTTTGCACAATTTTGTATGCCAATGTTCACAACTTTATGTAAACAACAACAATTGCTTTATTTGTTATTCTTCTTTACATTTTTTTGTGTAAACAATAACAAACCACGATTATTCTCTTCAAAAATCTCACGTCTTCACATAAGACTGACTGAATTTTTACTCCTAGAAAGTGTATACTAAGTGATAATGTGGCATAGGAAACCTTTTTCAGGATACAGGCAAAATGTCCTCGTCATGGTCATTACAGCCCTTCCATCAGGATGATGACCTAGCTTCTACTCCGAACGACGGATTTTATTGAAAAACTTTTCATGATAATTTTTTTATTCACTCTCAGAGTCGTTTGCCAGAAATCTACTGAGGATTATGATCTAGCCTCTCCACAGCACTTATGTTGTTGATGTTAATTTCATTCATAAGTGCCGAAGCCTACAGTTTAAAGTCGACTCCGAACGACAGATTTCTAAGAAACTTTTTTAACTTCAAATCTCACTATTTTGTCAACGATGAGCAGTGTAGGACTTCATCAGAAGCTCAGCAAAATGGTAATGCTAGGAAGAAGTAATACTTGAGTTTTGAAAACAAGAATTGATCAATCAGGGCTGAAAATCTGGAAAATTTAATTGGAAAATTGTAGCTTAATTCATGGATGTTGATGGCCGGCATAATAATAATTTTTTTTTTTGGATAAATATTGTCTTAGTCATATACTTCACAAACTTCAGTTTCCTGGATTAATCTTGAAAATTGTGAGGATAAGTAAAAAACTTGTAGCCTAATTCTTGGATGTCGTCTATCAAAATAATTTTTTTCTTCGGCAAATGTCGTCTTTCTCATATCCTCTTCAAACTTCATAAAATTCTATTGCCCTTGAGAAACTAACTGTTTTTAACCACTGTTTAGTCTTTGCTGCTTCTTTTGAATACGTAGTTTCATTCCCGGTTACAACAGTAAGCAAGTTCGTCTATAGTACTGTTGAAGAATGCTTAATACTCACACACAGTTGTACTTGTGATCGCCTTTAAACAAATCTCGCGTTATTTTACGGAAAGTTTTGTTGTATCCAATTTGATCATTTAAAATTGAAATAACTGAGCTGTGCCATCACTTGTGCTATCAACTGGCCCACATGCCAGAATGAACTTTTATGTCTATGCCATTATTAAATTCCCTTTTCTTAAAATTCCTCTTGCTTGCTATCAACTGTTATCAAATAAGTGAAGTTCAGTCAGTCTTGTGTGAAGACGCGGTGTTTTCGAAGAGAGTAATCGTGGTTTGAAGATCTATTGAATAATTTCCTAGTAATTGTTATTGTTTATGTAATGGGTATAAACAGAGAAATAACAAACAAAGCATTTGTTGTTGTTTACATCAAGTTATGAACAGTGGCACACAGAATTGTACAAATAATAAAGAATTTTAATTGAAATTAATTACAATTTTATTTTTATTTTATTTGTAAACTACGAGCTTATATTTTAAACGTTTTTTGAAAGGTAAAAACATAACAATTGGATATATGCTGGAACTTGTTTAAACTTAGACATGAGACGACTAAGAGAATCTTGTTGACGAAAGCAATGTTGAGCTTTTAATTAAGAGGCGATAAATCCAATACGGCTTGAACTTATTAGTATGTCCTAAGGTTCTAAGTGCTGATAATATGCCGCTACCATAGCCTAAGGCACATCTAACTCTCCAATAGGAGAAGACTTGGTCTAGATCAGCAAGGATTCTGCTTTAAAACAAAGAAAATAATGAAGATGGCGTTCAGTTTAAAACCCATACTGCTTAATAGATCTCTCTCTTCCTCTCAATGTTAATTGAATTTCTTTCAATTGAAAACAAATCGTTTAAATCTGAGGCATTGGTCACCTTATGCAACTTCAATTATCTCATATGGCTGTCATACTATTCCTGTTTGGCTCTCTTATCCTTACAAAAAAAAAACTACGAAATTTTTACTATAAAAATCGTCCTTTAAATTACAAATAGTCCTGACAATTACTTCACAAGTGTACCGACTCTGTTGTTTGACTGACTGTGTAAATAAACATATCGAAGACATAAAATGTTCCGCATTTGTTAGCCTAGTAAACCCATAAACAGGCACTTGTCCTTATTAAACTGTTGTAATGCTTGGTAATGAAATGCTTGTTGAAACTGTAAATGAAATCCCCATACGTAGTTGAAAAGTGTCACAAGTGCCACACAAATTACATACTCAAATAGGCGCGTAATTGTAGGCGAAAAAAAATAACAAAAAAATCGAAATCAGAAAAAATCGAGGAGAAGACAAATTTTTTTTAAGTGGTTCTGTGGTGGCAATAATACGGAAATAAAAAAAATCTCAGCAAAATACAAACGAAAAGGAAAAAAAATCTTAAACTGGCAATAAAAATAACAGAAAAGAATAACAGTAACGCAGATTTATGGAGCCAAAGTAAAAACGCTGGAAGAAGAACGTTTAAGTGTCACATAAAAAACAAAATACCGCTGCCGTATGGTAAAACCTGCAATCAATTGCAGACATTGTGACCAGATGAAACGATTCATAAAAAGGAATAAAAAATAAACAATCTAATATGGGAAGCCATGCAAAATACTCTTATTGTAATAGGACATATTAAGGATGTTAAGGATATAAAACATCCTGTAGTTTTCGATATTCAAAACAAGGCGAAAATTGCTTCGGGAATTTCAATGAAGTTTGGTTGCCTTACAAAATGAACGTGTAGGGCACATGTACATGTGACATGACATATGACAACATACATACATAATTGGCCATTACAATCCTTCAGTCAGGAATACGACCTAGCTTATCACACCACTTATGTTGTGTGCGTTAATTTTATACATGAGTGGCGGGACCTACAGTTTAAAGTCGACTCCGAACGACAGATTTTTTGAGAAGCTTTTCATGGCAATTTTTACTCTCAGAGTCTTTGCCAGAAATCTGCTGAGAGGAAGTCGCCGGAGAAATATTTTTTCGTTTTGATGTCTGACCTGGGATACGAACCCGGGCCTTTTGTTTAAAACGGCCACGGCGACTTCACGTATGAACAACAACGTTTGCCAAATCCCCAGATCCAGTAGTTTTTTAAATCAACGAAATTATATTTGAAAGAGAGAATAACAGCAGTAGTACGTATGCCAATCAAATCTGGAAAAGTTTGAAATTTTCCAGGGTACGTTGGCAAACCACTAAGCGGAAGTTGTCATTGTAAATGCCAAAAAAAAACCGATCTTTGAAGGAATGGAAGGTGACAGGAAGACTATATTTAGTCACTGTAGTGTAGTAAGTAGGGTGTTGGCTTATTATACGTGAAGCCTGCGGTTCAAATCCCTAGGTTGGACATCTCTCCCAGCAGATTTCTGGCAAAAACTCTAAAAGTAAATAGGTTAGGTTAGGTTAGAGGACGTGTACTTGTCAATTCTGACAAGTACAGTACTCGGTGGTCGAATTGACCCATTGTACTAGGTCCTACCTTCTCACACCACTTATGTTGTATGCGTTAATTTTATACATGAGTGGCGGGACCTACAGTTTAAAGTCAACTCCGAACGACACATTTTTTGAGAAGCATTCCATGGCAATTTTTTACTTTCAGAGTTTTTGCCGGAAATCTGCTGAGAGGAAGTCACCCAAAAATTATTTTCAAAATTTCGTTTTGATGTCTGACCTGAGATTCGAACTCGGGTTTTTCGTCTAATAAGCCAACACACTACCTACTAGACCACGGCGACCACAAGTAAATAAAATTGTCGTGAAAAGTTTTTCAAAAACCTGTCATTCGAAGTCAACTTGAAACTGTAGATCCCGCCAATCTTGGAATAAATTCATGCCAAAAAAAGGGGTGGTGTAAAGAGCAGGGTTAAAAGGAAATATTTTGTCTGCATAGATTAGATTTTCTTCATGCAGCTTTCGCCATAATATTGTGAAAAACGACATTGAAAAGCGAATGTTGAACATCAGGACTTTATTTAGAGTAGCCATTAAAAAAGGCATATTCTTCCAAGGTCATATGACAGGCACTTTTTTCGAATGATTTTTCGGAAATCGCACTTGATTTTGAATTTTATACAGTAGCGAGCACAAAAAATGCAACGTTATCTTTAAGTGCGATAATTTTAAAAAAATGGTGACCAGTTCAAAATATTTCTTTGGGTTATTAATCCCTACAGTTGTAGATACCTATTATCAATAACATTATGTAAATATTTTTAATTAATGATATATCATTTTGTCATTTATTAAAAAGAGTGCGAATTTCATGGGAGCAATAAAAATGCAACAGCATAAATTTTAATGTGTTTATTTAAATTAAATAGTAATTCTTACAAAAAAAATAATCTTAAAATTAATATTTAGTGGCGTAGCCCTTATTTTTTATGACTTCTTGCAACCTAGAAGGCATATAGAGTCGACTAAAGCTATTAATGTGTTAATGGATATTTTCTCCCATTCACTTTTCAAAATTTCTTCTAATTGCCTCTTATTTGACGAATGTTTCCTCTTAACTTCCCGATCTAATAGCTCCCATAGATTTTCTATGGGGTTTGGATCGGGGGACTGTGATGGCCAATCCAAAACATTGACATCATTGTCGCTTAAAAAGTTTCGAGCTAAGCGACTTGAGTGCTATGGATCGTTATCCTGTTGGAATATGCTACCAGGAGGCATTTTTTCACGCAGATGAGGAAGCATGTGTTCTCCAAGGATTTCACAGTACTTCTTGGCGTCCATTTTTCCATCGATTTGAGTTAAGGGACCTACCCCATCACGGGAAAACGCACCTGTAAATACGTGACGTAAAATCAATAATTTTTTTTAAACATATCGTTCCTTACCCCACACCATTATTGATCTACCGCCATGTTTTACGGTTGGAAGTTGATATCTTGGAGAATATCTCTGTCCAGGCGGTCTTCGACCAAAATTTATCGCATCGGAGCCAAACAAATTAAATTTGCTTTCAACGCTCCACAAGACTTTAGCCCACTGTTCATTTGACCAATCCTTGTAACGTTTTGCAAATTCCAGGCGCTTCTTTTTATTGATTGCACTGATGAGAGGTTTCTTTGCGGGTCGTCTCGCATGCAAATTAGCCTCTTTCAACCTACGGCGAACAGTGTGAACGCCTATAGAGACTCCCATTTGCTCATTTGCGAAATTAGCAACGTCCACTGCGGTCTTTCGTGGATCTTTTTTAACCAGTGCAATCATCTGGCGGTCTTGGCGAGAGGTAGTTTTTCGAGGATTACCACTACCTGGTTTCCTTTCCACACTATTACTCAAGGAAAATCGAGATTTAATCCGACATACGGCTAATTGATTTACACCAAAGAGGTGTCCAACTTCACGCATGGATTTTCCTTCTTCTAAGGCTTTAATGATTGCTTAACTTACTTTAACTATTTTTTTATTATGTTGCATTTTTTTTGCTCGCTAAAAATTTGCACTTTTTTCACTAATTCAAAAATATTTAAGTTTTTAAAGCAGAATTTGGAATAAACTGTGGTTACTTTGAAAACTTATTGAATTGAAAGAATTAACAGCAAAAGAAAATAGATAAATTAGTTACCGTTATTTTGAAACAGATCTTATTAAAGATCATATGGCACAGTGTTGCATTTTTTGTGCTCGCTACTGTATATGGGAACCTGCAGTTGATTCTAGCCGCAATTAAAATTTTTAAAAAATTATTCATTTTGACGAAATGCTGGCGAATTGCTGTGACTATGTTCGAATTTTGGTATATCCTTTTAACACTGCGGAGCACAGGGTCACCACAAGTCAGTTAAAGGATACTATAGCCATCATTTAATTTTCACCCAAAACGATAAAATATTTCCTTCTGTAGCTAGATTGTCTGCATAGATAAGATTTTCTAGAAGTTATATATCCCCTGCCTTGAAGAACGACTATTGACAGTGGCGTACCTAGAACTTTTGCTGCCAGGGGCGGTCTCCAGGTTTGCCGCCCTTTCTATTATAATTCAATCAAATAATTTGACTGGTTTGATCTTTGTGTGAAATGTCAGGAGTGCTGTCAACTATAATACAAAAGTATTTAACCTGCTATATTTGATCTATAATTGTTTTTCTGACTGCGCTTACCAATGGCTCTATGAATTCATTCTGAATCTTCGGCGACAAATGACAGATACTATATTTATTACCCATCTTAATTTTTACTACGTGTTCGCATAATACTGGGTCGTACTTAGTCAATAAATCAACAAGTTCGAGAAAATGTCCTCTATTTTCCATTGAATCGATGTTTTTCTGATGAACACTTTCACGATGTCCTCGAAACGCCAAATTTTGTTTTGCTAGGAATCTAATCATATCAAGTATTCTTGTTAGAATTTTCTTCCATTTTATTTTATTTCTTTATCAATATTCTGTTGTTGTAGTTTGTCAATAGTTGCGCCACGTCCAAGTCTTATTTCTAATTCCTTCCTTTTGGAATATGATCGAATGTGCAGTGGACTCACCTCATGTTGACTAATTTTGGGATTAACTTTTCCCCATTTGCTATACCATTTTCAGTATTAAAACCTGCTTGACAAAGATTATCAAACAGTTTGCAGCAGAAACAATAAATACTTTTCTTCGATGGTGAATATACCATCCACGATCTTAAGAGCTTTTCGCCATTAGGCAAAATTTGAAAAAAACGATTCCTGACTCAGTTTTCTTGTTTCATCTTTGACTTTGATTGTATTATTAAGACGTTTTACTCCTTCGCTGAAGTGAGCGTCCAAATTTTGAATTGCAAAGGGACCTTGATGTATCAGAATGATGTACGAATTCAACGAATTTTAATGAATACAAAATTATTATCTTGTTCTTGAATTAGAATTCAAAATTTACACTAAAATGCATTTATATACACCGAGGAATAATATTCGAAATCATATAGTTAATCATAATTTATATAAATCAAAGTAAACTTATAATAATAATCATTTATTATTCAAGAAAGAAAATAAATATGAAATGAATAAGTTGCTTTTTACAACTATAAGTAAATGTAAAAAATGCCGCCCCCAGGTAAGTGCCGCCCGGTGCGGACCGCTCCCACCGCCCCCCTCTAGGTACGCCACTGACTATTGAACTTCAGGACTTTATTTAAGCCAGACATTAAAAAGGCATATTCTGTCATAAATTGCATTTACATTTAATTCTAAATATTTTAAGCAGAACATTTTGATGCTATGCTAGAGACATTGCTTGATACACGATTTATTATCCTTTCACCGAAGCATACGAATACTGAATATTGGGAACTTGGAGTGTTAAACAGCCACAAACTCTAAAGTCTGATACGATTTGGACTCCAATGCTGTCTTTTATTGAATTCCTGCATTTATTTTATATTCAAAAATTTCTTTCGCAATATTATCGCCTTTTTTAAGACTCATTTCCGGTCTAAATTTTCCCATACAATCCTTTAAACAACATCCCATAATTTATTATCCTAAAACCACGATTTATTTTCAATTATTTTTCAACAATTCATTTCGAAGGATTTACGCTTGACCAATAAATTATAAAAAAAAAAGGAGAAGGAAAATTTCACAGGATCTCTCTCTCTCTTTTTTAACAAAAACGATCGCTAAACTGACCAACTGATGCGCTAAAATTTCAACGCCTACTAATGCGTAATGAAAATTGGGTCAGCGGATAAAATTCATACAAAAAAGATTAATTACGGAACGATGATTTCAGAGAAAATAAAAGGAGAAGAAAAATTAAGGATAATGAGCGGTTGTGGGAATATGAATGCAATATTGCATACGAATTTCAATTTCTACCTTTAATGTTACAATAGCAAGGATCATTAAAGGATAACAAATACTTGGTAATTGTGTAAGTGTAAGTATTTGAGTGTTTAACAAAAGATTTATGAACAGATTTACTATTTTAAATGGCAACGTATTGTATTCCTTAACACTTGCGCTGTCCGCATGGCTTCGTTTTGTCCAAACGGTTTTCAAAAATTTTTTATGAAACTTTTTCACGAAGAAAAAAATTTTATTACTTGAGTATCCATTCGTTGAACTTCTCATGTTAATTTTTTATTTTTTGTAGTTGAGTACTTACTTTTTTACTTAATTGATTATTACCACCCTGATTAATGGATTTCATCTTCCTTGGCATATGCTTCCAGGCGCCTGTGTTTCTTACGCACCTTTGCCAGTTAGTCACACGAATCGATGACAGGATTTCCTCGATTTGGTTCTTCCAATTCAGGAAAGTTAATCCTCTAATACTCGCAGCAAATACCCGTTTTGCGAAACATACATACATAACATACATAATTGGCCATTACAACCCTTCAGTCAGGATTACGACCTAGCTTCTCACACCACTTATGTTGTGTGCGTTAATTTTATACATGATTGGCAGGACCTACAGTTTAAAGTCGACTCCGAACGACAGATTTTTGAGAAGCTTTTCATGGCAATTTTTACTCTCAGAGTCTTTGCCAGAAATCTGCTGAGAGGAAGTCGCCGAAGAAATATTTTTTGTTTTGATGTCTGACCTGGGATTCGAACCCGAGCCTTTTGTCTAATAAGCCAACACACTACCCACTAGACCACGGCGACTTTGCGAAACATCCTCTTCTATTCAACCGCTAAATCATAACGTGTTGCACAATGTCCATGTCGTTGTCCATACAGCTTATAGATGGATCGAATGCGGAAATCATCGCCACCACGCAATGGACCGTAGTTCTTACATAACACTTTACTCTCGTGTACCTTCAAATCTGCTGTAACAGTACTTAATAGTAACCATGCTTCTGTGCCGTAGTCTAGTAGGTAGTGCGTTAGCTTATTAGACATGAAGCCACAGTTCAAACCCCAGCTCAAACAGCTCCAATAGAACGAAACACGAAAAATACATTCCTTATAGTGTCTTCTGGCAAAAGTGATCCTTCGCTTAATCTCCAGACTGACATTATTTTTACAGGTAGTAACAAGACTAATGATTAAATTGAGGGTCAAACATCCAACATATGATTTGGGTTTTATGGGAAAATTTTAGAAAAGAACATGTTCTTATTCTTCTTATTTAAAAAATTGCATTTTTTTTTTCAGAAAAGAACAAAAAAAAAAGGGCAAAAAGGCAGAATAAAGATAAAATTTATGCCAGAAAAGGAATAACCATAAGATAAACAAATTTACTGACTATACAGAGTATATCGGGTCCGCTATCTAATGCGTTTTTTTCAACTTGTGCTTATTTCATGAATGGTAACACTTAGCTTATGTCTGATTTCATAAATAATTAGTTTTATCGTTCCACCCGAACGAATATTGATCATCCAATGCGTTTTCGCTTCGCTAAGGCTAAGGCCTGCGATGATGCCGATTTTGGCAAAAAAAATCATCTCTTCAGATGAAGCCTATTTTGATCTTGGCGGGTATGTAAGCAAGAAAAATTGTCGCATTTGGGGCACAGAAAACCCACACGCATACATTGAAAAGCCAAAGTACCCAAAACGAGTCTTTGTTTGGTGCGAATTGTGGCCCAGAGGCATAATTCTACGAAAATGAACAAGGAGTGGCCATTACAGTCAATGGCGATCGTTATCGGGCCATGTTGAACGAATTTTTGTTCACTAAAATTGAAGAGGAGGATGTTGGCAACATTTGGTTTCAAAAGGTTCGGATTTTGGTCCAGAAGCATAATTGGATCAGTTTTTTTTCGAAAATGAGCTAGGAGTGGCCGTTACAGGCAATGTCAATCGTTATCAGGCCATGATGAACGAACTTTTGTTCACCAAAATTGAAGAGTATGATATTGGCAACATTTCGTTTCAACAGGACGTCGCTACGTGCCATACAGCCGAAGCTACACTAGATGTTTTACGCCATGTTTTTAAAGATCGCATTATCTGCCTTGGCATATGCTTCCAAGCGCCTGTGCTTCTTACTGGCCTTTGCCAGTTAGTCACACGAATCAATGGCAGGGTTTCCTCGATTTGGTTCTTCCAATTCAGGAAAGTTCATCCTCTACTGCAATTTTCGCTAATACTCACAGCAAATACCCGTTTTGCGAAACCTACATACATACATACATTAATTGGCATTACAACCCTTCAGTCAGGATTACGACCTAGCTTCTCACCCACTTATGTTGTGTGCGTTAATTTTATACATTATTGGCAGGACCTACAGTTTAAAGTCGACTCCGAACGACAGATTTTTGAGAAGCTTTTCATGGCAATTTTTACTCTCAGAGTCTTTGCCAGAAATCGTGCTGAGAGGAAGTCGTCCGAAGAAATATTTTTGTTTTGATGTCTGACCTGGGATTCGAACCCGAGCCTTTTGTCTAATAAGCCAACACACTACCCACTGACCACGGCGACTTTGCGAAACATCCTTTTATATTCAACCACTAAATGTTAACGCGCTGCACAATGCCCATAGTCGTTGACAAGCTCATAGAGCTTATAGTTGGATCGGGTGCGGAAATCATCGCCACCACGCAATGGACCGTGGTTCTTACGTAACACTATACTTTCGTGTTCCCTCAAATCTGCTGTAATAGTACTTAATAGTATCCATGTTTCAGTACCGTAGACTAGTAGGTAGTGCGTTAGCTTATTAGCCATTAAGCCACAGTTCAAACCCCAGCTCAGGCAGCTCCAACAGAACGAAACACGAAAAATACATTCCTTATAGTGTCTTCTGGCAAAAGTGATCCTTCGCTTAACCTCCAGAGTGACATTATTTTTGCTGGTAGTAGCAAGACTAATGATTAAATTGAGGGTCAAACATCCAACATATGATTTGGGTTTTATGGGAAAATTTTTAGAAAAGAACATGTTCTTATTCTTCTTATTTACAAAATTGCATTTTTTTTTCAGAAAAGAACAAAAAAAAAGGGCAAAAAGGCAGAATAAAGATAAAATTTATGCCAGAAAAGGAATAACCATAAGATAAACAAATTTACTGACTATACAGAAAGTATATCGGGTCCGCTATCTAATGCTTTTTTTTCAACTTGTGCTTATTTCATGAATGGTAACACTTAGCTTATGTCTGATTTCATAAATAATTAGTTTTATCGTTCCACCCGAACGAATATTGATCATCCAATGCGTTTTCGCTTCGCTAAGGCTAAGGCCTGCGATGATGCCGATTTTGGCAAAAAAAATCATCTCTTCAGATGAAGCCTATTTTGATCTTGGCGGGTATGTAAGCAAGAAAAATTGTCGCATTTGGGGCACAGAAAACCCACACGCATACATTGAAAAGCCAAAGTACCCAAAACGAGTCTTTGTTTGGTGCGAATTGTGGCCCAGAGGCATAATTCTACGAAAATGAACAAGGAGTGGCCGTTACAGTCAATGGCGATCGTTATCGGGCCATGTTGAACGAATTTTTTGTCACCAAAATTAAAGAGGAGGATATTGCCAGCATTTGGTTTCAAAAGGTGCGGATTTTGGTCCAGAAGCATAATTGGGCCATTTTTTTTCGAAAATGAACAAGGAGTGGCCGTTACAGTCAATGGCCATCGTTATAGGGCCATGTTGAAGGAATTTTTGTTCACATAAATTGAAGAGGAGGATATTGGCAACATTTGGTTTCAACAGGACTGCGTTACGTGCCATATAGCCGAAACTACACTCGAAGTTTTGCGCCTTGTTTTTGCAGATCGCATTATCAGCCGCAGAACTAATGTCATTTGCCCATCTCGGAGCTGCGATTTGATACCGTTTGACTATTATTTGTGAGGTGCCGTCAAAGATAAGTGTTACGCCGACAAGCCAGAGACAATTGACGCTTTAAAGGATAATATTCATGATGCTATTGGTGAAATACAGCTGCACACAAACGATAATGTGCTTAAAAATTGAACTGATCGTGTAGGCTACTGCATGGCCAGCCAAAGCAGCCATTTGAATGAAATTATTATCCAAGGATTGTACTTTCAAATATAAAAAGAAATTTGAGAAAATATTCTGTAGTTTTTTCTTTAAAGCATTTTCAAAAAAAAGTAATTTGGCGAATCCAATAGTTATTCGAAGTTCAATTGCAAAGCAAAACAAAGTTGTATTTTATGCGATGGTAGGTTGAAGTGGCCGTGCATTTAGCATTTAGAACAAGGCTCTTAAATCTCATAACAATTAGACGTTTCTGGAGGTGAAAAACGTCCCTCCGTGGCGTTGTGTGGAATTTGATGCTTCAAACGAATTTTGTTTTAGCATTCCCTTTCATTAAAGTCGACGGGTAGTCTAGTAGGTAGGTAGTGTGTTGGCTTATTAGACGAAAAGCTGGGGTTCGAATACCAGATCAGATATCAAAACGAAAATATGAAAGAATATTTCTTCGGTGACTTATTCTCAGCAGATTTCTGATAAAAACACTGAGAGTAAAAATTGGCATGAAAAGCTTCAAAAATCTGTCGTTCGGAGTCGACTTCAAACTGTAGGTCCCGCCACTCATGTATAAAAAATTAACGCTTAAAACGTAAGTGGTGTGAGAAGCTAGGTCGTAATCCTGACTGAAGGGTTGTAATGACCATTTACGTATGTATGTAAGGGTTCTTCCAAAGTCCTGTTAGTTTCGAGCAATAGTTTCCTTCAAACAAAAACTTAGGAAAATTTCTTAGAATTGTTGGGAGAAAAGCTTTGATCTTCTATTTAATATATGAGAACCTTCAGTTGATTCCAGACGCAATTAAAATTTTTAAACAAAAATTTTGTTTTAACGAATTACTGGCGAATTGCTGTATCAGTGTATGAATTTCGGCGTATACTTTTAACACTGCCAAGGACAGGATACCACAGTCATCAATCAATTTTCTCCTGAACGTTTGAATAGGAAATTTCGCATAAAAATTTCTGTTCAAAATGATTGAATGGAAAATAATTCCCACGTTGTAACCAAAAATTACACAAAAATTATACAAAGTCATTACAAAATGAATAGGATAGAGGAAAAAATATTAAATTTCCACAAACGCAAAGAAATCCTTTCATTTGATCTTTGTCTCGTAACCATCGCATCACATCACATCACACAACATCACTTGTACTTGGGCAGCCATAATGTCACCTGCAAAAAATTCTCCACACAACAAAAAAAAAAATCAAAGTGACACTGACTTCGTACACTGTACACACTACGGTAGCTGCAAGGGAAACAATAAAAACAAATCAGTCCCTCGTACATAACCATGCAACAGGATATGAAAGGATATCGATGAGTACGAGTGTAAATAAATTGACATTCATTCACATGCATCAACATGTGTGAGTTTTTCATTTCATTTCATTCCACGTTTTTGTTTTCTTTTGTGTGTGTTTCTTTGTATTGTTGTTGTTGTAACTGGAGATGATGTCCTTTCCAATCCAACTACACACAAGTGCCAGAGAAAATATTTGTTGAGCAAAAATTTTCAATACTTTTTCTCTCACTTTCACTTGATTCACTTGACGTTCGTTAGTCGTTATTGCCAGTGCATTACGATGACTGTGATGATGATGTTGCTGTTATGGTTGTGATCGTTACTGGAAATGTCAATATTTTTATGGGGAAAAAAAATTCCCATGGATTGAGCAATTATTTTGAAAGGATAATAAATGACACAACAAAAGTATTACGAACCAACAGAAAAATAAAAGGATACAATGAGGGAAACAATATTTAACTATTGCTACTGAAGCCTACATTCCGTCATGGGAATATGAAAATGCTAAAAGGAATCTCTTTTGATTCTAAACTCTGAATGAATATTTCAACTTTGACAGGAACCCCCTACCTATAGGGTTCAATAGATGAACGAACAAGTGCAGATGAAAAATTAAAAAAAAATTTTTTTTGAAACAATTTTTATAATTTTATCATGTCCCTCGTAATAAGAAAATATTTGAAATTTTCCTAGGTAAGTACAGACGATATGCTGCACTGTCTCAAGCCTCAGGCAAACTTTAGCTTGCTGCTCATTCTTAGCGAAGATATCAACCAATATGGGGGCATTACAACCCTTTAATTAGGATTAAAACCTAGCTCCTCTCAACACCCATGTTTTTCGTGTTAATTTTATTCAAATGTAGTGGGACCTAAAGTCTAATATTGCCTGCGTACAACCGATTACAGAAAGTTTTCATAGAGTTTTTGCCAGAAGACCGTTTAAAGAAAGTTTTTTTTCGGATTTTCTTTTGTTCGAGGTAGCAAAGCTGAGATTAGAACCACGAGATGAAAGTCCGTGGTGTAAATGGGTCATTACAACCCTTTAGTCAAGATTAAGACCTAGCGTCTCACACCACTTATGTTGTTTGCATTAATTTTATACATGAGTGGTGAGACCTACAGTTTAAAGTCGACTCCGAACGACAGATTTTTTTGAGAAGCTCTTCATGGTAAATTTATTTACTCTCCGAGTTATTATATTTTGATGTCTGACCTGGCATACGGACCCGGGCATTTCGTCTAATAAGCCAACACACTACCTAATAGACTACGGCGACTACACCTTCTTGGCAACCTACTAGACTAAAAGAATTTCAAATACCCAAGTGGTCCCTTTAAAATTCACAAATATCGCCCAGATTCCAAGAATGTGTTCTTGTGATTCGTTTTCCTTACTACGAATCCTATTTGTTGTTCTAAACAAAAGTTCTTTAATTTTAGAAAGTCACATAATATTAACCTACTAGTTTCTTGATAGGCTAATTCAAAACTCAAGCTTCTTTTCACTATAACCAGCCACTAAAAGCTTAGATTGCTATACGCCTTATCCTCCTTATCTTGCCTTTCGCCGAGTATACAAATGGAATTGATCAATAAAACCTTTTTATCAGGATTACAACCTATGACCCTAGCTTCTCACACTGCTTATGTTGTGTATGCTTATTTTTATGCATGAGCGGCAGGAGCTACAATTTAAAATCGACTCCAAACGACAGATTTTCATGGGTGCGTTAATTTTTAATGCATGAGTGGGCGTCACCTGCACTGAATCCGAATGACAGATTTTTTTATTTAATGTCAAAGTCTCTGCCAGAAATCTGCTGAAAGGAAGTCGCCGAAGAAATATTTTCATATTTTCGTTTTAATATCTGACCTGGGATTTGAACTCGGGCTTTACATCTAATAAGCCAACACACTATCCACTAGACTATAGCGATTTCCTGACTTCCTTTATCCGTACAACATATACTTGGAACTCCCTTTTAAAAGTTTGTAGTTTTCGCTGGGCTTCCTTCACTGATATGACTAGGTTAGGTTAGGTGAGGTTAGATTAGGTTAGTGTAGTAGCTTTATACCAGAAGCTTTTTTGACCATGCATGGCGGCCCGTTATGATGCCACAGTCTCCGTACCCAAGATCAGCAATTAATCGTTTTTCCATTACTCATAAGCACTCATGCAATTTTTAGTATGAGTGAATCACATACATAATTGGCCATTATAACCCTTCGGTCAGGATTACGATCTAGCTTCTCACACTACTTATGTTGTGTGCGTTAATTTTATACATGAGTGGCAGGACATACAGTTTAAAGTCGACTCCGAACGATTTACTCTCAAAGTCTTTGCCAGAAATCCGCTGAGAAGAAGTCGTCGAAGAAATATTTTTCGTTTAGATGTCTGACCTGGGATACGAACCCGGGCTTTTTGTCTAATAAGCCAACACACTACCCACTAGACCACGGTGACTTCAATCAAGTGAATCAACATAATTGAAATTCAACTACTCTGATTCATTTGTACTCGTTATAACATTGATTTATAAGTATAAATAGCAATGAGTATGAGTACAACGTTGCCAAAAAACTCACAACATTCGAAATATGTTTGATTCATACGCCTACTTATTCTGTTTAAAAAATTTAGAAAAATATTAATAATGATTACGAATGATTCGAGTGATTCGAATCATTTATCTAAATTTACAGCCTTTGTTGTTGTTGCATACACAAACAAAGAAAAAAGGAAAGGCAAAGGCAACAAGACACAATCTTCTTGTGAGTATTACAGTGCTCGTACGCGAATTATAATAATTTTGCGCTTCGTGTGAATGTTAAGTAGAGACGATAAGAAGTCAATAATATCATGCGTATTGTTAAGTACGAGTACGGCGAGTACTTCCAACTTTGAGTATGAGTAGTATGAGTATGATATTAAAATATGTATGAATGCGTATAAGTATCAGAATTTAAAAGTATGATTCGAATCTACTCATCGTTTTGAATACTCGTTGCTGACCTCTGCTCTGTACCAACCAAGTTCCTCCGAACCCAGGAGGACTATCCGACGCTTGATAAACGAGGATATATCTTACTTACTTTCTTAATTGGCCATAACAACCCGATTAACGGATTTCGGCCTGCCGCAACACATCCTTCCAGGCGCCTCTGCTTCTTGCGCGCCTACGGCAATTGGTCACACCAATCGATGACAGGGCTTCCTCGATTTGGTCCCTCCAACGGATACAAGGTCGTCCTCTTCGCCGACTTCCGCAGATCCCCGCATCAAATACTCGTCTCGCCGGAGCATCCTCCTCCATTCGAACGACATGACCGAGCCAGCGCAGCCGCTGGATATTAATATGCTGTACAATGTCCATGTTGTTGAGGAGCTCATACAGCTCACTGTTGTATTGGATGCGAAAATCATCGTCAACTCGCACTGGACCGAAGATCTTACCTAGAACTTTTCTCTCCAATACTTTCAAGGCAGCTGCATCAGTTCTTAATATGGTCCATGCTTCTGCGCCATAAAGAAGCACGGGTAGGATGAGCGTCTTGTAGAGTATGAGTTTCGTCTTACGAGAGAGGTCTCAAAGTCAAAAGTATAGTTATCAGCCGTAATCTGAGAATCAATACGCCGCACGGCTCTATTTGTCGATAACATATACTTTGTTTTGCCCTCATTTACTGCCAGACCCATCTTCTTAGACTCCCGTTCAATAGCACTAAAGGCAGCAGTGACATCTTGTTTGGTACGCCCTATGATGTCGATGTCGTCAGCGTACGCAAGCAACTTTTTTGCCATTGCGATGCACTCCCGCCTTTCGCAGAACACTCTCCATGACGAAGTCTAAAACCTCGCACGGTATCAAAAGGTTCGGAGAGCTCCATTCCTACCTTGACGAAGCTGCATCCTGCAGGAATTGCTCAACGTCATTCTGCATAGCCTTATCAGCTCCGCAGGTATACCGAGCTCAGACATTGCGGCAAAAACACGATCCCTTTTGGGGCTATCGAAAGCAGCCTTATAATCGACAAAAAGATGGTGTGTGTCGACTTGATTTTCGTGGGTCTTTTCCAGGATTTGGCGTAGTGTGAAGATCTGGTCGATGGTGGACTTGCCAGGTCTGAAGCCGCACTGATAAGGTCCAATCAGTGTTTTCACACAATACGCCTGTAAGAACCGAGGATATATCCTTGACTGTTATTATTAAGTCCCATAGAATTACCTTAAATGCCCTATGATATATCTCCCATTATCCTAACTTTGTGATCCTTGGCTCTAGCTAACATTACTCTGTTTATATCATAGCATGTTAGTTTCTATATCTTATGTAAATTCACTTAAGCTGTTGTCAAACTCTTGTTTCTAGGCAGCAGTGATAAATGGCAACTCTATCATGCTAGAATATGTCACATTATCCAAGCAAAAATGGAAGAATATTTTTAACAATTGTTTACAATTCAATTATTTTGATTTATGGAAATATTGCTAAGGACAAATGACGTCATAAGTATTATAAATTTACATGGAATTTAAATGTTATCAGGGAAGGGAGAGGATTTTAACAATTTATCATCACATTGATGGCAATAATATGTCACAGGGCTTCCTAATTATGTTGCCATTCTATGATAATTAAACCAAGACCTGGAGAACAAATTGTTTAAGTATAGGAAATGATGAATAGATTTTACCTTTCCAGTTAAGACTAGGGGCTTAAGACTAAGGGATATAAGCTGATGATAAATTTAGAAAAAAAGAAACGGAAAAACATTTCTTATTTCCCCAGCTCTTCACAATTTAAAAACGATTTTATTTTAAACCCAAAAAAGAAGGAAAAAGAATAATTAATGAATTGTTGACGTATGTGTTTATCCAACCCTGACCTTTAAGAAAAATGAAATTTCAAATACTTTACATACGTTGAATATGACGTAAAGCTGTGTTCATATTCAAATAATACTCGGTGATGCCTCCCTATGATGTTTGTAAAATCTACTCCAATCCGGCTGCCGCAAACGCCATTCACCTGTTTGATGGTCCCTCCAATTTTACTTTTTATTTGCTTTGGCTACTGAATTTATAACAAAAAAAAAGACGCCAAAATTCTTATCAGGATGTTGATTTTACTTCAAATATTTAAATTTTTTCAAGGCAGCTATTCATTTTCCTGGTTAATCAGGTGCCAATGAAAATGTGAGAATTTTAAAGAAATTTTTTATTTGAAAACAGGATGTAAATATTTTCTAAATATTGGGCAACATTAAACATTATGCAGGTGTAATCAAAGTCGTTTCCCTTATCTCCATTACGATAAGTATCCTTGGATATGATTTCAAGAGTCTAGCCGTTACAGACTAGAATGGGGAAATAAAATCGTTAAATTCGTTGAATTGTGTATTAAATGCCGTTATCTAGTAGGTAGTTTGTTGGCTTATTAGACGTAAAGCCAGGGTTCCATCCCTAGGCCAGACATCAAAACAAAATACAAAAAAATATTTCTTAGGCGATTTCCTCTCACCAGATTTCTGGCAAAAACTATGAGAGTGTAAATAAAATCTGCTATGAAAAGTTTCTCAAAGCAATCTGTCGTTCGGAGTCGAGTTTAAACTGTAGGTCCCACCACTCATGGATAAACTTAACACAGACAACATAAGTGGTGTGTTGACTTACAAGACAAAAACCCGTGGTTCGAACCCCAGCTATGGCATTTGAAATAAAAAAATAAATAAATAAAAAAAAATATTTCTTCTTCTCAATAGATTTCTAGCAAAAACGCGTGCTATCAAATAAAATAGCCATCAAAAGTTCCTAAAAATCTGTTAGTCCCACCACTCATGGATAAACTTAACACACTCAACATGGGTAGTGTAAGATATTTGGTTGTAATCCTGACTAAAGGATTGTAATTTCCAAGCTAGTAAGTAAGTTAAGCAGTTGAAAGCCTTAATTAGTGTGCGACTTCTATATCCTAATATCAGAACGAAGTTGGATAGTAATATCCTACCGCAATCACTAATTAAGTTTACGATTTCATTGCATTTCAATTGTCTCTGTACGTTTGCCCTCTATCTGAAACGATCGCTCTAACAGCTGCGAATACTATTGTCACTCCAATTGCTGCAACGCTCTGTATTCTGTCACGATTATGTGTAAAATTAGTCCAGCGAACAGTTTTTTAATGTTCCACTAGCCAATCAATAGGGGCATCATACATAAATTTTCCGTACAACCCTTCAGTCAGCATTACAACCGATATTGTGTGTGTTAATTTTGTATGTGCGTGGCAGGACCTACAGCTTAAAATCGACTTTGAACGCTAGATTTTTGAGAAACTTTTCATGACAAATTTTTATTTACTCTTAGAGTCTTCTGCTGAGGGGCAGTCGCCGATGAAATATTTCTTTATGCTCAAGATATCTGACTTGGAGTTTGAACCTAGGCTTTATGTCTAATAATCTAACACTATCTACTAGAGTGGTCAGCCCTAGCGCTGACTGACTTATGCCTCATTCCTTTTTTTGCAGAACTTAGTCAGTACAAGGACTGCGTTCCCTGTGGCATCACAACAGGCCGCTATGCATGAGCTCAAGTGAGCCTTGTAGTATCAGAGCTACCACTCAGACCTAACCTAATCTGACCTAACTTACTAGAATACGGCGACGATAAGTGCAGTTACTATAATAAAATATTCAACGTTTGGTTTACTCCTAAAAATCTTCGCTGTAATTTACGCCACTCTTTAGTAAATCTGTTGCCCTTTAAGAATTCGAGTACAGCCGAAAGTTGAGACACAGAAGACTCCTGTGCTAGCTTAAGTTGTGTACAAGCGTACTCGGAAGAATCCATAAGCGGATAAGAATTACGTGAGGAAATAATTCCGTACCTTGTGCCATCTTGCACTACGCGTGTTGCCACAGGGCAGGAGATCATTTGCATGTTGTAATGTGCCACTCACGGTTGCTCCCATTATGAGCTAGAACGTTCCAAGGTTTCCTATTCCTGCGACGCCACTGCAACTTGCAGAGTATAAAGCATACATACAGAGTGGCTGATATATAATGCAACAAAGTAAAGCGCCATATTTTTTTATTTTTTTCTTAATTTTATTTTGGCCCATTCCCGGCGTAGGGCCATCTTGAGATGATCGCCACTTTGGTATTTTTTAGTGAGAACCTTATTCTCCAAAAGACCCCAGGCGCAGAAGTTCAACGCATTGAGATCCGGAGATTTTGGTGGCCATTGTGCATTAGAAATGAAGCGAGGAACCTCCTTTTTAAACCATTCTTGGTTGACGCGTGCTGAGTGCGGCAGTGCTGAGTCCTGTTGGAATGTCCATGGTCAGCGGCCGAAATGTTTGTCTGGCCAGGGCTTTAATACTGTCTTTAAGACATTTTCCCGTTAATATTCGGCATTTATTTTGACCCCACGGTTGATGAATACGAGCAGGAAGCGACCCACAGCATTACCATCGGCGCCACTTGAGTCCTGGTGGCCAATCGCAGGTGTAAATTTTCAGCTGACCTCTTTGGCAAGTAAACCCGATGATTTTGTTTGTTCACAAACTGCTCAATTTGGAATGGCTTCTGATCGGAGAAAACCAAATTCGATAACTGACCACTTTCGTGCAAGCGAAGTAACTCCTTGGCTCTCCCAGTCTAACTTTTTTTGTCCATCGGTGAGGTCTTGCACTTTTTGGAACTTTAATGGCTTTAGTCCAAATTCATTTTTAAATATGTGTTGCATCCGTTTTAACGATATGTTCAGCTCACGAGGAATTTTTCTACCACTACGGTGTGGATTTCGATCAAATCTGGCCTTCACTTTTCGGATAGTTTCTGGTGTTGTTACCGTTCTTTTTTCGTCCACTTTTTGGACGCGATGCAACATCGCCAGTATTACGGTAACGAGCATTTATTCACATTTAAATGTTGGAGGGCCCTAACGATAGCCGCCTGTGGTTTTCCAGCCAAATATTAAGCAATCACACTATTACGCTTGAATTCCCCATCACGAATAACTTTTTTCTGAATGCATTTGTAAGCTTGTAAATAATAAAATGAACAGTCACTGGAATAATCCTATCAGCTGTCAGACGAACGGTTTACAAATGATAACAACCTGAAGTTGGTTGCAATACATATCAGCCACCCTGTACACCATTTGTAATAACTTCCGAACGACAGTTTTTTAGGAAAAACATTTCATGGCATTTTTATTTTTATCTGAGAGTTTTTGCCAGAAGAAATATTTGTTGGAAATCCCTGACCTGGGGTTTAATCATAGCCTCATGTCTTATCAGTTAATACACTACCTAATAATCTATGGCGACTTCAGTTCTTACGTAGACGAATAACTTTTTTTTCTGAATGCAATAGATCAAAATGCTTTTGTGAGCTTGTAAAATAATAAAATGAACTGTCACTGGAATAAATCTGTTAGCTGTCAGACGAGCGTTTTACAAATGAAAACAACCTGAAGTTGGCTGCAATACATATCAGCCACGCTGTACTAACACTAATTGGCCATTACAACTTTCAGTCAGGATTACGTCCAAGTTTCTCAACAGCACTTATGTTGTGTGCGTTAATTTTATAGGTGAGTGGCGGAACTTATAGTTTAAAGTCGACTCCGAACGACAGATTCGAAAAGCTTTTAATGGCAAATTTATTTGCTTTCCGACATTTTGAAGAAATTATTTTGAAACAAAAACAGGGCTCCACTTAGTAATTTTTTTATGATAATAGGTTGAGTTCTTCTTTTAGCCTGGACAATATTGTTTTAAACCCTTTTAAGAGTGTTTGTTTTGGAAACATTTCGTCTAATCATTGGCAATTATTATTGAAGAAAATAATCCTTTCAAGAAAAGGATTTCTGTTACCATGAAATGCATTCAAGCAGGTTGAATTGTAGCCTTGCTTGGCTGTCAACTGTGTGAAGAACCCTTTTGTGCGTAAATGGCTTACGAAAACAGAATTTCATAGGCAGGATATCATTTCTGTTGGTGTTTTAAAAACTATGTTTTTTTTGGTCCTTTTTATGTAAGCCAAGCCAAGGCAGAGGTTTTCAAGGCATTTGTTATGGTTCTACTATTTAAAATTGAAATCAAAATCTTGTTTAAGCCTTATTTTATTTTCAATGAAATACCAATACTGACAACATCTTCTTCTTCTTATGTTTCTTTAACTCTTTTTTTGTATCCTTTTTCTCAGTCAAATAATCTCTTTTCTTTTGTCTGCAAACACCATGAAATTGCTTTAAAAACCTTGCCATGGCTTTGAATTTTTCAAATGTCATGCGAGTGTTTGGAAGAAAGAATATGCCATGGGAACAGGATCTTGTTTTTTTTAATCCTTTTTCAATCATTCAATATTTTCTAGTCATATTGTCAACAATTGAATAAGATTTTATCACTTTGACGTTGATTTTTCTTCGTTTTGTTTCAATTTTATTTGACTGTAGACTGTCATGAAGTGATGTTTAATGATGGATTGATGATGATTGTCTAGGACTAGAGAATTCCCCTTAGAGCATTTAAAAGAGTGAATTATGCACCTGAACGTAAAAGGAAATTGATTGAAAGGAATAATTTAGAAATTTGACAAGAGGAAAACTTAATATTCCATATTAGCAAAGACATCAACCACCATCTCCAAGTATTTCTTGGAACATTTCCTTTCAATCCAATTAAATGTGGTCAACGAAACATAAATCAGCAATTATTTATCGTTTAAATATTGATTTAATTATGGCCAAAGGAAACAACACCAAACGAATCTACTTCGATTACACCTGTACTCTCTGCCATTCCCTAACTATGCTCCCATATCGTATGGCAAGTGCACACACAAACCAGAGGAACGAACAAAAGAACGAAGCAATCAAACACCAACCCTGACCTATAAACCCACAAATCCAATAAAGAAAACCAAAAAAGAAAGTAAAAATGAAATTCGAATTTTTACGCGCCAATATATCCTTAAGGAATGCAAACGTTTTAATGCGTATGAATACGTACGAGCATCAGATGCACTAAATTCTCTCGAATAAAAAAAGTGAATAAGAAAACGATATTTAATGTGAAAATTGAAACCGATTTTGTAAAGCATCCAATAAACAGGATACGATTTGAAAATAAGATAAACAAAGGAATTGAATTTCTTGAAGAACATTTTCTTCACCACATATTTGGTGAGGGAACACAACTGTTTAAAGGTTTTGTGAAAAAAAATCCTACGGACACTATTGAAAAACGCGCTCTCAAATTGCAAGATTTTATTTTCTTTTTTTATTTGAATTTTAAACTCATCATGTGATATTAAAACCTGATATTCAATTCTATTAAGTGAACAGAGTTTGTGGATGATAAGGATATTAATTAAGGCCATCTTATTTTAAAGACAGGTAGGTATTCACAATTAATCAGTGATAGTACAGTAATCCTTCGATTTATGCAGCCTCAATCAAAGTTGTTTCGATTTACGTCGTCAAATTTTTTGTCCCCCTAACTTCAATTTGCATCGTTTTTCGATTTACCTCGCCATTTTTTTTTTTTTTTTTTGGAACCAACTGTGACCTAAATCGAGGGATTACTGTAAATGATTGATTGCTATTGGCCCTGAAAATTTTGTATAAAAAACCAAAGGCCCTAAGATTCTGGAAAAATCGAAGCAAATTACGTCTTTGGCTTTAAGTCGCCTTTTTTTGGAACCAACTACTACGTAAATCGAGGGATTACTGTAAATGATTGCTATTGGCTTTGAAAATTTTGTACAAAAAACCCAAGGGCCTAAGATTCTGGAAAAAAACTTTGAAAATTTTTGGGGTCCAAGAAAGATGACTGAAAGGATTGTAATTTCTATGTTATGTATGTAAAGGGTCCGCCGAATAACTTTTTTTTTTTGAAAAATGCTTTAAAAAGCAACTACTGAATATTTTCTCAAATTTCTTTTTTTTATTTGAAAGTACAATCCTTCCGTTTAATAATGGAAAATAATTTCATTCAAATGGCTTCCACGGCTGGCCATGCAGTAGCCTACACGATCGGTTTAATTTTTAAGTACATTATCGATTGTGTGCAGCTGTATTTCACCAATGGCTTCACGAATATTGTCCTTTAAAGCGTCAATTGTCTCTGGCTTGTCGGCTTAACAATTATCTTTGACGGCACCTCACAAATAATAGTCCAACGGTGTCAAATCGCAGCTCCGAGGTGGCCAAACGACATCAGCTCTACAGCAGATAATGCGATCTGCAAAAACAGGGCGCAAAACATCGTTCGTTGCTTCGGCTGTGTGGCACGTAGCGCCGTCCTGTTAAAACCAAATGTTGCCAATATTCTCCTCTTCAATTTTTGTAAATAAAAGTTCGTTCAACATGGCCCGATAACGATCGCCATTAACTGTAACGGCCACTCCTTGCTTATTTTCGAAAAAAATGGCCCAATTATGCCGCTGAACCAAAATCGGCAACAAAGAGTGACTCGTTTTGAGTGTTTTGGCTTTTCAATGCATGCGTGCGGGTTTTCTGTACCCCAAAATGGAACAATTTTGCTTGTTTACGTACCCCCCAAGATCAAAATGAGCTTCATCTGAAAAGGTGATTTTTTTTGCCAAAATCGGCATCATCTGTAAGTCGATCGCTGGCCCACTTAGCGAAGCGAAAACGCGTATACTCAACCATATTCGTTCAGCGGAAAAGATAAAACTAATTATCCTATTTATCTGTCAAATCAAACATAAGCTAAGTGTTGTCATTCACGAAATAAGCACTAGTTGAAAAAAACGTTAGATGGCGGACCCGATATGTTTAGAATTGTTGACAATATGACCAGTCTCCGTAGTCTACCTGGTAGTATGTTGGATTATGAGACGTAAAGTCCGTCTGAAAAAAAATATTTCTTTGGCGATTGCCTCTCAGCAGATTTCTGGCAACAAACCTTGAGAGTAAATAAAATTGCCATGAAACGCTTCCCAAAAATCTGTAGTTCGGAATCGACTTTAAACTGCTGGTCCCGCCCAACTCATATATAAACTTAACACACACAACATAAGTGGTGTGAGAGGCTGGATCGTAATCCTAACTGAAGGGTTGTAGTGACCAGTTATGATTATGTATGTATGACTAGAAAATATTGACAGATTGAAAAAGGATTACAAAAAAACAAGGTCCTGTTCCCTTGACATATTCTTTCTTCCAAACACTCGCATGACATTTGAAAAATTCAAAGGCAAGGCTAAGGGTTTTTAAAGCAATTTCATGGTGTTGTTAGACAAAAGAAAAGAGATTATTTGACTTAAAAATAACAACAACAAAAAAAAGCAATTTAGAAAAAGGATACAAAAAAAGGGTTAAAGAAACATAAGAAGAAAAAAGAGAGAAGCACTTGCCTGGCATGTTGAGGGTATTGGTATTTCATTGAAAGTAAAATAAGGCTTAAAAAAGATTCTGATTTCAATTTTTAATAGTAGAACCATAACAAATGGCTTAAAAAAAAACCTCAACCTTAGCTTGGCTTACATAAAAAGGACCAAAGAAAAAACGTATTTTTTAAAACACCAGCAGAAATGATATCCTGCCTATAAAAATCTTTTTTCGTAAACCATTTACGTAAAAGGGGTTCTTCACACAGTTGACAGCCAAGCAAGGCTTCAATTCAACCTGTTGAATGGATTTTATGGTAACAGAAATCCTTTTTTTTAAGGATTATTTTCTTCAATAATAATCGCCAATGATTAGACGAAATGTTTCCAAAACAAACACTCTTAGAAAGGTTTAAAACAATATTGTCTAGACTATTATTATAGGTTAAAAATTACTGAGTGGAGCCCTGTTGCTGTAATTTGTTTCAAAATAATTTGTTGAAAGTATCTGAAAGTAAATAAATTTCCAATGAAAAGCTTTTCAAATCTGTCGTTCGAAATCGACCATCAGTTTAATGGTCAAATCACTAATGGAAGAAATTTACTAACACAACGTTAGTGTTGTGACAAGCTAGGTCGTAATCCTGACTAAAGGGTTGAATTGTTCAATTAAGTAAGTAAGTAAGCTTAGAAGGTGCTGGGAAATGTCAAAGATTTTGGCAATATTTCCACAGGTTCTCACTAATGCTTGAAATAATACAAAGTTGTAAAATTCGTATTTTCATATAGCAGTATGGACTTAACAATGCTCTTTGAATATTCGGCTTTTGTTTCTGTGAAGAGTTGTCATAAGCGAGCTTTATCTTTTCGCTTCATATCGTAGTGTTGCAAGAGGATTTTCGTATTTTCGAAATGCCAATGCAGATATATATGAAAATCTTCATATCCCTAGGTGACATGTGGTTAGAAGGTCTTCACATATGTTTTCATTGCAGCAGTTTCATTTTCAGTTTCATCTTGCCGACATACATACTTACATAATTGATCTTTACAACCCTTCAGTCAGGATTATTGACCTAATTCCTCACACTATTTATGTTGCGTGTGTTAATTTTAATCCATAAGTGGCGGGACCTAACGACAGATTTTTTGAGAAAATTTTCATGGCAATTATATTTACCCTCAGACTTTTTGCCAGAAATCTGCTGAGACGAAATACTTTTTGTATCTTAATTTGATGTCTGGCCTGGGACTCGAACCTTGGCTTTAATGTCTAATAAGCCATCACACTACCTATTAGACCACGGCGACCTCAATCATTGATCACTACAACCCTTTAGTCACAATTACAACCAATTTTCTCACACCACTTAACACTTTTTTATACTTGAGGGGCGGGATCACTCCGAACGACCTATTTTTGAGAAACTTTTCATAGCAATTTTATTTTACTTTCAGAGTTTTTGAAAGAAATCTGCTGAGAGAGAGATGTTTTGATTGTTTTGATGTCTGGCCTGGGACTCGAACCCCATCACACTACCTATTAGACCACGGCGACTTCATCACCTTAACGACAAGTCTGTAAAATTATAGTTAAAGAAACAGATGCTCAGATTTTCAAACCCTAGACCTTTAATCCTGTTACAGAGAACACAATGAATGCCTCCAATAATTAACCCATTTTTATTAAAATTCTGTGCATACAAACAATGAGGATTAGAAACTTTGTCTTCTCAAACCTCTTATGTTCCCTGGGTTATGGAAATTTTATTTACTGTCTGACACTACTCCTTACAGAAATTATATTACCGATAATCTATTGACAGCCACGCAGAATTACACAAATAAATATGTGGGCATATACGAAAAGGAAGCAGAACAAACATCAACAACAAATTCATAGAAAGATTGTGAAGTTGCCAGACATAAAAAAGGTGAATAAATATAGTCAAGAACCATACTGTCAGTAAGTGATGTAAAGTCAGTCAGATAATACGTGAGTGTATGATTAATAAAGAGTTGCTAAAGGAAAGTAGTATTTAAAACCGACACTTTGATCTTTATTAATAAGGATAATTCAAAAAAATTGATAGAGTAATGTTATCAGTTGAAGTGTGTATAAATTTATATGATTAAAGGATTTATTGAAATAAAAGAAAAAATTTTGTTGAAAAGTTAATTTAATTTTAATTAATTTTAATTGCAAACTTCGAAGTAAACTTTTGTAAGACAGTGTATGTTCTACTGACATCACATATAAAAACTCTTCTTTACTCTCTTTACATTAGCTAGTTTATTACAGTAATATTTAATTTTATTGTACAATTAATCCTTACAATGCTATTTTAATTTTAAACAAAAATTTCTCTCAGTGTATGTACTATTTAACCTAGAGTATCACTTATAACAAACAATCTATCACAAGAAGAAATAAAGAACATTTTTTAATACACACTTTAAATAACAACAAAACCAAGCAAAAAAACATAGAGAAACAGTTATAGGAGCAAAATAAAAACAAACAACATGGCGGCGAAACGAAAGAAAAAAAATTCCAGCCCAACGCATGTGTGCTCCACATAAATTAACACTTTTACTAACAAAATTACACAACTACAAACAAAAGCCGCCATAAGAAAAGGAAGAATAATAAGAAAGAAGAAGAAGCAGAAGAAAAATAAAAACAAAAACTTAACACGTGCAGAAACTCTTGCACACACACATTTATTATTTATAATTACATATAGGAGAGCAAAACAGAAATAAAATAAAAAAGAGTATAACAACGGGAAAAACACTTACAAAATATACAGCTAGACATTGAATAAAAACAAAACAAAACAAACATTACCGAACACACACATACAAACACAACTTGTTTTGCTTTCAATTACAAATGAAAAAAGCATGGCAGCATATACACAAGCAATGTAGTGTTTAACCCTTTTAATGGCGTCTCGTCGTATTTAACACGAATAAACGATGCTTGCTGAGACATGTTTCGCCTACCCCCACAACATTAACGAATACGTATGTATAACTACTGCTCTAGCAATGATGGCTGTGTTATATCATGCTTTTGTTTACATGCATACATACACATATGCATGTACATACATTCGGCTGTCTAATAAGACGGCCATTGACACTTGTCGTTGTCTTTCTTTTCGTCTGAGTACCGAAGCCTTTTTCGTTGTTTTATTTGTTTTTTGTTTGTTTACTCTGTACATGAAATATTCCTTACTTGTTACATACATGGTTTGAAAATACTCTTTCTCTCTCTCTTTAACAAAATACAAGCAAGGGTTTGCTTTGCTGTGTAACGGTTTGGTGTTTAAGAGTAAGCATTGCATATGAATATTTTGAGTTATTTTGTTTTCATAGAAACGGAAAAAAAGGGGAAATTTTTATTAAAATACCCCTTTAAGGGAAATGCACTCATATATGTAGCTAATAAAAACTTACGTATGCATTTTCCTTTCGTTTTTTGCAATTTAAGAGTATAAAGAAAAAGAGTAAATTTTTGAAAAATATTTTGTAAGAGAACTGTTGTTAATAAACAAGAGAAAAAATTGTTAAAGAGAGTTTCTTTTTGAATTAAAAAAAAAAACGACAAGAAATCCTTTTTCGAAAGTGAAAGCAATTGTGACGTTTCCTATAAAATAAAAAGGGTAAAACTGATATGACGCACACACTTACGCAAACATATGCATCAATATGTGTCTTATATAGCATGTATGTATGTATGTATGTGTCGTTGTGTGCTGTGTTTTTTTTATCGATTTTATTACATTGGATTGTGGCACATAACACCACAACGCATATTTTTTGTGTTCTTTTCTCGTATGTACAAAGCACAGATTGTGTGTTGAGTATTTGTGAGTTTAGGTGTGTGTGTGTATTAAACTCTTTAGTTTTCAACTCTTTGCCTAATGGCCTTGTGTATGTCTGTTGTTGTTGTTATTATTATTTTTTATAAAATATTTCTCATGTTGTTTTTATTTATAGTGGAAGGCGGAGTTTGATCGATAATGCTTGTCACCCATACATACATGCATGCATTCAAACTTGTGTGCTGTCTTCTCGCACGTATTATTTGAAAGAGTTAAAGGGCCAACAACAACAACACATTATGGAAATGTTTGAATATGAGACACAATTTAAGCGACATGTTTATGAATTTTAAATATGGCGTTCGCCTGACCACCATTAGCATATAACGGTGCTTTAGGTGTATTAACTGTAAACGTTTAATAATGGCGTGAATAAAACAGTGGGAATAAATTAAAAAAGCATCGTTTTAAAGGTTTTAAATTAAAATTTTTGGAATTTATTTCCATGGTCTTGTAAAAAATCTAAACACGATAATGCATAACTTCCTGAAATCGAAATCTAATGTAGAAATAAAACGAACTAATGAATGTGTGGCAAATTAAATGTGTTTGCTTAGTTGGTTGGTAATCGAAAACTAAAAACATTTTCAAACACATTATACTTCGCTCAGCAACAGCTCATCCATCATAATTTACTGACTTAAAAGCCAAGAAGAATTTCACAGTCAGCTATGCTTGACCATGTAACGAATACCCTGCATTACTTTCAAAAATGTATCTCCTACTGCTGATATGCTATGGAACTCAGTACAATTTAACGCAGTAAAATTCTCTCACTAGGTTGAAAGTTGGATCCAATTTGGGAGCTTTTTTTTTTATCAGAATTTAAAAATCTTAAAGCGTATTTTTAATTAAATCGACTTATAAATATTTTCAAGTTATGTTACCTTACTCTTAAAAACATCCAAATCCAATGAAAGACCCTCGTTGAACCAGAGCATGCTATTCTTCGAGTTTACATTGATGAATTTTCAAAGATTTACTTGGATTTTACAAAGAACCTCAAATGTCTAATCCTACATTAATTAATATTTCTACAGATTAGAAGCCCTAAACGATTTTCTCCTATAGTTCAAGTGAAAAAGCCAACCATTGTCAAAAAAAGTTCTAATGTTAGTGCGACTTATAATGGATAATGCAATTAATCGGTTATTAATAAGCCAGGATTCAATTGAATTCACTTTATTTGAGTCTTTAGTAGTGCATCTAGAAGTTGTCGTGGTCTAGTAGGTAGTGTGCTGGCTTATTAGACGTAATGCCAGGGTTTGAGTCCCAGGCCAGACATCAAAAATAAAATAAAAAAAATATTTCTTCGGCGATTTCTTCTCAGCAGATTTCTGCCAAAAACTCTGAGAGTAAATAAAATTGCCATGAAAAGTTTCTCAAACATCTGTCGTTCGGAGTCGACTTTAAACTGTAGGTCCCGCTACTCATTGTATATAATTAACACACACAACATAAGTGGTGTGAGAAACTAGGTAAATAATACTGACTGAAGGGTTGTAATGAGCCTATAATGAGTATATCTACGTATGTAGTGCATCCATAAGCGATATTTTTTTCTAGTATCATCGAATGGCTTGGCTTCAATTGTTCGATTTGAGAAATTTGTAAATATTGTAGATATTGATAACCAAATCAAAAGTCAAAATGCTTTTATCTGCACTACTGCGTGTAGGGTATAAATAAGAGCAGCCAAAATAGAAGAAAGCGGACAAATTTTAATGGCCTTCTGATGTTTTCGATTAAAATAAACACTCGTATTGCAGAAAAAAATAATATTTAGCAAACTATGGAAATAATTACAGAAAATGCACTCACACCACCAACCCACCTCTTTTGGGAAAAATGTTCCTTCTCACTATGCCAGCCATTTTATTTTTATTTTTGTGATTCACAAGCAACAAATAAATTTAAAAGGAACATAATAATAAGCCATTCAGCAGTTGAATAAATCTTAAAAATATTTTAAATGAATTTAAATGATTCCATCTTTACTAGTGATGGATATTAGAAAACAACATCGATTTTTTATTGCAATACAAGGCATAACAACAAAGTATCGATCAGAGATCAGCAATGAATCGTTTTTCCGCTACTCATAAGCGCTCATGTAATTTTGAGTATGAATGAATCAACAGAATTGAAATTCAACTACTCTGATTCATTTGTACTCAATACAACATTGATTTATAAGTACAGGTTGCAATGAGTATGAGTACAACGTTGACAAAAAAAACTCTCAACATTCGTAATATGCTTGATTCATACGTCTACTCATTCTGATTCATAAATTTAGAAAAATATTTATAATGATTACTTATAAGTGATTCAAGTGATTTGAATCATTCAACAAAATTTACAACCTTTGTTGTTGTTCCATATATAAACAAAGAAGAAAGGAAAGACAAAGACAACAAGCAAAGCATACACACAATCTTCTTGTGAGTATTGCAGTGCCCGTAAGCGAATCATACTTATTTTACGCTTCGTGTGAATGTTAAGTAGAGACGATAAGAAGTTAATAATATCATGCGTATTGTTAAGTATGAGTACGGGAAGTACTTTAAGTATGAGTAGTATGAGTATCATATTAAAATAAGTATGAATCCGTATAAGTATCCGAAATTATAAGTATGACTTGAATCTACTCATCGTTTTGAATACTCGTTGGCTGCTGATCTCTGGTATCGATGGTAAACAAAAATACAACAACAAACACCGGCATAAAAAATGTTAAACAAGTAAACAAAAGTATACCAACAACACTACAATAATAAACGTACACAACGATGTTTACAATTATATAGAATTCGTGAAGGCGAAGTCAGGAACATTCTTCAGACTGTTTACTTTGCCATATAAAATGCACGACAAAGCAGGTGATGGAGTTTGTGAAGTTCAGTCAATCTTGTGTGAAGGCGCTGTGCGTTTGAAGAGAGTAATCATGGTTTGAAGGCCTCCGTTACAAAGATCTGTCGAATAATTGCTTAGTAATTGTTATTGTTGATCCAAAGGGTATAAACAGTGAAATAACAAAGAAAAGTTGTGAACAGTGCCATACAAAATTCTGCTAACAACAAATAATTTTAATTAAAATTTAACACAAATTTATTTTAATTTTATTTGCAATTTTTGAGCTCATATTTTAAACGGTTTTTAAAACGTAAAAATGCAACAATATGATAAACACTCGGATATTTCCTTTTGAGATACATTAACGCTGCACAGGGCTTAAGTGCGTATTCTTTTCCTTTTCTAAAACCAGAGTTCTTCGATTATATGACGTCCGCTAAAAGGCCGCTTACGATCCTCTAGAAACTTTTCGATAGCTTGATGCATAGTTTAGTTATGGTTAGAGGACGTGTACTTGCCAATTGTGAAAAGTACAGTACCAGGAAGTCGAATTGACCTATTGTATAACGTCCTAACTTCTCACACTACTTGTGTAGTTTGCGTTAATTTTATCCATAGGTGGCGGGAGCAACAGTTTAAAGTCAGCTCTGAACGACATGGCAATTTTTACTCTCAGAGTTTTTGCCACAAATCTGCTGATAAAAAGTTCCCGAAAAAATATTTTAATTTTTTCGTTTTGATGTCTGACCTGGGATTCGAACTCGAGCCTTTCGTTTAATAAACCAACACTCTACCTGCTAGATCATGGCGACTTAGCCTAGGATAACTCAAATTACTTCTGTGCACAGTTATCTAATAAAAGTTACGATTGTTGATTGTCGCTTTGCCTATTAAGCACTGATGCTGTAGCCTTGAGAGTAATCGAGAGGAAAGTCCTACGTAAAATCTTCGGTCCAGTACGAGTTGCCAATGATTTCGGCATTTGATCCAACAGTGAAGTGTATGAGCTCCTCAATGACTTAGACGTTGTAGTGCGTATTAACATCCAGCATCCATTCATCGTTGGAATGAAGGAGGATGCTCAGGCGAGACGGATATTTGATGAGGGGATCTGCAGAACTTGGGGAAGAGAACGACCTTGTATGTGTTGGAAGAACTAAATAAAGGAAGTCCTGTCATCGGTTGGTATGACCGACTGGCGTAGGTGCGCAAAAAGCAGATGCGCCTGGAAGGATGTGTAAAGGCACAACGAAATCCGGTTGTTAATGGCCGCCTAGCCATGAAGAGGTCAAAGTCGCGATTATGCGCATTAAAAACAATAAAGCGGCAGGTCCTGATGGCCTTCCCGGATGTATTGCACCAGCTTATTTACAAAATATGGCTAGAGGAAAGTATGCCCAACGATTGGAACCTCAGTGTCCTCTGTCCTGTCCTGAAAAAGGGACAATATGCGCCAACTACAGGGGTATAAGCCTTCTCCCTATCGCATATAAGGTTCTTACAGGCATATTGTGTGAATGACTGAAGCCACTCGTCAAAACACTGATTGGACCTTATCAGTGCGACTTCAGACCTCGCAAATCCACCATCGACCAGATCTGCACACTGGGCCAAACCCTGGAAAAGACCCACTAAAATCAAGTCGACACACACCATCTTTTTGTCGACTATAAGGCCCCATAAGGGTTCGCAATGTCTGAGCTCGGTATACCTGTGAAGCTGATAAGGCTATGCAGAATGACGTTGAGCAATTCCTGCAGCTCCGTCAAGGTAGGATGGACCACTCCGAACCTTTTGATACCGTGCGAGGTTTCAGACAAGGGGACCCCTTATCATGCGTTCTCTTCAACTTCGTCATGGAGAGTGTTCTGCGAAAGGCAGGAGTGCATCGCAATGGCACTATTTTTCAAAAAAGTGTCCAGTTGCTTGCATACGCTGACAAAATCGACATCATTGGGCGTACCAAGCGAGATGTTACTGCTGTCTTTAGCGCTATTGAACGGGAGCCTAAGTAGGTGGGTCTGGCAGTAAATGAGGGAAAAACCAAGTATATGTTATCGACAAGTAGAGACGTGCGATATTTGATTCTCAGATTACGGCCGATATCTATACTTTCGATACAGTCAAGGAATTTATTTATCTTGGCTCTGTTGGAAGGACCAAGTCAAGGAAGCCGTGTCATCGATTGGTGTGATTAACTGGCGGAGGCGTGCAAGAAGCAGAGGCGCCTTTAAGGAAGTGTTGTGGCAGGTCGAAATCCGTTAACTGGATTGTTAATGGGCAATTAAGTAAGTAAAGTAAGTAAGACTGGTGGCCAAACAGGATAGTATTGAAGTACTCATAGGAATATGAAAAACCAATACTAGAGGAATACTTGATCTAGCATTGGAAGCAATAAACTGCATACATAATCGTATGGAGGAACAATTTCTAGAAAACTCAAGTAGTTAGGCTTGATCTAGAAGACATGTTTGGTTTGTTGCATTTACTGTGGTGAATTTGTTGAATTTACTGTGGTGAATTTGTTGAATTCACTGGAGTATAGCTTATAAGATAGTGAGAGAGACCCCTTTCACTAATTTTACTTATTTTCCAAGTATTTTTTTATTTAACAAAATTCTTAAAAACAATAAAAAAAATTTCATAATATTTTTCATTAAGGTTATGAAAATATTACAAAAAAAAAGAAAAAGAAAAAACCGCCATAAATAAACACAAAATTATGACTAAATTATAGGACCAGAATTATGATCTTCAAAATCAACGACAAGCATGTGTTCAATTTCACTTTCATTGCAAAGGCACAAGTTCATTTAGAGGCAAAAGAAATAAAGAAAGAATGGAAAAATAATAATAATTGGGGCGTTCCAATTCATATCAGCTGTTAAGGATCAAAACACAAGATCATGAGCAACATCATGCTTAACATCATGTTCAATAGGCTGCCATTTAAATCAGCCTTTCTTAACCTTTTTCTCTTTCTTTCTTTTCTAACTCGTTTGGGCAAAATAATGCAGAAGATAAGTGTTAATAATTAAAACAACAACAATAACAATAACAACAGAAGCAGGAGCAGCAATATAAAAAAAATATTTTTTTTTGACGACATATGTTTGAGTTGTGCAGTCAAAAATATTATGATTCAAGCCCAAACCAAAGAACATATTTTTCTTCCGTCTAAATAGGCCAAAGATTATATACAGTTGTGTTCAAATTAATAGGAATGCCTTTCATTTAAAAGCAAAGCTTAAAATTAAGAAAAATAAAAATTTTTTTGACTTCAAATTTATTTCTGATCCACAGTTCTTCTGCATTTGAAGGTTGTTTCTCTGCAGCGTACTTTTCAACATCTTCCCATAGAGGAGACTAAGCTGGCCACCCTATAATCTTTACCCCATTAGCACAAAACCACTCATTTGCCAATTTACTGGTATATTGCGGTGCATTATCTTGATGGAATTTCCATTTTAGAGGCGTGGCACTCTAAAAGTACCGACATAGATGTTCGTATCTATTATGCCTCCAATTGAATGTATTGGGCCTACACTATTATATGAAAAGCTTACCAATATCATGAGTTTTGCACCACCACCATGTTTAACTGTCTTTTGTGTATACATACATAATTGGCCATTACAACCCTTCAGTCAGGATTACGACCTAGCTTCTCACACCACTTATGTTGTATGCGTTAATTTTATACATGAGTGGCGGACCCTACAGTTTTAAAGTCGATTCCGAATGACAGATTTTAGAGAAGCTTTTCATGCCAATTTTTACTCTCAGAGTCTTTGCCAGACTCAGGGGAAGTCGCCGAAGAAATATTTTTCGTTTTGATGTCTGACCTGGGATTCGAACCCGGGCCTTTCGTCTAATAAGCCAACACACTACCCACTAGACCACGGCGACTTCATAGTCTTTTGTGTATACTGAGCTTTATAATTGGTGTTGGACTAGACGTCTGTCCATACTGTCTGAACCCAGCGCCATCAAATAAAACAATTTTGCTTTCATGGGTCCACAGTAAATTTCTCCATTATTCTTTCGGATATTTGTTATGTTCCTCGGGCAAACTTTAAGTGGGCTGCTACCTGTTTATTTTGTCCGGAATGGCAGTTTTTGTGGACTTCTTGCGAATAAATTATTATCCATGAGACGCCTAGGAAGAGTAGGGCCACTTTTTTCTTTATTAAACCTGCACTCAGGGGATGACCCCTACTCATGCAGTGCATTGTGCAGGTTTAGGAAAGGTGGAAAGAGAGAGGGAAGATGCGAACGATAAAGAAACGAATTGCTGCTGGTAACTATAAAATTGCCAGTGGTATACCTTCACCATTAGACGGAAAGATTTAGATCGTTTTGAATTTTTTTTTGAAGATGCGGCGGTCATGGACAATTGATGTTGTGCCCTTGCGCCCATGCGTTTCGCCTTTTTCTAATTTTACTACATTTGTAAACATTTAATCAGAGTAACTTTAGATTTTCTTCATTTCTTTGTAAGTTTTGCCATTTTTTTCAAGTTTTGCAAATTGATGCAATAAAAATTTTTTAACTTTGCAAATGGTATCACTGCTATTATTTTAAACACACCTGTATATGGAAAGGAAAAGTGTGTCTGACGCAAGTATTTTTACCGTTATTTTTTTTAATTTTTTTTTCCTTTCCATAACTTTCAATTTTATTTCGTAAAAGAAAATATTTTAAGGGTTTAAAATGCCTTTTCCTCTGCTTAAAAAATAAAATAAAACTAGGAGAAGAATTATTATTGCAGCCATAATGGCTATTGTACCATGACTAATTAAAAAATTATGACATTTCTTTGTTAATTTTGTTGTTGTTTTGTTATTAAACAAAAAACATACCAATTGTTCCATTAGGGGTTAATAAAGAGTTTCAAGCAGCACCAAAAAAAAAAGAGTTTTGTTCTCTTGGTCCCAGGAACATTTTTCTCAAAATAAATTTTTTTTTTTCGTTTAAATATTGTATTGAGGTGTGGTTTAAGTCAGTGTTAAATGGTTTACAACGCAATAATATTTTCATAAATTTAAATTTGTTAATGAAAATAAATCAATTGATTTAGCAATTATCTACAAAAAGAAAGAAAGAAGGAATGTAGGGTGGCTGATATAAAATGCAACAAAGTAAAGCGCTATATTTTTTTAAATTTTATTGTTCAAAAGCAAGAAACGTTGGAAATAACATCAAATTTTAGAATCAGTTTAGATTTGTTCGAATTGGCCACCTTTGGTACGAATTATGGCCTTCAAACGAACGACAAAGCCATCACAGGCTGCACGAAAGTTTTTCTGCGGTATTTTGGCCCATTTCCGGCGAAGCGCCATTTTAAGATTCGAACGTCCCGGCCTCACACTAGCCCACCCTCAACCGACCGCGGAGGGCTCGTCCCCATTACGCAGGGACACGTACACACTACAGTCCGGACTGTAGCGGGAAAGGGAAAGTTATGGCAACGAGAACATAAAACAGCTACAGAACTTAATCACAAGCTGAATAAGGTAACAAAAAAAAAAACGGAACTATCTAAGACAAGAACAAAAATACGTTTTTATACAATAATTTATAAATTAATGCCAGAATACAAGCTACGTTTTATATTACAAACACTACAATTAAAATCTATAAAGTTATAATGCGAATTAAAATCATTACATAATCTCCGAAAAGGAAAATTACATCCATAATTCGAGTTATAGAAATCTAAGGAAAGAGGACGATAGTGCCTTCTAAATCTTGCAGGAATGCTGAAATTCAGATTAGAAAGCAAAAACTCAGAATCGATATCACCTTTAACCAGATTAAAAATAAAACAAACACCTAAAACAGACCTTCTACGTTCCAAAGTTGGAAGTTTTACCAAAGCTAATCTATCCTCATACGACGGAAGCCCATTGGTGTAATCCCATCCTAAGCCACGTAAACAGAATAATAAAAACTGTCTCTGCACAGACTCGATTGAATCACTATGACAACGATAGTATGGATTCCAAATAACAGACGCGTACTCCAAAATAGGCCTAACAAGTGAAATGTACAATAGTTTTGTTATATAAGGATCAATGAATTCCCTAGCCCATCTTTTCACAAAACCAAGAACAGCTCGAGCCTTGCCAATCATCAAACTAATATGATCAATAAAAGACAATTTAATATCCAATAATACTCCTAAATCAAGATATGAAGGCACAGCTTCCAAAGGGCAAGAATTAATCACATAAGTGGATGAGATTACACCAAGGCGAGAGAAAACCATGCATTGACATTTTCTCAAATTAAGGTCCATTAAATTTATCCTGCACCAAGTAACAAACAAATCAATATTTCGCTGAAGAACAGCCTGGCCATGATCATCATCAAAAGTGTAAAATATTTTAACGTCATCAGCATACATCAAAATATTACAATCAGAAAGAGCAGAAGGAAGATCATTCAGAAACAATAAAAACAGTAAAGGACCCAAATGGCTACCCTGCGGAACACCAGAAGAAACATATACTTTCCTAAATGATCGACACTTTGGTACTTTTTAGTGAGAATCTTACTCTCCAAAATGCCCCAGGCGCAAAAGTCCAACTGATTTAGATCCGGAGATTTTGGTGGTCATTGTGCGGTAGAAATGAAGCGAGGAACCTCCTTTTTAAACCATTCTTGGCTGACGCGTGCTAAGTGCGGTGGTGCTAAGTCCTATTGGAATGCTAGTCTGCCCAGGGCTTCAATACTGTCTTTAAGACATTTTCCCGATAACATTCAGCATTTATTTTGACCCCACGGTCTATGAATACGAGCGGCCGTTACGGCAGCCCACACCATTACAATCGCTGGCGCTTGAGTTCTGGTGGCCAATCGCTGGTGTAAATTTTCAGCTGACCTCTTTGGCAAGTAAACCCATTTTGTTGGTCACTAACTGCTCAATTTGGAATGGCTTCTCATCGGAGAAAACCAAATTCGGTAATTGGCCACTTTCGTGCAAGCGAAGAACTCCTTGGCTCTTTCCAGTCTAACTTTTTTTTGTCCATCGGTGAGCTCTTACACTTTTTGGAACTTCAATGACTTTAGTTCAAGCTCAGTTTTCAAAATGTGTTGTAGCCGTTCCCGCGACATATTCAGCTCACGAGCAATTTTTCTACCACTGCGGCGTTTATTTCGATCAAATCTGGCTTTCACTTTTTGGATAATTTCTGATGTCGTTACCGTTTTTTTTTTTTTCGTTCACTTTTTGAACGCGATGCAACACTACCAGTATCACGGTAACAAGCAATGGTACGAGGAACAAAAGATTTCTTCACATTTAAATGCTGGAGGGCTCTAACCATAGCCACCTATGGCTTTCCAGCCAAATATAAAGCAATCACACTATCACACTTGAATTCCATCACGAATAACTTTTTTTCTGAATGCAATAGATCAAAATGCTTCTGTAAGCTTGTAAATGATAACAACCTGAAGTTGTTGCAATACATATCAGCCACCCTGTACACCATTTGTAATAACTTCCGAACGACAGTTTTTTAGGAAAAACATTTCATGGCATTTTTATTTTTATCTGAGAGTTTTTGGCAGAAGAAATATTTGTTGGAGATGCCTGGCCTGGGGTTTAATCATAGCCTCATGTGTAATCAGTTAATACACTACCTAATAATCTATAGCGACTTCAGTTCTTCGTAGGCGAATAACTTTTTTTCTGAATGCAATAGATCAAAATGCTTTTGTAAGCTTGAAAATAATAAACTGAACTGTCACTGGAATAAATCTGTCAGCTGTCAGACGAGTGGTTTACAAATGATAACAACCTGAATTTGGTTGCAATACATATCAGCCACCTTGTACATAATTGGCCATTACAATTCTTCAATCAGGATTACCACCTAGCTTCTCACACTCTAGAAATAGTTTAAAAAAAATAATTGATCTTTCCAACGACATTTAACATTTAAAGGCCGTGTGTTCAGAATATGAATCGCTTCAGGCTCAATGCGTTGATGATACAGTGATGATAAGCATGCATAACCCCCTTGGGAGTGTATTTAGTAGAAGACAGAGAGTTAGTCTAACTGGCAAAGAACAGCATCTGGAGACTCGACAGAGCAACAGTTGTGGGAAAAAGCATTATATTGTGTTACCATATACAGGTTGATGGCAGTACAGTGTCTGGACGCTCTTTGCTTTTTTTCAGCAGATTTCTGGCAAAAACTCTGCCATGAAAAGTTTCGCAAAAAATCTGTCTTTCGGAGTCGACTTTAAACCGTAGGTCCCGCCACTTATGTATGAAATTAACACCTACAACATGTAAGTGGTGTGAGAAGCTACGTAATAATCCTAACTGAAAGGTTGCATTGACCAATTATGTATGTATGCCAAACGAAAGATTGAAATCTCGTTCGATTTGGAATATTTTCGTAATATCCTGTGAAATATTGTCTAGCATTTGCTTGTTTTTTGTTGAAACATATCATTTATGAGCACCTATACGACGTAATTTACCCCTTACACACCAGAGATCAGCAATGAATCGTTTTTCCGCTATTCATAAGCACTCATGCAATTTTGAGTATGAGTGAATCAACAGAATTGAAATTCAACTACTCTGATTCATTCGCACTCGCAACAACATTGATTTATAAGTATAAGTAGGTAACAATGAGTATGAGTACAACGTTGACATCAAACTCACAACATTCGGAATATGTTTGATTCATACGCCTACTAATTCTGATTCATAAATTTAGAAAAAATACTTATAATACTTATAAGTGATACAAGTGATTCGAATCATTAATCAAAATTTATAGGCTTTGTTGTTGTTGCATACACAAACAAAGAAGAAAGGAAAGACAAAACAAAGCATAGACACAATCTTCTTGTGAGTATTGCAGTGCTCGTACGCGAATCATACTTATTTTGTGCTTCGTGTAAATTTTAAGTTGAGACGAGTCGAAGTCAATAACATCATGCGTGTTATTAAGTATGAATACGACGAGTACTTTCAACTTTGAGTATGAGTAGTATGAGTATCATATTAAAATAAGTATGAATGCGCATAAGTATCAGAAATTATAAGAATGATTCGAATCTATTCATCGTTTTAAATACTTATTGCTGATACATACATAACATAATTGGTCATTACAACACTTCAGTCAGGATTACTGATCTAGTTTCCACTCTACCTACGTTGTGTGTGTTGATTTTATACATAAGAAATTATAAGTATGACTCGAATCTACTCATCGTTTTGAATACTCGTTGTTGACACAATGTATGTGTGTAATTGATTATTACAATTCAAAGGATAAGAAAGAGAGAGAGAGATAGAGAGAAAAATAAATATTGAATCCTTTTGTTTTATCCTTTCGTCAAATATTTGTCTTTCGGTTTGCTTGCAAATGATGACGAGTCCGTGTCTATTGTTGTTCAGGCGGTTAGTTGAGAGTAACAAAAGAAAATGCGCACGCGTACTGTTCAATGTAATTAGCGAGCGGTTGTTAAAGGGTAAACAAAACTACGATGAAAGAGAGTGAAAGCGATAAGCAACACTAAACTATAGAGAAGAGACAAAATTTCTTTCTTTTTCTGATGATGATGATAATTAGTTTGAAGTTAAATATTTGTGGAAAGGCAAAGCAAATAAACACACAAAATAAAACAAATGAAATGAAAAGAAATGAAAGGAAAATAAAAGGATTTCACAAAAGGATGTGATTTATGCGGTTGTGGTTCTGGTCGACAGAAATTCATTCAAATGAAATGAAATGTTGTTTGTTTGCCTTGTTGTTATTGTGTTTATTTAAATTGCATTCCATTTGCTTAACAAGATGATAAAGATTGTTTGAAATTTTTTGAATTTAAAAAATTTTTTTTTTTTTTTCTTCAAAAGGATGTTTAAATATGTAAAGGGTCCGTCAAATATTTTTTTTTTTTTGGAAATTTCAAATTTCTTTTTTTTATATGAAAGTACAATCCTTCCGGATAATTTCATTCAAATGGCTGGCCATGCAGTAACGTATACGATCGCTCGGCCCGGCCTACCAAAGGGCACGATTCGCCACAAGCCTTACTCTCGGCTTGCTAAACGCATACGTACTAAAACCAATCTAGTTCGTCACCCTTTCAGCCATTTGCCCCCAACCCCCCTGGACCATAATCAAGTATTACTTCGGAGGGGATAGAGATTCAGCGAATGCTGCCTTCAAATTCCGCTGACCTTGCTCTCTCAGCCAATCTTTGCAGCGTCAATACATTCCGTGCGAAAACGCATACTGCGTTCCAATTGTCACATGAGATTAACATCAGATTAACTATATTCTCGGGCGTTACATGGAATTTTATTGTTCTCTCTGGGCAATTAAAGAAAACATCCTCCGCCGTCTCCCTTTCATTACGGCATTCTGGGCATGCCTCATCCACGTCATGACCAAACTTATAGAGATAAGCCCTATAACAGCCATGGCCCGTTAGCAACTGTTTCAGATGGAAGTTCACCTGACCGTGTCTTCTTTTAGTCCATACGCCTATGCTCCGTATGAGCCTGTGGGTCCATCTTCCCTTGGTAGAATTGGATCAGTCCTGCTGCCATCTATCCATAGTATCATCAGTTAGTTGAATAGCGTTCGAAAAATCTGTTCCTCTCTTAATGTCATATTTCCTCCTCTCTATATCCACTACTAGCTTCAGGGACATCATCCCCGCAATCACTAACGCTGCATCAGTAGGCACCGTTCGGAAGGCAGAAATCACCCTGAGAGCTGATCTCCTGTAAGCTGGTTCTATTCCTCTTCTATAGGTCCTCTTCTCCATAGCTCCAGCCCATACGGATGGTGTCACTACCTTCATCAGTAGCCATCTCCTCTCCTGTGTTAGGCATTAATCGGGCAAGTGCACATGCCGTCGCCGCACATTTTTGGCCGATGTACGACAGGTGTTCCTTAAACGTGAGCCTGTTGTCAATTAACACTTCCAGATATTTAATAGTCTGCTTTGATGGAATGCGCTGGTCACTTGCCGTTATAGAAATAAATTCCATTTTTTCTGCTGCTTACAAGCAGTACATCCGTTTTGTGCTTAAAAATTGGACCGATCATGTAGGCTACTGCATGGCCACCCGAGGCAGCCGTTTGAATGAAATTATTTTTCATTATTAACCGGAAGGATTGTACTTTCAAATAAAAAAAAAAATTTAAGAAAATATTTTGTAAAATTTTTTTTGGCGGACCCTTTATATTGCTGGATGGCTGTCTGGCTAGCATTTGTTTATATTTTGCATGTAAATTCTCTTATAATTCTTCATTTGGTTGCTTATTTGCTGTGGCATGCCATACATTCTATCACATGTTGCATGTAACCAGATAAGCAACATGATCAAGCTCAGCAGCCTCTACAATTATTGTTTGAAAGAAATTGTGATAAGAAATTTTTGTTTTCTTTGGCATTTATTTAGGATTTGAATGCCATTCTTCCCTCTTTCTTTTTCTTAAATCAAAAACATTTTTTTGTTTAAACTTTGATAAGCGGAGACGGAATAGTCAGTCCTCTTATTATTAAAGAAGAGACGGTGCCAGTACTTTGATTTTAACCCTGAAATTTCATTTAACAGGTGAACGTATTTCTTTTTTTTTGTTTCAGTTTTTCTCCCTTTGATAAACTCATTTGTTGTGTAACATTTATTCCCGGAAATTTGTTGTCTGTGGGTTTGATATTCTCCTTCGCCCAGTTTTTTTCTCTTTTGATTTTTAATTGTAATTCCAGGAAGTTGGCTGACATTGTGTTGTATTTGCATAGCTTAAAGGAAAATGCCCAACAAATATTGTCAATAAATTGAAATCATTTTAGACCGCATTTTAGACAATTCAAAATTACATGGAAAGGTTATGTTTAATGGAATACAATTTCCAAAGAAATTTCATATCATCGACAATATCATCAAGAACACTTCATCTTATAATACTATGTTCACGTATGTAATTAAATTGAGTCAATATTCGGTTAATAGAGAACAATATTTTAATCGTATCAACACTGACAAACAAAAAAACGAAACGAAACAAAAAAACAACGAACAAAACAAAAACAATTTTGTTGAAACAACCAGCTGTCAAATGAATATCAAGTAAGCTGAATATTGCGCATATTTATTATATCTGAACGGTTAAAATATTGTTCGTTTACTTATAATATGCTCACTAAACAGACTTATGACAGGTGCCGTATTTAAAGTTTTACTCAATATTATAACAATTAATATTTAATTGAGCAATAATTAATTGAACCTTATGAATATGAAATATTGAGATCAATATTGGCGTTAATTGGCAATTTACGCAATAAAGGTGCATACCGGAACATAGTATAAGATGTATTAGAGATCGTTAAAATCATATAGAAAACGTTTGTCATCCAAATATAGCAACGATTTGATGAAAGTTTGACAGAGTTCTTCAAACTTAACGTCTAATAGACTCCAAGAATTTCACCCCGGCTACAGAATATAATTACAATCCTTTGGTCAGTATTACGATCCTGTTCTCTTATGTTGCTTGTGTTAATTTTATACATGAGTGGCGGCGGGATCTACAGTTGAAAGCCGACTCTGAATGATCGATTTTTGAGAAACTCTTCATGGCAATTTTATTTTCACACTCAGGGCTTTTTGCTAGAAAACTGCTGATGCCCGAGCCAAGTTTAGAACCTTAACTTGACCACTAATAAGCCAACCGACTGGCTATTAAACTGAGACGACTACTCTCAAACAAAGAATGCAAATAAAATCCCCTCTAACCAAGCTTCTGCTCATTCTAACAACAACCCTACCACGATGGGGAAAGGCAATATCTGCCGAAAACACCGTGAATGTGTGGAGGAGAATCTCAGATAGTCGATTTCACGTTGCTCAGAAGAACTTGGCCTTTAGGACACCACAACTTGACAAATTTTGGACCGTAACTAGTGTCTGTATTGACAGAAAATTCAGCTGATAGGTGAACTGGAGTAAACGTCCATAGACAACGATGCGAGTTCACCGAATAGGCTCTGGAGCAGTTGCCCACTAATGCTAATTTGGGCTTTTGGCAGTAATCTGCTGTTATCCGAGCCAAGGTTTTAACCGTCACCTGACAACTAATACGCTAACCGACTGCCTATTAAACTAAGCCGACTACTCCCAAACAAAGAATTCAAATAAAATCACCTCTAACAAGGCTCCTGCTTATTCTAACAGCATACCTACGAAGAGAAAAACGCAATGTCTGCCGATAACACCGTGAATGTGTGAAGGAGAATCTCAGTAGTTCGATTTTGCAGTAGGGCAGTCGGAAACAGGTGGGGTCTTCGCCCAAGGATCATGCGTTGGATATATTCCACGGTCATCGAACCCAACCTCTTATACGGTGTTGCGTTCTGGTGGACTGCTCTGGACAGACAATATAACGGCAGACTTCTTGACAAGGTCAGAAGGTCTGCCGCCATTCATATAACTGGTGCTCTACGCACCACCCCCACGAAAGCCTTGTTCGCAATGCTAAACTGGCTTCCTACTGTGCTTCTCGCAAAGCAGGTGGCCAAGTTTGCTGCAACTACACTTAATGCTCTTTCTCGTTGGCACATTGTACCTTCTGGTCACTCCACAATTGTGGAGCTTGACCCGGTGGTCCCTGGGAACATGGACTTTTTCCCTGCTGAACATTGTCTTGATTGATGTTTCCGCTCTCTGATTCCGAGTAGGGATGACTGGAATCCTGATACGATCGTCCCCCGGATGTCCTGGATATATATATTGGCGGCTCTAAACTCGAGGTTGGGGTTGGAAGTGGTGTCTATTTTAGGAAACTGGACCTGAATATTTCTCTCCGTCTGCCAGTCTACTGTAGTGTGTTTCAGGCGGAGGTGATGGCAATTTACCGGGCCGCTCAATGGATCCTCGTTAACGATCTTTTCGGACAGTCAGGCTGCGATAAGATCTCTGTAAGGTTTCGCGATCAACTCTAGGATCGTTAGGGAATGTCGCCGCTGTCTCGACCTAGTCTCGGGGCGCTTCACCGGTGTCTCTCTGGTGTGGATCCCTGGGCACAGTGATATTCCGGGAAACTGTAGGGCCAACGAGGTCGCCAGAGATGGTGCGCTTCTTCCGGAATCCTCTTCTGTTGAGTTGAGTATGCCACTTACCTCGGTCAAGTTGACCATTGCGCGGAGGTTCCTTCGGGACGCCAACCTATCCTGGGTCAATGAGGAGTCCTGTTCCACCGCTAGACTTACCTGGCCCAGGTTGGATGGAAGGCGTACCAACCGATTACTTGGTCTCGGTCCTGATGTCATCTCGACTGTAGTGGCCGTGCTTACGGGTCATTGCATCATGTGTAGGCGCGCCGAGAGAATGAGGAAAGCGTTATTCACTTTCTTTGCCAGTGCCCGTCTCTTGCTAGGTGTAGATATAGGTTATTTGGCTCCCCATTCCTTGTTAGCTTAACGGAGCTATCATCTATTGATATCAGGGATATAGTTTCGTTCATCCAATTTTCTGGGACTGCGTTCCACCCGTGGCATCACAATGGGCCGCCATGCGTCCTCAAGTGAGCTTTGCGATATCAGAGCTACCACTACGACCTAACCTAACCTAGTCGATTTAATATTGCTCACAACAACTTGGCCTTTCGGATACCACAACTTGACAAGTTTTGGACCGTAACTAGGGTCTGTATTGGCAGAAAATTCAGACCCGTATCCAACGATATGTGTTTGCTGTTGCTCAATGGTGCTAATTTGTATCGAAAAATTGCCTTCAATAATGAGCTATGATGGACTCTCAATAATTTTTATTTACTCCAAGAGGTTTTTACTAGAAATCTGTTGGGAGGAAGTCACCTAAGAAATATTTTCTTCATATTTCGTCTTGTTGGAGCTGTTTGACATGGGGTTTAAAGCTTGGCCTTACGACTCATAAGGCAACACACTATCTACTAGACTTCTATGACTACACTTATCTCACATACAAATTTGTTTATTTAAATTTAAATACAGAAAGCCCTTAATGAAATACCCAGCACCAGCTTGCTTATTTCAAACGTGGTGAAACTTTGGTTATATCAAAGCAATTTGAACAATTAGGAGTGTTCTCAAGTCTGTACCTCTATAGGTAGCCTGGACATCCACCGCGAGATATCAGACCGCTAAGTGAGATAATATTTTCCTTCACCATGACTTTTTACTCCCACAGAGGAGCGTATATGTGTGTAAGACCCAAACCCAAACAATGATCCTCAAAGCCATCGAACAAATTCAACCTGATTTATGCGGCAGAATCAGTGAAGATTGAACATTTCAGATGAGGTCTAGCTGGTAAATTCAACACGGCTTCTTAAAACACTTTTTGAAATCTCAAAGATTTTACAATTAATTCGGTATAGACTATTTATCAGCCATTAGTTTCCGATTTCCTCTTCCATGTGCCCTCCTTGACACCGCCGCGCAGACATCACATTAATTAAGTTTGAAACGAAATGAACTGCCAAGTAATTAAGAGAACCAAAGAAGAAACAAAAAAAAAAAAAAAGAAGAGATGATCCCGCTAATCTTAAATAAACACGAAACTTTTAATATTTCCTCCTCCCCCCCAATCTATGGAAGCCATCAACATTTTAAAAAGTAGCAACAGCAGCAGCCTTCGGGAGCAAACTAACTCATACTCACACTCAGTAACTCACTGACTGACACACGTCAAAATTCATTTATAAAGATCAAATTAATGCCATATGGCAGCAAATGTCTCATCAAAAAAAATCCCAAAAACAAACAGAAAGAGAAAGAAGAGAGAAAAAAACAAAATCGAATTCGTTTAAATTTACACGCAACAGCGGATTATTAAAAATAGACGCCCACCATCCATCCATCCGTCCATCCGTCCATCCGTCCAATATTTCCCATTCGAAAATCTAAGAAAAGAAACAAAATTTCAAATGAAATCGAAAACTGGAAGTATTTAAAGGGAATCGAAAACTTTTTCAAGATCAATTTCGTTTTTTTTTTTTTTTGGTTGGAGGAGGTGTAACTCTTTAATAGTGGCGGCATTAGATTTCAGTTTCAGTCATTAAAACGTTTAGAAAAGTAAACAAACGTTTTATGATGCCTGAAGCGAGGGTTGTCAGAGAAGTTAAGAATAAGAATAATCACATAAATTGTGGTAGTCTTAGTCATGATATAGTAGCATATCGACGTCATCATTCTATAACCCTGATATGTATTGCAACCGACTTCAGGTTGTTATTATTTGTAAACTGCTCGTCTGACAGCTGACAGATTTATTCCAGTGACAGTTCATTTTTTTATTTACAAGCTTACAAAAGCATTTTGATCTATTGCATTCAGAAAAAAAGTTATTCGTGATGGAATTCAAGCGTGATAGTATGATTGGTTTATATTTAGCTGGAAAACCACCACAGGTGGCTATCGTTAAAGCCCTCCAGCTCTTTACCGTGTTGCATCGCATCAAAAAAGTGGTCGAAAAAAACGGTAACAACAACAGAAATGATCCGAAAAGTGAAGGCCAGATTAGATCGAAATCTACGCCACAGTGGTAGAAAAATTACTCGTGAACTGAACATACCGCGAGAACGGATGCCAAGGAGATACTTCGCTTGCACGAAAGTGGGCAGTTACCGAATTTGGTATTCTCCGATGAGAAGCCATTCCAAATTAAGCAGTTTGTGAACAAACAAAATGATCGGGTTTACTTGCCAAAGAGGTCAACTGAAAATTTACACCTACGATTGGCCACTAGAACTCAAGCGCCGCCGATGGTAATGGTGTGGACCGCAGTAACGGACGATGGTCGCTCCCTGTTTGTATTCATCGACCGTGGGGTCAAAATAAAAGCCGATTATTATCGGGAAAGACAAACATTTCGGCCGCAGACCATGGACATTCCAACAGGACTCAGCACCATCGCACTCAGCAAGCGTCAACTAAGAATGGCTTCAAAAGGAGCTTCCTCGCTTCATTTCTACCGCACAATGGCCACCAAAATCTCCGTATCTCAATCCATTGGACTTTTGCGCCTGGGGCATTTTGGAAAGTAAGGTTTCCTACTAAAAATACCACAGTATCGCTCATCTCAAGATGGCGCTTCATCGGGAATGGGCCAAAATATCGCAGAGCCATTTTCGTGTAGCTTGTTATGGCTTTGTCGGCTGTTTGAAGGGCATAATTCGTACCAAAGGTGGCCAATTCGAGCAAATCTAAACTGATTCTAAAATTTAATGTTATTTCCAACATGTTTTGCTTTTGAACAATAAAATTAAAAAAAAAATTAAAAAAATATTGCGATTTACTTTGTTGAATTTTATATCAGCCACCCTGTGCTTAGAGCGTGTTTAATGTTCTTGCATTTTTAAATTCTACTTCTTCTTACTTAAGTACTGTTAAAATTTGGTTAAGATGCCCCGATCCGTTCTGAAATTATAAGGAAAAATGTAATTAGAATACACATATAGCCTTATGGCGCGTGAAAACTTGGAGAGCTTATAACTGAAACCACACTTTTTCGACTTACAATGTTGTAGAACGGAGGCGTCGATATTATCTTACGCAACTTCATAGTGGTCAGATATCGGGCTTTGTATGTTTAAGCTACCTCTAGCGATACTGGCATGATAACTCTCCTTATTGTTCGAACTGTTCAGATGTAAATGCTGTGCTCTTATGCATCTGGTCTACAGATTTTCTATATCCAAAATTTTTATTCCTTTGACAAACCTAATGATGCCATTAGGTGTGGAATATAACATCGTCTAAATGTCCGCCGTGACTTGACTGTGTTGAGGGCACCCGAAATGATCAATTTGTCATGAATTTGCGGCATAACATACATTTTTGGCCCTTTAGTCAGGATAACAACCTAGCTTCTCACACCACTTATGTTTGGGTATTAATTGGGTACCAACGCACAGTAGTATTCCAGGTAACTGCAGATCTGATGAGCACTTGCCAGGCGGGGCACGACCATCGAAATCTGCATGAGTTCTCGAATCTGGGCATCCCTACGAGGACCTGCAAGCTAATAATTGATAATGCGATCGTCAATTCCGGCAGTGATAGGTGGGCGGCCTCGGACAGGGGTAGAACGGCTCGTAAAATCTGGCCAAGTCTGGATGAGGGGAGCACAATGAATCTACTTAAACTCCAAAGAGGCGCGCTAAGTGTAGTTGTTGCTTTCATTACGGGTCATTGCATTATGGGTACGCATGCGTGGCGCTTAGGTATTGTATACTTTGCTAACGACTTCTGCAGAAGCTGCAGAGATGAGGAAGAAGAGGAGACTGTCCCTCACCTGCTGGGTTCTTATCCGGCTCTTTGCCAAAGGAGAAGAAAGTACTTAGGTACAGTATTCCCTCGATTTACTTCGTCTTGATTTCCGTTGTTTCGATTAACGTCGTCAAAAATTTTGTTCCCTTAAACTTCGATTTGCGTCGTCATTCGATCTACGTCACCTCCGTTGTTTATAAATAAAATCAGGGGACTTCCCCTTTAAAAAAAAAACTCAATACATATAATAAAAATTTAGTATGAGTTCTTTAAAATTCGATTTACGTCGGGAATACTGTACTTACTACATGGATGATCTGAAGGATTGACATTGGCAGCCTGAATCCCTCCATCAGGAGCTCCGAGTGGTTTCGAGATTAAGAGATAGTGAATAACTGTGGTAGTACAATGGACCCAATGCGGTCTAAATGAGTCCATCTAAATATTTCTCGGAGGGGCAGCCACCTCTAGCTATCTACATAATTTTATTTTTACACTCGGAGTTTTTACCACAAATCTACTGAGAGAAGTACAAAGATGCTAAAGGACTAAGTCCAGACGATCTATTGTACTGCCATCAAACTGTTCAAAGCAATTTTATTTACCCACAAAATTTTTACCAGAAATCTCCTGAGAGGAAGACCCCGTTCGTTATCATGCCCGACCAGCGGTTTAAACCTTGACCTCACATCTAATTAGGCAACACATTACATATTAGATTGAGGAATAAATCAGGCTGAATTTGATTAATGACATGGGTTCTATTGGCCTTCAGGGACCACTGTAGTTTGTGTCTTATTCGCATACACTTGCGTTTTAAGAAATCTCCACCGGAAAAAAACCAACGAGATCACATCGCACGACCTCCGTGTCCAGTTCACATTATTTCCACGTAAGATAATCGTGTCTGCAAATGTCTCTTTGGTAGCCCGGCCTACCAAGTGCACGATTCGCCGCAAGACTTACGCTCGGCTTGCTAAACGCGTACCAACCTGGTTCGTCACACTTCCACTTAGGAGCCCCCCCGGGACCACAATCAAGTATTACATACCGTTCCCTTAAAACTTAGCAAGCCTTGGAGAACGATAATTGAGTTGGGGTGTAGGGGCAGTTAAGAATCTCTTCTGTTTAGCTCCCGCTCTGGCTCTGAATACAAGCTCACATGAGGACTTGACTTGACGAGGGTTGACTCGCATGGCCTCCCTGCATTGCAAAGATAACCATGCGAAAACAATAAGGGAAACTACAAAAGTTGGGACCTAATGGAATACAACTTAACTAACACTTGACATAATTCTTTAGGCGCTACTTGTTCTGCCGGCACCGAAGGTGCAAAGGAGACTTAGTAGGACAGCTCTTTCCTGAATCTATTTCGGGTAGGCCGGGATAACAACGTTTCCGAAGACTCCCAATCTTTAGCCCATAAAGCTATAAAAAATCTCATAGTTTGCTACCTTTTTATGCTGGAGAGTTAGTTAATATTCTCTCTTAGTTTGACTTCCCTTATCTAACCGTGATGATATACAAATTATTTGAATAGGAATCAAGAGATCTTTGCTTAAGCAATACCTTCTCACTCATACTACGTACATACATAAAATGTATGTTTATGTGATTAGTCAATCAAATCTTAATAATGGGGTTAAATGAAGGGTAAACAAACATGATGCCATGAATGCCACAAAGAAAAATAATAATAAACAAGGGGGGAGAGAGAGAGAATTATTAAGACATTTAAGAAGCCAAGAAAACATGATTAAAAAAACCAAACAAAAAAAATAAACAAATAAATTAAGGGGTTACACACAAAGCTAAGAACACAAAATATTTTCAAGATCATCAGCAGCAGCAGCAACTACAATATCACATACACACACAAGACATTCGAGATCATTTAAAAAGATTAATCAAGAGAAAAAAAGAAGAAGAAGAACAAGAAGCACAAGCGGTTCCAATAAAAAGTACGCAACGTATGCTACAAAGAAGACGAAAACGGGGAAAAAAATGAAAACGAAACGATCATTATGAGATGATAACAAGGGAATACTTGTGCTGCGATCACTTACTCACACACGTGATAGGCTTGCTGCTCATAAAGGGCTAAATGAAAGGGGGAAACATGGAATATTTTTTTTCTTTTATATGACACAACCACACACAATAAAAAAATAAAGGGATCGCTGAAAAGGGTCACATATTAAAAGATTAACGAGAATAGCATAAAAGAGAGAGAGAGAGAGAGACAGAGATCACGATCGAAAAAAAGAGGTGTTGAAGCATTGTTGGCCTTAAGGTTAACACTTAAAGATCGTTTATAATTCTTTATGCTTCTTCTTTTTTTCTTCTTCTTCTTCATTTCGTGGGATGTTCAAGGTGTTTGCTAACCAACAAGATAATGTCTTCACTTCTTCTGTCTTTTCTTGTATTTTATTTGTAGGCTACCATGATCTACGTGATCTTGTTTACCCTTCTTAATAATTCCTAATGGGTTGTGAGTTGTGAGTGCGTGTGTGTGTAAGGCATGATCACCTTTTTTTTTGTCGTTTGAAAATTCCTCAAGTGTTTTCCCCCATTAACAAATTTAATGGCTTGTACGATCGGTGTTCGAGAGAAGAAAGGTGTTTAATTTAGATGGTGGGGTTAATTTATAATCTCACTAAACTGTCGACTACTAAATAGACTTTCCCCCCCTTCAAAAGTATTTAGAAATGACACTCACGTGTCAAATTAATCATTCAGTGTATAGGCAGGCAGGTCTTCTGGTTGCACTTGCTTTCTGGCCCATGGAATTTGTCAGTTTTTTTTATTGTGGTTAAATTAACTTGATTTAGTAGTGCATACGGAATGCCTAATAAAATTAAAAATTGATTTACAATTCAATTCATTATTGCTATGCAAAGGGAATTTTAAGCAGCCTTTTATTTCACTTGCGGTAGGTAATGTTTGAAAAATTCGGTATTCTTACTAGGATGGAGGAGCTGTGAAAACATTGACCACATGGAGTTAGAAAAATTATAAAAAAAGTGAGAGAAAGACAGAACAATTGAATATTTAAAGTGAGACTATAAAATATGCTTGAAAATGTAAGAAACAAATGGTAGACTTGGTTCAATACTACCTACTAACCATTACAATAGCGGTGAGGACTCTTTGTCCACCAACAACTCTAATACGTGATATCCTCCCTGTTCTATTATTATAAAGTAAGGAAATCCTTCAAGCATGAATATTTGCTATTCAAAAACATATTATTACCACACAATATAAACATAGTAATGATAAAGGCCAATTTTAGAATAACAGCCAAAGAGCTAGTGACGAGTAATCTCGTCAAGTATCAAGTGCAGATTGCATGTGATTTTTTTCAGAGCGCCTTACTTCTTCTCATTCTAAAGCAGCCAAATTAAGCATATCAACCAAAGACACCACGACGAGTAATCTCTCCTAGATTCATGTGCAGCTTACACGTCAGAGCCCCTTAGTTTTTATCATCATAAAGCAGCCAAATTAAACATAACAACCAAAGACACCATGACGAGTAATCTCGTCATGCATCCCGTGCAGATTACTCATCAATTTTTTCAGAGCACCTTATTTCTTACCGCATAAAAAACCAAAGACACCATGACGAGTAATCCCACCAAGTATCATGTGCAGATTGCACATCAGAGCAGCCTAATTAAGCATAGACATCAAAGACATACATGACGAGTATTGTCGTCAAGTAGCATGTGTCGGTTGTTCTTCAGTAAATTCTTTTCAAAGTACCTAATTTCTTAGCATCATAAAGCAGCTAATTCTAACCATTTTGGTTAAAGGATTCTTTGTCCTTTAGGTACTGCTTTAGGAGGCTTAGTACCAGCCTTAGCTATTTTATCAATAATTATGTTTCCCTTATCGTCATTGCATTAGAATGCTCGTCACGGCTTCCATAGCGTACCTTTATCCGTTGGTTAATATTTTCAGTGACTCTAAGGCATAATCAAGGTTCAGTGTCATTAATATGCCGAATGATATCATTTCTTAGCTCTTGAATTCTTCTTGGCTTATTTCCTTTTAAATATCCCCTAAAAAAGTCTAACGATCTCATATCACAGATCGTGGTCTCAAATCACATAACATTTCCTTGATGTGAGATAACGCGGCCAATGAATTCTCAAGGAAAAAATCGTTGCTTAGTTGGCTGTTTGGCAAGTGGTACCATCCTATTGGAACAACATTATTGTGCGGGTTCATTTCCTCTCTTTCCAGACGCAAGAAGTCCAATATCGTCTTGAGATTCTAAACACCTTTCACGATATCCCCTAAAAAAGAAGTCTAACGGCCTCAACACATGTATTGTGTTGAGTCAGTGGCAAGTGGCACCATCCGGATGGAACAACATTATCATATTGGTCCATATACTCTCTTTCCAGCAAGAAAAAGTCCGTTATCATATTACGAAAGCGAACATTATTGACAATTTCCCCAGAAAACAAAGTCTAACAGCCTCAACACATGTATTGTGCCGGTTAAATAATACCGCCACGTCGTGAGATAACAGGGCCATTAAATTTCTCGTACAAAAAACTATTACTTCGTTAGTTCTGTGCAAGTGCTACCACTTTATCGTGCAGGTCCATATCCTATCTTTCTATCATATTGCGAACGCGGACGTCACTCACGGTAATTACTTGGCCGATCTCATTTTCGAAGAACTAAGGCCCGTTGGCTCCGGAGCAATTAATAATTTTTTGTGTTTGTGTTGGCTTTTAAGCAATCATTCGTGAATTCTCTTATAACCAATCTCATGCGGCAATTTTTCCTTCTTTAAAGAAAACGTGTGTGTGTCTTGTCGCCATTTAAAGTAACTAAACAAGTTTGTAAACAAGAAACATTTACAATAACAAATCAAGAGTAAGTTTCTAGAAGTTGACAAAGTGAAAATAAATGAAGTATAAATAGACCGAACTATGGACGAAAAATATTTCTTCGGCGACTTCCTCTCAGCAGATTTCTGGCAAAGACTCTGAGAGTAAAAATTGCCATGAAAAGCTTCTCAAAAATCTGTCGTTCGGAGTCGACTTTAAACTGTAGGTCCCGCCACTCATGTATAAAATTAACGCACACAGCATAAGTGGTGTGAGAAGCTAGGTCGTAATCCTGACTGAAGGGTTGTAATGGCCAATTATGTATGTGCATGGACTAAAAGTCGCCGTAATCTAGTAGGCCATATGTTGTTTTATTAGATGTGAGGTCACGGTTCAAACCCTCCAGGTCAGATAACTCCTACAAAACAAAAATATGACTTCCTCCCATCAAATTTCCGCCAAAAACTTGGAGAGTCATGAAAAAGTTTCTCAAAAATCTTTCATTTAAACTCGGCTATAAAATTAACACACACAATATAAGTGACGTAAGAAACTAGCTTATAGTCCTGAATGAAGGGATGTAATGACGAATTATGCATGTGTGTATGTGTCTTGTCAGTGAAGATGATAATCTTAGTGAAGTCCCGATTCACTTCTGTTTGTACAACCAATCATTCGGTGCATTGACATCACTTGAAATGGTCACTCTGCTTCAGTTCTTAAACCATGTTTAATTTTAAGTCTTTATTCGCATCAACTGAGTCTTGAGTTGCATTGTGTCCATTGAGTCAGTTATGTTCGTCAGATGTTCGATTGTTAGGCACGATGTCCAGTCGCGGTTGACTATTCATACTATAAGGAACAATGTCTTCTACAAAATGAACTGGACGAGAATGCTCAGATATTCTTACATTTTCTGCAGACTTGGTTTGCAGAAATTTATGCAAAATTCTCCCGATTGTGAACACATTCGGCGAATCGCGGTGATCAAAAAATTTCACGAAGTTTACGAAATTTATTTTGATATTATACGCCCATTTTATAAGAGGCTTCAACTGTTCAATTGTGTACCACTGCATGGTTAAATTTGAAATGCAAATAAGGTTCGAAAAAACTTTACAATAAGGCGGGACTCAGAATTAACATCGTGCTTTATGGTGGGACCACAATCTAGGATAAGACGTCAACCTCACAATATTTGTTTTAAAATTATAAAATTTGAAAACTGAAATCGTTAGATGACAAATATGCATTGTAGGAAGAAGATGGTATCTCCGAATGCACATACGGGTAGTCCCCGACTTACGACCGCTCGACTTACGAGTATTCGCTCTTACGACCATTTTTTTCCAATTTTTTTTTTATAGAAAATAGTTAAAGAAGACGAAAAAGTATGTAGTATTAGATTAGGTTAGAGGACGTGAACTTATCAATTCTGACAAACACAGTATCCGGAGGTCGAATTGACCCATTGTACAACGTCCTAGCTTCTCACACCACTCGTGTTGTGTGCGTTAATTTTATACCTGAGGGGCGGGACCTACAGTTTAAAGTCGACTCCGAACGACATATGCTGAGAGGAAGTCGCCGAAAAAGTATTTTCATATTTTCGTTTTGATGTCTGACCTGGGATTCGAACTCGGGCCTTTCGTCTAATAAGACAATACACTACCTACTAGACCACGGCGACTTCAATATGTAGTATTAGTACAGTGTGTAATTTTCTTTGTAATTTTTTTTATGAAATTCGACTTACGATTTAATTGACTTTCGACCGATGACCAGGAACCTATCTTGGTCGTTAGTTGGGGACTACCTGTAGAAGACTTTTTGTTTCAATTCAATTATTAGCCTTTAGCTTAGAATTTTTAAAACTTCTTTCCCAAAAATGAATACAAAAGAGGTGGTGGTTTGATCATTTGGAAGGTTTGAGAAAGAAAAATCTTTAAAGATCGTTTGTTTGACATTAAAGAGTGGGTGGGTGAGTAAAAGTTTAAGTGAGCGATCAATATTAATTGATGTTAATGAAGCAGATAAACAGTGACTGTTAACTGACCAGAACTAATGTTTTTGGGAAAAACATACTCGTACATAATATTATTATTCCTCTCTCAATTAATATACATTTTAATAATCACCAAATATTATTTATTGTAATTAAAACCCATCAACAACGAATTAAAAGCGTGAGAACAGAATTGAAAAAAGGTTTTGTGGGAAGTGGGAAAACTCTATTCAACAAATTCCATTTCATGACAGGAACATCATATCATTGGTTACAAAGGTTTGCTGCCAGCTTCATAAAAACCAAAGACACCATGACGAGTAATCTCGTCAAATACAATGTGCAGATTGCACCTCAGAGCGCTTTACTTCTTATCATTATAAAGCAGCTAAATTAAGCATAGTAACCAAAGACACCATGACGATTAATCTCGTCAAGTTACATATGCCGGTTGTTCTTCATTAAATTCTTTTCAAAGCACCATATTTCTTAGCATCATAAAGCTTCCAATTCAAAGCATTTTAGTTAGAGGTTTCTTTGTCCTTTAGGTAATGCCTTAGAAGAAATGGGCTGCAAGCATATATGCCCTGGCTTAGTGCCAGGGTTAACTACTTTATCAACAGTTATGTTTCCCTTATTGCCATTGCATTAGAATGCTCGCCACGGTTTCGTGCATAGCTTTATCCGTTGGTCAATATTTTCAATGACTCTAAGACATAATCGAGGTTTAGTGTCAGTAATATGTCGAATACATTTACTATCAGCGACAGTATTATTTCATTTTGATATTATTCTTGCCGTGAAGACCTTCCATAGCATTGTGATCATGCGATCTATTGTACTCACCTCATACTTTATAGGGTACCCATGTAATATATTGTTACGTTTTTACCTTTTAAAAAAACTTTTAAAATTTAAGCTTGTATATTGCAAATAAAATAAATAAAAGTTTGTGTTTAGTTTTAATTAAAATTGTGCGAATAATAAGCACAATTCTATGTAACACTGTTCACAACTTAATGTAAGCAACAACAATTGCTTTTCTTTGTTATTCCTCTGTTTATACTGTTTACATAGCCAACAACAATAACTAGACAATTATTCGACAGATCTTTGTAATCCTTCTTTGTTCTCTTCAAACGCACCGCGTCTTTACACATGACTGACTGAACTTCACTAACTGCTTCGCTCTCCTTTTATATGGCAACGTAAACAGTCTAATGAATATTCTTCAAAGCTAATATTCATGACTTCGCCTACTCAAAATCTTTATAAATGTAAACATCATTGCTGGTGTTTGTTCTTGTATTATTGTTTACTTGTTTGCCATTTTCTATGCTAGTATTTGTTGTTATATTACGCAGTAGAATAATTTGTAAACAGATTTGTTTACTGCATTGTATTGTTTTTGTAGCTTTTGTTTAATATTATTACTTTAATAATAAACGATGTAAAACGTGAAGCCAGGGTTCGTGCCCCTGTCCAGACTTCAAAACAAAATACAAAAAGTATTTCTTCGGCGATTTCCTCTCAGCAGATTTCAGGCAAAAGCTCTGGGAGTAAATAAACTTGCCATGAAAAGTTTCTCAAAAATCTGTCATTTGGAATAGACTTCTAACTGTACGTCCTCCCTTCTATGAATAAAATTAACACACACAACATAAGTGGCATGAGAAAATAGGTTGTAGTCCTGACTGAAGGGTTGTAATGACCAGTGATATATGCGTTGGTGTAATTGGTCTTTTGACAAGGGATTTATTAGGAATGGAGGTTATCTCCAGCCGCAAAAACTGCCTGAGAGGAAGTCGATGAAGATGTTGTAGCTGCCTGACCTGGGGTTTAAACCGTGGTCTCAGGTCTAATAAGCCAACACATTAGCCACTAGACTACGGCTAGTCTTTGGAAAAGCTCGAAATAAATCGAAAAGCAATATTTAGGGTCACATTATTGTTTTCACGAAATAAAGGAAAAGGTTAGTTCAACCTTTTGTCAACAGGTCTCGCATGCTCTAGACATTTCATAAGACGATGACTAATCATTCCTTTCATAAACTTTGAGAAGATGGATTATTTTGTGAAACTTTTAATGGTCATTTTTTTATTTGCACTCACAAAATCTGCCTGAGAGGAAGTCGCCGAAGAAATATCTTTTCGTTTCGTTTTGTTGGACCATGGCCTTACACACTACCTACTAAACTACTGCGACTTTCCGTAAGGACTTTAGGGTGGCCCTCTTGAACTTTTTCTTTTTCAGCTTCCTTTTTGCCTTATGAACCTGTGCAATGGAAGCAGTAAAGGCCCTTTCGCAATGGATTTCATAACAAAGTCACTAATATTGTCTGAAGTCGTGAAAGAGGATGACCTTGTTTATTTTGGAAAGAACAAAACGAGAAAGCCTTATCATCGATTGGTGTGACCAACAGAAGTAGGCGTGCAATAAGCAGAGGCACCTGAATGGGTGTGTTATGGCAGCCCGAAATCTGTTAATCGGCTTCAGAGATCAGCTATGAATCGTTTTTCCGCTACTCATAAGCACTCATGCAATTTTTAGTATGAGTGAATCAACAGAATTGTAATTCAACTACTCTGATTTATTCTTACTCGCTACAACATTGATTTATAAGTATAAGTAGTAATGAGTATGAGTACAACGTTAACATTAAATTCACAATATTCGAAATATGTTTAATTCATACGCGTGCTCATTCTGATTAATAAATATAGAAAAATACTTATAATACTTATAAGTGGATTCGAGTGATTCGAATCATTCATCAAAATTTACAGCCTTTGTTGTTGTTGCATATAAAAACAAAGAAGAAAGGAAAGACAAAGACAACAAGCAAAGCCTATTTATAATCTTCTTGTGAGTAACGCAGTCCTCGTACGTGAATCATACTTATTTTGAGTTTCGTGTAAATTTTAAGTTGAGACGAGTCGAAATTAATAACATCATGCGTATTGTTAAGTATGAATACGATGAGTACTTCCAACTTTGAGTATGAGTATGAATGAATATGAATGCGTATAAGTATCAGAAATTATAAGTCTGAATCGAACCTACTCATCGTTTTGAATACTTATTGCTGATCTCTGATCGGGTTGTTAATGGCCAATTAAGTAAGTAAGTAACAGCTAACATATAAGAGCTAACATATAGCTTCCCAATGCATGTATGCACTGCAAGTCAATGAAAACTTCTAATGAGTTGCACAATAAAATCTCGGTATTTGCTTTGGTAAGGTGGTTTCAAATTGTGGAAGAAGAGATCTTTAGTGGAGACACTTAGATGTCTCCTCAACTTTCGATATGCAATCCGGATGCGGATATAAGCATGCAGGAGCCAAAGGGCCAACAACAAAGGCGCACAACAATCCGAGGGGGGGATTTAGTGGGTGAGCGCCCCACATACAAGGGATGTGTGGTACATTTAACCCTCCACGGGGTAAAAAAATCTTAAGCTTAACTAGTCTCCTTTAACAAATGGTTTCGCAACTGGGCCCTTAAATTGATAACAATTGATCGCAATGTTGAATCATTTCTCATGATATGATGGACTCTGTTGCAGATCAAAGCAAGATTAAGAATTAAACGCACTCAACTGGTTTAATTGAAATTGAAAGCGTTGCTTCTTTTCTTCTTTTTCTGAATAGCTATACGAACGCAGTGTAAGATGTTTATTAAGAAAGAATAGGAAAGAATTACTCCTTCCTTAACTCATGCGGAATATATGTATGTACTCGTACGAGTATGTATGCTTATGAGATGAGAAGAATAAGCAGTCAAGTATTGTTGACTTTTGAAAGCAAATGCGGAGAAAAGGAAAGAAAAAGAAAGAAATTGAAATTGATCGTGAGAAGAAATTAAACTCGGATTAATCATGAGGAGGCACAAAAAAAATTTTGTTTTTCTTTTCATAAACAAATTCAATAGAAGATCGAGTATTTCAGTATTCCAATGAAGATTGTTTGTCTGTCCAAAGTATGTACATATGGATGGTGGCCAGAGTACTCGTACATAATGATTAACTTTCCTGCATGGCCTGCCATTATTTTCTTATTGTGGGGAGAGTGTGAGACAGAGAACGAAATCAAGTTACTAAAGAGGCGGGTTTATTTATGATTATTTAAGAAGAAAATAAAATAAATTGTTAAAAATTTTTTTATTTTTAAAAAGGGGGTCTCTTTATGTACATACAGACATACATACATCGTCGTACATCGATTGTATTTCATTTGTTACTCCGAAATGTAATCACTTTTGAACGGAAGTCTTTAACAATGGCGTTTACAAAGAAAACTTTCTCTGTTTAAGTGTTGATTGTCATTTCGTTTATTTTTTGAAATTTCTGAAAAACGTCTTCTGGGTATGTGCATCTCGTGTTTGGTTCATCTATTGTCCAATCATTTATTTTTAATGAATCTCAACTCAATGAAAAAAGGAACAAAAGTTCATTTCATGATGTTGAAATTTTGAATTTTGAAATCTTCCCTAGAAATCTTACCTCAGCTTACTTAAAAAGAAGCTCAATTCCCTTTAGATTACGTTGTATACTCTCGTTGAAATACGCCTTGAGGCCAGCATAGTGAGCACCTCAGGAAAGGTCAAACATGCTATTCATTTCAATGAACAATACATTTTCATACAGCCCTGCTCAAAACATCATCTCTTAACTGCAGCCAACTTCAGTCTACAAAAAACAAATTTTTTCAACAGCCGCCTTGTAAGAAGACGTTGCAAGAAATACAGCGGAAGAAGGCTTGAAGGGAAATCTTGAATTGAGATTAGGTTAGAGTTAAGGTGGTAGCCTTGATGCCAAAGATTTACTTGAGCACACGTAGCGGCCCGTTGTGATGCCACCGGTGAACGTAGTCATTGTGCTAACCAAGTTCTCCTCATCAAGGGAAAAGAATTGGTAAGCGCAAGAGCTGCACATTCAAAAATACGACTACCCTACGCTGGAAGCCAGCGCGAAGATTTGGTAAACGCAGCTATATCCTTGACATCAATGAACAATAGCTCCGTTAAGCTGACAAGGATTGGGGAGCCAACTAACCTCTATCTGCTCCTTGCACGAAATGGGCGCTGACAAAGAATCTGGACAATAGTTCCTCTTCCTCAGCGGTTCTGCACCCATAGCATAATTGATCATTGCAATCCTTCTGTCAGAATTATTGGCCTAGTTTCTCACACCACTTATGTTGTGTGTGTTAATTTTTATACATGAGTGGTGGCGGGACTTACAGTTTAATGCCGACTCCGAACGACAAATTTTTTTGAGAAACTTTTTATGGCAGATTTATTTACTCTCAGAGTTTTTGCCAGAAATTTGCTGAGAGGAAATCGCCGAAGAAATACTTTTTTTTTAATTTTGTTTTAATGTCTGGCCTGGGGCTCGAACCCTAGCTTTACGTCTAATAAGCCAATACACTACCTACTAGACTACGGCGACTTCACTGCACCCACAGCAGAAATCATTAAATGGGAGCTGCATTTTCTATGCATATATTCCCATAAGCACGGCCACAGTGATTTAAATGATCTCACCAACAAGTTCAAGTAACTGGTTGATGTGCCTTCTATCCGTGATCGTCGGCTTTGCAGTTTTCCGGAGTATTGCTGTGCCCGTGGATCTAGACAAGTGTGACATCTGCAGTTATTCACAACGTTCGCCTGACACCTTATGGCAGCCTGACTGTCATAAAAGATCGAGATGTGGGTGAAAGGAACACCGTTAAAGAGGAACCATTGCATCGGTGCATACATTCAGGAGTTCTGGGGGTACGATGATGTCAGGATCAGGAACTGAAAACCCCTGTCAAAATAACATTCCACAGGTAGGTAATCTATGTTCAGTGAGGCCACAGAATTAATCTGCAATATAGAAGATTAACCAGGCAGGGCGACGCCCCAGCGAGACAGGGCATTGAGTATAGTCCCAGTGAACTTAGCTACCTGCTTAGCGAGCAGCATAGTAAGAAGCCAGTTAAACATTGCGAACAAGGTCATTGTGGGTGGGAAGCTGCAGAGCTTCTGGCCTCGACAAGAAGTCTGACATTGTGTAGTTTGTTCAGGACAGTCCACCAAAAAGCAACACCGTATAAAAGGTTGTGTTCGATGACTGCAGAATAGATCCAGCGCATGAGTTTTGTTCGGAGACATCATCTGGATCCAACTGCCCTTCCGCAGCAGTAAACAGCACAGGCCACTTTGTGTGGCCTAGCAGCCAGATTCGCCCTCCTGTTGAGTTTGGGATCGAGGATCAAGTCAAGATATTGTCTGGGCAGAAAACTCACTTGGAGTTGGTTACAATGCAGAGACTATATCGAATGATAGATATGATATACCTGTCCTTTAGCAGCGCTGGTAATGAAAATTAAATAGGAAGTTTATGAAGTAAGAAATCAAAATGGACGACAGCTCCTCCTAGGCAAACTCGCGAGCATCTTTCAAGCGCAAGTCAAGGCTATCGAAAGATCTGTTCAATTCAAATGGTATAAGAGGTACAAAAGATAGGACGAAGTAATACTACCCAATAGTCATGCTGCCATTCGAGAACTCAGCTATTATGATATCAAATCGAAGAACAAGCCTGCAAGGAGAGAAATTTCCAAGACTAGAGCAAAGTGGAGGAGACGTATGTCTGGAAAGACATGTTCAACGAAACGGTAGATAAAGAGAGGCAAAGATTATTCTCAGTCACTGCGGACTAAGGTAGTGTGTTAGCTTATTGTGAGACCTCAGTGCAAACCCCAGATCAGGCGTTTTCCAACAAAACGAAGTGCCGACAGCATGTGTTCGGCTCCCACCAAAAACCCCTTGGTTTTTGTGATTGTTTAGTAGATAGTGTGTTGACTTATTAGACGTGAGACCAAGGTTCAAATCCAGTGCAAAGAAATGTAGAAATTTAATAATTATTTCATACTGTTGCGAAGACAGTACACATACTGAGTGTTTATTCTCGGAAAAGAACAAAAATTTTGCAAATTACGAAAAGAGTGATAAATAAAGTTTACAAAACAATTTTAAACAACCACACAAGTTTGAGAAAAAGTAAACAATTACAATAACAACTCAACAGTGAATTTCTGGAAGTTGACAAACTGAATATAAATGAAGACTAACTAAGGTTTAGTCGAAGTAATCTAATAGATAGTGTGTTGACTTATTAGACGTGAGGTCAAGACTGTGGATATGAGAAAAAGAGAGTGTCCTGCTCTTGCCAGGAAGAGCCAGAGGTTCCACTGTACTATAACGCTATTGTAGTAATCTAAACTGCATACGCTCATGAAAGTTGTTAAGTTTGTTGAGTGCTGACAGATACTGTTTTGTTTAGCATCTTCATTTAAGAGAAATTGAAATATTTTTGGCCTTTAACAGCTCAATTTAATTAAACGATTAATAACCGGAACTATTTTTTGTTGTTTTGTTTTAATCGATTAATTTAACACGACATGTTATTTTTAGTTTTCATTTGTTAAAATTAAACAATTTATGTGGGAACTGACAAGATCGCATGCATGTTTCTTTAAAGACAACTTAAAGACGATCATGTTGCCAGTGTAAACACAGTGAATTAATTGAAATAAAATGGCGTTACAAAATGAGTTAATATGTGAATGAATTATGATGAGAATTTATAGAAAATTTAAGCAGACTGTCTGTCGTGAGTAGAATTAAAGTTTCTACTGTTAATCCATGAACTCAAATCGAATACAAATCGTTTTAAAGAATTTCTTAATATCTTGATAGACTGAGATCCCTTTGGATGTCAAGATTCATGAGTTTTGCCACTAAATCTGGTTTAATGCCCGACCTGGAGTTTGAACATTGGCCTCCCGTTTAATAAGCCAACACACTATCTACTAGACTATAACGACTTCAAGACACATTTGTTTTTCATATAGCTGAGTTTTGAACTTAACAGCTTTTATTTGGTAAGCCAACATACTACCTATTAGACTGGAACGACTTGCAACAACCCCTTGAGTCCATTAAGCTTCATTGCTAAAGATATATTTTTTTATTACACAAAGCATTTGTGGTTCTTTTCTAAGTTTATGGTACTTTTTTACGTTCTGATACCTACAGTTTTTACAATTAAGTACCCTTGACTCAACTGTTTTAAAATTTATAAAATTTTTCATAAGTTTAAGGGATTTATTAAGCATTTCCATTTCCGGTCAACAAGTCCATCAAATTTACAAGATCCCTGTCCTCTTTCAATTGAAACTCTTTCTACAGTCTTTTCAATACTCTGTTGCTTGACTAATGTTAAAATTTAAACAAGTTTTGATCATTTAATATGAGTTTGACCATGTGATTTGATGGAAAAGTGGTAATAATTTCAGGGTGAATAAAAACCCATTACTCAAACTAACACTTTTGAAACCCTGTACCATAAATTCCAATCATAAAATTAGTACTGGCCGTACAATTACGGAATTGGCGTTTTTATATGCAACATAATAAGTCCACCAAATTTACAAAGTCCCTACAGAAATTCAATTGAAACTTTTTCCACAGTCTTTTCAATACTCTGGTGCTTGATTGCTGTTAAAATTTAAACAAGTTTTGATCATTTAATAGTTTAGGTGACCATGTGATTTGATGAAAAATTGTCCCCAAAAGTCAATTAATAGTTTAGATTTATTTTTTATTTTCCATAGCCGTGTGATACCTTACAAATTTACAAGATCCCTGCCATTTTTTAATTGAAACTCTTTCTACAGTCTTTTCAATACTCTGTTGATTGACCGCTGTCACAAATTGAAGAAGTTTTTATCATTTAGTTTGAGTTTGATCATGTGATTTGATGGAAAATTGGTAATAATTTAAAGGGGAAAAATCCATTAAAACTTTGGATTCTTTATTCGTAAAGAAGTGCTGGAAATAAATTTCGTACTGGCCGTACAATTACGAAATGGGCATACGCTACATTGAAGGTATGTTGGTGGGTCAATAAGTCCATCAAATTTACAAAGATCCTGCGCCAATTTCAATTGAAACTCTTTCTGCAGTCTTTTCAGTACTCTGTTGCTTGATTGGTGTCGAAATTTAAATAAGTTTTGATCATTTAATATGAGTTTGACCTATGTGATTTGATGAGAAATTGTCACCAAAAGTCAATTAATCGTTTGGATTCATTTTTTTTTTAACCGTATGATACTGATTATATGGTACTTTTTCTTGCCCTGGTACGTACTGTTTTTAAGATAAAGGGCCCTTGACTAAACTGTTTTAAAATTTAGAAAATTTTTTATATGTTAAAAGGATTTATTGCAGTTGTTTTAACTTTTTAGCATTTTCGTAGTCTGCCTAGGGTCATTAAATACATCAAATTTTCAAGATTCCTGCCCCCTTTCAACTGAAACTCTTTCTACAGTCTTTTCAATACTCTGTTGATTGACTGCTGTCATAATTTGAAAAAGTTTGTATCATTTAATTTGAGTTTGACTATGTGATTTGATGGAAAATTGGTAATAATTTTAAGGCGAAAAAAACCAGTACTCAAGCTAACACTTTGGAAACTCCAATCAGAAAGAAATGCTTGAACTAAATTTCGTACTGGTCGTACAATTACGGAAGAGGATGAATGTTCTTAAGGTCCGAAAAATTTGTGCTAATTTTGTTAGTCAATCTTAATATTTGAGTCTATACGGAATGCGACGTATTCTTTCTATCCTACTGGACATATAGACTGTTAGTCAAATGACAGTGCAATTCCGAATGTTTTGGAAATATATACTCCTACTCCCAAATCATTATTTAGGCCATTTTAATATTCCCAAACGTGGACCAACTAAATACATCATATACCGAAATAATAAGAGGCTTGAAGGAGAAGATAAGGATGTCCCCATACATCAGAAGGGATACCAAAATTAAACTATTCGAATCCAGTTTTCAATCCGTGATACTCTACAACTGCAAGAAATGGATCGCTGCCAATAAAAAATTACGGCTTCTCACACCACTTTTGTTCTGTGTACATAAAGGGGGGATCTAAACTTTAAAGCCGATTCTAAACGACAGATTTCTAAGAAACTTTTCATGGATATTTTATTTCTACACTCAAAGTTTTTTTTGCCATAAATCTACTGTGTGGAAGTCGTCGAAGAGATATGTTTTTATACTTGAGGTTTGGAATCGTGACCTCACGTCTAATAAACTAACACAATACCTACTACACTGTAACGACTAATCAGTGACTAAAAATATGTGCGGAATTAATTGTCAAAGATGACTGTTGGCAAGATGGGTGCAACCCTTTCAGTTAAGAGGTGGATAATTCACTGTGTTATTGACCCTCGCATGTATATTTACGTTCTGAGCACTGGAATTTGGTAGCGATTTTAACACGATAAAACCAAAAATATGAAAGGAGACCTTTGTTGTCGGCGATAAAGTACAAAATCGCTTGTTGGACCTCTCTTTACACCAATTTGCTTATTCGATCGATCAAATTCATTATAGAGACTGTTTGGAGACTCCATATAATAACAGCATAGTTCCAGTAATCAAGAATATTAAGAAAATATTTCCTCGTTTATTTAATAATTTCAAAACAATTTCTTTTTTAAAATTAAATTGAAGGAAATAAATTTATGCAAAACCATTACTAACCAACCCAAAGAAAAGACGGAGAGAGGAGCATTTTGCTTAAATCCTTAAATATCTTTTAGGCATGCCCTCCTTTATTCGTACGTGTAGGTTTCTTTTCTTTATAATTTTGATGACTTCAAAGGATAGAAAAATAGAACAAAAAAAAAGTAGAAAAGATAGGAAAGAGGTCATCATCATGTGGTATAAAGAGAGCCAGCACATGTCATTTATTTTTAAAAAAGACAAAAAAAAAATGTTTCAAATTTATGAATTTCTATTAGAAAAAGGACTTTTAGGAAATCCTTTATAGCCTTAATGTGATGCTCCTCATTTTTCCTCATTTCATTTGACCACATTTAAGGCTTAGTTTTGCAAAAAGGATTCCCTTTTTTTTTCTTCTCTCTCTTTCAAACTCAAATAAGGAAAAATAATGAAAAGAGGAAATCATTTTTAACGCACGTTTTAACTTGAATGGAAATTTAAAATTAAAAAAAAGAAAAAATATTTTCTATTCAGGATGTGTATGCATATGTATGTACATATGTACTCGTATACAAATACATTCTTCTGGTTAAAATACATTTTTAAAGAATAAAAAAAATTTTTTTTTGGAAAAATTTGTTAAAAAAATTTAAAATTTTTTAAAGAGACCTTCACTGGACCTCCACTACTCCAGAGATGATGTTAAAAAACCGATTACTTCCAAAGCTATACATACATACCTACATCCATGACAAAAGCTTAGCAAATTCTTATAATTTTGGTAAATAGAATGCATAAATAGGCCACATATTTGATTTTTCAGTATAAAAGAATATTCGTGACATGTGACAATCCCAAAATGGCTCAGTAAGTTAAGGAGTTTTAATATCATGCAGTTCATGCAGCATGAAAGCCGCATGCCTTATGGAGTCAAATCATCTCAATCACAGTGGCCGTGCTTACAGGTCGTTATGTTAAGGGCAGACATGCAAAAACAACGCGGCTCCCATTTAAACAACTTCTTCCGCAGTTGCAGATCCGCTAAGGCAGTTGAAACTGTTAACCACTTCCTTTGTCAGTGCTCATCTCTTGCTAGGAGCAGATATACGCTATTTACATACATAATTGGTCATTAGAACCCATCAGTCAGGATTATTGACCTAGCTACTCACACCACTTATGTTGTGTTTTTTAATTTTATACATGAGTAGCGGGACCTACATTTTAAAGTCGACCTCGAACGAAAGATTTTATGAGAAACTTTTCATGGCAATTTTATGTACTCTCAGAGTTTTTGCCAGAAATCTGCTGAGGGGAAATCGCCAAAAAAATACTTTTTCTGTATTTTGTTTTTGATGTCTGGCCTGGGACTCGAACCCTGGCTTTTACGTCTAATAAGTCAACACACTACCTACTAGACCACGGCGACTTCCAACGCTATTTAGCTCTCCGTTTCTTGTCAGCTTGACGGAGTTATTGATCTTCTATTGATATCATGGATATAGCTTCGTTTATCAAACTTTCTAGCTGGTTTTCCAGTATAGGGTAGTCGTGCTTTTGATGTGCAGCACTTGCGTTGACCAACTTGTGGTGATTTTGGTGGAACTTGATCAGTACAGGGACTTGATCAGTACAGGAACTTGAAAAGTACACGCGGCATTACATCGGTCCGCTATGAGTGCTCTACTGAGCTTTTTGATATCAGAGCTACCACTCCGACAATATTTGATCAATTTTTTTCGGCCGTTAAGAACATTCATCCTCTTCCATAATTGCACGGCCAGGACGAAATTTATTCCAAACATTTCTGTATAAATGGAGTTTCCAAAGTGTTAGCTTCAGTACTGATTTTTTTTCGCCTTAAAATTATTACCAATTTTTCATCAAATCATATGGTCAAACTCAAATTAAATGATAACAACTTCTTCAAATTGTGAGAGGGGTCAATCAACAGAGTATTGAAAAGACTATAGAAAGAGTTCGTATTGAAAGGAGGCAGAAATCTTGAAAATTTTATAGATTTAATGACCCTATGCATACTACGAAAATGCTATAAAGTCAAAACAACTTTCAATAAATCCTTGAAACGGATGAAGAATCTTGTAAATTTTAAAACAATTTAGTTAAGGGTACTTTATCTTAAAAACAATACGTACCAGGACAAGAAAAAGTACCATATAATCAGTGTCACACGGCTTTGAGAAATAAAAAATAAATCCAAACTTTTAATTGACTTTTGGGAATAATTTCTTATCAAATCATATGGTTAAACTCATATTAAATGATCAAAACTTATTTAAATTTTAACAGCAATCAAGCAACAGGGTATTGAAAAGATTGCGAAGGGCGGGGGGACTTTGTGAATTTGATGGACTTATTGACCCACCAACATGCCTTCTCAGTAGCGTATAAAAATGCCAATTTCGTAATTGTACGGCCAGTACGAATTTTATGATTTGAATTTATGGTACAGAGTTGCCAAAGTATTAGTTTGAATAATGAATTTTTTTCCCCTGAAACTATTATCAATTTCCATCAAATCACATGGTCAAACTCATATTAAATGATCAAAACTTGTTTAAATTTTAACATTAGTCAAGCAACACAGTATTGAAAAGACTGTAGAAAGAATTTCAATTGAAAGGGGGCTGGGCCCCTTAAACATATGAAAAATTTTCTAAATTTTAAAACAGTTTAGCCAAGAGTACTTTATTGTAGAAACAGTGGGTACCAAAACATAAAAAGTACTATTAATGGATGAAAAGTACGCCAAAGAGCTTTAAAATTAAAAAAAAATCTATTCAAACGATTAATTGACTTTTGGGAACAATTTTCCCTTTCATTTTAAGTACCATTTAACCCGTAAATTGTGTATGAATAATCACTTGGTATGAAAGGGGGAAAAAAAAGAGAAAGTTAGGGTAAGAGGACACGCCTTACAAACTCAAACTGTATATGGAAATGGAAAAACTAGCATGGCCAACAAGAAAGGCATGTCAAACAAAGCTTAACACTTGACGAACTTTGCATGTTCTAGAGAATATTTCCAGAAATAAAAATAATAATGAAGAGGGAATGAGAAAAAAATACTACACATCAGCTGTAAAGGACGCAATTAAAATTGAACAGAAATAAATTAGAATATGGACTGAGCACGCGAAGCGTGAAATACAACCAAACCCCAAAAGAAAAATAAACAATTTCGAATAGCGAGCCAAAATAAAAAAGGGGTTTATGGCATAGCCTTTAGCCGTTTTTTTTATTTTTTAAGGGATTTTCCACTTTTTGTTTCCTTAACCGCATATTTAACCTTTTCGTTCGTGTTCTCTTTTGGTGCTACTCCTTCAACAAAAACCAAAAAAAAGAAGGACATTTTCAGTTGAAAATGAAACGGAAAGTTAACGTGCATGTACGGTAGTTTTAAGGTAAAAGTAACGGTACAATAGTATGGGAAATAAAGGGTAACAGTCACGAGCCTAATGTAACGGAAACACTAGTAAGCGGTGAAAGAGTGAAAGAGAGAGCGGGCAAGGAGTAAGCAACTATTATTCCAAACAAAAGAATATTTTCACTAATGGCCGAGGCATTCTCGAAATGAGTTCAAGTGTTTGAGGCATTTTACCGTACAACATGTCTATGTAAATGTATTACTGCCCAGTGTGTATTGTATTGTTGTTGTATTGTTAACTGGTTAAAAATGGGGTTAAATACGAACAAACAGGCATGGGAATCATTAATTTTTTAATACATTTAGGTGGGGGTGGGGAGTGGTAGTATGGTGGTGGCATGGATTCGTATCAGAAAATAAATAGAAAATTTGAACGAAATTAACCTTCAATTCTCCTAAGCCTAGCAGTTTTTCTTTTTTTTTTTTGAAACGGAAATTATTGTGCGTTTAATTGTAAGCGTTTAACTTTTGAATTGATATCGTTTCGTTTTACGTTTTGTGATTAGGAAACGTTTGTTGTATTGTAGTATTAGGAAATACTTTAATAGGGTGGCATAACCCTAAGCCTTACGTGTGTATTACTTTAACAAAAAACGATGAAAACGATAAAAATCTGAATAAAAATACATTCACGTTTAAATGTTTCGTTTTGATTATTTTTTTTTTTTTTTTGGTAAACTTTATAGGAAAATTATAAAAGAAATATACAAATTACTGTTGCGAAGACAGTATACATACTGAGTGTTTATTCTTGAAAAATAGCAAAAAAAAATTGCAAATTTCGAGAAGGGTAATAAATAAAGATAACAAAACCATTTAAAACAACCACACAAGTTTGTAAACAAGAAACAACAGTGAGTTTCTAGAAGTTGACAAACTAAAAATAAATGAAGTATAAACACACCGAACTAAGGCCTAAAAGTCGCCATAATCTAGTAGATAGTGTATTGGCTTATTAGATGTGAGGCCACGCTTTAAACCCGGTTCAAAGATATGTACAAATTTAATAAATATTTCATACTGTTGCGAAGACAGTTTACATACAGAGTGTTTATTCTCGAAAACTGAACAAAAAAGTTTGCAAATTACAAGAAGAGTGATAAATAAAGTTAACAAAACTATTTATGCACACAATACTTAAATATACTTGATATAGATATCATCAAACATATATATACTTAAGAATATTTCTACAACAACAACAAGTTTGTAAACAAGAGACAATTACTATAACAAATCAACAGTGAGTTTCTAGAAGTTGACAAACTAAATATAAATGAAGTATAAATAAACCTAACTAAGATCTAAAAGTCACCGTAATCTACAAGGTAGTGTGTTGGCACATTAGACCACTGCTAAAATCCGTAGTCAGACATCTCCAATGAAACGAAATAAGAAAGAATATTTCTTGGGCTATTGCCTTCCAGCAGATTTCTGGCAAAAACTTTTGGAACAAATAAAATTTGCCATGAAAAGTTTCTCAAAGAAATCTGTCATTCGGAGTCGACTTTAAACTATGGATCCCGATATTTATGAATGAAATTAACGCACACAATATAAGTGCTGCCGATGACGTTAGTTCGCAATACTCAGATTTCTGGGAAACAACTCTGAAGAGTGAATAAAAAAAATGCCAAGAAAATTTTTTCAAAAAAGTCTGTCGTTTGGAGTTGAAAGAACGCACACAATAAAAGTAGTGTGAGAAGCTAGGTTATAATCCTGACTGAAGGGTTGTAATGACCAATTATATACTGCCACGAAAATGGAAAGTGAGAAACAAAAGCTCCAGAAACAAAACAATGGACTCGATCGAAGAGAAGAGAAAATCATGACCTTGTTTTTAAGCAACTCAATGTGGTGGAGTGTTGACAGTCTGTTTGGAGAAGCAGAAGATTCCTTACTATGCCACATTATCGCTTGGAATGAAGAGACACCTACAGAGTGGCTGATATATAATGCAACAAAGTAAAGCGCAATATTTTTTAATTTTATTGTTCAAAAGCAAAAAATTTTGGAAATAACATCATATTTGAGAATCAGTTTAGAATTGATCGAATTGGCCACCTTTGGTACGAATTATGGCCTTCAAACGGCCGACAAAGTCATTACAAGCTGCACGAGGGTGACTCTCCGGTATTTTGGTCCATTCCCGGGGAAGCGCCGTCTTGACATGATCGACACTTTGGTATTTTTTAGTGAGAACCTTACTCTCCAGGTGCAAAAGTCCAACGGATTGAGATCCGGAGATTTTGGTGGCCATTGTGCGGTAGAAATGAAGCGAGAAACCTCCTTTATAAGCCATTCTTGGTTGACGCGGGCTGAGTGCAATGGTGCTGAGTCCTGTTGGAGTGTCCATGGCCTGCCGCAGAAATGTTTGTCTGTCCAGGGCTTCAATACTGTATTTAAGATATTTTCCCGATAATTTTCGGCATTTATTTTGACCCCACGGTCGATGAATACGAGCGAGGAGCGACCATCGGCCGTAACGGCGGCCCATACCATTACCATTGGCGGCGCTTGAGTTCTGGTGGCCAATCGCTGGTGTAAATTTTCAGTTGACCTCTTTGCCAAGTAAACTCGATCATTTTGTTTGTTCACAAACTGCTCATTTTGGAATGGCTTCTTATCGGAGAAAATCAAATTCGGTAACTAGCCACTTTCGTACAAACAAAGTAGCTTTTTTGGCTCTTTCCAGTCTAACTTTTTTTTTTGTCCATCGGTGAGCTCTTGCACTTTTTAGAACTTAAATGGATTTAGTCCAAGCTCATTTTTCAATATGTGTTGCATCAGTTCTGCCGATATGTTCAGCTTGCGAGCAATTTTCTACCACTGCGGCATGGATTTAGATCAAATCTGGACTTCACTTTTCGGATCATTTCTGGAGCTGTTACCGTTTTTTTTCCGTCCACTTTTTGAACGCGATGCAACACTGCCAGTATCACGGTAATGAGCAACGCTACGAGAAACAAAAGATTTCTTGACATTTAAATGCTGGAGGGCTCTAACAGAAGTTGAGCTAGTGAACATCGAGTAGTACTCGATCAAAGAGAAAATCATGACCTTGTTTTTAAGCACTTTAATATGGGGAAGCGTTGACATTCTGCTTGGAGAAGCAAAAGAATCCTTGGGTTAGGCTAGGTTAGAGGAAGTGTACTTGTCAACTATGACAAGTAAAGTACCCGGAGATCGAAGTGACCCATTGTACAATGTTTACTCGTGTTGTGTGCGTTAATTTTATGCATGCGCCGGAACCTACAGTTTAAAGTCGACTCCGAACGACAGATATTTTTTAAGAAGCTTTTCATGGAATTTTTACTCTCAAATTTATACAGAAACTGTTGAAAATCGCTGAAGTTTTTCATATATCAGCTACCCTCAACTGGTTTTTTAAACATACCTTTGAAAACCTTTGAATAAGATGGATCATTACCGGAAGTCATAACTTGTACTGTATTAAACATCTTAATGAGGTGGGGCCATAACATTTTGCCACACACAACATGAATAGTGTAAGAAACTAGGTCCATAATCAGTACTAAAGGGTTGTATTGACCAATTTTGTATGAACGTATGACAACTGAAAAATTATTGTTCTTTTCTAATCAGTGAACAAACAGTATTCAGGACTTCAATTGCATTATTTATCGTATTAAACGGCTGTCCTCTGCTAGGTTTTTAACTGCGTTAGTGTTGGTTATTAAAATCCAATGAGCCAATCCCTGGCTCCTAAAGAAAGGGTTGAAAAATTTCTTATAGAAGGTTTTACTTTTTTTTAAAGTTGTTTTAGTTACTAAAGGCTTCCATCAATACCATGATGATGATGGTGATGAAATATTTTGTATAGCACCCCTATTCATAAAGGGTTATTGGTTGGTTGATGAGCTCAAATGCCAATCGGCGAAAAGTTTAAAGGGTTGAGGAGAAGGACTTCTCTATAAAAAAAAGGGTTAAATTTCAATAATCCTGCTTTAATTTTAAATATTAAAGGGGTTGTTTAATGCTAAATTTGTTGCTTGTTTTTTTCTTAACTTTCTATCGTCATAAAATGGCGCATTCGATATCGAATCGTTTTTGCAAAACATGCTGTTCTCTTAAGCAATTTAATTTAAATTCTCAGAATTTTTTTTTATTGTATAGGCACGTACATAAAGGATGGCATGATGATGATGATGAAACATAATGGAAAAGAAAGAGAATAAAAAATAAAATAAAATAAAATCGATATCTTTGAAGCACCCTTTTTTGGAACTTAAACGAGCCATTACTTGAAGATAAAGTTCGGTGTTGTTATTCTTTATTTTTTTATTTTATTTTATTTGTTACCCTTAAAAAATAGGAAATAAAAAGCTTCATATGTTTATTCCTTTTCAATATATTATGCCCTACAGTTAATGAAGAGGCATACTAACTAGGTTTAGAAGAACGGCAGGATAACTCGTTGGCTAGACATCAAGTGCCGAGACCATGTATTCGGTTCCCACCATAGGCCCTAGACAGATAGTGTCTTGGCTTCTTAATCGTGAGGTCACACTTCAAATCCGGTTCAAAAAATTGTAGATCTTTAATTAATATTTCATACTGTTGCGAAGACAGTATACATATTGAGTACTTATTCCCGAAAAAGACAAAAAAAAATTGCAAATTACAAGAGGAGTGATAAATAAAAACATAAAATTCTTTTAAAACAACCACACAAATTTGAAAAACAGAAACAATTACAACAACAAATCAACAGTGAATTTCTAGAAGTTGACAAACTAAAAATAAATGAAGTATAAACAGACCGAACTAAAACCTAAAAGTCGCCATAATCTAAGAGGGAAGTGTATTACACATGAGCTGAAGGTTCAAACTCGGTTCAAAGGAATGTAGATCTTTAATAAATATTTCATACTGTTGCGAAGACAGTATATATACTGAGTGTTTATTCCCGGAAAAGAAGAAAAAAATTTGCAAATTATAAGAAGAGTGATAAATAAAAACAACAAAACCATTTAAAACAACCATAAAAAATCCAAAAAAAGAAGAAACTACAACTAGAAATCAACAGTGAGTTTCTAGAAGTTGACAAATTGAAAATAAATGAAGAATAAATAGATCTAACAAAGTCCTAAAAGACGTCTTAATCCAGTAGATAGTGTGTTGGCTTATTGGACATGAGGCCACGGTTCAAATATAAAACTTAAAGTATAACTAAAGATTTCTTTGGCGTCTTCCTCTCAGCAAAAAGTCTGAGAGTAAAAAAGAATTGCCATGAAAAGGCATTCGAAGTATACTTTAAACAGGCCTGCAGTTTAAAGTACTCTGTCGCAATCTTGTATAAAAGTAACACTTGCAACGTAAGTGGTGTGAAACTCAAGGGTTATAAAGGCCAATTATGTGTGTATATCGCGGTCGCATATTTTTGAGGGAATATTTTTAAAGGCTTGTGTGCGTGTCGATTTAGTCTAGTAGATAGTGTGTTGATTTATTAGACCTAAGGCCCGAGTTCAAATATCAGGTCAGACATCAAAACGAAAATGTTTCTTCGGCGACTCCATATCAGCAGATTTTTGGCAAAAACTCTGAGAGTAAATAAAGCTGCCATGAAAAAGTTTCTCAGAAATCTGTCGTTCATAGTCGACTTTAAACTGTAGGTCTCGCTACTCACGCACACAACATGAGTGTTATAACAAGCTAAGCCGTAATCCTGACCGAAGGATTACAATGATCAATTTTGCATGTCTTGGTCGTTAACTTTTGAGGGGATATTTTTAAAGGCTTGTGTGACGGTTTTTATGGTTTTTTTACATGGTGGGCTCTAGCTCCTACACACAACCCTAATATAAAGTTCAGGGGATAGAACTTCTCTGCACGCATTAGTTAACATCTAGCGAGTGATAGTATGGCATCCCGGGGGGTGGAGCATGTGGAGGCTATACGTAAACTTGAATCCAGCAAGTCAAGGATACGTCTTTTCTGTTTTCCAATACAATGAATAGGTCATCTCCTGAGTGTTGGTAACAAAACTAAAAAATATCTTTACCCCAGCCCCTGTAAATAGCATAGGTCCTCTAATATAAAGTTAAGGGAATTGGACTTCTCTGCACGCATTAGTTAACATCTAGCGGGTGCTAGTATGGCATCCCGGGAGTAGGCCATTTGGAGGCTGCGTGTAAACTTGAATCCAGCAAGACAAGGATAATTCTGAAGGACGCTACGTTTTTCCTGATTTCCAATACAACGAATAGGTCATCTCCTGAGTGTTGGTATAAAAACTAAAAAAATACCTTTACTCCAGAACCTGTAATAGCATAGGTCCTCTAATATAAAGTCAAGGGAATTGGACTTTTTTGTACTCATTACTTAATATCTACCGGGTGCTAGTATGGCATCCCGGGGGGTGGACAATGTAAAAAATACTCTTAACTCTAGCCCCTGGCAAAAGCATTGGTCTTCGACAAATGATTTACAATTTAGTGTATCCAGGGATATGGCATCTGTACAACACCTTCCATGCAGACATCATCGGTTTTTGGATGACAGAACGTTTGATAATCTAGGCATTTTGGCGAACTGCCACGTGCCAGTTCCGTTCGAAGCTCGAGGGTGGTTCAAATCCATCGTTAACGGGGCAGGACAAGGAGGCTTACCTTATACTGGTTACCAAACGTCATTGGTTTTCGGATGACAGAAAGTTTGAAAAGTAGCGCTATGGGAATTGGCCAGTTCTATCTGGAGTTCTAGGTGGTTCAAATTCATTACTAATGGAGCATGACAAGGGGGTTTACCTTATAATGGGTAACACAATGGGTCCATATCGTCTACCTACTGAACTTGCCTGTGAACAGCAATCTAACTTAGTGGCTCCAGTGTAACATTTTTACCAAGTTCTGTAGTCGCCGTAGTCTAGTAGGTAGTGTATTGGCTTATTAGACGTAAAGACACGGTTCGACCACCAGGCCAGACATCAACAACAAAATACAAAAAAAAAAGTATTTCTTCGGCGATTTCCTCTTAGCAGGCTTCTGGCAAAAACTCTGAGAGTAAATAAACCTGCCATAAAAAAGTTTCTCAAAAATCTGTCGCTCCGAGTTGACTTTAAACTGTTGGTCCCGCCACTTATGTATAAAATTAACATACACGACATAAGTGGTGTGAGAAACTAGGTCAATAATCCTCACTGAAGGGTTGTAATGTATGTTAGCAAGTTCTGTTTCTCCTTTAAGTATGCATGGGCCTTCTGATTCAGCTTTTGTCTTGGTCGTGGGGTATGAACATTTGTAGTAAATAGTATCAGTAGTCCTTGTAGCTCTATATTGCCCGACTTCTTAACCCATAAGAGAAAAGGTAGCAGTTTTCGTAATTCGTTTTTGGCCAAAACTCCTTATAATTTTTGCTTTAGAAATACTTTCACTGTTGAAACTTTATTGTATTGGCCTAACTTCATCTGTTTCTTGGGTTTCCTTTTTTGTTTTTTGGTTGGTATTATTTTTGTTGTTGTTGTTGTTGTTTCTGTTTAAAGAAATGGGAAATAAATTTATAATGTTTTGCCCGTCATCTGGAGGCTTTTCTAACCCTTATGGCCATCATAGCCAAAGTCTTTAACGTTTAACGTCTTGTTAAATTCGTATACATTCAATAACACACACACACACACATGCACACACACACACACACAGTAGAAGAAATGACAGTGTGTGGCCTTTTAGTTTTTTTTCTCTCTTTCTCTTCTTTTTTCTTACTCTCAAGTATTGGAACGAGGGACAAAAAAAAATTGAAGAAAAGTTTTATAAGAAACGCAAATATTCCACACAAACAAACTCTCAAACAAACTTGCAAAACATTGAAATTGAAATTTGAAGACCAACAATAACAATCCTTAGGAGGGTTAAAGACAAAAAAGGAAAAAAAAGGATAAAAATAAACGAATGAAGGCATATTTACAATACAACACACAACTCTCTCTCTCTCACTCTCTCTCTCTCACTCTCTCTCTCTCTCTCTCCTTCTCTCTCTCATGAGGATTTTTTTTTTGCATTTGTATTGCCAATCGTATGTTCTTTTGCGCTCACAACCATGCTATGCTATTGAGATGAGGGTTTTTAAAGGCTTTATTTGCCTTAAACATACACATACACTCACACATGCATATACGTATGTATGTATGCATGTAGACATGAAGTCCTTTATTACATATACAAATACAATATAAGCATATAGGAATATGTATGAATGTGTAATGGTGTGGATGTATGTGTAAACAAACAAAAAACGAAAAGAGAAAGAGACACACAAAAACAATTCACCCCTTTTTATTGACAAAATGTCTTGGATCGTCGTAAATTCAACAACACTGATGATGTCCTTGTCAAAGTTAAAGAAAGTGAAAGTGTTTGCGACCATATACTAGGCGAATTGCATGGGCCCCCTACTCTATTTTGTTGCAGGAGATTTCACCACAGCTATGGTAAACAACCACTAATTTTTTTCTGTAGCGATGAACCAAAGTTTCCAGGAATATGAACAAATTAAGGCTGCTCCATAACCTATAGGGTCCGCCAAATAACTTTTTTTTTTGAAAATGCTTTAAAAAAACTACTGAAGATTTTCTCAAATTTCTTTTTTTTTATTTGAAAGTACAATCCTTCCGGTTAGGTTAGGTTAGAGGACGTGTACTTGTCAATTCTGACAAGTACAGTACTCGGTGGTCGAGTTGACCCATTGTACTCGGCCGCGGCTGACCATACAGTAGCCTATACGATCGTTCTAATTTTTAAATACATTAGCGATTGTGTGCAACTGTATTGCACCAATGGCATTACGAATATTGTCCTTTAAAGCGTCAATTGTCTCTGGCTTGTCGGCTTAACAATTATCTTTGACGGCACCCCACAAATAATAGTCAAACGGTGCCAAATTGTAGCTCCGAGGTGGCCAAACGACATCAAATAAGCGGCTGATAATGCGTTCTTCAAAAACAGGGCGCAAAATATCGAGTGTAGCTTCGGCTGTGTGGCACGTAGCGCCGTCCTGTTGAAACCAAATGTTGCCAATATCCTCCTCTTCAATTTTTCTGAACAAAAATTCTTTCAACATGGCCCGATAGCGATTGCCATTAACTATAACGGCCACTCCTTGCTCATTTTCGAAGAAAAATTCCCCAATTATGCCTCTGGACCAAAATCCGCACCAAACAATGACTCGTTTTGGGTGCTTTGGCTTTTCGATGTAATGCGTGCGAGTTTTCTGTGCCACAAATGGGACAATTTTGCTTGTTTACATACTCGCCAAGATCAAAATGGGCTTCATCTGAAAAGATGATTTTTTTTTGCCAAAATCAGTAACTTCGCAGGCCTACTTAGCGAAGCGAAAACGCTTTGGATGATCAATATTCGTTTAGCGGAAGGATAAGAATAATTATCCTAGTTATCTGTCAAATCAGACATAAGGTAAGTGTTACCATTCATGAAATAAGCACTAGTTGAAAAAAAGAACGTTAGATGGCGGACCCGATATGTTTACAATTGTTGACAATATGACTAGTCTCCGTAGTCTAGTAGGTCTACACACTGGCTTATTCGACGTAAAATCCGTCTGCAGAAAAATATTTCTTTGGCGACTGCCTCTCAGGAGATTTTATTTTAAACTCAGGTTTCCCTCCCAAAAGGGGAAAGGTTAACAAAGAGGCGGGAACCTAAAGTACTCACACTACTACTGCTAATACCCTACAAGACGCTCATCCTTCTTTATGGCTCTAAGGCATGGACCCTATTAAGCACTAATACAGAAGCCTTGGGAATATTCGAGAGAAAAGTTCTACGCAAGATCATCGCTTTATTAGACATGAGGCCACGGTTCAAACCCCTAGTCAGACATCTCCAACAAAACAAAATATAAAGAAAATATTTCTTCGGCAGATGCCTCTCAGCAGATTTCGGGCAATAATTCTGAGAGTAAGAAAAGAATTCCTCTTGCCTACAGGTGCTACTATGGTCTCAATAGGCAATTGAATAGCAAAGACCTCTCTCGTACAATAAAATTAATTCTCTAAAAGACGCTTTCATCTTATCCATACTTCTTTATGGCGCAGAGTTATGGACTCTATTAAGCACAAATGCAGAAACCTTGGGAATATTTGAGAGAAAAGTCCTACGTAATATCTTCGATCCAGTAAGAGTTGGCGATGATTTCCGCATCCAGTCCAATAGTAAGCTGTATGAGCTCCTCAATGACATAGACGTTGTGCCAGCACAAGCGTTGGCTGTTAATACACTGGTATTTAAAGCGAGAACCTACGGAAGCCGGCGAAAACGACGACCATGTTTACGTTGGTAACTGCAAATCGAGGATGTCCTGTCATCGATTGGTATGACCAACTAGCGTAAGCAAACAAGAAGCAGAGGCGCCTGGAAGAAAGTGTTACGGACGAAATCCGTTAATCCGGTTGTTTATGGCCAATTAAGTAAGTTAAGTAAGTAAGTAGAGAAACTAAAATGATGGATCAGCTGCGAGTGGTGGATTGTACCCCCTTAGTCGGCGAAATTCTATTATAAATTTCCGGATTGTTCCATGTCGTCGCTGTAGTCTAGTAGGTAGTCTGTTAGGTTATATACCCCAGGCCAGACGAGTCGTGATCCTAGTAACTAATAGAAGCTATTCTTAATACTTAATCACAGTAACTATAGAGCCATCAATTTCGATAGCATGTTGAACTCACGCAGTTAACAGATTGTTTTACGTCCTACCAAATTTCGAAATTTAAATGAGCGCCTAAGCAAATCACAAACGGTGGAGTTGGTTTTTTGAAGACTTTCAATTTACTAAACTAGAAGAAGAATTTGCTCCAGCAAAGCTCTTATCAACAATAACATCATTGGTGAAGACGTGTACTTGCCAATTGAAACCAATATAGTAGCCGAAAGTCTAGTTGACCCATTGTACAGCATCCTAACGGAGAGAGAATAATAGTGGAAATAGGGAAAAAGGAGAGGAAGTAGGCAAAAGAAGAATAAGGAAGCATAGGAATCACCCAGCCTAACTACACTATTAAAGCCCTAGGACTTGTCAATCAGTTCAAACTAATAATGACTCTTTGAAGAGTCTTTATGTCGACTCTCGTCACAGAATTTATATTATCAAAAAAGCCCCTGCCAAAGGTCTTTAGCCTCAATCTACTAAGGGCTGGACAATTACAGAGTAGGTGCTCGATAGTCTCCAACTGCTCCTCATTGCAACATAACATGCAAGAGTTTGGATGGGATCTATTCCAGATTCTTTGTCAGCGACCTAACCTCGCCGTGCCCTGTAATAAAACCAATAACTAACCTTAAACTGGCCTGATCCAAGCCCAGCAGCCTACCTGTTCTTATACTATCTATAGCAGGCCATAGATAGTGGGAAAAATAACAACCCGATTCATTCCTCCAATGCCTCTACTCTTTCCCCCTGAACTATGAGGATGATTAGGTGGTTGATTGGGGGTACAGCACCAACTAATACATCGCCAAATAACATACATACATAATTGGCCTAGCCTCTCACATCACTTATGTTGTGTGCGTTAATTTTATACATGAGTGGCGGGACCTACAGTTTAAAGTCGACTCCGAACGACAGATTTTTGAGAAGCTTTTCATGACAATTTTTACTCTCAGAGTCTTTGCCAGAAATCTGCTGAGAGGAAGTCGCCGAAGAAATATTTTTCGTTTTGATGTCTGACCTGGGATTCGAACCCGGGCCTTTTGTCTAATAAGCCAACGCACTACCTACTACACCACGGCGACTTCATCGCCTAATAAAGTCAATCTAATTTAGCGAGAGCATCCCCCATCTCATTACCGAGTAATCCGCTATGACCCGGGACCCATCATAGACGGATTCGGATAGGTCCAAAATTCATTAAGGACTCCTTACACTAGCGTACTGGCCATGATTGCACCAGACCGACGCAATGACCCTTAGGGCAGTCCTAACTGTCCGCGAAAAGAAGATAGAAAGATAAGTTGGCAGTTGATTTTGGAAATATATAGGCTCTGAGTAGTATATGGGCTCTGAGAGGAAACTAGGAACCCAACAACAAATATATGTAATAACAGGGTGTTTCAAAGTCTACAAAATTCGATGAGTAAGATTTTTCTTTGTTTTTTCCTTTTTTTTTTTTTGATTTCTTTGTTGCAGTAAAAATCGGAAATATGAGCCCAACAGACGTGGCAATATTAACGATTACGTTTAACGTTACATGCTGAGCACAGTTATTTTTGTTTTTGTTTGATTGTTTTTGTTTCGGTTTTTATTTTATTTTTTGGGGTGATTTTTATTTCCATTCTTATCCCTTTGCTAGCCCTCGTATTTTGTTACATTCGCTGTATAGCTGTTGCTCTACTAGTCAAGTCCATCAGTTTTGTGGTGGACATTTTTATTTTTGGGTTACAAAATTGAGTTTTCAAACGAAAATGTGAAAATGTTGTAAAATTAAGTTTTTTTTGTTGTTGTTATTGTTTCTCAGACTTTCTCTTCCTTGTTTTATATTTCATTTTATTTCGTTCGTTTATTTATTTGGTCAAAAATATACAAAAAAGAAAGAAGAAAATATTTGCAAAAATATTGGTCATTGGATTTATGGTTACACTGTGAGAAAGGCAAAGAATTTGAACAATTTTAATTGCTTAATACTGAAAACGAGAAATCCAGTGAGGCCATTTTATTCGCATAATTCTGTTTATCACTGTTCACAACTTTATGTAAACAACAACAATTGCTTTGTTTGTTCCTCCTCTGTTTATACCCTTTGCATAAACAATAACAATTTCTAGGCAATTATTCGACAGATCTTCAAAATACGCGTCTTCACACAAGACTGACTGGACTTTGCTAACTCAGTCGCCTGCTTTGCCTTCTCTGTTATATGGCAAATTAAACAGTTGGAAGGATGTTCTTAAAGGCGAACGTTGTTTACTTTTAGTATTATTGTGTTGTTGTTATATTTTTGTTTCCTTGTTTACCATTGTGTATGTCACTGTTCACAACTTTATGTAAACAACAACAATTGCTTTGTTTGTTCCTCCTCTGTTTATACCCTTTGCATAAACAATAACAATTGCTAGGCAATTATTCGACAGATCTTTATGATGAAGATCTTCAAACAACGATTACTCTCCTCAATCACACTGTGTCTTCACACAAAAATGACTGAATTAACTCTATCGCCTGCTATATCTTGCTTGTTATAAGGTAAAGTAAACATTCTGATGGATGTTCTTGCAGATAAACGTTGTTTACATTTAGTGTTGTAGTGTTGTTGTTATATTTTTGTTTACTTTTTTATCATTTTATTATGCTGGTGTTTGTTGTCATATTAAGCAATACGATAATTTGTAAACAAGCTTGTTTACGGCATTGTTTTGTTTTTGTCGCAAAACATCAGTATCTAGATTTCCCAAATTTTTTTTTATTTTTCATCAAGAAACCGTTATTTGAATTAAATTTTCAATAAGAATAGCTTTCGTCGCATCAAATTTTTTCAAGTGTTTGTGGCACACATGCATGATGTTATAAAAATAAGGCTTTACGACCCTTTACATTTACATCTAATCTATTAGGTAGGTAGGTAGGCAAAAGTGACTGTCCATTCAAGGATTATGAGTGAACACTCTTAGGCCGCATATAGGGCCATTGTAATCATAGTTTTCCATTTTCCCCCATTCGGAAGAGTGGGATGCAGGCAATGGGGGAAGCTTTAGCCTATACAAATCCATCATTAACAAACATTTCTAAATTTGATTTCAGTTAGATCAACACATAGAGGCAGTTTAATAACTCCCAATACGCTTTGAATGATTGCTTGGTGCAGTGTAAGGTGTGAACGATACTTTTTCAAAAGCAATTTTGGTTTGACGAACAGCCAAAGGCAGTTTATAAACTGGAAATGCACTTTAAAGGATCCTTGTATGCACTGGCAACATCATTGGACCGTGCTTTTTCAAGTTTTCAGTGATAATCGCAAAGATGTAAGTTACAGAGCTGATTGATTGGTGAATTCTTTTTTGCCCGAATTTAAACAATTGGACTTGATTGACATCTGGTATCAATAAGACCATATTAAATGGTATACGGCTAGTGATTTTCACAAATTTCAACAGTCGCCTGAAAGCTAAGATCATAGAAGTTGACTTCACTAGACTGTTTATGGTAGGGAAATGTAAAGCCGAGTCAAGCCCGCTATTTTTCGAGCCCTGGAAGACAATGGGTTTTTTCAGATGGCACTCTAGTCTTAGTGCATATTGTTATGTTTTGACCATTTAAAAATGTTTGAAATATGACCACGTAGATTGTAAATAAAATAAAAATATATTCGTGTTCAGTTTTAATTAATTTCTTTATTTTTCGCACAATTCTAAGTGTCACTATTCACAACTTGACGTAAACAATAACAATTGCTTTGGTTGATTATTCCTCTTTGCACTATTTTGCGTAAACAATAGCAATTACTAGTCAATTTGTACGATAGAACGGAGACGAAGATCTTCAACCACGATTACTGTCTGCAAACACCCCGTCTTCACACAAGACTGACTGAATTTTTACTGACTCCCTTGCCTACATTACCTAGCATTTTATATCGCCAGGTAAACTGTCTGATAAATGCTCTTCGAAATCTCTATAAATGTAAACATGTTGTTTACATAATTGTTGTTTGTGTATTTTGTTTACGTTCATTGTTTAGTGTTGTTGTTGAATTTTTGTTTACTTGTTATAATTTTTTGGTGTTTTGTTGGTATATTTCTGTTTACTAATTTATTATACAAACAAGTTCATTATTTTTTTGTTTGTAGCTTTTGTTTACAATCTAAACGATGTGAAAGCAAAACACCATTTCCACTTTATAACAACATTTATACAGAATGGGGCTTATTTCATGGCACACATTTAGATTCTGTCAGAAGTATTAAAAAAATATGGTAACCGATATGAGTATTCAAATAGATGAATCATACTCATAATTTCTGATACTTATACGCATTCATACTTATTTTAATATTATGGAACCTGTAGTAATATTTAAAGTTTAAAGTACTCATAATATTCGCAACTAACAATACTTATGATGTTGTTGATTTCGACTCTCTATAACTCAACATATACAGAAAGCACAAAATAATTCTAATAACATTAAAATACTCACTAGATGGTTGTGTATTGGCTCTGTCTGCACACTGTTCTCTCCTTTCGCTTTTGTTGTAAGTGCCTAACAGCTAATACAGACTAAATTCGAATGACTCGAATCATTTATAAGTATTTTTCTAAAACTATGAAACTGAATGAGTAGGTTTATGAATCGAACATATAATCAATGGTTGTACGCAACATACTCATTACAACCTGTACTTATAAAGCAACGTTGCAGTGAGTATGAATGAATCCAGAGTACATAGTAAAATTTCAATATTGTTGACTTACATATACAGTGGACCCTCGGTTAACGAACGCCCCACAAAATGAACATTTCGTATAATGAACACTTTTTATGAAAAAAAGTTGCGCTTAACGACCAAAAAAGGGAAACCCTTAATTGCATGTAAAATTTCTTTTAGTTTATCGGAAGGAAACAGGGGAATCCTGAATGGCCTTACTTAGAGAACACTTGAATCTTTCTGAAAAAAAACTTTGGCTCGAACACTTTGCCGAAAGCTCATATGAAGAAATCGATGCAGTATCCATTGATTCAATAACCAACGAAATTGAAAATTTAGCTGAACAGATTGGGTTAGAGGTGGATATGCAATGATGTTGCTGAGCATGGGCCAGAGCACAATGAAGATCTGAGTACTGAAGACCTTGTGGAATTGAAATTTGTTTTAGGACAAGAAGTTGAGTAGTTAACTTTATTGGACGTAGAGATAACAGAAGATTGTGGTTCTTCGTCTAGTGCAATCAGAGAAATGTTGAATTCATGGGAGTTCATGCATTAAAAGCAATTTTGTTGTGGAGGGGATTAATTTATTTTCTATGAATTTATATGGAAATAAGCGTTTTGCTTAATTAAGTTCGTCAACTGTCCATTGTATTCAAAATTTCATGAGTTCTTATGAGTAGAAAAAAAAACGGTACATTGCTGATCAGTGGTAGCCACCAATCAATGTCTATGTCTACCCACCAACAATGCTGCTTCATTTTATTATCCTTTGACAACAGCTTTAAAGAAAACAACATCAACATCGATATGATGGATGAGTTGTGTAAATGTAAGTGTCTCTGTATATGTAATGCAAGCATCTCCCATAAATGAAGAAACTTTAGAACCTTCTTGTTGTTGTGTTGGCAAATATAACCAGCATGGTCAGCCAGTTAAAAAGAAAAAGAGAAAGTGTTTTACATCTTGTATATAAGTGTGTGTGTATGTGTGTGTGGTGTGTATGGCGTTATGTGGTGTGTATGGTTAGATGTATGAGATGGTTTGGTGGTTATAATCCCCTGAACATTTTTACGGTTACGAAATATAATTTTATAAATGACTTTCAAATTTGTTTGATGTGTTATTTTATAACAAATATACTTACATACATACATACACATATACACACACACATGTAGAATAACAACAACAACAACAACAAATAACAAAATAAACATAAAGATGTACAGAAAAAACAAAATAAAAACGAAAATCATTATTTAAATGTGTGCAGGAGTATGTATGTATATGTGTATGTGTATACATATTAAATGTATAACACTATATATATATGTGTGTGGGTGTGTATATGTACACAATACAATAATAAAAAAGGATTTGATATGAAATAATAACATATCCTAGGGGGTCACTGTTTTTGCTTTTACTTTTTGATAAACCCTTACTTTCTTTACTTCAAACATTACATTTGTGAATGTATTTTACAATAAAAATCTATGCATGTATGTGTTATATATACACACACACATACATTAATACTTATTTATGTATTTTAACCCACATGTTATGTTAGGCGTTATTAAATAACAGAAGACTGACTACACATAGACGACGACGCTGACTACCCGTTTTCAAAGGGTAAATTGTGAGGGTGGTTTTCATTGCTTTACGTTTAGCCTTCTGTGTGTCTGATGTATTTTTGATCGAATTCATATGGAAAGTCATGTGTGTACGGACGTATTTTGTTTGGTAACTTTATCCGCATATGGTTTAATGGCTAAAAAGTTCCATCAACTGAAGAGTTTTTATATAACAAACGGATGTTTCTGTAATTAAAGTCGAGTGCGTAAATTAAATTTGAAACGAAACTTTAATATGAACGCAAGGATTTTTTTTTCACATACCCATAGGAGAAGGTGTTTTGAATTTACTTTAACCCTCCGCCACAGTCATGGGTCTGGCCAGACCTTTTTCAGTTTATTTTACATTTTAAACGTCTTTGCAATATGGCTACAGATTCGAATTTTCAAGCTAGCCTTTTGAAATTTTCTTGGTTTTCTGAAAACAGAATGAACAGAGTAAACAAAAAAAAGGAGTTAGAAGGATATTTTGAAACCTGGGGTCTGGCCAGACCTAACTTTCAAAGTTTTTATCAGAAAAAAGTGGTAAAATTGGAAATTTTTGGAAAACGAATGTTGAATTAGGTGAAGTCGCCGTGGTCTAGTAGGTAGTGTGTTGGCTTATTAGACGTAAAAGCCAGGGTTCGAGTCCCAGGCCACACATCAAAACAAAATACAAAAAGTATTTCTTCGGTGATTTCCCCTCAGCAGATTTCTGGCAAAAACTCTGAGAGTAAATACAATAGCCATGAAAAGTTTCTTATAAAATCTATCGTTCGGAGTCGACGTTAGACTTTAGGTCCCGCTACTCATATATAAAATTAACACACACAACATAAGTGGTGTGAGAAACTAGGTCAATAATCCTGACTGATGGGTTCTAATCTAAAGTAGTTTCGTTACGGATTTTTACACCAGAATTGCCGAGATATTGGCAAATGACTTGAAGCCTGAACAATCTAATAAGGAAGCGTGACAGCATGAAGAAGATGATCCATTTTTGGATGAAAATGATAAAGATTTTTTACCATACGAAGATGACGCATCGGACGTTGAAAATGATTTGATAATCGCACCAAAGGTAGGAGGAAGACTGTGATTGTGAAACAGATGAAGATAATAATAATTGCTTCATCTTCCAGCCGACCAGTGATGTACGTACTCGTCAACATAATGTGAAGTATTTTCGAGCAAATCTCTATTCCACTTGAAGTTTTCAAAAAATTTTTTACTCCAAGTATTACAGACATCATTATATTTCAGACAAATCGTTATGGAACACACGCAGTCAATAAATGGAATGCTGCAAATCTAAATAAAAAACCAAGAATTTGGATGCGTCTACCAGAAGAAGAATTATACGCTTTCAACAGCATTCTTCCAGCAATGGGAGTTTCCAATCGTGAACTGCTTCAGAGGCCATTCAACGAGCGCCCGACTTTAGCTCCCTGGTCAATTCAATTTCGTATTGTTACGCAGATCGAAACGACCTAATATCGTTTAACAATAAAAACGAAAAACAAAAGCTACCAGTTACACTCCCACTTACATTGAACTTAGCATAGGTAAACCAACTACAACAAGTATGAGAGAAAAAGGAATAGACAAGTAATCGAACGCAACAGCAAGCAATGAGAACGAAGTACACAAACAACAATGCAGTCGCTATAGAATTCTTGAGAAGGCGAGAACATGAACCTTCTACTTCAAGAACGTTCGATTGACTGTTTGTATTGGACTATGAAAGGGCAAGACAAAGCTGACGACGAATAAGTAGTAATTCAGTCAGTCAAGGGCGAAGTTACGAGTGAAGAAAACAGTTGTTAGTGTTACGTGAGCAGAAATGTTTTGCTTACAAAAAGGTTGTGATTAGACAAGAATAACGAGTTCTTTAACTAGAAGTCAGTTGGAAAGACTCTTAGGTAAATTATTCAAAGGAATTCACCAGGCAATTCCCAAGTATTATGGCTGACAAATTGGAGTTGTAGAGCTTCTACAGCACTACGTTGTAACTTTTTTTCATTTGTTCTCAATTAATATTATTTTTTTCTTGTTTAACAAACAGAATTTTTCTTTATGAAATCTTCTTAATTTCTCAATTCTATGGCCGCTTTAATTAAACGACTTCAGGGCATATTTGTCGACTGGCAAACAAAGGAACGAAAGATTTGAAACGAAAGATTTTTCTTTTTATTAAAATAAAAGCATAGGACAGGAACATAAATTGTTAAAGAAAAGAAAAATTAATACCATCAAGAGAGAGAAGAATTAAAAATGAAAAATCATTTCAAAAAAAAGGAATTCAAATTACGTAAACAACAAGCATAAGAAACAATTTCACTGAAGGCGTGTTAAATATTCGATGAAAATTTTTTTTGAAAAAACAGTGGGTCACAGTAATGGAATTGGGAGTAGTATTCAGAAAAGTTGTGAACAGAGTTTAATGGAAACCTTTCAAAAGAAATTTTCAAACAAATCTGTCCTCGTTCCATAATTTTGACGAATTTAACTCGACTTGAATTAGAAATTGTGGGGTTTTGCTCCACTGTAAATTTTGTTATTTGTTTCAAAAGTAAAAAATGGTCAGTAGAAACGGAAATGAAGTGTTGCTATTGGGGTAAACAAAGGATCAAAAAACATGGTGTACAGCATTAATTGCTTGTGAGAAGATTCAACATGTTTATGCTTTTCATTGACCCGGTAGGAAAATTATGAAGAGATCAAACCAACAACATCGGGATATTGTTACACAAGTGGAAAAGACCTAATGTAGCCAATGCAGTAAGAGACAATGCGTACACAATAAACACGACACAATCGAACACACATCGAACTAGTAAACCAACAACAATATCAGTACGTTATGAGAGAAAAAGGAATAGACCACTAAGCAAATGCAACAACAAACAATGTAGTTGCAAAAGAAGTCTAGAGAAGGCGAAACCCCGAACGTTCCACTTCGGGAACCATCATCAGACTGATCTCTTGCGTATATAAAAGGCGCATGACAAAGCAGGCAACCAGTCAGTAGTAATTCAGTCAGTCTTGTGTGAAGTTGCGTGTGAAGAAAATAATTGTTAGCGTTTACGCGAGAAGAAGTGTAGTCCTTAGAAAAAGGTTTTTTATTGTTGTATACGTTACTCTAATGTGTGTTCGTGGACATACATAGCTGGCAGGAGTGAATGCGTAAATAGAATTCCTTTCCTCATTTATTTACAAGGAATATACGAACTCAGTCATTGAGAGACAAGCCTGGTCCTCTATGATACATGCATGGAGAATATAATTTGTGTTCTAGACTTTAACTAGAATTTATTTTATAAATCATTGTGAACATAACAGTATACAAGCATTAAGACTTTAAGAACACCTTCTAACGAAATCTGGTGGAGGCAACATCTATCCAATTAGTTGTCATTTGTTCAGTTCATTCGATGAATATAACATTCAACAACAATATGAAAAACTGTTGAGACGTCATACTCCTTCGAGAGTATTCATACTGATCCAGCGATACAAAAGGCAAAACAAAGAGAGAAATGCTTGAGTTAGAATTCAGTCAGTCGTGTGTGAGGATGTCACGTAGGATTTAGTAAGAATTCGGTCAGACACGTTGCGTGTGAAGAAAATTTTGTGGTATATTGAAGCTGCAGAGATAAGGAAAAAGAAGAGACTGTTCTTGCCCGACTCTTTGCGAACGTAGAAGAAAGTACTTGGGTACTTACTACATGGATGATCTGGAGGAACTCTCAAGGATTGACATTGGCAGCCTTAATCGCTTTATCAGAAGCTCCGAGTGGTTTGGAGACTAGGGGTTAGTAAATAACTGTGGTAGCACAATGTGGCTTAAGTGAGTCCATCTAAAAATTGTTCTTGGATAGGCAGCCACCTCTAACTACCTACTTACCTAATCGAATTGAACGACGTGGTGACATTTATATTTTGTACGATGGGTTTTGTTCTGTAAGGAATTCCCACAGTGTGGATAGTCTTAAGCAGTCTTGACAGTTTTTCTCAAAAGAAGATTAAAGACAGCAAAACAGCTGTTTTAAAATCTTTGTATTTAATGGAACTCTTTACGAAATGTACTGTTTTTGCAGTATTCTAGTGGGTAGTGTGTTGGGTTATTAGACATAAGGCCGCAGTTCAAACCCCATGTCAGACGTCTGCAACAAATATTTGTTCGGCGACCCTCTCTCTGCATATTTCGGGCAATAACTAGAGCGAGTAAATATAAAATTGCCATGAAAATTATCTGAATCTATCGCACACAACATAAGTGATGTGATAAGCTAGGTTGTAATCCTGACGGAAAGGTTGTAGTGACCAATAATGTATGTATGCACGTATGTAAGATCTGTTACTGCAAATCTGAACACATTCCCTTTAACTACCTCAAAGTATCTACCAGATCCATTCACAATTAAATTTCCAATTGGACCATCATCGTTTACATTTCCTCAAAGGACCTTTTTTTTAAAACAAAAGTTTTTTTTTCTACCTTCTCCTAGGCCTTAAGTAGGCATTAACCAATGGTAACCAAGTAACTTTACTTAATAAAAATTATTTTCTTTCTTTCATTTTCAAAACAGAAAATATTTCTTTTCGTTTCGTTTCTTCAGTTCTTCATTATTTGATTTCGTTAATGTCCTTTTGTAAGGCTAATCGTGTTGTGTTTTGGCTTTTAACATCATTTTTTTCTTTAGAAATTCTTTCTTCTTTTCATTTTTTTCTACTTGAAAATTAAATTTTTTCAATTAAAACATAATCCTGCACTGTATTCTCTCTCTCTCACTCTCTCTCTCTCCCGGTCTCTCTCTCTCCCGGTCTCTCTCTCTCTCTCTCTCTCTCTCTGCTATACATCCATCCATAATGGAAGCATCTTTCAAAAATTCTGACATTGTTTATGAGAGCCAGGGACACAAGGTATTTAAAGACAATTTAGAATTAAAAAAATAAAAGAAATAAATAAAGAGAATGAAAGAGAGAGAGAGAGAGAGAGAGAGAGAAAGAGCAAACAAAGGCGCAAACAAAGAGAGCATAAGCAAAGGCGTTTAAGCATTAGAGCCTATGGCCTGTATGATGTTGAATTTCTAGTTCGTTTTTTTCATTTTGTAGCAGGCTTTTAGGCTAAAAATAGGAGTGCATGTATATGTAGAATGAAAGTGTGTGTGTGTGTCCATTTGTTAAAGATGTTGTTAATTTTGTTAAGTCTTACAAAACGTAACAAAAACAACAATAAGGACACACACACACACACACACACACAGGCACACTTAAGACAAAAAAAAAACAAAAATGAAAAAAAATTAAAAACTTTGAATTGTTAAAAAACAATAAAAAAGTCCTTTAAAAAAATTATGTTGTATGGCAACAATAGCAACAACAACAACAACAATGGCAATAACAATAGCAACAAAACGGAAACATGCTTCAAAAAGGATGTTTGCTTGAATTGTTCTTTACAAGAATTTTAATTAATTTTTTTATTCCTTCATTTTCTTACAAATAACAACAACAACAAAATAAAACAATAGGCCTATAAATGTTTCAAGTTTAAAATAAATATTTAGAAATTAAAAAAAAAAATTGTTTCCTTTCGTCCTTTGAAACACCACCCTTCACTCTAATAGGGCAGCTCTAAAGAAATGAGGTTTTTTTTTTAAGATGTTGATAACATTAACGAGAATTCTAATACAACTTGGCCAAGGGCACATGGCTTTACAGTACAAAAACGTGTAAATTTCCTAAACTTTCTTCAAACTTCGAAATACAGGCAGACTATCATGCAACAAGACTCGAACTATTCCAGATATCCAGCCTGAGCCTTTAACTAGTGGCCAAGACTAGGTACCATTACACTAATGAGCAATACAGTAATGAGCAATTGTGTATGTATGTATGTATGTAAATGAAAAGTTTCTCAAAAATCTGGTCCTTGAAATTGACTTTAAACCGTAGGTCCACCCACCACTCATGCATAAAATTAACACACACGATATAAATGGTGTGAGAAACTAGGTTGTAATCCTGACTAAAGGTATGATACATAAATGTAATCCTGGGTAATTGCTCATAACAACCCTTCAGTCAGGATTACAACCTAGCTTCTTACACCATTTCTAATGCGTGTGCTAGATTTATGCATGAGTGGTGCCAGGACCTACAGCTTAAAGGCAATTTCTCAAGGACCAGATTTTTGACAAACTTTTCATGGTAATTTTTTTTATTTACTCTCAGAGTTTTTGGCGGAAATCTTTTGGGAAGAAGTAGCCTAAGAAATATTCTTTTTTATCCCGATCTGTTGGAGATGTCTGACCCAAGGTTTTAACCGAAGTCTCACGTCCAACAAGCCAACACATTACCTATCAGGCTACAGCGACTGTCACCTACAGCATAGATCTCTGAAATGTTCGATAATTACTACGTATATTTTGAATACCTGGATAGGAGCTGTAATGCAGATTGGCCAGACAGTCAAACTCTGCTCTCATATGAGATTCATACAAGTTAAGTACTAGAATAGCCGCCCAGCTGCCAGATAGTGTCTTCATGTTGCATGTATTGGCTTATTTTGTTAATATAAACTTCCTGTTTAGGAGATAGCATTAAATTCCTTCATGATATTCGAACATTTCATTCTGAATCCAAACATATTTCATTTCTACCTGAATGCATTTATTAGAAAAATAATAGATTTCTTTTTATTATACCTACTAGACTACCAGGTGTAGAATATGGAAGCCATCTAAAGGGTGATTTTTTAAGAGCTATAGGAACATTTTTCAAAAAAAAAACATAAAATTCAGAAAAATGCATGAAATCCTTATTTGAATCGAAGCACGGTCCTTATAATTTAATGTATGAAGACCATTTCATGCAAAAGTTTACCGCGACTGTACCTTAAATGGTCCATCCGCTTAGTCCAATTTTGGCATATTTTTTCCAACATTTCGGCCGGTATCTCACGAATAAATGCTTCAATATTGTCTTCCAAAGTGTTAATTGAAGCGGGGTTGTCTGTAAAGACATGATCCTTAACATAGCCCCACAAAAAATAGTCTAAAGGCGTTAAATCGCAAGATCTAGGCGGTCAATTGACCGGTCACGAAAGTGAAATAAAATGTTCACCAAACTCGCCTCTCAAGTTTATTGTTAGGCGTACTGTGTGGCATGTGGCACCGTCTTGTTGAAACCACTTGTCATGCAAGTCAAGCTCTTTCATTTTGGGCAAAAGATATCATCTTACGGTAGCGGTCACCATTCACAGTTACGCTACGAAACGCAGCATCTTTGAAGAAGTACGGTCCAATGATGCCACTAGCCCATAAACCGCAACAAACTGTGAGTTTTTGTGGATGTATTGGTAGCTTTTACAATGCATGCTTCTGGCTGATCATCACTTCAAAATCGAAAATTCTGCTTATTTACGTATCCATTGAGCCAAAAGTGAGCTTCGTCGCTGAACACAATTTTTCGATAAAGAAATGGATCTTCGGTCAACTTTCCAAGAGTCCATTCACCAAAAATTCTGCATTGCGGTAGGTCGTTCGGCTTCAATTCTTGCACTAGCTTGTATTTAGAAAGACTTGACACCTAAATCCTTTCGCAAAATTTTCCACGTTATTGAGTAACAGAGGCCCAATTGCTGCGAACGGCGACGATTCGATAATTGATGATCATCATTAACACTGACCGATACAGTTGCGATATTTTCTTCAGTTTGGACTCTACGTAGACGTGTTGTTGGTTTCATGTCCAACAATGTAACTTTGGCTCGAAATTTAGTCACAATAGCCCGAATAGCCATTTCAGGGGGTCAATGAAACTGACCATAAAATGGAAGAAGCGCGCAATGAACTTTCTTAACAGAGTACGCTTTTTGATAATAAAACTCAATGATTTGCAAGCGTTGTTCGTTTGTAAGACGATTCCTGGTTAAACTATAGACCAAACTGAAGATGTTTGACTGTGAAACAAAACACGAAACGTTCGTGAGCTGTTTAAACCAGTGTTGCCACAAAGATAATAGCTAAAAAAATCACCCGTTGCAAAATGTACACGCAACGTACTTTTTAACATAAGTTATATAGAAAGATCTTGGCACTATTTTAACGTAAGTTACGAGTGTATAAAAACTACTCATAAGATCAAAAAAGTATCTTGTACTCATAGCAGCCAGATACATAAATAAAGCATCAAATCGTCAAATATTAGAAAAACACTTTCATGGAAATCGTCAAACATGAAAATATACAAACAGATTTTTCAGTGGCTTAGTTTCTTAGTATAAGAAATGCTTAACTTCATCTGATCTTCTTACTATTTACACCACTTACATATCCGAAAGCGAATGGAATACAACTCTCATATATAGGCCGGTGCCTCAACGTCTATTTTGAGACTTCCTGACCGCTTAGAAGAAAGGTCGAAGTTGCCCGTTAATGACGGCAGGTTATCGAACGCCATTGATTCATTGTAGCATCGTTGCAATGTGGCCTATGTTTCACTGTTGTATCGAAATTTGAATAGTTTTTGTTCGAGCGAAATAAGGGACTTGTCGCCGAGTATCATGTATTCATACGTAACACTCGCTTTACTCGGCGAGCACATAATTATGTGGATCACTCACTGCATTACCGATAAAATTCGTTTGTTAGACGAATTATCCGTAAGTGGAACACCCTTCGTGTAGTGATTGTAATTTTTTGGCTTTTAAGGTATGAAATGGACATAAGACACAAAAAAATCATCATATAAATTGTCATTATTTTCATATTTTTGAAGCACGACATCGTCAAAATGACGACGATTGACGATCGTCAAATCTGGCAGCTATGCTGGTACCATATTTTTCTAGATAGAAATCATTCAAAGTGTGTAATTTTCCATTACTCTGCCGTGTTACTCAGACTGAATTTTACCCTTAAGGTGAAAAAAGTACCAGGTACCATATTTTTCTAGATGGAGAGCATCTTAAATGTCTAATTTTCCATGGCCTAGATCAGTATGAATTTTACCCACAAAAAAGTATCAAGTACAATATTTTTCTGGATGGAGCGCATTCGAAATGTGCAATTTTTCATGACTCTGGCGTATAACTCTGGCTGAATTTTACCTCCAATGTGAAAAAAGTACCAGGTACCATAATTTTTTGGATGGCTATGGCGTATAAATCAGGTTGAATTTTAGCGATTGAATAGGTCAAATTGGCTTTAAGAATCGCTGCGGTTTTGGGCTACCTGTGACTTAAGAAATTATCCATAAGACTAAGTCTAACGGGGCGAAAATTGATCAATATTGGTGGCCAGTTCATCTCGTCACCATATGGCACGATCGTACTGTCAAATCCCTCGTGTGGAATGAAGTGTGTGATACGTAACGCCGTCCTATTGAAACCATACATTCTTAATGTCCAGATAATGCAATTCACGGCAAAAGATGTTGGTAATCATCACTTTAATTTAAATCTTCTTCTCGATCCAAATCTTTTAACCAGACAAAGAAATATCGCTACCGAACACCATATTGCTGCTGTAGTGCATCACCGACTTATACCACTGGTCTGACTAGAGCCTCTTTTAAAAAAATACGATTCGCCATTCAAAAATACATACCAATCCCTGACTTTTCGGGATGCTTAGGACGCTTTTGGATCTCATGTGCATTGGTATCATTTTAAATTTAACAAAACGGGGCATCGCAACTAGACAAATCGAGCGGTTCGCCTTAATCTTCGCCTGTACAGAACCAGTAGGGGTTTATGATTTTGGAACACTCTTCTCAAGGGGATTGTTAGATGTGCTAATGGACTTTAGACTAAGTATTCTATTCTTACAGATTGGGGATAGCTAGGCTAACAGATATTTAGTACCAGAGAAACTTCAGTATATCTTTCATGAGGAAACCTACATCATTGCATAATGTTCTTAATTCAATTTGGACAGGAAATACGAAAGACGAGATATTCACCAGTAAACGGTATGGAACTGTTAGGGCAAGAGTCAGTTATTCAGAGAAAATAAGTACACCTCCTTTGGGATCTTAGATAAGTAAAGAATTGAAGAATTAAACCAGTGTTGCCAAAAAGAGAAAAATGCTAAAAAATCACCCGTTATTAGAAAAATAATGGATTTCTTTTGTTATCCTTACTACACTACCTGGTGTAAAGCATTAAAGTTACCTATTGGAATTCTAATGGATTTCGTTTCACTACACCTGTAGAGTATGATTGCCAATTTTTAAAAAATAGAAGATTTCTTTTTGCAATACCAACACCGCCAGCTGGTGTAAAGTATTAGAGCATTCTAATGGATTTCTTTTTACTACACCTAATAATTTTTGATTATAAAGCTTCTCTAGAAGACAAATAAGAAAAATTACAAATATTTGTTGGGTGTAAAATATTTTGTGCCAGAATTAAACAAAAGAATTGAAAAAAAAAATTCTCTAAAAATACAAGGATTTTTTACGTAAAAGAAAAATCCATTCAAAAACGAAAAGAAGAGAGAATTGCTTTACAAATACACACACAAATAAAACATGTAAGTATCCTTATCACTGGCAGCAAGTTGAAAGGACAAAAGGAGGCTTTCGTATTTTGGTTTTCTCTTTTTTTTGGTGACAATTTGCTGTTGACAACGAAAAAAAAAACGGAGAATGAAAATTGAAAGAAAATTAAAAATGAAATAAAAATACAAAAACAAAAACAATGGCAGAAGCAAAGATATTTTTAATTTATTATCACCATCAGCAGCATCATCAACATCACCATCGTCTTCAACCAAAAAGGAAGTCTGTGAGCAAACAGGGAGAGAGAGCAAACAGCCAGTTTGCAGTGCCATTAATTTTCGCCTGGTTTTCTTTACTTTTTTTACTTTTAATTCCAATGTTGCTTGTATTTAAAAGGGGGGGGGGGGGTGGTGGCCAATTATTAAAATCTCAATGATTTACCAAATAGTGACACAACGTTTTTCCATTACACTGGCTTGCATTCAGATTTCAGGCACTTGGCAAAAGGAATTTTTGTTAGCAAATGGTGCTAAGGCAGTAGCAATTCTTTCTCTTCTTATTTTCTTTTTAATTAGCCATTGTAGTCATTAATATGATGATGATGATGATGATGATAACGGATGAATACTGGAGAAGAATGCTACTTCCAGTAGCCTTAAAGGACTTGAATTTTCTCTTCCGGGTTTTTCATTTGGTTGCCTCTTTAAGAAAAACGTAAAGTTGGCGTAAATGATGACCGGACATTGGACTGTCATTTGCATGGCAAACAAAATTTGTTTTCTTTTTATTTTAACTTTCTTCTGGGAAGGGAATACTTTTTCTTTTTTTTTAATTATTGTGTGAAAATTCTTTCATTATTTCCCGGTAATTCTTGGCGAAAAATTCTTTCTTATTTTTTTCTCGTGCTTTTCTTGAAATATTTTCACATGAATTCACTTAAGCAGAACAGTTTTTCTTTCTCTTAAAAATTTCTTTTCTTTAAGGACACATTCATTTCAAGTTTTTATTTGTTTTTCCTTTTCTTCTTTTTTTTATAAATTAAAACCTTGTAAAAAAGAAAAAAATTTTTTTAAAATTCAACATTGTGTAGGTGTTTGTTCTAGTTTCTCGGGGGTTGGTCCTTATAGCTACAAGTGTCCTTCATATGCATATTAAGGCAGTAGCCAGCCAGCCAACCAACCAACCAACCAACCAGCCATCCATTTACTTTAAATACTCATATGCTTACAATACCCTGTCCTGAACTGTCTTACGTCGTCTTATTTATTCAAATTTTTAATGATAACATGCCTAACGTTGTTTAATATTTTATTTACATTCACCATAAAAAGAAAAAGATAAGGGGAAAAGAAAAGGGAAAGGAAAGGATAATTACTGGTGTCTTTACATTGTTCTTCATCCTGTCTGTTTAGTTTTAATTTTTCAATTGCCTCCACAGTTGATTTATGGATTTGGGAAGGAAGGTCTCAAACACGGGTTTTTAATGTAAATTTCTAACCAATAATCATCATAATTAATTGCTCTTGGCAATAGCTCTAAAGGTGCCATTGTAAAAATTCTCCTTTTGTCCTTTTCCAATTTGCTTTCTCTCTCTTTCTTCTTTCTCTTTCATTTTGTCCGAGAATGTATTTACAATGGGCCATTTTGACCTCCGTTGTCATAAGTTTGGCCAATATGGTCATAGGAACTCTTCAAGGCAACGTTAAGGATGAAACTGTACTCGGTGTATAGTCAAAGCGGGATTAGAGAGTTAAGCGACTTCAGGACAATGTCTGATGAAGCGCTACTGATATTGGCAAAGACAATACCGATTTTAGAGGTCTAGTAAGTAGTGTGTTGGCTTATTAAACGAAAGACCCGAGTTCGAATCCCAGGTCGAAATAATTTTTCGGTGACTTCCTCTCAGCAGATTTCTGGCAAAAACTCTGAGAGTAAAAAATTGCCATGGAATGCTTCCAAACAATGTGTCGTTCGGAGTCGACTTTAAACTGTAGGTCCCGCCACTCATGTATAAAATTAACGCACACACAACATAAGTGGTGTGAGAAGCTAGGACGTAGTACAATGGGTCAATTCGACCACCGAGTACTGTACTTGTCAGAATTGACAAGTACACGTCCTCTAACCTAACCCAACCTAATACCGATAGTCATATTGGCGGTGTATCCAGGTCAAACAGCAGCAATAAAAGCGAAGAAAGAAATGAAGGACTTCCAATCACGGGAGGTCGTAGCCGTGTTCTAGTAGGTAGTGTGCTGCCTTATTAGACGTAAAGCCAGGGTTCAAGTCCCAGGCCAGACGTCAAAATAAAAAAAAAGTATTTTTTCAGCGATTTCTTCTCTTTCTCTTCTTGAAAAGTTTCTCAAAAATCTGTCATTCGGAGTCGACTTTAAACTGTATCCAAGCTCAAATCTTTCTAAAGAATCCATGACCAGTTAGGAACTATATAGGTCACGTAGTAGTTCAGCACGAAATGTTTTCATCCCAGGAATTATTTCAGGGACAACTCTGAGAGTAAATAAAATTGCCATGAAAAGTTTCTCAAAAAGAAATCTGAGGTTCGGAGTCAACTTTAAACTGTAGGTCCCGCCATTTCTATATAAAATTAAGACACACAACATAAGTGGTGTGAAAAACTGCGGGCTTCTTTGGGAACGATTGCTGGTGACTGTCTAATGGTGAAGGTATAGCACTGGCCATTTTTAGTCACCAGTAGCAACTCGTTTCCTTACCGTTCGCATCTTCCCTCTTTCCACCTTTCCTAAACCTGCACAATGCACTGCATGCGTAGGGGCCATCCCCTAACTGCTGGTTTTATAAAAAAAAAAAAAATAAAGTATGTTTTAGGAAGTCTTCTGTCGGGTCCGCCAAATAACTTTTTTTTTGAAAATGCTTTAAAGAAAAAACTAGGGAATATTTTCTCAAATTTCTTTTTTTATTTGAAAGTACAATCCTTCGGGTTAATAATGGAAAATAATTTCATTCAAATGGCTGCCTCGGCTGGGCATGCAGTAGCTTACACGATCGATCCAATTTTTAAGCACATCGTTTATGTGCAGCTGTATTTTACCAACGGCTTCACGAATATTGTCCTTTAAACCGTCAATTATCTCGGGCTTGTCGGCGTAACATTTATCTTTGGCTGCACCCCACTAATAATAGTCCAACGGTGTCATATCGAAGCTCCGAGGTGGCTAAACGACATCAGGTCTACGGCTGATATTTCGATCTTCAAAAGCAGGGCGCAAAACATTGAGTGTAACTTCGGCTGTGTGGCACGTAGCGCCGTCCTATTGAAACCAAATGTTCCCAATATCATCCTCTTCAATTTTTGTGAACAAAAATTCGTTCAACATGGCCCTATAACGATAGCCATTGACTGTAACGGAGTGGCCATTGCTTATTTTTGAAGAAAAATTGCCCAATTAAGCCTCTGGACCAAAAACCGCACCAAACAGTGACTCGTTTTGGGTGCGTCGGCTTTTCAATGTTTGTGTGCAGGTTTTCTGTGCCCCAAATGCGACAATTGTGCTTGTTTACGTACCCGCCAAGATCAAAATGAGCTTCATCTGAGAAGATGATTTTTTTTTTTTTTTTGCTAAAATCGGCATCTTCTGTAAGTCGATCGCAGAATCACTTAGCGAAGCGAAAACGCGTTCAGCGGAAGGATAAAACTGATTGTCTGTCAAATCAGACATGAGCTAAGTGTTACCATTCACAAAATAAGCACTAGTTGAAAAAAAACGTTAGATGGCGGACCCGATATTTGGAGAAGACGCGGCTGAAAATTGCCAACGCGCCTATTCGACTGAAATACATTTGATCAAGACAATAAATTCTATTCACTGTTCAGTTCACTGATGTCGATTCTACTGACCACTTGGTACCACTGAATATCTGAAATCTGTTCTTGTGTATCGTTTACTGTTGAAGTGAACTTCACCTGATCGCGACTATAAATCTCATTAGTTGTGCAGTCCACTAATATCGGCACTAGCCTTGCTATTTACCTAGCATACGGAATATAAAAATAAAATCTGTTCTGGTTATAATATTATAGGCCTTAACCCATTAAAATTTCCAATATTTTTATATTTATTGTTTTTTCTCCTGAATTAATTCTCTTCAATTAAAATGTCCTATATATACATTACAAGGACACACAATTTACACACTCCATTAAGTTGTAATTGAGCAATAATTAGTTATGTTATCCTCATGATTATTAGCAACCCTTTTCGGTTTGTTTGTCTCCCATTATCTTTGGTGGCTCTTGTCATTATTACGGCGCCCATTAATTAGCGGCTCTGCTATAACAATACGAACCCTTTTTTCCTAGTTTCGAAAATAAGACATCAAGTTCGGTTTGTGTGTGTGTGTGTGAGTGTGTGTACGTGTATCCAGCTGAGGTAGAATCAATAAATTTCATTCAACCCTTTATGAGTTTTGTTGTTATAATTTTGTAAACGTCATCGTGCGTATTGGTTGTTGTGGTTATGGTTGTGATGAAGGAAAAAAGGGTTAAAAGCGCTGTTAAAATTTTTCATTAGCAACCCTTTTTAACCGTTGTAAATGCATTTATTTAAGGAGTTAAGTGGTGAAAATAAAGGATTAAATTGTGATATTTTAAATGATTGGAAAAACATAAAAGGATTACAATTCAAGGAATAGAAATGATATTATAAGCCATGTAATGAAGTAAATAGCAATTATTATTATGTAATGGACTTTTGTAAAGCACTTTATCCAGAAAGAAACAAAATAATGACAAGTTATGAAGACATGAAGGATTTTTTCACTAGTAACTTCACGCACACAATCATGTCATCACAAGCCTTTTAGGAGCTTCCCAGTTAGCATTCGGAAGATTGTTTTTATAAAAATCACTTTGCTGAGTCTTTTTAGAGTACTTTTGGTGATCAAAAACTTATTAGTCAGTTACACGATTAAAAAAAGGGCTCAAAAATGATTCGTGTCAATGAGTGGAATAAGTTCGATTTAAAATACAACAAAAAATTATATTGCATTCGGAAATTGATCATCCCGACAATATTTCTTTAAATAAATTTTGATGTCTAATGTACATACACCACGAATATAAACTTAATATTCTTTCTTTGAAATCGCTGTAGTCCAAACGTAGGACTCAATAAATCTAATAAAAGCACTTGAAGAGAGTAAAATAGAATTATAAGTACGAATAATAAATTACTCAAATTTTAATCATAAATGACATAAAAACGAGTCCAAATTAATACGAACATAACTCATAAATGACAATAAGAAGACTCATAAAAGACTCGTATGCGATTAAACGATGAGTGAAAGACGACTCGAAAATGAATCAAGTAAAGAAGACTAATAAATGATCAAAAAGAGATTCGAAAATGATTATAAAATTACTAGAAAAAGAGTCGAAAATTATTCTAAAATAATATAGAAAATGATTCATAAATGACTTTTTAAAAAGAGTCGCGGGTAGTGGCTTTTATCTCTCGAGTCTTTTATGATCAGAAAATGAGCGCATATTTGAACTTTTAAATCTCGCAGAAGAATCAAAAATGAATCGAATTTGATTAAAAACTTTCAAAAATGCTGGCTGGATACTAACGTAATTTTTAGAATCGCTGCAGTGTAAACGTAGGACTCAGTAAACCTAATAAAAACACTTGAAGAGAGTGAAATAGAATTATAAGTACGAATAATAAATTACTCAAATTTTAATCCTAAATGACATAAAAACGAGTCCAAATTAATACGAACATGACTCATAAATGACAATAAAAGGACTCATAAAAGACTCGTATGCGATTAAACGATGAGTGAAAGACGACTTGAAAAAGAATCATAAACGAAGGTAAATAAGGCTAATAAATAATCAGAAAGTGACTGAAAGATGACTCAAAAAGGAATCGTAAACGAAGGTAAAGATGACTAATAAATGATCAGAAAATGATTCGAAAATGATTATAAAGCTACTAGAACAAGAGTCTTAAATTATTCTAAAATAATATAGAAAATGACTCATAAATGACTTTTTAAGAAGAGTCTCGGGTAGTCGCTTTTATCTCTCGAGTCTTTTATGATCAGAAAATGAGCGCATATTCGAACTTTTAAATCTCGCAGAGGGATCAAAAAAGACTCGAATTTGATTAAAAACTTTTAACTCTTGTAATATTTGCAGTTTGGAATGCTGAACAAATTAAGTTCAGGAATTAAAGGAAGGCGAAAGACTTCGAAACGAAACTTAATTAAACAACGCTTTGAACTCTTGTTAGAAAAAAATGCAACAAATCCAGATATTTCCTGCATCAAGGACAGCAACAATGTATAAGTGATAGTAGAATTACCCTATGAGACCACATCAATAAAATCGTAACTTTTTGAATTCACCAAATCCAGCTAATTGAAATCTGTCAGTTGAAGTTGTTAAGATTTGAACAGGTGGCATCACACAGTTTGTGATTATCAGTCGCTGATAAAGATGGAGAGAGTAAAATTAATTTCTTTCATTCACAAGTCATTACAACCTTTTAGTCAGCTAGCTTTTCACGCCACCCATGTTGTGTGTGCGATAATTTTATCCATGACCTACAGTTTAGTAGCGACTCATTTTAGAAACTTTGCATAGAAATTTTTATTTATTTTCAGGGTTTTACACCATAAGGCTGCTGAGTGGAAGTGTCGAAGTACAATTTTTTTCCAAAATTTATTTTGTTCGAGATGTGTAAGCTGCGATTTGAACTCCGGGGTCTCGCCTAATAAGACAAAACACTGTCTACTAGATAACGGCGACTTTATATTTTTAATGATCACACAGAATGCAAAACAGTGAGTTTTCTTGAGACTAAGCGGCGCCAAAGAATGCTAAGTTGGGTATATTAGGAACCGATTTAATAAGGACTTGAAAAAGCCGCCATATTTGGCCATGAAAAGCATTTGTTTGTATTCAGGCCATTAAAAGACAGTACTCTTGTACGTTTTCAATGGCAAAAATCCATGATTTTTTTTATTATTATTAAACCTGCACTCAGGGGATGACCCCTACTCATGCAGTGCATTGTGCAGCCTTAGGAAAGGTGGAAAGAGGGAAAATGCGAATGGTAAGGAAACGAGTTGCTGCTGCTGACTATAAAATGGCCATTGCTATACTTTCACCATTAGACAGTCTACAGCAATCGTCCCCAAGAAGCTCGCAGTTTCTCACACCACTTATGTTGTGTGTGTTAATTTTAAAACTTTTCAAGAACAGAAAGAGCAGAAATCGCCGAAAAAATACTATTTTTGTATTTTTTATTTTTGATGTCTGGCCTGGGACTCGAACCCTGGCTTTACGTCTAATAAGCCAGCACACTACCTACTAGACCACGGCGACCCCGTGCTACAAATTATAAATAAATTTAGAATTAGAGTTGGAGAATAAAAAAAACCAAGCAGTAGCTTCACTTCTAATAAGCCAACACACTACTAAACTATAGCGGCTACGAACATCATCCTATACCCCGGCATTATCTTAAACGCTCTCCACTACTTCTTGATTAGTCCAATTACTGCTTCAATATATTTTATCTAGTCATGCCAACTTTATGCCTTCTCGACTAGCGTTACATATTCTATTCCATGGCATTTCTTGCAATATCATCCAATGCTTTCAGAGAATATATCGAATTACTTACATAATTGACAATCAAAACTCTTTAGTCAAGACTACAACCAAACTTCTACTATCACCCATGTTATGGGTGTTAATTGTGTCTACCGTTTACTATCAATTTGAAAGATTGGATTGAGCAACTTTTCATGGCAATATCATTTAATCTTAGTGTTAAGGACATAGTCTGCTCCATGGTTTTAGTCTGCACTAGAATATGTATGGGCCTTGAATTTAACAATGAATTTCAATGGCGTAAACGTCCCCAATGAAAAGGTTAGAGGACGTGTACCTGTCGGTCAAGACAAGCACAGTACCCGAAGGTCGATATTGACCCACTGTACTCCCCATTAAAAAATAACTACAAGTTTTCTCTTCTAAATATTACATTCCGAGGCAAAACAGTTCCGCTTATGCTCAACGATCTGTCTTTGAACAAATGGTCCTTCTCTTAAAATTGTAATCTTATGTGGTGTTATTGTAAAGCATTTCCTAAAATTATAGACTTTTATTGATTCCGATTCAGGGGACCAGTTAAGGACAGTTTTCAGCCCCTCGATTTGTCAATTACCATAGGCGTTTGATAAATTTCGTATGAGAATTTGTCTTCCATCATCTTAACACTAGTCTCCTCTATGGTTCCAGTCTGAACTAATACAACAAAGCCTCTAGTGCTGCTGTGAGATAAGGCGTGCTAGGTGACTACTTGAAAGAACTTGAAATAACGAAAAATAAGTAACTAAGAACACCAAAACAATTTCAGCCATGATTTCACCAAAAAGTGAGATTGGCCGCTTCCAAGTTTTCAATGCCAACAGGTCATCAGTAGAAAGGAGACTCTACTGTCTTGCACTGGACAGATTATTGAAGTCTAGATTTTTTCACAAGACGATGGTTTATCATAATTTTCATAGAATTTCAAGTCTTGGAACATATTGCTCTTAGACGGTAGTTTTCAGGGCTGTTAACCTAACACTTTTTTGGGATTGGCTTCACATTGGCAAGCTCCAGGAAAATGAAAAAAATTTTTCTATTGTACAGTGAGCCTCAAAATTAAATTCTTTTCATACCTAAAAGAAAATGCTAGAAATGTTTTAGGAATTGGCTTCACATTGGCAAGCTCCAGCAAAATGAAAAAAAATTTTCTATTGTACAGTGAGCCTCAAAATTAAATTCTTTTTATAACTACAAGGAAATGTTAAAAAAAATGTTTTGAATTCAAATTGTGATCTTAAAAGGGAACATAACGTAGGTGTAACTTGCCTGGCACAGCCCAAAAGGGCAGATGATGTTTTTTGGAAATTGCATTTCCGTTTCTATGATCAATGAAAAGGGAAAGTATTTAAACAAGATTGCTTTACTTTTATTAAGAAAAGCAAAAGAAAAGTGAAAATTGAAAACAATTTTATTTAAGAAAACATAGGCGTTTTAAGGAAATCTTTAATTACCGATCAATTACTAGAACGTTAAAGGCCAAGACTAAAGAACTGAACACGTGCTAATCGAATAGAAATTTATTGAATGAATTAAAAACATTTGAACATCGTTTACTAAATTACTTGCCATACAATTTGAATGCTATTATCCTTCCAACATTACACCTGCCCTTTATGTCACCTACAATTTGAATTTCTTGCTTTACATTCCTTAAGAGCATATTGGAAGCATGAATGTTGAGTTCATTGTTTGTCTTGTTTGTAACCTTTTTGTAGCTCTTTTGTCACATCATTTTATGAGCAGCGATAGATAGTTAGATGGAAGGACAGATAAAGGCAGCCACATTGACATTGACACACTTTGGCTGGCTACTGTGAATTATGGGCAGGTTTGAATTGCCGCTTAAAAAAGGATATGCCGCCGAAGGCATTAGTCTTTGGCTAACTACTAAACCAGGCTGTTAAAATATTGCACAATTATTGTATAGACGTTCACAAGAGAACCAATAAACAGAAAACATTTGTGGTGTAAAAATTTTTTGGCATAAATTAAGAGAGAGCCCTCGTAAAGCCATATGGCTTAAGAGGATTTTTTAAAGACTGCGGTTTTCTTACTAAAGAAAAAAATTTTCTAAGCACACCATGAAAATCCTTTCCTTTACCCGAATGTAATTTCCAAATTGTTTGTACATTCTCATCATCATCATGATTATTATTATTATTATGACGACGATGGAAATATTCTTTGATTTGTTATGTTTTTCCTCTCCAGCTCCATCTCCATCTCCCTTTTTTATTATTAAACATCAGAACAAGGATTCGTTGAACAATCATAAACTGTGATAAAAAGTATCTCATGTGTGTACGTATTATTTTCCATATGATTTGATTTTGCCATCAAAATATTTTTCATGCATTTACACTCGAGAACATGTGCTTAATAGCATCAGCAGTAGTTGGTAAGCACACTCCCTATAACAACGAAGAGAAGTTCATTACTTTACATAAAATCTGTCACGGAAAACACATACACTCACACATACATAATTGCTCTTTACAACCCTTAAGTCAAACTTACGACCTAGCGTCTCACACCACTTAAGTTGTGTGTGAGTTAATTTTTGTACATGAGTGTTAGGACTTACAATTTAAAGTCTACTCCGATCGACAGATTTTTGTGAGACTTTTCATGGCAACTTTATTTTTACGCTCAAAGTTTTTCCCAGAAATCTTCTGAGAGGAAGCCGCCTAAGAAATATTCTATCATATTTCGTTTACATGGAGATGCCTCACCAGGGCTTTGAACCATGGTCTATTAACCCCCCACACTACCTACTAGACCTTGGCAAATTTAGGCAGAATATCCAATCAAATTGAAGTCGCCGTGGTCTAGTAGGTAGTGTGTTGGCTTATTAGACGAAAAACCCGAGTTCAAATCCCAGGTCAGACATCAAAACGAAATTATGAAAACACTTCTTCCGCGACTTCCTCTCAGCAGATTTCTGCAAAAAGTCTGAGAGTAAAAATCGCCATGAAATGCTTCTCAAAAAATGTGTCGTTCGGAGTCGACTTTAAACTGTAGGTCCCGCCACTCATGTATGAAATTAACGCACACAACATAAGTGATGTAAGAAGCTAGGACGTTGTACAATGGGTCAATTCCTAATGGGTCACCAGCCTAAAACCAAACAGTACCTTTTTCTGGATGCATTGAAGGGTTTTGGATCTGATGTGGGTTGGTATCAGAGATCAGCAATGAATCGTTTTTAATTACTCATAAGCACTCATGCAGTTTTGAGTATGAATGAATCAATAGAATTGAAATTCAACTACTCTGATTCATTCCTACTCGCTACAACATTGATTTATAAGTATAAGTAGCAATGAGTATGAGTACAACAGTTGACATTAAACTCACAACATTCGAAATATGTTTGATTCATATGCTTACTCATTCTGATACATAAATTTGGAAAAATATTTATAATACTTATAATTGATTCGAGTGATTCGAATCATTCATCAAAATTTACAGTCTTTATTGTTGTTGCATATAGCAAACAAAGGGGAAGGGAATAACAAAGACAATAAGCGAATCATACACACAATCTCCTTGTAAGTATTGCAGTACTCGTACGCGAATCATAATTATTTTTGCTTCGTGTAAACGACCCACTGAAGCGGCTATTCGGGCTATTGTGACTAAATTTCGCATTAAATTTACATTGTTGGACATTAAACCACCAACACGCTTACTTACATAGAGTGCGAACTGAGGAAAATATCGCAACTTTATCGGCCAGTGTTAATGATGACCATCAATTAACGTATCGTCGCCGTTCGCAACAATTGGACCTCTGTTACTCAACTACGTGGAAATTTTTGCGGAAGGATTTAAGTGTGAAGCCTTTCAAAATACAAGCTAGTGCAAGAATTGAAGAAGAACGACCTACCGCAATGAAGAATTTTTGGTGAATAGGCTCTTGGAAAGTTGACCAAAGTTCTACTTCTTTATCGAAAAATTGTGTTCAGCGATGAAGCTCATTTTTGGCTCAATGGATATGTAAATAAGCAGAATTGTCGATTTTGGAGTAAAGGTTAGAGGACGTGTACTTGTCGGTTAAGACAAGTACAGTACCCGGAGGTCGAAATTGACCCATTGTACTTTTGGAGTGAATATCAGCCAGAAGCATTGCGCAAGCTACCAATGCATCCAGAAAAACTCACAATTGGTTGCGGTTTATCAATTATCGATTCGTCGCCGTTCACAGCAATTGGGCCTCTGTTACCCAACAACGTGGAAAATTTTGCGGAAGAATTTAGGTATGAAGCCTTTCAAAATACAAGCTAGTTCAACATTTGAAGCCGAACAATCGACCGCATCGCATTTTTGGTGAATCCACTTCTTTATCGAAAAATTGTGTTCAGCGACGAAGGCTATTTCTGGTTCAATGGACACGTAAATGAGCAGAATTTTCGATTTTGGAGTGAAGATCAGCCAGAAGCATTGCAAAAGCTACCAAAGCAACCATAAAAACTCACAGTCGGGTGCGGTTTATGGGCTGGTGGCATCATTGGATCCTACTTCTTCAAAGATCCTGCGAATCGTAACGTAACTGTGAGTGGTTAGCGGTACCGTGAGATGATATCGAACTTTTTTTTGCCTAAAATGCAAGAGCTTGACTTGCATGACATGTGGTTTCAACAAGACGGTGCCGTATGCTACACAGCACGCGTAATAATAGACTTATTGAGTTCGGTGACCATTTTATTTCACGTTCGTGACAGGTTAATTGGGCTCCTAGATCATGCATTTTAACGCCTTTAGACTATTTTTTGCATAAGGCTACGTTAAAGCTAATGTCTATAAAGATAAGCCCGCTTCAATTGACGCATTAGAAGACAATATTGAAGTATTTATTCTTGAGATACCGGCCGAAATGTTGGAAAGAGTAGGAAAAAATTGTATTAAGCGGATGGATCTTTTGAGGCGCAGTAGCGCCTTCAAATCTTCAAATATTGCTGTAGACTGTCTAATGGTGAAGGCCAGTGTTATCATTTTATAGTCACCAGCAGCAACTCGTTTCCTTACCGTTCGCATCTTCCCTCTCTCTTTCCACCTTTCCTCAAAAACCTGCACAACGCGCTGCATGTGTAGGGGTCATCCCCTGAGTGCTGGTTTTATAAAAAAGAAAAATTTTATCAATCGTAATAACGATTCAAATAAAGATTTCATGCATTTGAAAAATTTTCCTATAGCTCTTAAAAAATCACCCATTTTAACTTACGTTTTAGAGCTCAGAAAGTATTAAACAATAGATAGAGAGAGATAGAGCACTTGGTACTTTTCTTATTAGGAATTAGAATCTAAAACATTCTAAAAAAATTACTTTTAAACTTATTTCCTCCACTGTAAGGCATACTAAATTAAAATCAGAAAATGAAGAAATAATATGAAGAAGTAAACATAGCATGAAGGCGGGGAAAAGAGGGAAGGGAATATCGAAAATTGTAACAATAAGCGATAATCGATATTAGGCTATAAAAATGTAGGCCTACTCTTTGCCAAAACAGAAATAAAAAATCACAAAAAATCAGAAAATGTAAGGAAAAGGAAAAGAAAAGGGTACATAAAATACAAACAAATCAGAGAAGGAAGCTAAGCAATGCTAAAAATAGCAAAAAAAAGGACATCAATGGCAATGACAATGGCAACAACGACAACGACAACAATATATAATTTAACGTTTCATTGGAAATTCGATTATATTTCGCAGTATAAACATATCGTATCGTATCGTATCGTATCGCATCGCTTCAGTCATTCTTTTTATGAAATGCTCATGTTAAAGACATTTTCAATGTCTTCCTGATACGACGCGACGAGTATGACACAATGTCATACAATTATATGACAATGCCATTCCATACATAGACAATTTTATCGGTTCACTGTTATTATTAAGCCTATTGCCCAACCAACCAACCAACCAACTCCTTCCATTCCTACAATTCCTCTCAATTCTGCCTGCCTCCCTGCCGCAGCTACATGTCGAAATTATTGTTGAAGTAAAAAATAGTATCCTTTAACGTCTATACTGGATTGCATTGGTATTGGTATTGGTCTTGCCTATCAAACCGAAAGTCTATCATTTTGCTTATTAAGGATAAACGGCTAAAAAAACCGAGAACGCCTGTCGTAAAAGAAAATGAAAGAGTCATAACAACCTGGTAAGAAAAGAAATCAAAGGAGAAAATAAAACCAACTGTTAATGGGGGGACAGGGTAAATCCAAAGAAATTGTGAAGGAGTTCCTTCATATGCTCACATACATACACATACACATACTCATGCCCGCCGCTCTATGGCAGTCGTTTAAATGATTAGAAGTTGGCCATAAAGAACAAGTAGTTACGAGCTAGAAAATTGACTTGTCCTGGTTTTTTTTTATTTTTTAAATGAGCCGAAAGGATACAATAGGCACATGTACTAAGCAGAGTTGTGCAACATAAAATATTGCTCGTTAGACGGTGTTCAGATAAGAAGCAATAAACTCCCTTATTGAGCTCAATATTTTATATTCATAAGTTTCAATTAATTATTGCGCAATAAATACCTAAATTGTTATAATATTGAGTAAAACTTAAAATTTATTACGTAATAAATACCCAAAATGTTATAATATTGAGTAAAACTTAAAATTTATTGCGCAATAAATACCCAAATTGTTATAATATTGAGTAAAACTTAAAATTTATTGCGCAATAAATACCCAAATTATTATAATATTGAGTAAAACTTAAAATTTATTGCGCAATAAATACCCAAATTGTTATAATATTGAGTAAAACTTAAAATGCAACACTCTCATAAGTGTGTTTAGTGACCGAACACTTTCTGCTGATATTTGACAACTCAAATGTCTACAACGACAAACCAACACTAATAAACTAACAAACTACACTAATTTTTCGCGACCAAAATATAAACCATGTTGTTGTTTACCATAGTCTAGTAGATAGCGTGTTGGCTTATTAGACGTAAATCCAGGGTTCTTCGGCGATTTCCTCTCAGCAGATTTCTGGTAAAAAAAAACCTGCCATAAATAGTTCCTCAAAAAAAAATCTGTCATTCCGAGTCGACTTTAAACTGTAGTTCCCGCCACTTATGTAAAAAATTAATACACACAACGTAAGTGGTGTGAGAAACTAGGTCAATAATCCAGACTGCAGGGTTGTAATGACCAATTTTGTATATGCATGTTGTTTACAAGCTGTTAAATGAATATTGAGTTAGCTAAATTGCATATAAAATTATGTCGGAACACTTAAAATATTGTACTCAATTTATCGAATATTGACTCAATGAAAGTGCATATCTGAACGTAGTATTAGGGAGGGTTTTATTGCAATATAATACTCGTGGTTATATAATCTACAAGAATTAGAGAGAAACGAATAGAACAAGTAGCAACCCATGAATATGGAAATGGCCAGAAATCACTTTATATTCAGACCTGTGATTACCAAACTGGTAGCAAGCATCGAAATAATTTCTATTCAATTGTCCATTCGAATCCAACCATACAGTATTGTGACAGATAGTGTCCTTTTGAATTTTATATCCACACTTAAGGAAATCGAAACAATTTCTTTTAATTTGTCCTTCCAGACTAAAAAGCGTCAAATCAGACCAAGTCCATCTAACTATTATAACCACTCTTAAGAAGCATAAGTACAATGAAAGAATCTTCAAATATTCGTTACTTAGCTGGAGTGGTGCTTGTTACTTAAGGAAAGCCCAAAGGAAAAGTCTAACGCGGTCAAATCATACAATCTCTCGGAGGGCAGTTCTTATCACTTTACCTGAAATCGATCAGCCAGAAAATCCAAAGTGACAAGAACTGTTTCACATGTCCTGTTGAAACCACTTGTGGTTGGTATCCAGATCAGGCTAAAAAAATTGGTAACCTCGCCTCATAGTGCTCGTCGTTGTCAGTGATGAAGATCTGGCATAAGCAACGTCTTCACTTTGAATCGATCACGCAAATCACTTTTTGATTGGTGTCCACATCATACAGCTCATCCATGCTGAAAGCAGCTGGCATTCATCGCCCTATCATACTCGCCTTTGAAGAGGACGAAAGTATTCTGCTCGCACTGTGCAGATGCCCGGCACTTTGACAGAGGAGAAAGAGATATCTGGGTGACTACTACATCATGGAGGACCTCGATGAACCGTCATGTATGGATATTGGCTGTCTTAGTCGCTTAATCGAAAGCTCCAAGTGGTTCCTGGAGTAGAGAAAAGTGAGAAACTGTGGTATTACAATGACGCCTAAGTCTGTCCGCTCATGACTTAATCGAGGGGACAGCCACTTTTATTTACCCAGTAGATTAAGGCGCCTAGGTTGTTTATACCAATCGTAAAATAGATGAAGTTTGCCGTACGTTGCCTGAACAGAATACCCATTTTATTATTTGCACATGTTGTTAAATACTGTATCTCCCCTCTGAAACTAATTTCAGAGGTCTTGCTTCAACTAGGTGACATTATGAACTGTCACCTATTAAAAATATCTGCCTTGCTTATCCCTAAACAACATTCCGAAGTGTCTGTTGAAAGGCGAGGTAGTTTCTGTGCTTAACGGCTTGCTTACCGTAAACAAAAATTTGAACTCCCTGTTGAAAAACAAAATCGTTTCTGCGCTTAACGTCCTTCTTAACCTACATAATAGCCTCAAGTCCCAGATAGACGAGATAGTTTCTGTGCTCATGGTCTTACTTATCCTAAACAACAGCCTGAAGTCGAGATAGTTTCTGTGCTCAATTTTCTGTTTACTTTTAAGAACATCCTGAAATCACTGCTGAAAAACGATATAGTTTCTGTGTTCAACACCCTGCTTAATCTGAACAACAGCCTGAAGTCCCTGACGAAATCGTTTCTGTGCTTAACGTCCTAACCTTAACCTACACAACAACCTCAAATCTCAGTTAAAAGACGAGATAGTTTCTGTGCTCAACGCCCTGCTTATTTTAAAAAACAGTCTCTGGTCCATGTTAAAAGGCGAGATAGTTTCTGTGCTCACAATAAACAAGAGCCTGAGCTCCATGTTGAAAAACGAGATAACTTCTGCCCCTGCTAAAAGACGAGATAGGTTATGTGCTCAACGTCTTGAGTACACTAAACAATAGCCTGAGGTCCCTGTTAAAAGACGAGATAGTTTCTGTGCTCACAATAGACAACAGCCTGAACTCCATGTTGAAAAACGAAATAGTTTCTGTGCTCAACACCCTTCTTAGCCCAAACGAGGTTATGTGCTCAACACCTTTCTTAGCCCAAACGACAGCATGAAGTCCCTGTTGAAAGGCGAGAAAGTTTCTGTGTTCAACGCCCTCATTAGCCCAAACAAGAGGCTGAAATTCCAGTTGAAAGACGAGATAGCTTCTGTGCTTGTTCTTGAACAAAAATTTCTTCGAATCCTCGGAATTATTCTGAGAAAGCCATTCCTGTGGATTGATGAATCCTTTAGGTTTTCCTTTATTTTGCTTTCTTACAAAAATTACATCTCCATTGACAACTATTTGCCCCCTTGTGATATACTTATTGGCCAGCTCTGCTCTTACATTAAGAAAACCGGCAAAAGAGAATTGTGCGTGTTAAAGGATAAGAGTTTCAATGACATTGTTGGTGGCAATGCTTGGTTGTGTTACCTCTTTCATAACGAAACCACACACACACACACAAACAAATAAATGAAAATGGAAAGCCTTGTTAACGTTTTTCCTTCAATAAAACGTTACGATATCGAATCACTTATAAAATGTAAACATTTTTGTTGTTGTTGCTCTACATTGTTTACTAAGTATTTGAATGTTCGTTGGTCATAAAATGTATTTTTAGATCAAACGTATAACGAGCAACACAAGAATAAAAAAAGCGTAGAAAAAACGCATTTTATTTAAGGGTCAATAGGGAATACAACACTACTTGCGTACACAAGTACGCATATAAGGCAGGGGGGCCTTTATCTGTCAGTAACAATAACGGTGGCAGGCAATGATTGTCTCATGATAATCGTTTAAAGGATTTTGATTTTGTCCTTAACAAAGGGACACAAAAAAAAAAAAAGAAAACTGGAATGGAAAATGGAAGGAAAGTGTTATTGAAAGCAAAACGGGTGTGGAATTGAGAAACGAAGTCCAACAATTGCGTGCGTAACATTAAGGTTTTAGAGGGAAAAAAGACGCCTTTAAACTAGAGGTTCACCTGTTCTAAACAAAATTAATTTTTTGGTTTTTTTTGTTGTTTAAATGCCTACGACAAGTTTGGTTTGAACGCATAAATTTTTCTTCAAAACGATGATCCAATTAAAGACGTCCATACGTCCGTACGTACCATGTACCAACTCAAGTGCTTAATTTGTTGTAACAGCAGCAGCTTGCTTGTGCCTTTAAAAACACATTCATGACCGCACTTCTATTGCTCGATTTCCCTTTCAGTCTCGAAAATTTTTATGAATTGTGTGGTCGTTTGTATTCAATTTTCTTGTATTGTGGTTTGAGCAGCTCACTTTACCTTTTCTTAGCGGCTTTTCTTTTCTCTCTCTGTAACCTGTTATTAAAACAATTCTTTTAAATTATAAATAACCGCTGGCGCGTCAAAAAGAAAATATTTTTGAAAGTAATTTCTCGTTTTTTTTTCTAGGTCAAATTGATGGCATAGTTTTCTAACTTTTCAAAATTTAATGATGGGGTTGTCAGTCGGCAGGTGTAAATTGTCATTCTGTCTAATAACCACTTACTCTATCCCCTTGTATTTAAGAATTTAATTTTAAAAATTTTTTAAGGATTATAATTAGGTTTTGAAATATTTTCGATTTAAAAATAATTTTTTTTTCCTTTGGTTACCAATATTTGTATAACAAACCCATACTTACAGGGTGGCTGATATATAATGCAACAAAGTAAAGCGTTATATTTTTTTAAATTTTTTATTTTATTATTCAAAACGAAAAAATGTTGGAAATGACATCAAATTTTATAATCAATTTAGATTTGCTCAAATTGGCCACCTTTGCTACGAATTATGGCCTTCAAACGGCCGACAAAGCCATCATAGGCTGCACGAAAGTGGTTCTGCGTTATTTTGGCCCATTCTCGGCAAAGAGACGTCTTGAGATGATCGAAACTTTGATATTTTTTAGTGAGAACCTTACTCTCCAAAATGCCCCAGGCGCAAAAGTCCAACGGATTGAAATCCGAAGATTTTGGTGGCCATTGTGCGGTAGAAATGAATCAAGGAATCTCCTTTTTAAGGCATTCTTGGTCGACGCTTGCTAAGTGCGGTAGTGCTGAGTCCTGTTGGTATGTCCATCGCCTGCGGCCGAAATGATTGTCTGCCCAAAACTTCAGTACTGTCTTTATTACATTTTCCCGATAATATTCGGCATTTATTTTGACCCCACGATCGATGAATACGAGCGGGGAGCAACCATCGGCCGTTACGGCGGCCCACACCATTACCATCGGCGGCGTTTGAGTTCTGGTGGCCAATCGCAGGTGTAAATTTTCAGCTGACGTCCTTGGCAAGTAAACCCGATCATTTTGTTTGTTCACAAACTGTTCAATTTGGAATGGCTTCTCATCGGAGAAAACCAAATTCGGTAACTGGCCACTTTCGTGCAAGCGAAGTAACTTCTTGGCTCTTTCCAGTCTAACTTTTTTTGTCCATCGGTAAGCTCTTGCACTTTTTAGAACTTCAATAGCTTTAGTCCAAACTCATTTTTCAATCTGAGTTGCATCCCTTCTGGCGATATGTTCAGCTCACGAGCAAATTTCTACCACTGCGGCGAGAATTTCGATTAAATCTGGACTTCACCTTTCGGATCATTTCTGGTGTTGTTACCGTTTTTTTTTTTCGTCCACTTTTTTGACGCGATGCAACACTGGCAGTATCACGGTAACGAGAAATGGTACGAGAAACAAAAGATTTCTTCACATTTAAATGCTGGAGGGCTCTAATGATAGCCGCTTGTGGTTTTCCAGCCAAATATAAAGCAATCACACTATCACGCTTGAATTCCTCATCACGTATAACTTTTTTTCTGAATGCAATAGATCAAAATTCTTTTGTAAGCTTGTAAATAATAAAATGAACTGTCACTGGAATAAATCTGTCAGCTGTCAGACGAGTGGTTTACAAATGACAACAAACTGAAGTTGGTTGCAATACATATCAGGCTGTATAAAGTGAAGTCTGTATAACCTCTTCCTTTTAAGCGCTTAACCCCCGCCCTAGTCTAGCAGGGTAGGTTAGGTTAAGGTAGAGGACGTGTACTTATCGACTGAGTTAACACCACTGCTCGGAGGTCAATTTGACCCATTGTAGAATTTCTAAAGGACGGATAATAGAGGGTATAGGAAAGAGGAGAGGAAGTACGAAAGGGGAGAATGGGATGCGGAGGAATTACACAGACGATTGCTGTAGACTGTCTAATGATGAAGGTATAGCACTGGCCATTTTATAGTCACCAGCAGCAACTCGTTTCCTTACCGTTCGCATCTTCCCTCTCTCTTTCCACCTTTCCAAAACCTGCACAATGCACTGCATGAGTAGGGATCATCCCCTGAGTGCTGGTTTTATAAAAAAAAAAAACGAATCAATAAGGGAGAATGCGACTACACTGATAACGCCCTAGAACTTCTCAACCATCTCAGGCCACTAATGAATCTGTGGAGATCCTTAATTTCGGCTCTCGACTCAGAATTCAAACCCTAGAAGAAGCCCTTGTCAAGAGTCCTCAACCTCAACTTACCAAGGTCTGGGCAGTTACAGCGAAGGTGCACGACAGTCTTCAACTTCTCCTCATCGCAACATACCCTGTAATAGTCCGGCTGGAATCTGTTCCAGATCCTCGTTAGCGAAATAATCTTACAGTGCCCCGTAATAAAACCGATAACTAAACATAAACTGGCCTTATCCAAGTACAGCAGCCAACCTGTTCTCATACTCACAGCAGGCCATAGACGCCTAGATACACAACAATCCGATCCGTTATGCCAACGTTTCTGCTCTTCCCCCTGACCTATTCATCGATGATGCCGTAGAGGTGGCCACTAAATCGCCCTCAGAAAGTGAACCTAGCCTTGCGCTTTGAACCAGAACCCAGTATAGACGGATACGGTACGGTTCAAAAATCCTCAACGACTCCTTGCACTCACGAAAGAGCCGTGATTTGCACTATACCGACGTAATGGCCCTTAGGGCAGCCTGACTGTTAACAAAGATCATGTAAGATTCCGAATCCAAAGTCTAGCAAGTAGTGTAGACCACAATTCAAACTGCAGGTCAGACAACTCAAACAAAACGAAGTTAAAAAGAAATATATCTTCGGCGAATGCCTCTCAGCAGATTTCTGGCATAAGCTCTGCGGGTAAATAAATTTGCGAGGAAAAGTTTCTCAATAAAAAATCTGTCATCCATACTCGACTTTAAACTGTAGGTACCGCCACTTGTGAAGTTGTGGTTCAAACCTTGGCTTACTTATATCGAGCAAAACGAAATATGAAAAAAATATACGGAAGTAGCCTTAAACTAACATAGTGTGCTGGCTTATTAGACGCGAGCTTATGGTTCAAAACTTAGCTTAGACATCTTAAATAAAAATATAAAAAAATGTATCTTTCGCGCGATTTACTTTCAGCAACCTTCTAATGAAAACTCCGATAGAAAATAAAATTGCCTTTTAAAGAGTTTCTCAAAAATCTGTAATTCGGTATCGAATTTAAACCGCAGGGTTTTGGAACTCGTGTATGCGAATTAACACCCAGAACATATGTGGGAAGAAGACGCCGTGGTCTAGTAGGTAGTGTGTTGGCTTATTAGACGTAAAAGCCAGGGTTCGAGTCCCAGGCCAGACTTCAAAACAAAATAGAAAAAAATTATTTTTTCGGCGATTTCCTCTCAGCAGATTTCTGCAAAAAACTCTGAGAGTAAATAAAATTGCCATGAAAAGTTTCTCAAAAAGAAATCTGTCGTTCGGAGTCGACTTTAAACTGTTGGTCCCGCTACTCATGCATAAAATTAACACACACAATAATAAGTGGTGTGAAAAACTAGGTCAATAATCCTGACTGATGGGTTCTAATGACCAATTATGTATGTATGTTATGTAACATAGGTGGTGTAAGAAACTAGGTTGTAATCCTCACTAAAGGGTTATAATGAGCAACTATGTGTGCTGGACCATTTTGAAAAAGGGTCTATTTTTGAATATTTTGGTAATTTAAGGATCTGTTTCCTTACCAACATATACAATATCTATATCATAAGAAAGGTTTTTTAAGGCGCTTCCAACAGTGTATACAAATTGTCCAAGGAAGATCATCCATGTCCTTTTTTTAAGGATACACTATTGGACGCGCCTTAAAAAACCCTTTCTTGTGTTATAGATATTGTTTATGCTGGTAAGGAAACAGATTCTCAAATTAACAAAATATTCAAAAATAGACCCTTTTTCTAAATGGTCCAGCTCACGAGAGGTCAAAGCTGGAGCCGAAATACTTTAAATGTTATTTTAAAAAGTTCAAGCCTCATTTTTAGGAGGGCACATCGTGCACTTTTTTGGTGAGTCGCTCTAGTGTATGTATGGGATGATGTTTACATGATGTGTGGAGGTTCCTGTGCTCGTTATAGGTTGAAGAGGAAACTTTTTATTCGTTTCCAGTTTAAAAAATTTTAATTTTGCCCTGTGAATGAAGGAAGATCCTGCTCTGCAATTTGTATTTCCATAATAAATCAACAGGATTTTTTTTTTATTTGTTTCAAAATGAAATTGTTAAAGGATAAAGATCTTCTTTAAAGGAGAAATAATTTGTAAATTAAGAAATTTTCAATTTAACTCCTTATCTTCCTATCTCCTACGAACATTAATCATTTTGCTATTGTGAGTGAATTAATTGTTAAAACTAACATAATGAATATGAAAACAAAACAAAACATAAATTAAATTAGATTTCTTGTACAGAAAAACATTTTAAAGACAAATGGAACGACACCTTTTTTTCTGTTCTAGGATACAATAACTTGAAGGAAAACGAACGTGACTAAAAGACTTTAAACTCTTGCGAAAGAAAAATTTGGTAGCCAATGGTTAAAACTACCTGTAGGTGTAGAGATAACAATAGTAATGCTAGGGAAAGTAATTAATCATTTTCAAATAAAACAATAAAAAATATTTTAAATTGTAACAAAAATTTGAATTTAAAAAAAAGGAACAAAAGAAAACAAACGTCTTGAACAGCAGGACCTTCAAGATCCTTGCAACAGCAATAGGAATAAAGAAGACATGCGTGTATGATTATTGGCGAACTGACCATCATGTGCCAACCAATTGACATGAAATAGTTACAAATGACTGACATTCGTTGGGTCCTTTCGCTTAGGCTTTGTTGTAAGTGAAGTCTACCCTACCCCAGGCTCTTGTAATTGTTGTTCTATTTACTGTAACTTCACCACATGTGGTCTCAATTCTTTTGCTCTATTTTTTCATGTTCTTTTTTATGTTTTTAAGTCCTTCTTTCATATACAAATTCTTTAAAAGAAAATTTCCTGAATCTTTCTTATTCATCCACAGGTTGTTGTAATAGCAGTTCCTTATTTGAAGTGCATTTTCATGAAATTCGTGAAAAATTACAACAAAATTTTTAATGATCCTACATTAGTTATCTTATCAATTCACCTGTTTTGTCTGGCAATTGTTTTACATTCGATAACAAAGGCTTCTTTCTTGCCTTACTTGAACAGGGCAAATGGCAAGAAAATAGTGCAAGTGCAGGTGCTGGTGCTGGATATAGTGCTTCAAATCCATCATAATTGTAAATGACAATGTCAATCATTTACTCAATCATTCAGTACAGCAATATTAAAGGATAAATTTAATATGAAAACCAGTAGAGTTTAGGAAATTTACGTTACATTAACGAGTTTTATTTTTTAGAAGAAAATATTGAAGCGAATAAAATAATCTTTTAACAAGTGAAAGTATCAGTAGAGCACATAACTTAAGTTATTGGCATTAGAAGTCGCGTAGTGTGTTGACTTATTAGACGACAGGCCCGTGTTCAAATCCTAGGTCAGACATTAAAACGAAATTATGAAAAACATATTTTTTTGGCGGCTTCCTTTCAGCAGATTTCTGGCAAAGACTCTGAGAGTAAAAATTGTCATGAAAAGCTTCTCAAAAACTGTCGTTCGGAGTCGATTTCAAACTGTAGGTCCCGCCACGCATGTATAAAAATTAAAGCACACAACATGAGTGTTGACAGATGCTAGGGGTCAATTCGATCTCCGGGTACTGTACTTGTCACAATTGACAAGTACACGGCTGGCCATGCAGTAGCCTACACATCCGCCCTAATTTTTAAGTCCATTATCGATTGTGTGTAGCTGTATTTCACCAATGGCTTCACGAATATTATCCTTTAAAGCGTCAATTGTCTCTGGCTTGGCGGCATAATACTTATCTTTGACGGCACTCCACAAATAATAAGTCCAACGATGTTAAATCGCAGCTCCGAGGTAGCCAAACTACATCTGCTCTACGGCTGATAATGCGATCTTCAAAAATAGGACGCAAAATATCGAGTATAACTTCGGCTGTGTGGCACGTAGCGCCGTCCTGTTGAAACCAAATGTTGCCAATATCCTCCTCTTCAATTTTTATGAACAAAAATTCGTTCAACATGGCGTTGTAACGGTCACTCCTTGCTCATTTTCGAAGAATAATGCGCCAATTATGCCTCTGGACCAAAATCCGCACCAAACAGTGACTCATTTTGGGTGCATCCGGTTTTCAACGTATGCGTGCGGGTTTTCTGTACCCCAAAATGCGACAATTTTGCTTGTTTACATACCCGCCAAGATTAAAATGAGCTTCATCTGAAAAGATGATTTTGTTTTGCCAAAATCTGTTGTTAGTTGACGGCAGGCCCATTTAGCGAAGCTAAAACGCGTATACACAACCATATTCGTTCAGCGGAAGGATAAAACTAATTATCTGTCAAATCACACATGTGCTAAGTGTTATCATTCACGAAATATGCACTAGTTGAAAAAGAAACTTTAGATGGTGGACCCGATAGAAGGCAGATCACTATCCTTAGGCTTCTTGGATACATTTCGATAGTTTTTACACAATAATTACTTAACAAGAGCTTAGATTGTCCCAAGCTCTTTTGGTTCGAGAAAAGTCTACAACTCTCTGTCTCTCTCTTTCTCTCTATGCATTAATTTTTACCGAGTATAGCCCTGCATCTGTTGCATTCCACTCCCCTGAAAGGTTCTGGTTTTATACGATATGGAATCTGTACCTGCATGCTGAATGCTCCTGAACTCAATTACACTAGCAGAGCTGCCTCAGCCTGACAGTCCCATATTAGTTTCACTTGAATTTCATAGGGGAGGCAAGAGCTTGGATATCGTTACACAACTGTTAGGTAGAATTGCAATATCCCTTGCTTTTTACCTTCCTGTCCAAATTGAGTTCAGTTTATCTTTTAATGGTGTAAACTTTCGCTTGAAAAAAGCCACGAGTTTTCCCATGTTCAAGTATTTCGACTGTAAAAGCTACAAAAATAAAAACAATGGATTTGCTCACATGATAAGCAAGTAAACAAAAATGCAACAACAAACAATGTAAACAAAATATACAAACAACAATGAAACAATGATGTTTACGTTTTTGAAGATCCCGAGACGTCGAAGCCACATACATAAAAGACAAGACAAAGCAGGCAACACTATCAGTAAAAATTCAGTCAGTCTTGTGTGATGGCGCGTTGGGTGTGAAGAGAATAATCATGATTTAAAGTTCTCCGTTATAAAGAAGTCACCGTAGTTTAGTAGGTAGTGTGTTGGTTATATTCGAGCCCCAGACCAGACATCAAAACAAAATACAAAAAGTATATCTTCGGCGATTTCCTCTCAACAGATTTCTGGCCAAAACACTGAGAGTAAATATTCCTGCCAAAAAAAATCGTCGTTCGAAGTCGACCCCAAACGACAGATTATTGAGAAGCTTTTCATGGCAATTTTGTTAATCTCAGAGTATTTCCCAGAAATCTGCTGAGAGGAAGTCAGTGAAAAAAATATTCTCATAATTTCGTTTTGATGTCTGACCTGGGGTTTGAACTCGGGCATTCACTCTAATATGCCCTTAAGGCGCTATTCAATAAAATTTTCGTTTTGTATAGGGACTCCTATTAAAAGTGTTTTAAAATTGACACTTTCAGTAGCGATAGCACTTTTTATTTTTTTCAGCACCCAGCTGCCAACGCCCAATAACATTGATATTCTTTAATAAATAAATAAGAAACCATTGAGCAATATTTGTCACCCTATGCCCTATGTCGTCGTTAGTAATTAAAAATGGAAAATAATCGTTAAAATAATGACTTTTGAAACTGAAAGAGAATAAGAAGAAGAAAATTATTCGTAGTTATTTCAACATTTAAAAGGATACGCACAACAAATTGTGTATTGTAAAAGGACTCGTGCTGTTTAATCTCCCATAAAAAAATCATTTCTCAACACTAAATGGGTTTCAATTCTTATGATGAATTTCATTTTAATTTTTTAATGTTTCACAAATAAACATAAAAACTACGAAACGACAATAATTATTGGCTCAGGACTAATAAAAACATATAAAAAAATATCCTTTTAATTAACATTCCATAAATGTAATCAAATTTACTATTATTGAGGCAATAATACTCTGCTGTTGCTGCTGATGATGATGATGAATTGAAGGAAGAAAAGTCATATTCTTGTACCGCTTCCTGTTGTTTTAAATGCCTGTTATACACACACACTATAAGGAGTAGGAAAATTATCCTTAGAAATGTATTACAGGACACATGTGTATACGGAATACATAGTTAACACACAAACAAAAATAGCCGTCGTAGTAACGAAATGCTAACATTTGGCAACACTTTTCAAATCGTCTTTTCGTCTGAGAAAGACTGGGCAACACTTATGGAACTCTACAGGAAAGTTGGAAGGATAATATTAAGGATAGCAAAAAAAAGAGGAAGAGGAATGGGAAGCGGAGGAAGTCCTCAGACTAATAAAACACACAAGAGAACACGACTACACTGATGAAGCCCCAGCATTTCTCAACCAGCTCAACCTACTAAGGAATCTGTGGAGAGCCTTGACATCGGCGCGCAACACAGAATTCAAAACCTCATCGAAACCCCTGCCAAGGGTCTTCAATCTCTAGTTTATAGTCTCCAAATCCTCCTCATCGCTACATACCCCACGATAGTCCGGCTGGGATACATTCCAGATCCCCATCAGCGACCTAATCTCACAGTGCCCCATGATAAACCTTTAACTGGCCTTATCCAATCAAAGCAGCCAACCTGTTCTTCCACTATCTCTAGCGGTCCATAGACATCTAGAAACGTAACAATCCGATCCGTTCACCCAACGCCTCTGCTTTTCCCCCTTAACCCATCCATTAATGAGGCGGTAAGGGGTCAGGACCAACTATTAAATCGCCCCCAGAAAGTGAACCTAACCTAGCGAGAGCATCCGCCGTCTTATTGTCCAGTATTTTGCTATGACCCAGAAACCAGCATAGACGGATACGGTCTGGTCCAAAGGCCCTTAACGACTCTTTGCACTTGCGAACGATCCGTGATATCAATGGCTCTCATGGCAGCCTTACCGTTAACGTAGATCACGTAAGATTCCGAATCCAAAGCGAGGCCACCAGCTTTGACACCAATAGCTTTCAATATTACGAAAATCTCTGCCTGAAACACGCTGCAGTCATCATTCAACTTGAAGTGAAGTTCAAAACCGAGTTACCAACAGAAAACCTTAGCACTTGTACTTTCACTAGGGATACCAATCGGGAAATCCCGAAACTCGCTTCGGGATTTTTCGAGATAATCCCGGGATTTTTAAAAATCGATCCCGTTTAGCATCCCTACTCTCTACCCCTGGAATACCCTACCATTCTATTGTGCCCTTTTCGGTAGAAGCATTCTTGTTAAAAAAAACAATTCGGTCTCATCTAAACTAGACGGTCTAGCAAAGTCTAGCAATGTTAATATATTAGACGAGAGACCGTAGTTCTAACCCCATCGCAGGCATCTCGAAAAAAAGGAAATATGCGAGAAAATAAAATTGCAATGGAAAGTTTCGGAAATCTGTCGCTCGGAGTTAGTGTTAAACTGCAGGTCGCACCGCTCATGAATACAATTCACACACAAAATAGGGCTGGTGTGAGAAGCTTGCTTGTGGTCCTGACTAAAGTGTTGTAATTTGTAAGCACACGGGGCGATTGGAACACATATGCCCGATAATAATGCACGCGGTTGTGAGCTCATCCGCAATATCAATCTTATGTTCTGGAAACCATATAGACAACTGCTTGTATGGTCCGCAATTTTCTAAACATGGATGGTGCGAGAAACTAGGTTGTGATCCTGAATAAAGTGTAAAATAAGTAAACAAAATATTATGTTAAATAGGTGCAATGGGAACACTTGTACCGCCTCTATACACTTCATTACCGACATTAATAACAATAATGTTCGGGAAACCATATAAAAACCTTTCGAATCTTTTGGAATTTTCCAGAGAAACAATTGGCATTCATAGGCGAGGAAAAAATTCGTGGAAGAGTTAACGAGAGACTTTAACGCAGCAGATTTTTTAAGAAAATCTCATCACTGGAATGAGAAAGTTTATAAGAATGCCCAATCCTGGGACTCTTTTTTACACATGTTTGCAAGAGACTGAAACGCAGGAGATTTTTAGTGAATATCTTATCACTCAGAAAACATTGCATCGCTTTCAATATGGTCAAGCAGCCTACTGCTGCAAAACGGTACTATGGAGAGGAAGTGGCAACCCTATCAAACTAGAATCATTAGATCTACAAACTAAAACTAGAACAGCAGTTTCAACTGGTTTCGCTACGAAGAAGAAAGTAATATTGCAGATGTCTACAGCCATGCAACTTCGCTCAGTAATGTAGGTGGCAACCCTCTCAAACTAGAATCATTAAATCTAGAATCTAAAAATAGCATAGCATTTGCGCTACGAAGAAGAAAATAATAATGCAGACATTTATAGCCACGTAAACTCACTCTGTAATGGAGGTGGCAAGCCTGTCAACCTAGAATCATTAGATCTAGAATCTGAAACTAGCACAGCAGTTTCAACTGGTTTCACTGTGAAGAAGAAAGCAATATTGCGGATATCTACAGCCATTCAAACTCGGTTTGTAATGGAGGTGGCAACCCTATCAAGCTAGAATCTTCAGATCTAGAATCTAAAATTAGCACAGCAGTTGCGCTACAATGCAGGTAATAATGCAGGTATTTGCAGCCACGTAAACTCGCTCTGTAATGAAGCAGGCAATCCTGTCAACCTAGAATCAACCGAGTTAGAAACTAAAACTAGCACGACAGTTGCGCTATGCAGAAGAAAACAATATTGCTGATATCTACAATCATGTAAAGTCGCTCTATAAAGTAGGTGGCAACCCTATCAACCTATAATCATGAGATCTAGAATCTAAAAATTGCACAGCAGTTGCACTTAAAAGAAGAAAGCAATATTGCAAATATTTACTGCCACGTAAACTCGCTCTGTAATGGAGATGGCAACCCAATCAATTTAGAATTAAGCGAACTAGAAACTAAAACTAAGTAACAAAATGATAAAATATGAAAAAATGTTTCAATATTCCACATCGCAATCTTATTCGCTCTTAAGAGTTTAAAGAAATGACCTTATGGACCACTTGAGCACCATTTTCGCTATCTTAGGCTTTGGCAGGATAATATGGGAACTCTTTATGCACATAATGTCAAAGGTCATACCAAAGGTTATCCTTGATTGGATGCTTTAAATTAAGTAAACTGTTGAGAAAATTGTATGAAACCAGGCAGTCTACCCGATTAGGTCTATTGCCTCCAGAATTTGCAGCTCTATTTGGCTTTCTTTTCCTGCATTCGAACGATGGCAGGAGTCCCTTAATTTTAATGATGTAGAGATGGAGAGAAAAGGGAAGCCTTCAAACATTACAAAACAATCTGTCACCTAACTGATGTCTTTAATTTTATTATCCAAACGAAAAAGGAAGGACATTTCCACTTGTAGTCCTGCTTTAATTTATAATCTTTCGTATGCCATTCTTTATGTCCTTCCAAATATGAGTTAAAAGTGTTTTAATTCATAAAATAAGACGGGAATTTTAATACAAAATACGGATGGGATAGAAAATAATAAAAAAAAAATGGCTTAAGAATGGCTACTGTAAAGTACAAAAAGTGTACACTGCGGGCTTCTGGTAAACAATAAGGATACAAGGATACGTTTTTTGAAGGCTTCTTTTGTAAAGGATACACAAATGTTGATATAGGCTGGCAAGATGAATGGTAAAATGCTGGCTTTGCTGGAATATATTTTGACTAAATACAGTGGGCAATATAAAGCGACTTACAATGGAGATACAAATGAATAGAAAATATGTTTTTATTGCGAAAGTACGTGCAATTTTAGGCCACACTGTAAGTGAAAAAAAATAAACAAATAAACAAAAAATTAAGCACGAATAATGCTTACGGGTAAGAAAAACGAAAGTCGCGAAACGCGTAAATTGAATACAACAACGCATAAAGCCTCCTGCAACAACAGTTAAAAAATTTTTTCGAGTATTTTTTTCGGGTAATTCTAATGAAAAATTATCCAACGAAACAACAATAAAAATTTACAAAAAAAAAAGAGAGAGAGAGAGAGAGAAACAATAGGACTTTTGGCTAAAGGAATTTGTCAGTAACCTTAAGAAAAATCGCGGCTAATTTTAATTTTTCTTAACTGAAACGCAAAAAAACGAGGGAGAAAGAGAGAGAGAAAAAATCATCTCATCTAGTAGCAAAGGCTGCTTCTGTCCAAATCCTAGCAAAAGTGGGTTGAGGGATTGCTTAAGCAACGATGGATGGATGGATTATTATTTCCCTTCCAACCATACTGTAAACGAAAAAGCGCCGTATGGTTAGAGCAGCCAAAAAACAAAAAAAAAAGGAGAGAGAGAGAGAGAGTGAGTGAGTGAGAAAGGCAAAATGAAACTCTAAAATGATGAGTTGCTTAGTTAAGGAAAAAGGAAAATGTCCAAAATTCAACTCCTGCCACTTGATTATATTTTTTCTGGCCAAGTTAGTCTCCTGGGTTGCTTTGTCATTCGCACATCAACATTCAGGTCATGATTAAATGAAAACTTTTCCTTGCTTTTTTTGTTGTTGTTGTTGTTGTTTTTAGCCTGATAAATAATGATCCGACACAAAATAAAAATAATTTTCATTCTTCTCTTCCTCTTTTTCTTTTTTTCCTTTCTTTCTTTCTCATCAAATTTGAATTTGAGGTTCATCAAATCGCCGCCATAGTTTTAAGTAAAAAAACAAAAACTTTAAAAATAAAAATCACGAAAGGAAAGTCAAAACTATCTGTTGCACCTGAATCTCTCTCTCTTATTCTGACAAGAGTACTCACTTAATTACTTAATCGGCCATTAACAACTGAATGAACGGATTTCGGCCCGCCGTGACACGTACTACCAGGCGCCTCTGCTTTTTACGACCCTGCGCCAGTTGATCACACCCTCCTATGAAAGGTCTTCCTCGAATTTATCCTTCCAACGGAAACAAGGTAGTCCTCTTCGCCGACTTCCCTAGATCCCCGCAATAAATACCCGTCTCGCCGGAGCATCCTTCTCCATTCGAAACATGAATGCCAAGCCTGGGCAACTGCTCCCTGTTAATACGCTACACAACGTCTATGTCGTTGAGCAGCTCATATATCTCACTGCTGAATCGGATGCAAAAATCATCACCAACTCGTACTGAACCAAAGTTCTTACGTTGGATTGTTCTCTCGAATACTTACAAGGCTGCTGCATCAGTGCTTAATAGGGTCCATGCCTCTGGGCCATAAGGAAGCACGGGTAGAAAAGTGTCTTGTAGAGTATTAGTTTTGTCGTACGAGAAAGGTCTCTACCACTCAATTGGCTGTTGATACCATCGTAGCACTTGTTGACCAGAGTAATCCTAAGCTCGATATCCAGAATGACATCATTTTTTATGGTAACGGCGGACCGAAGATAAATAAATTCTTTGACTGTCAATCATCAATGGATGGGTCATGGCGAAAGAGCAGAGGCATTGGGGGAACGGATCGGGTTGTTTTGTTTCTAGGTGTCTATGGCCTGCTGTAAACAGTAAGAGAACAGCTTAGCTGTTGGGCTTGGATAAGGCCAGCTTAAGGTTGGTTGTCCGTTTTATCACTGTGAGATTAGGTCGCTGACGGATCTGTTCCAGATCCCAGCCGGACTATTGCAAGACATGTTGCTATGAGGAGGAGTTGTTGAATATCGAACACCTCCTCTGTAACTGCCCAGCTCTTGATAAGTTGAGGACGAGGATCCTTGGCAGGGCCTTCTTTGGAAGCTTGAATTTAGTGTCGAGAGCCGACATCAAATCCCTCCACAGATTCATTAGTGGCTTAGGCTGGTTGAGAGGTGCTAGGACTTCATCAGTGTACTCGCGCTCTCCCACCCTTTCTTTTCTGTTTGGTCCGTGTGATTCCTACGCTTCTCACTCCCCCCTCCCCCTTTCCTACATTCCCTTCTTTCGTCCTAAATCCTCTATTTCCTTCCTTCCCTAAGGATATTGTACAATGGGTCAATTCGACCTCCGGGTACTGTACTTGTCTTGATTGACAGGTACACGTCCTCTAACCTAACCTAACCTTGACTATATCGAAAGTATAGTTACCGGATGTAATCTGATATCCAAATCTCCGTTTTGCCCTCATTTACTACCAGAACCATCTTAGTAGACTCCCGTTTTAGCAACAACATCTCTCATGTCGCGCCCTTTGATGTCAATGTCGTCGGCGTACGCAAGCAACTGGACGGTTTTTAGAAAACTAGTGCCATTGCGATGCATTCCCGCCTTTCGCAGAACTCTCTCGGAGTGATGAAGTTGAAGAGGTCGCCTGATAAGGGAATCGCCTTCTCTGAAAGCACGAACAGTATTAACAGATTCGGATAGCTCTTGACGGATCTGCTGGAATTACTCAACGTCATTCTTCATTAACTTATTAGCTTCAGACATTGTAGCAAAAATACAATCCCTAATGGGGCTATAGAATACTGCCTTATGGTCGACAATAAGATGGTGTGCGGACATGTTTTTCTGACACGAGTCATTAGCTGAATTTAAGGATTTAAAATTCTGTTTCGCGATAGCTAAACTGCATTCTAGGGGATCAGTCTTCCAAATGCCTGACAATAATGGGCATTAGGATTCATAAGATGGAAAAAATAATTAATTTTTCCCCTCATAATAATTTCCCATTCAGCTTCATACAGTTTGATTTAATAGGATCATTACAACTCTTTTAGCCAAGACTACAACCTAGCTTTTCATGTTATGTGTGTTAATTTTATAAATGGGTGGTGGTACCCGAAGTTCAGCACCGAAGGACAGATTTCAGAAACTCTTAGAGTTTTTGTTAAAAGATTGTTGACAGGAAGAAATATTTTTTTCTTTACTTCGTTTTGTTTAAAGTGTCTGTGCTAGTTTTTGAACCAAATCCCTATCCTTAGAGGTCATACAAATAGATTTTTCTGTGAGCATATTTCATTGTTGGAGTCCGATCTACTTTCATTAATTCATTCTTTAGGTTTAGAAACAAGGTATAGTCAGTTGATGCTAAATACAAAGAATATCTCGTTTTAAAGAGTAACTTATAGTCACATTCAGGGATTTTATGCCACGCCCCCTGCATATATGTACATTCCTGCATTGTTCTGGTGCAGAAAAACTGTACTTAGCGTGCGGAAAAATTGATTCTTTTTTCAAACCCTAATTAATGCGGATTACACTGCATGTATCACATAAAAGGGAGTTTATGCCACGCCCACTTAACTTACTTAGCATTCTGAAAACCTGTTTTTTTACAACTCCTAATCAATGCGGATTACACTGCATATATCAGAAGAAGCAGACGTCATAATTCAATTGGCTGATAAACCCAGCTAACGTTCTTGTCCTTGAATGCCGAGGATTTCTAAAATTTCTAAAAAAAATTCAAATCCTTTAAAGGTAACTCTTATAAAGCTTTCGTTGGAAATTGTTTTGGTGATGAGCTCCCTAGAAGCTTGCTATCTCCGCTACACGATATAAGTATTCTGATGGCCTCAGTTTAATAGAATATTATTTACTCGTTTCGCAGGAGTATTCAGTCTTATTAGCAGCAGGGGAAGTACGTGTAATATGGCAAGGCTATGGTGGAGGTCTATAATCACAGGACAGATTCACATCTATTTTTAAATCTCACATACAACAATCCATGACGATTCTTACTGTGCTTTTGGTGACGAAAGTCTCAGCGTACCTCAAATACCTTCTGCATGAGTTGTGAATCTGAGAAGGAGAAAGTGGCTACATTTCGCCTCATATGTCAGGGCTCGGCTTTTGTCACTTTTTCACATACTTGGTCGAGCTCTGTACTTTTTTTTTTAACCAACACTTAGGAGATGACCCCTATTCATATAGGGCATTGTGTTGGAATACAGATCTCCTTTAAGGAATGTTTGATTCTCGAGTTGAATATTGATTGTAGTATTACAATCGGTCGAAATGCCGGCCTAAGTGGAGGCTTTTTCTTTGAGTTCCGCCACCTTGTCTAATAGGAGGAAGGAATTGCAGGAGTTTTCAAACCATGGTGACAAAATTTTCGCTTTCAAAAATTTCGAAAAATAAATTTGCTATGAGAAGTTTCTCAAAAAAAAAAATCTGTCGTTCGGAGTCGACTTTAAACTGTAGGTCCCGCCGCTCATGTTTAAAGTTAACGAATACAACATAAATGGTGTGAGAAGCTAGGTCGTAATCCTGACTGAAGGATTCTAATGACCAATTATGTTATGTATATACGTATGTATGTAAACATTTGGTTCCAACAAAATGCTGCAATTTGCCATTCAGAGCGCAAGATCGCAATATTTGACGTAGGAAACGTTATTTTTTCAGATTAAGGACTGAGAGAAGACAAGCCCACAAAAGGCCGCCTTTATGGCTTAGATGTATGCTGTTAGGTATGTGATCTTGGATCCCTTGTTTTGTTTGTCTCCAGCTATATCTGCCTCCAAAATTGGACATTTGGAGTGGTTTTGGTTTGGACCCATCACTTTTCTTATGAAAATTAATTTACTTCTACGTCTGACGTCTAACAACTGCTGCAAGACAAACTGAGGGACCTTATTTTTCTTTTTGGCCAAAAATTTATTCTTTTTATTTCAATTTTTATTTTAATTTTAATTTTTCATTGAAGAAGAAACAAAACGAAGAAAAAACAAACAAAAAAAACAAGAAGAAAATGGGGAAAAATTAAAATTTTCCTCTTTTTGTTTACATTTCATTTTGTATTTAAAAATTTCTTAATGTTGTTGCTCTTGCTGTTGTTGTTTTTGTTGATATTATTGTAGATAGAAGTAGGGCCATATTAATGAATTTCATTTACATGACCAACTGGAAAAGCATTTTTCGCATTTCAAATTATTCCCTTTTTTTAAATGCCGGAGTTGACATCAGGAACATTAATGAAATGTTGACTGTGTTTGCCTATTTGACTGACTTGGGTTGTATTCATTGGAATGAAATGCCATTTAAGCAGTTTTTTTATTATGAACTCCTTACACTCTATTCTTTACAGAGATATGCAGTGGTGGTATATTGCGTTTAAGGTAGTACTGGTAACGTTTTAATACAATTCCATTTACAGTCACCATTAGTATATGATGAAACTTGATTGTCAATAAATTTAGGATATAAGCGTAGTAGTAATAGCGTCGTAGTAAATAAGCGACTTCCTTTCAGTAGATTTATGGCAAAAACTCTGAGAATAAATAAAATTTCCGTGAAAGGTAGTAGTGGCTGCAGTAATAGTATATAGTAATAGGAGTGTTACATAGCGTAGTATGTAGTAGTAGTAGTGGAATATAGTAATAGTATATAGTAGTAGTAGTACAAGTAGTGGCTGCAGTAATAGTATATAGTAGTAGGAGTGCTACATAGCAGTAGTATATAGTAGTAGGAGTGCTACATAACAGTAGTATAAAGTAGTAGTAGTATAGTACATAGTAGTAGAAGTAGTATATATTAGTAGTATATATGTAGTAGTAGTTGTAGAAGTAGTATATAGTAGTAGTATATAGTAGTAGTATATAGTAGTAGTATGTAGTAGTAGTATATAGTAGTAGTATATAGTAGTAGTATATAGTAGTAGTAGTAGAAGTAGTGCCTGCAGTAATAGTATGTAGTAGTAGGAGTGCTACATAGCAGTAGTAGTATATACTGGTAGTAGTACATAGTAGTAGAAGTAGCATATATTAGTAGTATATATGTAGTAGTAGTTGTAGGAGTAGTATATAGTAGTAGTTGTAGGAGCAGTATATAGTAATAGTAGTTTATACTGGTAGTAGTATATAGAAGTAGTTGTAGAAATAGTATATAGTAGTACTAGTATATAATGGTAGTAGTATATAGTAGTAGTATATAGTAGTAGTATATAGTAATAGTATATAGTAGTAGCAGAATATACTAGTAGTAGCATATAGTAGTAGAAGCATATAATGGTATACCACCCTACTACCATAGCTGTAGTCGTCACAATCCCCCGTGTATGGGGCCCTCACCCACTAAATCTCCTCCTCTTTTGGACTCCTTTTGTCCACTCCGGAACTACTGTAGTATTACTTCGAAGTGGAGTCCGCCTGGCCATTTAGTCTGAATTGCGCAACAAAATTCTAGAAGATGTTTAAACATCTACTCTACTACGCTCATCCAAGTCAATTTCATTCGATTTCAATAAGACTTCAGCGTAAGAGGCTATGCTGTTCCAATTTTCCTCGGTGTTTCGAATTACAGCGCAGAAATTTCCGACAGTAAAGGGGCCGACTTTAGCCTCATGATTCCTTCTTTCCAATCTCCATCTTTTACAGTGAAAGAAAGTGTGTTGCGCATCATCATGGATGCAATTTGGTCGCGTCATCTTCCCCAAAAATAGCCGTGTTCAGATAACAGTTGTGTCAGATAGTAGTTAACCTTATCAAATTTCCTCTCCATCTAGCGTAATATCTGGAAGAAGTTTTGTCGCCCATCTGCCAGTGTTCCATTTCTCCTGCTGTTGCTGTATGGTTCGCTTTCTAGCGTCATCGACATTTACTGTCTCTCCTCCCACACTCTCTTCCGCTCACTTGCCTGTAGATCTATAAGTATTACGCCACTAATTACTAGTATTGCTGACTTAGATACAGTCCAATACGCCGATGCCACTCTAAGTGCAGCAGTTCGTTTTTCTTTCTACAGTCGGTCTTCAATGCCACTGCCCAGACCTCACTGCAGTATAGCAAAATAGAGTCCGTTATTGCCATCATCAATCTGCGTTTGCTCTGTATAGGACCATAAATTTTGGCCATAAACCCGCTAACCTTAGCTGCCTTCGTTGCAGCGTGTTGTATCTGGGCCCAGAACGTCAGTCTAGGGTCCAGTCGAATACCAAGGTAGTTGACCACTTTCCGCCTCGTCAGAGGCGATTTCCAGCAGTATAGGCTTCTTCGTAAGAAATATCAAATCCGTTTACTCCATTGCGAGTCTGAGTTTTTCGTCCTTGAGCCATGACTTCGTTCTTATTATCACTTGGTTGACCTTCCTCTTAGCCTCTTCGACATTCCGAGCAACAATTATGGCGACAACGTCATCGCCATAATAGTTTATACAGGTAGTAGTAGTGGTATATAGTAGTAGTAGTAGTATATACATAGTGTAGTAGTAGAATATACTGGCAGTAGTATTATATAGTAGTAGTATATACTGGTAGTAGTATATAGTAGTATATACATAGTGTAGTAGTAGAATATACTGGCAGTAGTATTATATAGTAGTAGTATATACTGGTAGTAGTATATAGTAGTAGTAGTAGTAGTAGTAGTATATAAATAGTGTAGTAGTAGAATATACTGGCAGTAGTATTATATAGTAGTAGTATATAGTGGTAGTAGTATATAGTAGTAGTAGTAGTATATACATAGTGTAGTAGTAGAATATACTGGCAGTAGTATAATATAGTAGTAGTATATACTGGTAGTAGTATATAGTAGTAGTAGTAGTATATACATAGTGTAGTAGTAGAATATACTGGCAGTAGTATTATATAGTAGTAGTATATAGTGGTAGTAGTATATAGTAGTAGTAGTAGTATATACATAGTGTAGTAGTAGAATATACTGGCAGTAGTATAATATAGTGGTAGTATATACTGGTAGTAGTATATAGTAGTAGTAGTAGTATAGACATAGTGTAGTAGTAGAATATACTGGCAGTAGTATTATATAGTAGTAGTATATAGTGGTAGTAGTATATAGTAGTAGTAGTAGTATATACATAGTGTAGTAGTAGAATAACTGGCAGTAGTATAATATAGTGGTAGTATATACTGGTAGTAGTATATAGTAGTAGTAGTAGTATATACATAGTGTAGTAGTAGAATATACTGGCAGTAGGATTATAGTAGTAGTATATAGTGGTAGTAGTATATAGTAGTAGTAGTAGTATATACATAGTGTAGTAGTAGAATAATACTGGCAGTAGTATTATATAGTAGTAGTATATACTTGGTAGTAGTATAGTACTGTAGTAGTATATAGTATTAGGATAGTATATACATAGTGTAGTAGTAGAATATACTGGCAGTAGTATTATATAGTAGTAGTATATGTGTAGTAGTATATAGTAGTTAGTAGTAGTATATACATAGTGTAGTAGTAGAATATACTGGCAGTAGTATTATATAGTAGTAGTATATATTGGTAGTAAGTAATATAGTATAGTAGTAGTATATACATAGTGTAGTAGGAGAATATACTGGCAGTAGTATTATATAGTAGTAGTATATACTGGTAGTAGTATATAGTATTAGTAGTAGTAGTATATACATAGTGTAGTAGGCAGAATATACTGGCAGTAGTATTATTTATAGTAGTAGTATCTACATGGTAGTAGTATATAGAATAGTAGTGAGTAGTTAATACATAGCTGTTAGTAGTAGAATAGTAGAATATTACCTGGCAGTAGTATTAATAGTAGTCTTATAGTAGTATATTGTGTAGTAGTATATAGTAGTAGTAGTAGTATATACATAGTGTAGTAGTAGAATATACTGGCAGTAGTATTACATAGTAGTAGTATATACTGGTAGTAGTATATAGTAGTAGTAGTAGTTATATACATAGTGTAGTAGTAGAATATACTGCAGTAGTATTATATAGTAGTAGTATATACTGGTAGTAGTATATAGTAGTAGTAGTAGTAGTAGATACATAGTGTAGTGTAGAATATACTGGCAGTAGTATTATATAGTAGTAGTATATGCTGGTAGAGTATATAGTAGTAGTAGTAGTATATACATAGTGTAGTAGTAGAATATACTGGCAGTAGTATTATATAGTAGTAGTATATACTGGTAGTAGTATATAGTAGTAGTAGTAGTATATACATAGTGTAGTAGTAATAGATATATGGCAGTAGTATTATATAGTAGTAGTATATACTGGTAGTAAGTATATAGTAGTAGTAGTAGTATATACATAGTGTAGTAGTAGAATATACTGGCAGTAGTATTATATAGTAGTAGTATATACTGGTAGTTGTATATAGTAGTAGTAGTAGTATATGCATAGTAGTAGTAGTAGAATATAGTGGCAGTAGTATTATATAGTAGTAGTATACACTGGTAGTAGTCTATAGTAGTAGTAGTATATACTTAGTAGTAGTTGTAGAATATTCTGGCAGAAGTAGTATTATATAGTAGTAGTAGTAGTAGTATTTACTGGTATTAGTAGTATATAGTAGAAGTAGTGATAGCAGCGCTGTTAGTATACAGTTGTAGTATATTCTGGTAGTAGTCTATAGTAGTAGTAGTAGTATATACATAGTGTAGTAGTAGAATATACTGGCAGTAGTATTATATAGTAGTAGTATATACTGGTAGTTGTATATAGTAGTAGTAGTAGTATATACATAGTGTAGTAGTAGAATATACTGGCAGTAGTATTATATAGTAGTAGTATATACTGGTAGTAGTCTATAGTAGTAGTAGTAGTATATACATAGTGTAGTAGTAGAATATACTGGCAGTAGTATTATATAGTAGTAGTATATACTGGTAGTAGTATATAGTAGTAGTAGTAGTATATACATAGTGTAGTAGTAGAATATACTGGCAGTAGTATTATATAGTAGTAGTATATACTGGTAGTTGTATATAGTAGTAGTAGTAGTATATGCATAGTAGTAGTAGTAGAATATAGTGGCAGTAGTATTATATAGTAGTAGTTTATACTGCTAGTAGTAGTTGTAGTAGTATATACTTAGTAGTAGTTGTAGAATATTCTGGCAGAAGTAGTATTATATAGTAGTAGTAGTAGTAGTATTTACTGGTATTAGTAGTATATAGTAGAAGTAGTGATAGCAGCGCTGTTAGTATACAGTTGTAGTATATTCTGGTAGGAAAAGCCTAAAGTAGTAGTTGATTAAGTTATAAACTAGCAGTCGTTACAGTAGTGTATGTTTTTTTTCTACTGAAGGGAAGTAAATTTATCAGAATCATTCCCAGTATGTAAAAGTAGCTTATGAAAGGGTGACAGCACATGGCAGTATTACTACGTAGTAATAGCATAGAGTAGTAGTAATAATATGTGATAGAATAGTATCAAATGGTATTAATTGTAGTAGTACGGGACGAGTTATATTTGATAGATCAGAGAAGGCTTAGTTCAGACAAAAATTTCCACACATTGACACAAAATTATAGTAAAATTTTTATCACTTTGAATTCATCCTTTAAGCTTGTATTTTCTACAGACAGACGTAATCTGGGTTTAAACGGTAATATATCGAATTGATATGTCCCGGAAGAATTCCAATTCGAATAGCAAATAACCTGCAAACTTTTGATTTGATGCGTAATAAGACGATCAATGCGATATAGGGTGTTCGTTAATCTGCCAAGACCATCACCAAATTTTCCTGCTTATTTTACATTTAATGTCAGTCCAAGACAATGGGTATGAGATAAAAATTATACATAAAAAATACAAAACAACAACAAAATCGAAAGGCCTGAATGAGAATATTTTTTTATTTCTCCGTCAGGCCGTTGCAGAAAACAAAAAACACTTTGTCATGGGGGTCATTTTTAACATGAATTTTTTTTATTCGTCGTAATTTTTTACGTTTTCTTTAAATTTTTTTTTTTTTTTTTGTGTATTCTAAAGATTTTTTAAAAAAGTAAAAGAAAAAAATTGTTGTTGTTTTCTTTATCAACAGCCCTTAACCACTCCAAGCTTCTTTTTTGTATTCGGCCTCCATGGTAACTCTTGAAGAAATTAAGAAGGACTCAAGCACTAGAAGAGAAAAAAAAAAGAAAAGTTTTTGGCTTAAAAATAAAGGTTTTTTGTTTTCGTTCTTCTTCTTCTTCAACTTTTTACAACTTTTTGATCTTTGGACATGTTGTTGTAGTTGCTGTTTCTCCCTCTTAGAAATGAAACGAAATTAGCTGGTTGAGTTGGGCCTATGTGGGAAAGAGAAGGGTGGGTGGCAGGTTGGGTTTCAACATTAACTTGAATTGGGTGGCATTTTAATTGCTTCATTTGATGATTTGGCCCATCTCTACCTTCTCTATAAAAATTCAGTGAAAGTTTACTTATGTATTTGAGTGTATTCGAGTATTTGTGTAAATAATTATTTTTTATTCGTTTGTATTACTTTTTTATTGCCAATTTAGTATCAGAAATGTTACGCTTTTTAATGAAATTCTAATCAAAAAAACAAAAAAGAAATATTTCACTAGGCAATCCCGTTTTTGGTATCTAAAGAGGAGAGCCAGAAGTGGCCATAGTCTAGGAGGTAGTGTGTTGACTTATTAGACAAGAGCCCATGATTCAAACCCCAAGCCAGATACCAGGATCAAAACGAATTATTTGGCAACTTCCTTCTCAGCAGGTTTCTGGCAAAAACCCATGAAAAGTTTCTCGAAAATCAGTCGTTCGGAATCGACTACAAACTATAGGTTCTACTGCTCCCTGATAAAATTAACAATCTCAGCATAAGCATAGCTGCCAGATAAATAAAGCATCAAATCCTAAAAATAATCGTTACAAAAAATAAATTCATAAATTAAGGATTCAAAAGTTCTTGACATTCTGAGCATGAAAATTTAATGGAATGTTCCCAGGTCAGACATCAAAACGAAAATATGAAAATATTTCTTCGGCGACTTTCTCTCAACAGATTTCTGGTAAAAACTCTGAGAGTAAAAATTGCCATGAAAAGCTTCTCAAAAATCTGTCGTTCGGAGTCGACTTTAAACTGTAGGTCCCAGCCACTTATGTATAAAATTAACGCACACAACATAAGTGGTGTGGGAAGCTAGGTCGTAATCCTGACTGAAGGGTTGTAATGGCCAATTATGTATGTATGTTCGCTAGAACCAACACATTTTTCAGTTCCTTAGATTCCTAAGACAGTGCAAGAAATATGTACCTCACTTCATCTAATCTTCTCACTATTTTCATCATTTATATCCGAAAGAAAATGGAATACAACTCATGTATAGGCCGGTCCCTCAATGTCTATTTTGAGACTTCTCGACTGCATACAGAAGAGGGCGAAGTTATTCATTAATGATGGTAGGGTATCGAACTCTCTTCGTTCATTGGAGAATCGTTGCAATGTGGCTTGAGTTTCACTGTTCGTTCTATCCCTATTACAATGGATTTTGCTCAAGCGAAATAAGGGACGTGTTTACGAGAATCATGTATTCCTAAATAACACTAGACTTTCTCGCCGACTACATCCGTATGTAGTCGATTGACCAGTGGATCGCATACTGCCTTATAGACAAAATTCGTTCTTTAGTCGGGCTATTGGTATTGGCTATTTCTGCAGAAGAATGGAATTTTTTGGTTTCTAAAGGATGAAAAGGTCTAATAGGTAGTGTGCTGGCTTATGAGACATAAAGCCAGGGTTCGAGTCCCAGGCCAGACATCAAAATAAAAAATACTTCTCAGCAGATTTCTGACAAAAACTCTGAGAATAAATAAAATTGCCATGAAAAGTTTCTCAAAAAAAGAATCTGTCGTACGGAGTCGACTTTAAACTGTAGGTCACGCCACTTATGTATAAAATTAACACACACAACATAAGTAGTGTGAGAAACTGCGTGCTTCCTTGGGGACTATTGCAGTCGACTGTCTAATGGTGAAGGTATAACACTGGCCATTTTATAGTCACCAGCAGCAACTCGTTTGCTTGCCGATCGCATCTTCTCTCTTTTCACTTTTCCTAAAAACCTACACAATGCACTGCATGAGTAGGGGCCATCCCCTGAGTGCTGGTTTTATAAAAAAAAAAATACAGATAAATTGTCGCAGGTGTTTGCAAATAACTTAAAAGTCTTATAAAGTTTAAAGTGGCTTTTAATGTACTAAAGTAAAGAACATGACTTAAATTTTTAATTTCCAAAAATCGTGAAAATAATGGCATAAATCGTCAAAAGAACGGCATAAATCGTCAAAAGAACGGCATAAATCGTCAAAAGTACGGCATGAATCGGCAAAACGTCAAAATTATATTTTTCAAGCTCAAGATTGTCAAAATGCCAACAGATCATCAAATCTGGCAGCTATGCGCATAAGTGATACGAGAAGCTAGATCGCTGCTCGAATTTTTGGAACAAAAGAGTCAAAAAAAAAATCTCAATCCCTTTAAAAACAAAAGACGTAAAGCTTTAAGAAGATTAAAACGAAATAATTGGAAACTATTGATCCCCAAAGGTAAACAAAGCCACGTGTAAACCTATATGAAAATGTCAAATTTCAAATGTTACACAAAATTTCGATAAAAAAAAAAGGCATTTTTTTGGGTATAAAAAGTAGGCAAGTATATCGATAAACTACCACCATCACTACCACTATTGCAATATTTTTAATGTAAAAAATTTTTCAAAAAGAAAAAGGAAAAAACAAACACCCTCAACTAGGAATTCACAAACTACACACATGCCAGTAGCCTACATACAGCTGTGGTCAAAATAATAGTACCAAGTTCTAATTTTTATTAAGTCCATTCATATCTACTAAAATGTTAGTCCAATTAAATTCAAAACTCAATCAAATATTCTTTATGTCCGTCCACAGATTTTCGTTGGGGTTCAAACCCGGGAATTGTGAAGGGCACTCCATCATACTGATTGAGTTCTCGCTGAACCAGTTTTTTGCCATTTTGCTGGTGTATTTTGGGTCATTATCTTGCTGGAAGCTCCACACCAACAGCATTTCTAAGAAGCATACGGTAACAATTATTTCATCAAGGATTTTAACATCAACCAATGCCATCCATGGTGGTTTTTATCCAATGTATGGGGTCTACACCTTGACGTGAAAAACAGCCTCATACCATAATACTATGACGCCTTTTGCACGTTGAAATTTGTTTCGAAACAAATGTGAGAAAGTTTTTTGCATTTTCTTTTAAAATTTCTTTCGCTTTTGGACGTAAAAATTTCTTTCAGAAATTTTGTTTTCTTTTATCGCGTCGTTCTGCTGTTTTTGTCAGTTGCAACTTTGTTTGGCATTGTGATTTAGGTTCAAACACAAGACATGACCATTATATGAATATTATATTTGTTGTTACATTATAATATATTATATATTTATGTGTTATTATTTTTTAATATATTTGCCTTATTTAAATTATATTCTTTTTAATATTTTTTATTTTTATTTTTCCAACCTTTTTTAATTAATTGTGTGGCGCTAAAATTTTTCTTTTGCTAATGTTTTGATTTCAAACACAAAATCAACAAAAACTAATGATATTTTAAATTATATTATTTATATTAACACCGTTGACTAACTACCGTTGACTAACCCACTTTTTCTCCTAAAAAACATAATTTTTGCCTTTTAATGATATCTACGATCTAAAAATAGTTTTTAGTAATATAATGTGAAAAATCAAATTGTCGTTATTGGCCAGTTTTCTGTAAGTTGCCGCGGCAGTCAAGATGTTAACTTCTCTATGCGAAACAAAAAATAAAAGAAAATGTGAAATCAAATACACCTCTGTGCATATACGAATAAAGAACAAAGCAAATTTCTGAGTACATGAAATTCTAAAATCACCCCCGCACGTTTTTCCCCTCTCTCCTACAAACTCAAGAGTGTCGAAATTTGTTTCGAAACAAATTTCAACGTGCAAAAGGCGTCTATGTACAGTCACCATGTTTAATAGTTCACTATTAGCTGGCCTGCGAACAAAAAAATCTGGAACCCTTTCCACCAAAAAGAACTATTTTAGACTTAACTGTCCATAGCACGCTTTTCCACTTAGGTTAGGTTAGGTTAGGTTAGAGGACGTGTACTTGTCAATTCTGACAAGTACAGTACTCGGTGGTTGAATTGACCCATTGTACTACGTCCTAGCTTCTCACACCACTTATGTTGTGTGCGTTAATTTTATACATGAGTGGGGGGATCTACAGTTTAAAGTCGACTCCGAACAACACATTTTTTGAAAAGCATTCCATGGCAATTTTTTACTCTCAGAGTTTTTGTCAGAAATCTGCTGAGAGGAAGTGACCGAAATTTTATTTTAAAATTTTCGTTTTGATGTCTGAGCTGGGATTCGAACTCGGGTCTTCCGCCTAATAAGCCAACACACTACCTACTAGACCACGGCGACCTCTGAAATGCTTTTCCACTTGTTCTTGGGTAAATTTACATGGGCTTTTGCGAACGGCAGCTGTCTTGCAACATGCTTAGAGGAAAGGATTGTTGTCTCGTAGCCTAAGATTATGATTATTGTCTCATAGCCTACGACGTATAATTTCCACGCTTGCCGGTACATCGGACTCTTTTTTGGAGTTCCGTAGCTGGCATAAACGGATTGCTTTTAGTCCTTCGAACTATACTTTTAAACATTAAAGGTAACAAAATTCGTTTCCTACCATGAGATTCAGCTTTTGGCTCATATCTCATGGCATTTATTATCATTTCGTCAGAACAGTCCAACAATTTTCTGATTTTGGAGTACTCTCGCACTCGTTTTGCTGGCGTACAATGCTTTTCGCGACCAATTGCTATGCAATTTTAACAAAAATATTGAATAATTCACACAAAATCCAACAGTAATTGTAATTCTGTTCATTTCCATTGTGATTTCTTTTCGGTAATACTTTTTTATCTAATTTTAATTGTTTGGTGATATTAAATTGACTCCATGAAAAGCGAAGTGTTAATAAACTATCGATTATTACTAACCAACGATTACAGAATTTAAGAAAAAATATACGCTCTCTAATGGTGTTTTCTTTTCTACCAAAAAATGTGCATTTTTTAAGGCAAAATGCAATTTTGCGTTTGTTTCTTAGAAATGTTATGCCCTCTAAAAGGGTGGTATGTTTCATTCTAAATAATTCGCACTTGCCAATGGTGGAGGGCATTGCATTTTATGGCCTGTATAAATTGAGAGTGCTGTAACGCCCTGTAAAGCAGATGACTTTTGTTTATTCATAGGGCTACCAAATAATATTTAAAAAATACAATATATTTTTAAATCTAAAACCTTTTTTATGAAAAAAATATAATTATTGATATTACTGCATCTATTTTATTTGCAAAAATTGAAATAATTCAGTTATTAGAGTCATCTTCGTCATCTGATGAAGAATTTATTACATACATAATCAACAGCCGCCCTGGCGAACACTTTTTTAAATATTTGTGTTCTGTTCTTCTCAAATAAAAAATGACATTACAACAGGGTTGGTCAAAAATTTTTTTATCCATCTTGTAAGGGGACATATAGAGAACATATCGCTCCTTTACTGCAACATAGTCATATCTCAAAAAATTAAAAATTTGTAGACACTTAAGCAAAACTGCTCTTTTAGACCTTCTGTACATGTTGAAAAAAAGTCAGTTTTATATCCCAAACTGAACCGAAGTTATAGCAAAAAATGTTTGCGGCAATTACATCATAGGACTTATGTCTTGAAAACTTAAATCGCATTTTGCCAAGTTCAAGATTTTTTGAGATATGATTATGTTGCAATAAAGGAGCGATATGTATGAGTATGTAATTGGTTTTTACACTGAGAAAAAAAAATTAGTAAACTTTTTACGGTTTTCGAAACAGATTATTTGAACTGGTGCTGTATATTGACCGGCACTGTATATACATATGTATGTATATCGACGATAAGAGTTAAATGACACCAGTCAACAAAAAAAAAAAAGAATTTTTTTTCTTTATTTTTGAAGCTTTGAAAGGGATAATCGGAAACACCACCAACATTACTAGGGCAAGAATACACAGCCAGCAACCCCTTAAAAGCACCCGCAATTTTTGTAAAATTTTTTCCTTATTTTTCCTCTTTTTCCATTTGATAATTTCACTGTCCAGTTTAATCCTTAAAACACCGTTACACTGCTGCATCATATGGGAGGGCCAACCCCTTTTATTTTTGGGCCAAAACAACACCCCTTTCCACTTTACTGATAGAGTATAGAAGTGAAAGTATAAGATAGTAATGAAGTGAAGGGTGTTTTTTGTTTTGCTAAAATAAAAGTGTTAAAAATTAAGGATTTTTGCCTTAAAAAACGTTTCAAAAATTTTGTAAAAAAAATTTCAAAAAAAATGCGATTTTTTTTAAATCCTTTTCATCCTAACCAAGGCACATGCTGAACGTGTGCTGGCAAAATTTAGTTCATTTTACATCCTTTCGTTCGAATGGTTTTTTTTTAGCAACCCTATAATCAATAATGAATTAAAAAAATTTGTTGGCATTGAAAGCAACAATTAACCACGCACGAGTAAAAGATTCCTGTTTTGTTGCCTTTTGTTAGGCTGTCAGTGAATCGATTTTCAAAATTCAAAAAAAAAAAAACAAAAATTTGTTGCAAATCAATTTTCACAAAAAAAAAAAAAAGAATTTTTTTTCTTTATTTTTGAAGCTTTGAAAGGGATAATCGGAAACACCACCAACATTACTAGGGCAAGAATACACAGCCAGCAACCCCTTAAAAGCACCCGCAATTTTTGTAAAATTTTTTCCTTATTTTTCCTCTTTTTCCATTTGATAATTTCACTGTCCAGTTTAATCCTTAAAACACCGTTACACTGCTGCATCATATGGGAGGGCCAACCCCTTTTATTTTTGGGCCAAAACAACACCCCTTTCCACTTTACTGATAGAGTATAGAAGTGAAAGTATAAGATAGTAATGAAGTGAAGGGTGTTTTTTGTTTTGCTAAAATAAAAGTGTTAAAAATTAAGGATTTTTGCCTTAAAAAACGTTTCAAAAATTTTGTAAAAAAAATTTCAAAAAAATGCGATTTTTTTTAAATCCTTTTCATCCTAACCAAGGCACATGCTGAACGTGTGCTGGCAAAATTTAGTTCATTTTACATCCTTTCGTTCGAATGGTTTTTTTTTTAGCAACCCTATAATCAATAATGAATTAAAAAAAATTGTTGGCATTGAAAGCAACAATTAACCACGCACGAGTAAAAGATTCCTGTTTTGTTGCCTTTTGTTAGGCTGTCAGTGAATCGATTTTCAAAATTCAAAAAAAAAAAACAAAAATTTGTTGCAAATCAATTTTCACAAAAAACAAAAAAAAAACAAATTTTTTTAAAACTCCTTTCATCCTTTCGGGTGTTTTTTGAAGGATATCTCTCCCTTATTTTATTTTCATTTAATTTGCTTCGTTTTTTTTTTTTTGAGAATTTTCAACCCATTTTTTAAGTGAGTTTTTAAAGAATTTTTTATTTTATTTTTTATTATTGTTATTATTGTTGTTGTTGTTATTGTTGTATTTTTTTTTAATATCCTTTCGGTTTCAATTGTTGTGGCCCATAACGGGGTAATAGTAATAGTTTTGTGTTCATGCCTTGTATTTGCCAACGTTTATAGATTTTTTTATCACTCATCGTCATCACTGTTATTATCGTTGTCATCATCATCATTATTATTATTATTGTTGTTGTTGTTATTATTGTTATTATTATTGTTATTATTTGTTGTGTGTTGTTGTTGAATTTTGTGATTATCCTTTGATTTGGTCCTGCCTGATTAACGTCGTACATTGATTTCAATTGATGCTTTAATTTGTCGCGCATGTGCGTTCTCTATTCACTAATTTTTGGCAAGATTTTTTATGTGTTTTTTACGTAAAATTTTAAGGATTTTTCTTTAAAGTGGTGGTTTTACTGGTAATATGAGCCAAGCAGGTGCTGAGGGCTTTTCAAAGCGTTCAAATTATAACGGATTTTAAAAAATTTTAAAAAATTTCAAAATTTTATTAAATTTTTAAGGGCATTAAGGTCGCCGTGGCCTAGTAGGTAGTGTGTTGGCTTATTAGACGAAAGACCCGAGTTCGAATCCCAGGTCAGACATCAAAACGAAAAATTTGAAAATAATTTTTCGGTGACTTCCTCTCAGCAGATTTATGGCAAAAACTCTGAGAGTAAAAAAAAAAATTGCCATGGAATGCTTCTCAAAAAAAAAATGTGTCGTTCGGAGTTGACTTTAAAGTGTAGGTCCCGCCACTCTTGTATAAAATTAACGCACACAACATAAGTGGTGTGAGTAGCTAGGACGTAGTACAATGGGTCAATTCGACCACCGAGTACTGTACATGTCAGAATTGACAAGTACACGTCCTCTAACCTAACCTAACCTAAGGGCTTTAGGTAGGTCGAAGTGGTTGTCCCACCAATGGGGCCCACACACAGGGCCCCATACTACACTTTCACATTCTCCCCAATTCTATTCGGAGCTTCCAATACAGCGATTCAGACTGCCAATAACCATGCATGACAGTTCATCTAGATCCTCCACGTAGTAAGCACCCAGAAGCCTCTTTCTCCTCCCACCAAGTGCCAGGCAACTGCACAGTAGGTGAAGAATATCGTCTCATCCACTTCCTCATCTCGACAGCTTTTGTAGAAATAATTCGCAATTTGTCCAAGACCAATACGCCTTGCATGCATTCCTATAATATACATACATACATAATTGGCCATTACAACCCTTCAGTCAGGATTACGACCTAGCTTCTCACACCACTTATGTTGTGTGCGTTAATTTTATACAAGAGCGGCGGGGACCTACAGTTTAAAGTCGACTCCGAACGACAGATTTTTGAGAAGCTTTTCATGGCAATTTTTACTCTCAGAGTCTTTGCCAGAAATTTGCTGAGAGGAAGTCGCCGAAGAAATATTTTTCGTTTTGATGTCTGACCTGGGATTCGAACCCGGGCCTTTCGTCTAATAAGCCAACACACTACCCACTAGACCACGGCGACTTCATTTCTATAATATAATCCCCCGTAATAACCCCGATATCAGTGCTGAGCCTCCTTCATTGGAATTTAAGCAGAGCCGCCGTGCGCCTTTTATCCAGACTTGGTCAAATTTATTGAGCCGTTCTGCCATTGTCCGAAGTTGCTTAGCTACTGTTGACAAGGTCTACGATTCTATTAACAATTAAAAACCAAAGAGACCCCCAATATAGAGCATTCATCAGAGATTTCATTGGGCGTGCCCCTTCTGGCCAATTTATCCGCTCCGTAGTTGCCGGGAATATCCGTATGCCATGGTATGCAAGTGACACAAAATATCGGTTCGCCACCTCATTGAGACATCTGCTATAGTCGCATACCGTCCTGGAGTTTATTACACTCGAATTCAATGCTTTGATGGCCCCTTGGCTATCGGAAGTTTAGGTTAGGTTAGAGGACGTGCACCTGTCGATCAAGACAAGCACTGTAACCGGAGGTCGTAATTGATCCATTGTACATTGTCCTTAGGGGAGGAAGGAAATGGCTATCGGAAAATATGCCGATTTTCCGCTTGTAAACATTTTTGTCTACAATAACTTTCACCGCATCCTGAATTGCTGGCACTTCCACCTGAAAAATGTTGCAGTGACTTGATACCAATACCGGATAAATACCTATTCCAACGGTTCTTTAAAATTTGAAGCCATTGGTGTAAATTTGTGGGAGAGTCCCTTGCGACATGCGCCGTACTATTCCTCCAGTCCAGAATGGATGTCCTAACGTTCATGGATAAGTCATATAGTGGTGTGTCATATGCTCACTGCTTCCGACAATATCAATTTTTCCAAGAATCCTTGTATGACCAATGCTCAATGCAGGCCATTGTCCAGTCGCCCAGAGACTCTTACTAACCATAACTGCCACACCTTTGCAGTAGAGGTCAAATGGTAAAGGCATAAGAGGAGGAGTAGAGCGCAGGGCACCACTAATAAGATGGTTTTAAGGGCTTCAATCAATTGAATTTGGGGTGACATCAATCCACATGAGACGCAAGTGTTTCCAATAGATTTCGAAATATTCAATTTATATCATTGGTTTTAGGGTGGATCCGTCATCGGTCATGTTAGTTTAAAGCATAGTCGCGTTAGTCTATAAACCAGTATGTTGCCTTATTAGATTTGAGGCCACGGTTCAATCCCTAAGTCAGACAATCTCCAGCAAAACGAATTAAGTTGAAATATTTCTTCGCGACTTCCTCTTATACGATGTTGGTTTCTGGTAGACTGCTTTGGGCAGACATCACAACATCAGAATTCTTAAGAAGGTCTGCAGCCATTTATATAACTGGCGCACCACCCCCACAGAACCCTTGTCCGCAATACTCAACTGGTTTCCTACTATGCTTTTTGCTAAGCAGGCAGCTAAGTTTGCAGTGCCTAGACTTAACGCCCTGGCTCTTTGGCACATTGAACCTTCAGCTTACTCCACTATTTTCGAGGTTGACCATGTGGCCCCTATGAATATGGACTATCTCCCTGCGGAATATTGTTTTGACAGGGGTTTCCACTTACTGATTCGGAGTAGGGACGACTGAAATCCTAATGCGGTCGTCCCCCGGAACTCCCAGGGATATATAACGATGGGACTAAACACGATAACGGTGTCTACTCTAGGAAACTGAGCCTAAACTTTTTCATCAACGATGATTCTTTTATTTGCAATTTGGCCTTTTCTGATAGTCAAGCCGCCATAAGATCTCTGTTGGGTTTTGTGAATAATTCCAGGATCATTAAGGAATTCCGCCGCTGTCTCGACCTTCTTTCTAGGAGCTTCAGTATCTCACTGCTATGGGTTCCCAGGCACAATAAAATTTCTGGAAATTGTAGGGCCGACGAGCTAGCCAAAGTTGGTGCACTTCTTCCGGAATCTTCTTCAATTGAATTGGGTATGTTACATGCTTCGGCCATTGCGCAGAAATTCTGTCGAGACGCCAACCTATTCTAGATCAATGAAGAGTCCTGCTTCACCTCTAGACTCACATGGCACTTAATGGAGTCGTGGTTTTGATGGGCAGCCCCCGCGCTTACCAACTTCTTCCTCTTTCCTGGGTTTGGTAGAACTTGGCCAGTACAAGGACTGCGTTCACCTGTGGCGTCACAACGGACCGCTATGAATGCTCAGGTGAGCTTTTGTTATCAGAGCTACCATTCCGACCTAACCTACCCTAACCTCTTATCAGAAATGTGGCAAAAACTCTAACAAATCTGTCGTTCAGAGTCGCTTTTAAACAATACGTCCCTGCCACCAATGTACAAAAATTAACACAAACAACATACATCATTACATCCATTCCGGTCCGGATTAAAACCTAGTTTCTCACGCCAATAACATTATGTGTGTTAATTTTATGCAAGAGCGTCGCCCCCGAACGACAGATTTTTAAGAGCTTTTTCAAGAGTTTTTGCCAAAAATCTGCTGAGAGGAGAAAGTGGCCAAGGAAATATTTTGTTCATATATCGTTTTGGTGGAGATATTTGACCTAGGGTTTAAACCAAGCAAACACACTATCTACTAGATCATGGAAATTTAGGGTAAATCACATTGACCGGTGTATTAGGGAGCTTGGTCTAGAAGTTATTTCCTATTGGTTTCGGCTTTTGATTGAATGAAATATTGTAGAACTACTGGATCGAGCATACCCCAAAGTGTTGTCTCTGTCCGATAATGGTGCGGCCCCTTGTGAAAGTAACGTGGTGGCTGTAGTATAAAATGGAAATCCCTGGTAGTACGAAAACTCGGTGTGGCGTTCCACTCTCAACCATTGTCAAAAAGGAGTTTAAATACTCTCCGATCCCTATTCAAGAGGAAAGTCATGTCCAAATGCATGGCTTTGAATTGGTCCTCACGTATGCGTGTGGACGCTGGTAGACGCATTGTTTCCACCCGTGCTTTGAGCACTGTAGGGTATGTCGTCACGACGAAACTCACGTTAAATCCTGGACTAATACGAAGAGGGAAAATCACGCCATTAGTAGCGTGGATCTCAGATCTCAAACACTACAGCGATGGCAAAGTAGATGTAGAGGAAACAAGCGGAAGATGGACTGGTAAACATATTCCGTTCATAGAGGCATGGATACGGAGAAATTTTAGGGGAAATTAACTATTTTATAACCCAGTTTCTATCGGGCTATGGTTATTGGCGCGCATGGGTAAGGTGATTGATCCTGGCTGCATTTATTGCGAGGACAAGACTGACGACACTGAACACACATTCTTCCATTGCATCAAATGGCAAGATGAGAAGAACATTTTGATAGAGCAAATTGATGAATTTACACCCGGCAACATTTTAGATGCAATGCTCGAAAGCGAGGCGAAATGGAACGCGGAGAGAAGATACTTTGAATGTGTACTTAGCAGGCAGAAAGTCGACTTTGACATAATACAACGAAATGATAAAAGAGAAGATAGCATGAAGCTGACAGCAAATATGGCTTACCCAGACGTGCGAGAGTAGACATCGGGCCCTTCCCGCAGTAATACAGATAGCCGTCCCGCGAAGGGGGTATCCCCAGAAGAGGAGGAGGGATTGTTTTAGTGGAATTACCATTCAACGTAGTTAACGACGGTCACTGTAAGTGCGAAGCCATTTTGAAACCTACCTCTAAACCCTGGACTAATGGGCCTGGCATACCCGCCTAAGTAGGAACGTCACACGTTTTTATGTGACTGCAGTTCTTAATGACTTTACTTGAGTCGTCAAATTGGATTACCAAACAAGACTGATGTAAAGGTGGATTTAGAACGGCTATTTTAGAAAACTTTTTATGGGACATTGCCAACCTAAATTCTAATTTTTTAATCTTTAAAAAAGAAGGCTTTAAAACAAATTCTCCTTCCTAGTCATCGTATGTTAGCTGAGGTATTCGTTTCGTGTAAAATTTGCCATTTTTTAGAGCATGATGAGCAAAAATGGTGTTTTTTTTTTGGTTAGAGCAAAACCAATGGATAATAATGGATGGTAAATATTTATTAGACAATAATGATTAGGCCATATTTATAAACCTTTTTGGCAACAACAACAACAAAACGATTTAATTTCTTAAAAACCTAAAGAAACAACACAAGGCGAAGCGTTATAATCAAACGTCAATCAAAGAAACGAAATGAAAAAGAAAGAAGAATTTGAAACCCCCTTTAAATAGTGGGTCCACCATCTACCGTTTTTATTTTCAACTAGTGCTTATTGCGTGAATGGTAACACTTAGCTCAGGTCTGATTTGACAGGTAATCAGATTTATCCTTCCGCTGAACGAATATGGTTGGGAAATATTGCGAAATTACTTTGAAAATCACGGTAATGTTGCCAAATGTGTTCGAAAATTGTGTACGGATTTTGGAAGAAGAAAAGCACCGCCAACTCCGTACATATGTTCGTTATCTTGTGAAAAAACATGAAAGAAACCGGCATCCTCACCGATTAACCAAAGCTTGAAAAGCTATGAACAGTGCATACACCCAAGAATATTGGTGCTGTGGCAGCAAGTGCGCGTAAATCGCCGCCATCAACATCAATTCGCCGGCGTTCTCAACAACTGAACTTTTCGGAGACATAATTGAAACGAATTTTGCATAAAGACCTTCAGCTCCAATGCCATACAAAGTCCAACTGGTACAGGAGTTGAATGAAGCCAATTGACCCTCCTCTGAACGCGTTTTCGCTTCACTATGTGGGCCTGTGATCGACTTACAGAAGATTTTGCCGATTTTGGCAAAAAAAAATCATCGTTTCAGATGAAGCTCATTTTGATCTTACATACATACATTCATAATTGGCCATTACAACCCTTCAGTCAGGATTACGACTTAGCTTCTCACACCACTTATGTTGTGTGCGTTAAATTTATACATGAGTGGCGGGACCTACAGTTTAAAGTCGACACCGAACGACAGATTTTTGAGAAGCTTTTCATGGCAATTTTTACTCTCAGAGTCTTTGCCAAAAATCTGCTGAGAGGAAGTCGCCGAAGAAATATTTTTCGTTTTGATGTCTGACCTGGGATATGAACCCCGGCCTTTCGTCTAATAAGCCAACACACTACCTACTAGACCTTGGCGACAACATCATTTTGATCTTAGCGGGTATGTAAACAAGCAAAATTATCGCTTTCGGGGCACAAAAAACCCGCACGAATACATTGAAAAGCCGACACACCCAAAACGAGTCACTGTTTGATGAGGATTTTGGTCCAGAGGCATAATTGGGGAATTTTTCTTCGAAAATGAGCAAGGAGTGGTCGTTACAGTCAATGGCGATCGTTATCGGGCCATGTTGAACGAATTTTTGTTCACAAAAATTGAAGAGGAGGATATTGGCAACATTTGGTTTCAACAGGACGGCGCTACGTGCCACAAAGCGGGAGCTACACTCGATGTTTTGCGCCTTGTTTTTGAAGAATGCATTATCAGCCGCAGAGTTGATGTCGTTTGGCCGCCTCGGAGCTGCGATTTGACACCGTTGGACTATTATTTGTGGGATGCCGTCAAAGATAAGTTTTATGCCGACAAGCCAGAGACAATTGACGCAATATTCGTGAAGCCATTGGTGCAATACAGCTGCCCTCAATCGATAATGTGCTTAAAAATTGGACCAATCGTCTAGGCTACTGAATGGCTAGCCGCTGAAGCCATTTGAAGGCAATTATTCTCCATTATTAACCGGAAAGAAAGTCGCCGTGGTCTAGTGGGTAGTGTGTTGGTTTATTAAACAAAAGGCCCGGATTCGTATCCCAGGTCAGACATCAAAACGAAAAAATATTTCTTCGGCGACTTCCTCTCAGCAGATTTCTGGCATAGACTCTGAGAGTAAAAATTGCCATGAAAAGTTTTTTAAAAATCTGTCGTTCGGAGTCGACTTTAAACTGTAGGTCCCGCCATTCATGTATATAAAATTAACGCACACAACGTAAGTGGTGTGAAAAGCTAGGTTTTAATTGTGTGTATGTATTGTACTTTCAAATAAAAGTTTTTTTTTAAAGCATTTTCAAAAAAAAAATTATTTGGCGGACCCTTTATGTATGAAGAAGGAAAAATAAGAGAATCCTTTGCCTAGTCATGGTGGTTAAGGTGGTTGGTGTGGCCACCAAGATGTTGATGTTGTTGTAAATTTTTGTAAACAATATTGTTGTTGTTATGGGTTTCCTTTTGCGTAATTTTATTTCGTTTACACGTAGACAAATGTAAAGTAAAGAATACGAACGTAATTTTGGCGGTTAAAAAGTATCTTTTTTCTCTTCTTTTGGCAGTAGCGAGGGCCAGCTGTTGTTATTTTTTTTTTTTTGGGAACGATTGAATATATTCTTGGCCACTGTCCAGTTAAGTAAACACAAACAAACACAAATGATGCATGCACTGGGTTGAGTCTACTAAACATTCAAAGAGGAAGTGTAGTAAGAAAGTGGCTACAGAGTAGAGTAGCGTGAGTTTAGGGGTTGTATTTGGCAACCAGCCAGATGATACGCGGGGATAATATTGTAAATTTCCATTTCATAACGAGCACTCCTCTGGTGTGATAAAGAGGATATCCTTTAATTGCTTAGGCTTAGGCCTAAGAAGAGAAAGGACAAAAGAATGGTTATTGCGCGGCTCAAAGTCATCGTAAAAGGGGTGCCAAAGGAACGCGTTAATAAAACTTTTATGAAAATTTATTGAATTTCTTCAGATTCAAAAACTAAAATCAAATCAAAAACCCTTCAAATTTTAAGATTTTCCCTCTACTTTTATAACACTGTTCCCCATACTACAACAACAACAACAACCGAAAAAAATAAACAATTTTTGCTCCTAAAAACCCGGCATGCCAAATGCAGCTGCTACTAGTTATTGTGCCGTTCGTCCAATATTCCTTTTTTTTCGTAACATTTGTTCACATCACATTGTGTCACTGTGATAACCTTTGGCCCTAAACAACAATAACAACAACAACACTAGCAACGTTTAAACGTAGTCGTCTACTGTTTCATTTACGTTTCACGTAAAACTGAAAACAAAAACGGATTTTAAAATGCTCGCATTGATTTGAAACAATAATCGTTCGTTACTTTTCAATAACAACAACAACAACTACTACTACTACTGGTTGGCTATTGTTCAAATGGGTTTTTCGTCAAAAAAAAACAATTTTTTTGAGGGTTTTTTTTACCATAAAAATTGTTTCAATTTCTTCTGTTTTTAGGAGAAAAATTCGAGTTTGAAAAAATTTTTGTTTCGGCGGCACTCTATGTGGTATTGCAACAATTAATTCTCATTTTATGGAAATAAAAAAATTTTCAAAAATTATTTCATGATGTGAAAATTGGAGAGGAAATATTTTGAAGCATTTTTAGAATGGCAAACATACCGAGAACCACAGCAAAATAGTCTAAGTCCAATAACTAACTGAAAGTGGCCAGGCCTGGCACATTATTTCGGGGTTTAACTTGAGTATAGGCACAGTGGCCTACCCCACGATGCTCTAAGCACGTGTGGAAGCAATATTTCTACCAGCGCCACCACTCACAATGATGCAACCAAGCATACCATTGTTTGCATCACCATACGTGAGTACCAATTCGAATCCAAGTCTTTGGACATGACTTCCCTGTTGGTTAGGGGTCGTAGACTATCTAAACTCCTTTGTGAAAGTAGCTAAGAGTGTAACGCCACACTGAGTTTGCACTCTCCCCACGATTTGGATATAAATCACAGCCGCCATATTGCTCTCACAAGGGGTCCTCACCGTTGTCGGGCAGAGACAAGTCTCTGAGAGGCTACAGACACCCGTGTTACCACATTTAAACATTACCAAAAATCCAATCATGCACTAGAAGTGGTAATCCCTTCTTGATCTCGAAAACAACACCTTGACATATTATTTCCAACTCAAGGGGTGCTACCGTCCTTCAAGGCCAGACGTGGCACAGTAATCGAACTCAGATATGAGTTCTTGACATTGAGGATGCCCTGCAAGACTTAAAAACTTATGATTAACAACGGAGTCTGCCTGCTACCAGTTGATGCATAAACAGTTCGAGTCTGGTAAGCCAATAAATAGTGGAATGCATAACCAAATACAATAAGAAGACACTATTCATCAACGATGAACGCGGGCAACACACATCACCCAATTCGGCAAACTACTAGAGCAGAAGGCGCACGCAAACCTTGTGTTTCACGGACCGACAACGACAGAGAATCCTCGGCGATCGGAGCCGAAAGGGTAAATTATCATTACATAAACCACTTAGGTCGGCAACCTACTAGTATAGGTTGCGCACGCAAACGTCATGTTTCGCGGACCTTCAACAACAGAGTACCGACCACGATCGGAGCCGAAAGGGTAAACTATCATTAACCCACTCTCATTCTTCTCCCACTAAAGACAAGAGAAGCGAACTCATCAAGTCTTTGCTTAATCTGATCAGTAGCTAATTCCTTACTAAAGCCCACCGTATCCCCCCTCGATGATAACCATTGCTTTTAAATTCCTAACGTCATCGTAGAGCGGAGTTGTAGTTAGTACATTCTGCCAATCCTCAGGTCCCAACCCTCACCTACAGTCCTCTGCCTCATTAGGCCCCTTATTATGGAAGAATGCTTTGAGCGCGCTATGTCCCCGCAGTAAGAACCCCAGATTTAAGTTAAAGCCAAAGTTGGGGCGTTGCAGGCGAATCAGGTACGTCAGGTACGTATACATACGTTGCGCTGCCCTTATCACTGTTCGTCCAAAGTGTTTCCCACTTATCGATAAGATAGCCATCGAGAAGGGAAATTAAACACCTAAAATCTTTATTTGCCAAGTCATTAGCAGCAAACAAATCATAAGCTAGAAGTGGTAATATCTTCTTGATCTTGAAAACAACACCTTGACATAGAAGAGCGTCCATTGTAACGGTCCTACAAGGCCAGGCATGTCACAAGAATCGAATTCTCATATGAGTTCTTTACATTGGAGATGCCCTGTAAAACTTAAAAACTTATGACAGACAATGGAATCTGTGACCGCCAGGAATAAAGGAAGGAAAGCCTGGATAAATGACATTCGATAAGTACGCTTAAGTTCCAAAGATGCAATCTCTGTATGCTTTCCTAAATCGTTACTACACATTGCATTTAGTAATCACATCTCCAAGATGCATTGGACTTGGAAGTAGGACAAAATGACATCTGCAAGAGCTGCAGAGACAAAGAAGAGAATAAAACTGTTCTTCACATATTTTGTACATACCCAGTGCTATATCAGAGAAATATGTCGCTTCATTAGAAGCTCTCCATAGTTCCACAACCTCTAGTCATAACTGTGGAATCAAAACTGGTCAAAAAATTTGACTTCTTTAGTTCAAAAATATATCAATTGACCTTAATTTATAGCAAGTGAGCCTATGTGCAACTAGAACATGAATTTGTCGGATGATTTAGGATAAAATTTTAAGACTCTCTACCCTTATAGAGTTCTACAGCCTGTTTATTTGAAGAAAGGCCCATATAGATGTCATTTCTAGAAAGTCCATTTGCATCCTAAGGATAAACAGAAGCTTTGCAGAAAAATCTTTGAGATACAACACAAGTATTTTGCCCAGGATGTAAATCTAAATGGATTATGGCGGCATTATTTCATAATTGGCTATCACAACTTTTTAGTCAGGACTACGCCCTAGCTTCCCAACACTGCTCATGTTGGGCGTATTAATTTTATACATGAGTAGCGTAAAGTTGCCTACGAACGACAGATTTTTGAGAAACTTTTCATGGCAATTTTATTTACTCTCAGAAAGCTGCTGAGAGGAAATCGTCGAATTAATATTTTTTCATATTTCGCTTTCGATGTCTAGCTAAGGATTTGATCCCTGGCTTCACGTCTAATAAGCCAACGCACTACCTAATACTCGTAGACCACGTAGACCAATATGAGAAGTCATATTACATATAGGAAGTCTGGAAATGACTTAAACACTGTTTCATCATTACCACTTGCTTTGCATTCATTGTTACAACACCTATGCAGTTCAAGTGTAAGCCAGAGTGTCTTGTAAAGACGCTTATCATCTTTCCAAAACAAACTTGTGGGAGGTAAGATTGCCCTTAAATATATTTGCCTATTCCTATGTCATTATTAACCAATAGTTTCTGTGATGTTTCCACTCACTCTTCCATCTGTTTTTTCACTACGACCTTACGTGTCTTATAGTTGTTTCTCTTTCTGACAAAAAGTGCAAAATTTTTTGCCTTTACCCTTAAAATGATTTTGTATGTTCTTTTGTAAAAACAGTGAAACATGGAAGAAAGGGTTTCATGATATCTGCATTCTTAAGGCAAGAATTGTAGTTGTGTGGCATATATTTGCGCAGATTGAAGCTGCAGTAATTGAAACTTTGTAGGCGTAATAAAATAATTAGAAATTGCATATTGCCTTATTAGATCTAAGCTGACAACCAGTATTAAATGTCTATTAAGGACAAGATTATTTTTCTTTGAAAAAAAAGAGGCACACGCCTGTCAAGTACTACTTAGAAGAAAATCTTTTTTCTTTACTTTATTATAAATTCCATAATTGATGTGAATTGTTGCACTTTCTATAAGATTGTCACGTGCCTTAGGGATGCCTTCTTAAAGAAGATACTAAAAAAAGGATCTTCTAAATCCTTAGGATCCTTTTTGACATCAGAAAAAAACGAAACCTTTTTCATTTAAACAATAGTTGAACCTTAAAAAACAATGCCCTACTAAAAAAAATATTCTACAGTAGGGTGGTGGTTGCCCAAAAAAAAAAAAAACCAGATACTGGCCCAGCATCCCTTCATTAACGGGGCGAAAAAAATTGCCTAAAAAAACCATTAAAAATTTTGAAAAATAAAATTTGAATTTTACTTCAAAAATAAGAAACAAAATTCAATAAAAAGCGTGCCAGAAAATATTACAAAAAATACCGTCGGCATCTGTTGCCTGTAACAGAAAGAAGCCCATTAAAGACGACAAGACAATGCCGTGTTAAGGCTTTCGAATCGAAAGAATCGAAATCAGCCATCCCCCTTAAAAAAAACAACGCAACGCAAATGATCATTTTAATTTCGTTTTTCATCAGTTTTTTCTTGTTTTTCGTTTTTTTGTTCAGAAATATTTTGTTTATTAAAAAAAAAAATTGACTAGGGTTGGCTGGATGGCTGTTCGTTCATTAAGGAACGTGGCAAGGAACATCATCTTATCCAATCCAATGAAGACTTTTTCTATCTCATTTTTTAACACACTGGCACGCGTTTATTACGCGCACATACTCGTCTGTACATACATTCACACAGAGCATCTTTATCTCCATTGAGGAGTTGTTCGTTCGCTTTATCGGTGTTTCTTTATTTCTGTTCTTCATAGGATGACAAGAAAAGTGATCTTTTTTGTTGAATTTTTTTTTTTATTTGTTTTTGGTTTTTATTTTTAGTCGAATATTATCGTATGAAATGCTTAGCCTCACATGTTAATTTTTTTTTTATTTGTATCTCCTCTGTACACATATTTGTTCTAAATTTAGAATATTTTTGTTGATTTTTTGTTGTTTAAGAATGGGGGGGGGGGGGAGTCACCATATTTAAAGTGTTCATTAGTCTCACATTTGAATGCAGCATTGTTAGCATAACTTCACTTTTCTTATTTTTCTTTTTTTTATTATTTTTTTGTGGTTCCTTTTAATCAAGAGAAGGGAAAACTTGAATACATTGCAAGCTGTATTGGTTGAAAAGGCTATTATTAGGTAAGGGAAAAAGTATCTTTAACATAGGTAGTGTGCTGGCTTATTAGAAAGTATTTTTTCGGCCATTTCTTCTCTTTCTCTTGTTGAAAAGTTCCTCAAAAATCTGTCGTTCGAAGTCGACTTTAAACTGTAGGTCCCGCCACTTCTGTATAAAATTAACACACACAACATAAGTGGTGTGAGAAACTGGGGACTTCTTGGGGACGATTGCTGTAGACTGTCTAATGGTGAAGGTATAGCGCTGGCCATTTTATAGTCACCAGTAGCAACTTGTTTCCTTAACGTTCGCATCTTCCTTCTTTCCACATTTCCTAAACCTGCACAATGCACTGCATGAGTAGGGGTCATCCCCTAAGTGCTAGTTTAATAAAAAAAAATCACAAGAATAGAAACCAATTTTTTTCCGTTGAGGAGAAAATGTGGTGCGGTTAGCACCATAAAGGAAGTCGTCACTATTCTCTATATGTGGGGCTTTCACTCACCAAACTTCCCCCTAATCTTTTGGATTTTTTTATGTCCTCTTCAGAACTACTGTAGTATTACTTCGAAGTGGATTCTTTCTGGCCATTTGGTACCTTTATATCCACATTCGCGTCGGGATGACCCAACAAAATCTGAGTAGGTGTTTAATCATCCATTCGAATTCTCTCATCCAAGTCAAATTTCTTAAATTTCAGCAAGGCTTCAGTGTAACTGGCTATGTTATTTCAATTTTCTTCGCTATTCAGAAGTATATCGCACAAGTTTTCAACAGTTTTTTTCTTTTTTTTAATAAAACCAGCACTCAGGGGATGACCCCTACTCATGCAGTGCATTGTGCAGGTTTTAGGAAAGGGGGAAAGAGAGAGGGAAGATGCGAACGTTAACGAAACGAGTTGCTACTGGTGACTATAAAATGGCCACTGTTATACCTTCACCATTAGACAGTCTACAGCAATCGTCCCAAAGAAGCCCGCAGTTTCTCACACCACTTATGTTGTGTGTGTTAATTTTATACAGAAGTGGCGGGACCTACAGTTTAAAGTCGACTCCGAACGAATTTTTGATGTCTGGCCTGGGACTCGGACCCTGGCTTTAGGTCTAATAAGCCGGCACACTATAGTAACGTCGATAATGCTATATGCTTGCCCCATATAGTCGGAGGCACCCACCGTGGGGTCGACAAGGAGAATACTGTCCTCGGTGTATCGTCTAAGCGCGATTAGACGGATGAGTGGCTTCAGGACAGTGTCTGATGAAGCAATATTGGTATTGGCAAAGACAATACCAATAGACATATTGGCGGATGAGACATATTGGCGGATATACTTTCGCCGTCTCGAGAGTCCAGGACGGACAGCGGTTATAAAAGCGGAGGAAAGAAGGACTTTCAGGCACAAATGGCATTCACGATGGGAGAGCAGTTTAAAGGGAAGAAACATTGCGAGTTGAATTACTACGTGACCCAGTTCCTAACTGGTCATGGATGTTTTAGGAAGTACCTGCACAGGTTTTGACATGATACTTCCCCTATATGTCCAAACTGTGTAGATGAAGAGGAAGATGCAGAGCATATTATAGTATGCTGCCCCAGATTTAGATAGTCCGGAGAAACTAGATTAGGACCAAATCGGCTCATGGAGGAGCTGTTGAATTCTAGGACGCTATGGAGCCAATACAGCCAGAAAATGGCTGAAGTAATAATGGTACTTCGAAGGTTGGAGGAACGAAGGCGAAATTTGAGATGATGTGATAAAGCTTTCGTGCTAGCCAGCCCCCCGCGAAGTAATACCTTACGACAGTCCCGCGAGGGTGGGGGGGGGAAATGGTCGGAGTGTAGGGGGTGGGTTAGTACATAGGCACCAGCGATGGTGAATCGCGTATGCTTTTGGCGGAACAAAGGTATCTTTTTAAGATTTATCACCTCCGGCCCAAGGCAACAAAAAAGAAAAAAACACTGTGGTGCTGGATTTGCACAGCGTTAGTTGACCTAGTTGATATTTCGTCATGCCTTAAATTAAGAGCCCTCTAAATAGTTCTTTTACCGAATCCATGGAGCATCTCATACAAAAACACTTGGGATTTTCATGTCGAATCTTCTGTCCAAATTCGTTTCACATTAGATAAAGTTCGTGGTGACTATCGGATAAGAAGAGGTTTGCTAGGGCAACAATCTAGTTCGTCTGGGTAAATGCAGTGAGTGCGACACGACAAGCATATATTTTCAAATATAACTAAAAATCTACCACATGTTCCCAGAAGAGGAGAGGATTTCGCTTGTGGCACTATTCCAACATTTTTAATTCCATTTTAAATCCGCCCAAGAAACCCTAGTTGATATTAAAAAAAACCTGTTCAGACAAAATATCGATATCCGTTTAATCATTAGGTTATTTGCCCAATATGACTTTATCAAGGCTTTCAAACAAAAACTCAAAGAGTCAAGTATTAAACCAGGATTGTTTTCTATCCGCCATGATACTCAATACATTATTGAAATCTGGTTCTGTTTTAATTTTTATTAAAAAAAAAAAACACCGGAATTACTTTTTCCCCCGCACCAATATTTCGTTACAGTATTAAAAAAGGAAACCTGAAGAACATAAAAAATTGTTTGTCATTTTAGTGTTTTAATTGCTGTCACTCGTCAATTTTCTTTTTTTTTCTCCCCCAAAAGAGGGTGGTGGTGTGGGGTAAACAAAACAACCAGCACTCTGGGTATTAATGTGTTGCACACTTCATTTGACATTAAAGTGCAGTATTTCAATATTGAGTCACTCTCCCCTCTACCCTACCCTACCCTCTCTTACAATGTAATTTGCATTGCATTTGGTTTCATTGGCTTGTGTTTTATTTCGGAAGTTACTCGTTCCAACAGACAGATCGTTTTGGTTTTTGTTTTTGGGGGTTTACGATTATTTTCTTTTTTTATGTGGTATTTTATTTTGTTGTTGTTGTTATTATTGTTGTTTTTGTTGTGGTTTTATTATAAATTTAAATGTTTATTATTTAATGCCCGTCATTTGATAGCGTATGCAGTTGTTTTCCAAAGATTAAATTCAAGTTTTCTTTTTTTCTTCTTTTCGTTTTAATTTCACCATAAAACCTTTGGAAAACGGTGAAGGGAGAAGTAAAGAATGTGTTAGAATTTGAGATCTTTACACACACGATTTAATGATAAATTTACTAGAAGTGGAGAAGACAGTTTAGGGGAGAAATTATAAAAAATGATCGAGAAGCACACGTGCCATTAAAACAAAAATTATTCAAAAAAAAAAAAACTTCATAAAAAAAGACTCTTTCAAGAGGAATATTTAAAAATCAAATACTGTGTACTACCGATTATTTTTAATAAAATTTCAATTAAACTAAGGCCAATAGTACAGGCTCAGTACCAGGCGCTTAGATATCTGCCTGGATTTGATAGCACACAAGCTGAAATAAAAAAGGGAGATAGCCGATCAGAAACTGGAATTCAATCGGAAGTGCATCGCATCCTTTGAGAGAGATGTAATACAAAAGATGACCCTAAAAAATTATTCTCAAAAGTCCACTGTGAACGCTGAATATGGGAAGAATCCTTCTCGAGAGATTTTTAAAGTAACGACTTCCTACTGCTTTCAGGGGCCACGGCCTCCCTTTTGTGCTGAGCGTAAATAACTCCTTCAGTTGTCTTAGATGTAACGCTTGGCTGAATGCTTTAAAAAATAAATACGGTATGACCCCGCTTAACGTTTTTTCAGTATTAGGCGGTAGTATTTAGATTCCCCTAAATCGCGCATTGTATTGATACTTGTGGTGCACTATATAGCGACTGTGTTTACTAAGAATCTTTTTCAACGTTCTCATGTTAGCCTGTTTAGAATAAAGATTCCAACTGTATTTTCCGAAGTTGGAAAGTATTTACATATGCATGTGTTCAGCTGCCTCATTTAATGCTGTTTCGTTTCGCACTGCAACTTATTGGAACGTATCCCCCCGCGTTAAGCGGGGTCTTACTGTAATTGGATTCTGAAACAGTTTATTTTACGGTTCGGCGTTACTTAGGACTGAAGATATCGGTGATGAAGCTAATATAGGCGCTAAAGCTAATATCTTTATAGTCGATCATACAATTCGTAGGCGAAAAAATGCAGATCATCGAACAAAAATGCAATTCATCAAACAAAAATACAACTTTTCGATTAAAAAATGTAAATCATCGATCAAAAAAATGCAAATAGTCGTCCGGAAAAACGTAAGTCATAAATAAAAAAATCATCAGCAAGAAAAATGTAAGTCATTGACTAAAAACTATAAATCATTGTCCAAAAAAATGCAACCATCGCCAATAAATTTAAGTCGTCAACAAAAAGATCAAGACATTGACCAAAAACGAAAATCATCGACGGAAAAATGTAAGCCATCGAAAAAAATTGCAATTCGTCGACCAAAATGTAAGTTTTCGATTAAAAAATGTAAATCATCGATCAAAAAATGCAAATCGTCGTCCGGAAAAATTTAAGTCATTATTCAAAAAATCATCAGCAAGAAAAATGTAAGTTATTGACTAAAAAATGCAAATCATTGTCCAAAAAATGCAAGGATCGCCCAAAAAATGTAAGCCATCGACAAAATGTACAAGACATCGACCAAAAATGAGAATCATGAAAGTCATCGAACAAAAAATGCAATTCATCGACCAAACATACAAGTTTTGGATTAAAAAATGTAAATCATCGATGAAAAAATGCAAATCGTCGTCAATCAAAAAATCATCAGCAAGAAAAATGTAAGTTATTGACTAAAAAATGCAAATCATTGTCCAAAAAATGCAAGGATCGCCCAAAAAATGTAAGCCATCGACGAAAAGTGCAAGTCATCGACCAAAAATGAAAATCATCGACGGAAAAATGTAAGTTATCTAACAAATAATGCAATTCGTCGACTAAAAATGTAAGTTATCTATTAAAAAATGCCATCCATCGACCAAAAAATGAAAATTATCGTACGGAAATATGCAAGTCGACGATTAAAAGTTGTAAATCATCCTCGGGTAAAATGCAAATCATTGACTAAAAAATGCTAATCATTGTCCAAAAAATACAAGACATTACCGAAAAAATGAAAGTCACTTATCAAAGAAAATGTATATAATCAACCAAAAAATGCTAATCATGGCCCAAAAAAAATAAAAGTTATTGCCTAAAAATGCAAGTCATTTACAAAAGAAAATACATGTCATCAACCAAAAAATACTAATTATCGTCCAAAAAATGTAAGCCATCAACAAAAAGTGTAAGTTATCGACAGGAAAACTTTAGAACTTATTTTGCGAATTTGAAAAAAATAATTAGCTTCGACGCCTACATCTCCAAAACCAAATAACGTTTGATCATAAGGAAACCGGTTTTAGAATCCTTAAGAATATGGGTATCCAGCCCACTAATTTCATTTCCACCACTGGCTCCATTTCCTATTCGATTTTGTCCGATTTATATAGAGCAATTTTTTTTGCTTGTTAGCAAAATATATCTCCAGTTTTAGGTAACTACCGATAGTAAGGAAAACTGTTTTAAAATCCTTTCTAACCGAAACGTTTTATTTTGCTCGAATTAGTAAGAATTACGGAACGGTAAGTTAGGAAAGAAAATTTGTGATAGATACCATAACTCTATTACGAATTGATATTAGCTGTTGATGGATCAAGGCATTTATGTTCCTTGATAACAAATTTGCATGCGGACTCTAAGGATTACAGGCGACTTGATCTAAAATATTAAAAAAATATTTTTTGAAGCCGCCGTAGTCTAGTAGATAGGGTGCTGGCTTAGATATGAAAACGAAAATATATCTTTGGCGACTTCCTCTCAGCAGAGTCGGGGCAAAAACTCTGAGAGTAAATAAAAATTCCTATAAAGGGTTGTAATGACCAATTGTGTATGCATGTAAGTATTAAAAAGATCTTCAGTTCACACGCCAGCTCCTATCACACTCTAATCAAGCTCCATAGTTCACTGTTTTGTCAGGATCTGTCAAAAAAATTCAAAACTTAGAGAAGAATAAAATTTTTTGACCGTTACAAAACCTTAAGGATTCATTAAAGAACATTTAAAAATATTCAAAGTAATCTTATAAATCGAATGCTATTGTTGTCCATTAGACAATAGAATCAATGAAAATGCAATTCATAATGAAATGATGAAATAATGAAATGCTCATATGCAGGATCACGTTAAATTTTAAATTCGATAAACAATGGATTTCATTTTTATTATATAAGTTATGTATACAATACAATACATACATGCATGCATATGTATGTGTATGTATGTATGAGTAACAAAAGGATTTCATATATAAAGGACGATTACAATTAAGGGTGTTTTCCGCTTTTCCTGCACGGCGCAACTATCGAAATTAATTCAAATTTTATTGAAATTTTCACTTTTTTCCACTCTCTTTTTTCTCGGGGAAAAAGCGCATAACGAATGCCAACAATTGTTAATATTTTTGCATAATTGCAATACGAGTACATTCGCCATAGCAGGATATACTAAAAAGGATATTTTATCCTTTTTTAGGGTTGCTTACTTTATTTTTACCCCATACCCCGATTGCCTGTTTGCATAAAAGTGCCATAATGATGACCAATTTCTATTGGACATGCTCTGTATTTGAATTTCAATTTCATTTTATGTCCTGCATTTATCCCTTTTCCTGGGTTATTGACAGCTTCTCTATATAAAATTAATGAGCAAAATGAAGGACATTAAATTGCATTAGGGGTAGTGAGAGAAGATTTATTTTAAATGTTCTATTTCCATTGCATTTGTAAAATTGGGGGTCGCCGTGGCCTAGTAGGTAGTGTGCTGGCTTATTAGACGTAAACCCAGGGTTCGAGTCTCAGGCCAGACATCAAAATAAAATACAAAAATATTTTTTTCGGCGATTTCTTCTCTTTCTCTTCTTGTTTCGCAAGAAATCTGTCGTTCGAAGTCGACTTTAAACTGTAGATCCCACCACTTCTGCATAAAATTAGCACACACAACATAAGTGGTGTGAGAAACTGCGGGCTTCTTGGAGACGATTGCTGTAGACTGTCTAATGGTGAAGGTATAGCACTGGCCATTTTATAGTCACCAGCAGCAACTTGTTTCCTTACCGTTCGCATCTTCCCTCTCTCTTTCCACCTTTCCTAAAAAACCTGGACAATGCACTGCATGAGTAGGGGTCACCCCCTGAGTGCGGGTTTTATAAAAAAGAAAACGAAACTAAAACTACATGATAATGCTCACTTAAAACAAATGAAAATATCCAGACCTGGGAAAGAAACAAACGATATCGGAATAATAGATCCTAGATCAGTTTTATATCGTATTTAGTGCGGATACATACTCCATTGAAATCGCCGCAGTGTAGTAGATAATGTGTTGGCTTAATAGACTTGAGACCACGGTTCAAACTTCAGTTATCTGCAGCAAAACGAAATACGAAAAATACGGCGACTTCTCCTCTGCAGATTTCTGGCAAAAACTCTGAGATTAAATAAAAAAATGCCATGAAAAGTTACCCCCTCCCTCCCCCAAATCTATTTTTCGTAGGCGACTTTAAACTGTAGATCAGTAGTGTATCAAATGAACACACACAACATAAGTGCTGTGAGAAGCTAGGTTGTAGTCTAGGCTAAAAGGTTATAACGACTAAGCTATGGCGACTATCCAATTATTTTAATACAATTCAACCACGAGTATTAATCACAGAGACTAACGTTCTGCAGATATTAGATCCTCCAACTTTGACTCTTGATAGCCTGTCAAATTAGTTGTCATTTATTCAATATGCTTACTAAGCTAGCATGGACAAGAACCATATATAATGATATAAGTTTGCTGAATAAACTCTAGAGTAGTATTCCAATACATATGGAAATACGCAGCAATAAGAAGACAGAAAAGCTTGAAAGGTCGATTCAGTAATTGTCTATGTAGTGAAAGCAAATGTTGAGAAAAGTGTATTCAACGTAAGGAATAATAAAGAGAGGCAAACCATGTGAATTAAATTCAACATCAGGTTAACTGACCGTAGTCCAGCCCTTGCGCTGACCAGCTTCTTCCTTTTTCCTGATTTTTGTGGAACTTGCTCCTGTGGCATCTCAACGGGGGGGCTATGCGGGCTCAAGTGAGTTTTGTGATATCAGAGCCACCACTCCGACCTAACCTAACCTAACTGCCTCAATTTTCATTGAAAAATCAACATCAGCAATGAGAACAACGGTGACCAAAGCCATCATTGCTAACGGCAAGCACTATAGGTCGATGATTACTAACTTCTTTTGGCCTGAAATTAATTGATTTGGATACCAACACCATGTTGTTTCAATTAGAGAGTGCAATGTCTCATACACGCACTCAGGTCAGGTCATATTGTTTTAGGGATTTTGCATGAAGAATTTACGGACACCTCACTTGAAGATGTCGCAGATGTTCATTAATAGCTGCAAGCAATGATCATTAAATCCAACACTACTCATTACACATACAACACTGGTCTATACAACCCTTTAGTCAGGATGGCAACCTAGTTTCTCACACCACATAGGTTGTGTGTGTTAATTTTTTTTTTTTTTTTTGTTGAACCAGCACTCAGGGGATGGCCCCTACTCATGCAGTGCATTGTGCAGGTTTAAAAAAATAGGTTATAGGAAGGTGGAAAGAGGGAGTAGTGTTAGTGGACATTTGATTTAAATTTACCAATATCGTATTTGACGGAAAATGGAACAATTGAAAGACAAACGCCCTACCTCAAGATGCGAATGGCAAGGAACAAGTAGCTGCTATTTCTTACATACAAGACCTACAACTTAAAGTCGACACCGAACGACAGGTTTTGGAGGAATCTACCTAATCTTGCAGTGCCCCGTGATAAAACCGACAACCAACCTTAAGCTGGTCTTATCCAAGCTCAGCAACCAAACTTTTTTTTTTATAAAACCAGCACATAGGGGATGACCCCTACTTATGCAGTGCATTGTGCAGGTTTTAGGAAAGGTGGAAAGAGGGAAGAGCGGTAAAGAAACGAGTTGCTGCTGGTGACTATAAAATGGCCAGTGTTATACCTTCACCATTAGACAGTCTAAAGCAATCGTCCTCAAGAAGCCCGCAGTTTCCCACACCACTTATGTTGTGTGTGGTAGTTTTATACAGATGTGGCGGGACCTACAGATTAAAGTCGACTCCGAACGACATATTTTTGAGAAACAAGAAGAGATTTTTGTATTTTATTTTTGATGTCTGGCCTGGGACTCGAACCCTGGCTTTACGTCTAATAAGCCAGCACACTACCTACTAGACCACGGCGACCTGTTCTCTTACTGTTCACAGCAGGCCATAGATATCTAGAAACAAAACAATCCGATCTGTTCCTTTAACGCCACTGCTTTTCCTCCTTTACCCATTCATTTATTATGCCGAAGAAGTGGCAGACTGGAGCGACGGGACCAACTATCAAATCTCCCCTTAAAAGCGAACCTAACCTAGCCAGGGCATCCGGCTTTTCATTGCCCAGTATTCCGTTGGCGACCTAATCTAGCAGTGCCCCGTGATAAAACCGACAGCCAACCTTAAGCAGGCCTATCCAAGCCCAGCAGCCAACCTGTTCTCTTACTGTTCACAGCAAGCCTTAGACATCTAGAAACAAAAGAACCCGATCCGTTCCTTTAACGCCTCTGCCTTTCCTGCTGACCGATCTATTGATGAGGCCGTAGAGGTGGCAGACTGGGGCGTCAGGACCAACTATCAAATCGCCTCCTAAAAGCGAAATTAACCCAGCGAGGACATTCGCCCTCTCATTGTCCAGTATTCAGTCGGCGACGTAATCTCGCAGTGCCCCGTGATAAAACTGACAACCAACCTTAAGCTGGCCTTATCCAAGTCCAGCAGCCAACCTGTTCTCCTACTGTCCACAGCAAAACAAAACCTAGCGAGGGCATCCGTTGTCTATTTGCCCAGTATTCCGCTATGACCCGGAATCCAGAATAGACGGATACGGTCGATCTGGTTCAAAAGTCCTCAACGACTCTGCACTCGCGAACGAGCCGTGATTTGCATCAGACTGACTCAATGGCCCTTAGGTCAGTTTGACTGTCAACGAAGATCATATAAGATTTCGAATCCGATGCCAAGCCACCAGCTATAGCCTTAATAGCTTTCAAGATTGAGAAAATCCCAGCCTGAAAAATGCTCTAGTCATTATTCAATCTGAAATGGAATTCAAGACCGAGTTCCCTACAGAAAACCCCAGCACTTGTATTGCCTGGAGGGTTTATTTCTAAATTTCTTAAAAACTTCTGACTTCAGGCTTCTTTAAGCCATAAGTCGACTCTAGAAATATGCAAAATTAAAAACGTTTGCTTTGAAAAGCTAAAGGTTTGGCAAAAAAATCTTTAGTGTACAGTTTCTTTTGACACTCACTGTATGTCAGCCATGATTACTTTCATGGAGAAATGTACGTTATTTTACAGTGCAGAAAAAAAAAATATGTTAAAACATGCAAATATGCTTTTTTAATAGCAAATAAGGAGGGGTTCCCTGTCTTTTAAAATATCAGTTTTGGCTGAATGCCAAATACAAAATTACAACAACAAAAAAACAACAAAGCAACAACAGAACAAAAATATCCTTTCATGTGTCATTTATTTGTTATTTGTTTATGCTGTTGTCTCTGACTATTATTGTTGTTTGTCAGGACAATAGTGAATGGAAGAAATTGGAAGAAGCGTTAGATTATTTAAAAATTTGTTGTTGTTTTTATAAATACAACAACAACAACAAGAACAAGAACATTAAAAGAGTACAAAATTTTTTTGTTTGAAATTGGAAAAATATTAAAATATGTACGAGTATGTATGCAATGCCTATGCAAAGGATAATGAATGGAAACAGTAATGGTGGTGGTGGTGTGGATGATGATGATGATGATGATGGTGATGGTGATGGCGGGAAACTCTTCACAGGATATGTAATGTTTAGGAAACATGCAATAGAACGTGTGTGATATGAAAAAGCATTTCTATACACATTTGAATAAGGCAGGATATGCAATCAGTCACAAAAAAGGACTTTTTATAGAGAAAAACTATACAACAACAGCAACAACAACAACAAAATTAATATTAAAAGGTTGAATGCATGCTACAGCTAGGCTAGCATTTGGATTGAAGATTCCTTTTATTTTTTTTTTTGCAACATAACGGTTTTGTCTGGGGGTCATTCTAAAGGTCATCAACGGGATTTCTAATTCCAATTTTCACAATATTTTTTTCGTGTGTTTTTTTTCAGTTGATTTTCCCTTAAAAACAATAAAAATTTTGAAGGCTTTTGTTTAAATTTTTATTCCTATATGGTTAGGGGCTGCTATTGATGCTTGAAATGTTGACAGGGGATGTAAAATTGCATAAGAATTGTTTCCCTACTTGGCAGGGCATACTTTTTTTTAAACAAATCATACAAAATTTTCCTTTTTTAAAGGATGACATGCAAACTAATTTAAATTCGATTTTCTAAAAAAGAAACTAGGTTTCCTCAGCCTTTTTATCCTTATCTCAAGACAAAGTCCTTTTAAGTACGAGATGTTTTTTAACCTTTCCTCCAAAAGAAAAAGATAAAAAAGATGCTGGTTTTTTATGCATGCTTTTGCCACACTTTTTTCATAAAAAATATAAGGCGGCCCCGTTTTTTCTTGCAGTTTCTAAAGGACCAAGACACGCGTCCTTTATATAAAAAAAATGAAAGGTAAACACACATTTTTTACTGTGGCATAATTTTTTAATCCTTAAGCGGATTTTCTTATGGCCTAGCAAAGGTTAATGCATTTACCATTCCATTGGTAACGATTCTCCTTGTATTTTTGCATATGTTGCATGTAAATTGATATGCCACATTTGCCTTAAAAACACTCTCGCTTAAAACACCCTCTCAATTTATTAAAAAAAAGGCGCCATTTTTTTTTTAAATTTTTTTTTAATATGCATATGCAACCAAATACTTATAAGGCATGTTGCCACATGCCACATATGTACTCGTACCATACATATAGTGTGTACATACATCTATATGTGCCTAGCACGTGTATTTCGCATTGGTCTATATGCCATTCTCCCTCTACATATGTGGCATGTGTATGCATTACGAATCCTTTTAAAGAGGGTGTTTGCCTTGCTTTTTTTCCATTGAATCGTAGGATATGTACGTTAATGCGTCATTTGAGCTTAAAATACATTTAAAAAGGGGTGTAAAGGGATTATATACAAGGGTTGAATAATTTTATATACGTAATGTGAGTACATATGTACATATTTTATGTCTGTCATCCATAAGTAAATAAAAACTAAAAACAAATTGAAAATATTTTCAAGCATTGACGGGCAACAGCATTTCAAACAAACTTTCTGATAGGAAAACTATCTCCAAATCTCTTTGAGGGAACCAACGTTCAGATAAAGAAAAGCATAATATGCATAAGAGGGCTTCATATCCTATTAAGGGCTATTATTACGACTCGCCTTTGGGTTGGGTTTAGTTAAAGGTACATACATAATTGGTCATTAGAACCCATCAGTCAGGATTACCTAGTTTCTCACACCACTTATTTTGTGTGTGGTAATTTTATACAAAAGCGGCGAGACATACAGTTTAAAGTCGACTCCGAACGACAGATTTTATGAGAAACTTTTCATGGCAATTTTATTTACTCGACAGAGTTTTTGCCAGTTTTTGTATTTTATTTTGATGTCTGGCCTGGGCTTCGAACCTTGGCTTTTACGTCTAATAAGCCAGCACACTAGCTACTAGACCACTGCGACCCCTCCGCAAAATACCTTTTGATAATTCTTTAAAAAAAGAAAAACTACTAAATACTTTCTGAAATTTCTTTTTATATTTGAAAGTACAATCCTTCAGGTTAATAATTTAAAATAATTTCATTCAAATGGCTGCCTCGGCTGGCCATGCAGTAACCTACACAATCGGTTCAATTTTTAAGCACATTATCGTTTGTGTGCAGCTGTATTTCAGCAATGGCGTCACGAATATTGTCCTTTAAAGTGTCAATTGCCTCTGGCTTGTCAGTGTAACACTTATCTTTGACGACACCCCACAAATAATAGTCCAACGGTGTCAAATTGCAGCTTCGAACTGGCCAAAGGACATCAGCTCTACGGCAGATAATGCGATCTTCAAAAACAGAACGCAAAGCATCGACTGTAGTTTCAGCTGTGTGGCACGTAGTGCCGTTCTGTTGAAACCAAATGTTGCAAATATCCTCCTCTTAAATTTTTGTGAACAAAAATTCATTCAACATAGACCGATAACGATCACCATTGACTGTAACGGCTACTCCGTGCTCATTTTCGCAAAAAAATGGCCCAATTATGCCTCTGGACTAAAATCTGCACCAAACAGTGACTCGTTTTTGGTGCGTCGGCTTTACAATGTATGCGTGCGGATTTTCTGTGCCCCAAATGAGACAATTTTGCTTGTTTACATACCCGTCAAGATCAAAATGAGCTTCATCTGAAAAGGTGATTTTTTTTTTGCCAAAATCGTCATCTTCTGTAAGTCGATCGCAGGCCCACTTAGCGAAGCGAAAACAATATCTGTCAAACTAAATTGTGAAACCAATTTTTTTTCTTTTCAGTTGAAAGTTTTATATTGATGAAAATGGATTGCTTAACTATCACGCAACTCATAAAAATTATCAAAACCTACTAACAAAAATGGTGATTCAGCCACAGCCATGTATCGGCAATTTTTCGAACAAAATTTTCTTCAGCGATGAAGCACATTTGACACTCGGTTCTGAGTGTCTTCTACTATGTACTACTACTACTACCAGTATATACTACTACCACTACTATGTACATACTACCACCACTATGTATATACTACTACTACTATGTATATACTACTACTACTATATACTACTACTACCACCAGTATATACTAATACTACTACTACTACCAGTATATACTACTACCACTACTATGTATATACTACTACTACTGCGAATATACTACTACTACCAGTATATACTACTACTAATATATAATACTACTACTGCCAGTATATTCTACTACCACTACTATGTATATACTACTACTACTATGTATATACTACTACTACTATGTATATACTACTACTACTATATACTACTACTACCACCAGTATATACTAATACTACTACTACCACCAGTATATACTAATACTACTACTACTAATACCAGTATATACTAATACTACTACTACCACCAGTATATACTAATACTACTACTACTACCAGTATATACTACTACTAATATATAATACTACTACTGCCAGTATATTCTACTACTACTACTATGTATATAATACTACTACTACTACATTCTACCACCAGTATATACTACTACTGCTATATACTACTACTACCAGTATAAACTACTACTACTACTGCCAGTATATTCTACTACCACTACTATGTATATACTACTACTACTATGTATATACTACTACTACCACCAGTATATACTAATATTACTACTACTACCAGTATATACTACTAATATATAATACTACTACTGCCAGTATATTCTACTACTATGTATATACTACTATATATACTACTATATTCTACTACTACTATATACTACTACTACCAGTATAAACTACTACTGCCAGTATATTCTACTACTACTACTATATACCACCACCAGTATATATTACTTCTATATACTACCACTACATTCTACTACCACTACCAGTATATACTACTACTCTGAGAATCCACAAGTAATTGAAGAGAGGCCATTACATCCAGAAAAAGTCACTGTTTGGTGCGTTCTTTGATTCGAAGGTGTAATTGGACCTTACTTCTTCGAAAACGACAATGGAACGACTGTCACCGTCAAATCGGAGCGTTATGGTCATATGATAATCAACTTTTTGCCTTCTATTGAAGAATACGATTTGGAGAATATGTGGTTTCAACAAGACGATGCCACATGACACACAACTCGAGCGAATATGGCTCTATTGCAAGAGATATTTCCTGGCCGCGTAATTTCTCGTCGTGGCGATATCAACTGGCCACCAAGATAATACGATTTGACACCATTAGACTTTTTTTTGTAGGGCTACGCGAAAGACCGTGTTTATGCGGATAAACTTTCAACTCTTGAGCCCTTAAAAACTAATTCTTCGTCAAGTTATGGCCAAATTATTACCTCAAAAGAATCAATGCTTGCCACACTTTGCGTGGAGGTCATCTAAATGATGTAGATGACAAGACGACTTGTCTTACACTGGGTAACACAAAGGGCCATATAGGTTACCGAGTAAATTTCCTATGTAGAGCAAGCTACCCACAAACCTAACCTAACCTCATTTCGTACAAACAGAAAATAATTTAAGACTTTAGCGAGACAATCTTTTGCATTTCCTAGTTCATATTCCCTCTATACGCCACAAAAGTATGGTAACATTGCCACAAGAGTTAAAAGAGTTGTATTTACAAAGTATCTCTGCATGTAAGCATTTGCGTGTTCAACTGCAATATCAATTGGAAGCAATTCCAGGAAAAGGTCGGCCTATCGAACGATAGAGAAACTATGGCAATAAAAATTTTGATTTGAAAACTTTTTGAAGACAGCAAATCAAATCAAGCCAAACCAAAGCACTTAAAAGCAATACGAATACGAGTATGACAGTTGGGACGATGGGTTGGTCTGTGGCAGGCAGCAGGCCATTTCGATTTAAATGTCAATGATGTTGTCAAATAAAAATTAAAAAAAAAAACAAAAACTGCCTCTGTAGATAGGCTAAACAAATTAAGTTTTATTTGATGGTTTTTTTTCTCTTCTCTTTTATTTTTTTTTTTTATTATTTTTTTATGGACTTGTTTGTGTATTTTTTTTTGTTGTTGTTTTTTGTTTAAATAAATGGTTTTAAATCAAAAACAGACATAAATTTGTTTCACTTTTTTTTCCAATTTTTTTTTTTTTTTTTTTTTTTTTTCAGAAAACTTTAGTGTTTTTTAGGGAATTTTGTATAGCTTTTTTGCTGTTGTTGTTGTTTTGTTTTAAATGGAATATATGGCCATTAATCAAATGACAATCTCACGGGAACATCTTAACAAGACATGTTTTGTTAGTTTTTCTATATGGAAAGTCCATATTCAGAACATTACCATTATAGGAGCATACATATACATACGTATACATATACATATGTGCATATGTTTACATATGTACAGTCAAACTCGTTTATAACGAACTCGGGGCACAAGACATATAAAATTGCATTTTTCTCAAGACCGAATATTGATTGTAGCTGCAAATACAAATAAGTGTGAAGCACAGATAGAGTACAAAAAAAGAACTGCACTCGAAAACCATTGTACAACAGTATAAAAGAGAGAGAGAGAGAGAGAGTATGAAGAGTGCAACAAAAATATTATACTCTTCATGGAGTCACAACATACATTTCTTGTTTTGCATTTTTTGCTCTCGGCAACCGAATATCTTCGTCGACGCCAGCCAATATTCGTACATTGTTTCGGGAGTATGGAGTCGTATCTCGGCAATTTTTTTTGTTTCGCCAAGGTGGGGTAAATGTACCTAATCGCACCATAGAGGAAGTCGTCACATCCTCAGTGTGTGGGACCCTCACCCATTAAATCCCTCCTCTCGTCTCGTGGACTGTTGTGCCGACCCTGGAACTATTGTGATATTACTTCGGAGTGGAGTCCTTTTGGCCCTTTGGCCCCTGGATGTTTATATCCGCGTCCGGATTGCGTATCAAAAGTTGAGAAGACATCTAAGTGTCCCCACTATTTCCCGCTGATTGATTCTTGAATGGAATTTCGTTTGATACGTGTGCCAGTGTCATCTATGCTGGTGAGCCTACATGTTCTGCAGCCTCAAGATCTCTCTCCTTCAGTCTTAGAATGCGCTCCACGTAATTCGCCACTGAGATCTCGACAATGGCATCACTTGGCTCTGGGGCATGTCGCTGTGATAGGCTGTTGGCTTATTAGACGTAAAGTCAGGGTTCCAGCCCCAGGCCAGACATCAAAATAAAATACCAAAAAACTATTTTTTCGGCGATTTCCTCTCAGCAGGTTTCTGGCAAAAACTCTGAGAGTAAAAGACAAACCTGCCATGAAAAGTTTCTCAAAAATCTGTTGTTCGGAGTCGACTTTAAACTGTAGGTCCTGTCTGTACTGTATGTATAAAATTAACACACACAACGTAAGTAGTATGAGAAACTAGATCAATAATCCTGACTGAAGGGTTGTAATGACCAATTATGTATGTATGTGTATTTCTGGGGAAAAAAACCTTTTTTTAAACTACTGATATTCATATGGCAATACTGAAAATGTAGTTTCTGTAGTAAAATATGCTCTTACAACACAAAGCATAGTTCCCGTTACTTTACAGGCAAACGAGTGCCGTTTTGTACATTGAATTAATGAGAAATATCCATCTCAGTGCACTCGTAAAATCAAGAGCAACAGAACGGAGTACACTACAAAATTGCATTCGGTGAAGGGTAAGCTAGCACAGTGTCTTGTGACCACCTCTGGCACATATTTACAAGTCCTAACGTTTTAATAACAATTTTCATACAAAAAAACTTCGTTTATTACGAACTCGTTTATAGGAACTACTCGGTTAAAGGGAACCACTTTAAGTGGTCCCAGTAATTAAATTTCATACATTTTGACCTTTTTCGTTATAACGAACCCTCAGAAAAAACTTTAAAGTCTGGCAATAGTCTTTACTTTTATTTAATACTAGCAGATTATACCCGGCATTGTGCGGGCTATAAAAATATCTCGAAATTTTTTTATTTACTGTTTATAGGTTTCGAAACCGATTTCTTAAAAAATGCAATTTTTCAAATTATTCGGAAACCGGTTTTTACAAATAACCCAGTTTTTTGAATACTCTAAGTCCTAAATATAAATGCACTCAATTTGCCCCTTTCCTTCTTTTTGGACCCCTTTTGGTCCAACTTTATAAAAGGAAAACCTCCAATAGCTATTTGGGAAACTTAACCAAGCTAAATCGTAGAAAAATGCCTTTAAAAACGATAAAATACACCACTTATGCATAAAGTACTAAATTTTTGTCCATTTTTTCTCCCTTTCTCCCATTTTTTTCCCCTTTGGATCAAAATTTTGAAAAGATTTATTGCCTATAACTTGCACCGACAAAAGCCCGATCAATATCCTAAATTTCAAGGAAATCCGTCCAGGCGTTCAGGCGTGATTGGCTATGCACTCAATTTGCCCGTTTTTGTCCCCTTTCCCCATTTTTGGCGCCTTTTAGAAACGGAACACCTCCAATAGGTGTTACCTATAAAACAGATAAAATACAGCATTTGTGCATAAAAGTACTAATTTTGGACCATTTTTTCTCCCTTTGTCCAATTTTTCTCTCCTTTCGGTAGGAGTAGTTTCAGGAATAGTTTTAGGAGTAGTTGTAGGAGTAGTTGTAGGAGTAGTTGTAGAAGTAGTTGTAGGAGTAGTTGTAGGAGCAGTTTTAGGAGTAGTTGTAGGAGTAGTTTTAGGAGTAGTTGTAGGAGTAGTTGTAGGAGTAGTTTTAGGAGTAGTTTTAGGAGTAGTTGTAGGAGTAGTTTTAGGAGTAGTTGTAGGAGTAGTTATAGGAGTAGTTTTAGGAGTAGTTTTAGGAGTATTTGTAGGAGTAGTTGTAGGAGTAGTTGTAGGAGTAATTTTAGGAGTAGTTGTAGGAGTAGTTGTAGGAGTAGTAGTAGGAGTAGTTGCAGGAGTAATTGTAGGAGCAGTTTTAACAGTAGTTGTAGGAGTAGTTGCAGGAGTAGTTGTAGGAGTAGTTTCAGGAGTAGTTGGAAGAGTAGTTGCAGGAGTAGTTGTAGGAGTAATTTTAGGAGTAGTTGTAGGAGTAGTTTTAGGAGTAGTTGTAGGAATAGTTGTAGGAGTAGTTGTAGGAGTAGTGTTAGGAGTAGTTGTAGAAGTAGTTGTAGGAGTAGTTGCAGGAGTAGTTGTAGGAGTAGTTGTAGAAGTAGTTGTAGGAGTAGTTGTAGGAGTAGTTGCAGGTGTAGTTGCTAAAATCGTAAAAAATTACCTATGAGCATTTTTTCCCCATTTGTCCCTTTTTTTCTCCCCTTTTGATCAAAATTTTGAAAAAATTTATAGCCTATAACATGCACCGACAAAAGCTCGATCTATATCCCAAATTGCAAGGAAATCGGTCCAGGTGTTCAGGCGTGATTGACTAACAAACAAACAAAAAAACAACTTACAGAAAGTAAGTATTAGGATTAGGATAGCAGCATTAAATTATTATTCCGTATCTTTAATCAGCTGCTGGATAAAGAGGATTAACCCATATTTTGGTTTTTAATTAAAAAAAAAACTTTTTGTATTTAATAAATAAAAAAAAATTCTTTGTATTTTATATTTCCTCCTATGACTTCACCACGTTTATTATGAACTTTGCCTATAACGAACTATTTTTTCTGGTCCCACGAAGTTCGTTATAACCGGGTTTGAATGTATATAGATGTGGATTTATACATATTTTTTATTACAGATAAAGGACACCATATCACTGATATTCTTAAATATTTTCTCGTTTTTTTTTTGCTTTCAGCCTAAAAAGTTGTTGATTTACTGACAATCTTAATGAAGTTTTGCAATTTCTTTCATTTGCAAGTATTACGTCGTGTATATGGGAATTAACATCATTATCAAAATCGAAAAGTTACAAAAACAAAAATCACAAAAAACCATCCACTTGGGATTGAAAAGCTTTTAAAAAAATTTGCAAAAAAATTTTTTACAATTTTCGTATAGAAAAAAAATATAAAAACATATGGTGGGCCATTTAATAGTTTCAATTTAAAAATCTAATACCTCGATTTACGTTGTCTCGATTAACGTCGTCAAAAATTACCTATGAGCATTTTTTCCCCATTTGTCCCTTTTTTTCTCCCCTTTTGATCAAAATTTTGAAAAAATTTATAGCCTATAACATGCACCGACAAAAGCTCGATCTATATCCCAAATTGCAAGGAAATCGGTCCAGGTGTTCAGGCGTGATTGACTAACAAACAAACAAAAAAACAGACTTACAGAAAGATTTTCAATTTATATTAGGATTAGGATAGCAACATTAAATTATAATTCAGTATCTTTAATCAGCTGCTAGATAAAGAGGACTAACCCATATTTTTGGTTTTTAATAAAAAAAAACTTTTTGTTTTTAATAAATGAAAGAAATTCTTTATATTTTATATGTCCTCCTATGACTTCACCCCGTTTATTACGAACTTTGCCAATAACGAACTATTTTTTCTGGTCCCACGGAGTTCGTTATAACCGGGTTTGACTGTATATATATATATGAATTTATACATATTTTTTATTACAGATAAAGGGACACCATATCACTGATATTCTTAATATTTTTTTTTTTTTTGCTTTCAGCCTAAAAAGTTGTTGATTTACTGACAATCTTAATGAAGTTTTGCAATTTCTTTCATTTGCAAGTATTACGTCGTGTATATGGGAATTAACATCATTATCAAAATCGAAAAGTTACAAAAACAAAAATTCCAAAAAACCATCCTCTTGGGATTGAAAAGCTTTTAAAAAAATTTGCAAAAAAATTTTTTACAATTTTCGTATAGAAAAAAAATATAAAAACATATGGTGGGCCATTTAATAGTTTCAATTTAAAAATCTAATACCTCGATTTACGTTGTCTCGATTAACGTCGTCAAAAATTTTGTTCCCTTCAACTTTGATTTACGTCGTTATTTGATTTACGTCGTCTCCGTTGTTTATAAATCAAATCAGGGGAATTCCGTCTTTAAAAAAAAATCAATGCATAGAATAAAAATTTACTTATCCCTTTCCCTGTCCATGTGATGCATAAGTGTATGAAACCAACTTGCTGTACATCACATGTGATGTAGAAGACAGTGAAAGAGTTTTCTTAGTTTTTTTTTTGTTTTGTAAAATGTAAAAAATTCCACAAAGTCGAATTACAGATGACAAATCGTTAAAAAATCATTAACGGAGGAATGGAGCAAATTAACATTAAAGATGAACTGTTTATTTTTGTCCATGCCACGACGCCTGCATGCTGTAACAAATAATGAAGGTGTTGGAAATAACATCAAATTTTAGAATCAGTTTAGATTTGTTCGAATTTTCCACCTTTGGTACGGCTTATGGCCTTCAAGCGGCCGACAAAGCCATCACAGGCTGCACGAAAGTGGCTCTGCGGTATTTTGGCCCATTCCCGGCGAAGCGCCGTCTTGAGATGATCGACAATTTGGTATATTTTAGTGAGAACCTTACTTTCTAAAATGCACCAGATGCAAAAGTCCAACGGATTGAGATCCGGAGATTTTGATGGCCATTGTGCGGTAGAAATGAAGCGGGGGACCTTCTTTTAAAGCCATTCTTGGTTGACGCGTGGTGAGTGCGGTGGTACTGTGTCCTGTTAGAATGTCTATGGTCTGCGGCCGAAATGCTTGTCTGCCCAGGGCTTCAATACTGGCTTTAAGATATTTTCCCGATAATATTTGGCATTTATTTTGACCCCATGGTCGATGAATATAAGCGGGAAGCAACAATTATCTACACCATTACCATAGGCGGCGCTTGAGTTCTGGTTGCCAATAGCAGGTGTAAATTTTCAGCTGACCTCTTTGGCAAGTAAACCTGATCATTTCGTTTCTTCACAAATTGCTCAATTTGAAATGGCTTCTCATCGGAGAAAACCAAATTCGGTAACTGGCCGCTTTCGTGCAAGCTAAGTAACTCCTTGGCTCTTTCCAATCTAACTTTTTTTGTCCATCGATGAGCTCTTGCACTTTTTTGAACTTCAATGGCTTTAGTACAAGCTCATTTTTTAATATGTGTTGGATGCGTTCTCGCGATATGTTCAGCTTACGAGCAATTTTTCTACCACTGCGGCGTAGATTTCGATCAAATCTGGCCTTCACTTTTCGGATAATTTCTGGTTGTTACCGTTTTTTTCTTTCGTCCACTTTTTGGACGCGATGCAACATTGCCAATATCACTTTAACGAGAAACAAAAGATTTAGTAACGATAGCCACCTGTGGTTTTCCAGCCAAATATTAAGCAATCACACTATCACTCTTGAATTCCCCATCACGAATAACTTTTTTTCTGAAAGCAATAGATCAAAATGCTTTTGTAAGCTTTTAAATAATAAAATGAACTGTCACTAGAATAAATCTGTTAGCTGTCAGACGAGCGGATAACAACCTGAAGTTGGCTGCAATACATATCAGCAACCTTATGTACTAAAATTGGAACGATACAGAGAAGATTAGCATGTTAAGAGTAAATTGGTGGATATAATGTTTCTAAATTTCTGAAAACTTCTGAATCTAGGTTTGCTTTGAAAAGCTGAGGGTTTTCCCAAAAATATCGTACTTTTTAAGTGAAATTTCTCTATAAATTCCTCAGAAAGCATAGGAAAATGTTCGAGGGAAAATAGAATTTTATTATACAGATAAAGGACATAACAACAGATTAATGGAAATTTAAAAAACGGTTGCAAGGATGTTAATTAAAAAAAAAAAAGAAAGAAATTGTAAATCCAATGACCTTTAGAAGTCAAAATATTGCATTTCAAACGTCAACACTTCTTGTTGTTGATATATTCAACGTCGTAATAAAACATGAAACAAGGACATCTTTAAGGAAAAAATAATAAGAAATCAGAGCATGATGAAGGATAAAAATAATGAAAAAAAGAGAAGAAAAAAATGGAAAAAAATTTCCAAAAAAATATTCCCAACAATAGATGACCGACCAACAGAGTTGATTTTCTTTTGAAGAAGAAGAAAAAAAAGAGAAGAATTTGACATGCTCTACAATAAATTACTGACATACAGTGTGCCAGGGAAGTGCATATGAATGAGTGAGTGAGTGACTGAGTAAGTGAAGACATGCAAAACAAAAAGGACACAACAAAACATATGCAAAAATTCTAAAATTATGCACACACAAGCAGAGAGGGATACAGGACAGGATAGAGGAGCTACAACAAAAGAATAGAATTTTTGCTTGCTTTATAATGACAGGATATTTTTTGTTGTTTTTGTTGTTAAAAGGAATTCAAATTTTTTGTTTCCTTTTTTTCCTTTAAAAATTTGCACAACAAAGTCCTTAAAAATGATTGCATTCTGCATTGCATTGCATTGCAGTCGGTCATTGTAAATTAAAAGCGGGAAAAGAGGGGAGAATACAAAACCATAGGGCCAGGGTTGTAAATTTTGCATTGCTGGGGTAATAAAATTCTGTTTTGCATGCAAAATTATGCACTTTTAAGATGAATTTTTTTTTGTTTTTGTTTTTTTTTAATTTAAAACGTTACGTTATGAAATTTACGTTACAAAAGAAACAAAACGTAGCTGAAAAGAAAATAGATTTTCCTATACCATAACGACCTTTTTGGCCTCTTTGTTTCTGCCATTATTTTGCTGGAAATATTAAGAAAAATTATGATTTTTGAATATGAATATGAATGTTGTTATCCTTTTGAAGAAACACAAAAAAAACAAAAATCCTTGACTACCTAAAGAAAATAATGACTATGATTTGGCAGTTTCTCTTGGCCTTGATCCTGTATTTTTAATTGTAACAGATTTTCTGTTCTGTTTTCACTCAAATCCCTGATCTACAAAACGTGGGTGGCTTAAAACAAACACTCGGCCTTTGTAAAAAATCCAATTTTAATTTATTTTTTATCTTCTCATTTTCTAATCCCTTAAAGGATTTCTTTTTTTCTCTTTCAAAAATGTTTTTATTTGTGAAAATCTTTTTTAAATCATTAGAAATAGACTGGCCAGCATGGAAAAAAATTTCCAAAAAGGATTAAATTTCTGCTGGTAATGCTTGTCTATTACAATTCCCACTTGTATGTAGTACAGGTACGTGGGAGTAATTAAAATTGCAATGAAAAATTTCTCAAAAAAACTCTATTGTTCGAAGTCGACTGTAGACCGTAGGTTCCGCCACTCATGGATAAAATTAACACACACAACATGAGAAGCTTGGTTGAAATCCTGGTTGAAGGATTGTAATGACCAATATATGTTTAACGTTTCTGATATGTATTGCAGCCAACTTCAGGTTGTTATCATTTGTAAACCGCTCGTCTGACAGCTGACATTATTCCAGTGATAGTTCAATTTATTATTTAAAAGCTTACAAAAGCATTTTGATCTATTGCATTCAGAAAAAAAGTTATTCGTGATGGAATTCATTGCTTTATATTTAGCTGGAAAACCACTACAGGTGGTTATCGTTAGAGCCCTTCAGCATTTAAATGTGAAGAAATCTTTTGTTTCTCGTACCATTGCTCGTTACCGTGATACTGGCAGTGTTGCATCGCGTTCAAAAAGTGGATGAAAAAAAATGGTAACAACACCAGAAATGTTCCGAAAAGTGAAGGCCAGATTTGATCGAAATCCACGCCGCAGTGGTAGAAAAATTGCTTGTGAGCTGAACATATCGCAAGAACGGATGCAACACATATTGAAAAATGAGCTTGGACTAAAGCCATTGAAGTTCCAAAAAGTGGAAGAGCTCACCGATGGACAAAAAAAGTTAAACTAGAAAGAGCCAAGGAGTTACTGAGCTTGCACGAAAGTGGCCAGTTATCGAATTTGGTTTTCTCCGATGAGAAGCCATTCCAAATTCAGCAGTTTATGCACAAACAAAATGACCGGGTTTATTTGCCAAAGAGCTGAAAATTTACACCTGCGATTGGCCACCAGAACTCAAGCGCCGCCGATAGTAATGGTGTGGGTAATATTCAACGACCGTAGGGTCAAAATAAATGCCGAATATTATCGGGAAAATGTTTTAAAGCCTTTATTGAAGCCCTGGGCAGATAAACATTTCTGCCGCAGACCATGGACATTCCAACAGGACTCAGCACCACCGCACTCAGCACGCGTCAACCAAGAATGGCTTAAAAAGGAGGTTCCTCGCTTCATTTCTACCGCACAATGACCACCAAAATCTCCGGATCTCAATCCGTTGGACTTTTGCGCCTGGGGTATTTTGGTAAGGTTCACACTAAAATATACCAAAGTGACGATCACCTCAAGACGGCGCTGCGCCGGTAATGGGCCAAAATACCGCAGATCCACTTTCGTGCAGCCTGCGATGGCTTTATTGGCCGTTTGAAGGCCATAATTCGTACCAAAGGTGGCCAATTCGAACAAATCTAAACTGATTCTAAAATTTAATGTCATTTCCAACATTTTTTGCTTTTGAACAATAAAATTAAAAAAATATAACGCTTTATTTTGTTGCTTTATATATCAGCCACCCTGTACGTATGTTCGCCGTAGTCTAGTAGATAGTGTGTTAGCTTATTAAAGATGAGGCCACGGTTCAAACCCCAGGGCAGACATGAAAACTAAATATGAAAATATATGTCTTCTGCGACTTCCTCTCAGCAAAACTCTGAGGAAAAATAAAAATTGTACACAACTCCTTGATAGAATTACCTATCTTCGACCATGTTTAAATGTTTGGTTTTAAGTTGTGTACGAAATGTATCGCACATAAGCTAGAATCGTTACGTAAAAGTTTCCACATAGCCGAACGACAAGTAACAAAAAAATGGAGAACAACAGAGCATCTACATTTCGATATCTTCTTCAAGACTTTGCGCTACAGCAGCTCATAACTCATTAGCTCTTTCGTTCATTTAAGTAGGCTGTTAAATCGATGAACTGCTCTATGAACTTCACGACAGCGTGACTTGTCAGTTTGAAATTCTCCGCTGTCAAGCCGTAAGTTATCGATATCGATAGCTTTTGTGTAGCGAAAAGGATAGAAAAAAACGAAATTAAAGCCGACAACTTCTGTCCATGACTTGTCAGTTTGAAATTCTCCGCTGTCGAGCCGTCAGTTATCGATAGGTTTTGTCTAGCCAAAATAAAATCACCAAATAATAAGAAAAAAACGATTTTAAAGTCGAGAATTTCTGTCGATGACTTGTCAGTTTGAAATCCTCCGCAGTCAAGCCCTCAGTTATCGATAGCTTTTGTGTAACCAAAATAAAACCACTAAATTATAGAAAAAAAAACGAATTTAAAGTCGAAAACTTCTATCGAAGATTTTTCAGTTTGAATTCCACTAACAAACTGTAGTTATCGATATCTTTTGTCTAGCCAAAATAAAAACACCAACAAATAAAAAAAGAGAAAAATAATAGAAAAAACGTGAAAATCTATCGAGGACTTGTCAGTTTGAATTTTCCCGCTGTCAAATCGTAGTTATCGGTATCGAAAGCTTTTGTGTAGGCAAATTAAAACCACTAAATTATAGAAAAAAACAACTAATTTATAGTCGACAGCTTCTGTCGATGATTTGTCAGTTTGAAATTCACTGCTGTCAAGCCATGAGTTATCGATAGCTTTTGTGTAGCGAAATGATAGAAAAAAAAAACGAATTTAAAGCCGGAAACTTCTGTCCAAGACTTGTCAGTTTGAAATTCTCCGCAGTTAAGCCGTTAGTTATCGATAGGTTTTGTCTAGCCAAAATAAAATCACTAAATAATAAAAAAAACGATTTTAAAGTCAAGAAAATCTATCGATGACTTGTCAGTTTGAATTTTCCCGCTGTCAAACAGTAGTTATCGATATCGATAGCTTTTGTGAAGCCAAAATAAAACCACCTAATATTGGGAAAAAAATTGATTTTAAAGTCGAAAACTTCTGTCGATGATTTGTCAAACAGTAGTTATCGATAACGATAGCTATTCTGTAGCCAAAATAAAACCACTAAATTATTGAAATAAAAAACCAATTTAAAGTCGACAACTTCTGTCGATGATTTGTGAGTTTGAATTTTCCCGCTGCCAAACCGTAGTTATCGATATCTTTTGTCTAACCAAAATAGAATTACCGAATAATAAAAAACGATTTTAAACTCGAACACTTCTGTCGATGATTTGTCACTTTGAGTTTTCCCGCTGTTAAACAGTAGTTATCGATAACGATAGCTTTTGTGTAGCCAAAATAAAACCACCTAATTATAAAAAAAACGAATTTAAAGTCGAGAACTTCTGTCGATGATTTGTCAGTTAGAAATTCATTGCTGTAAAGCCGTGAGTTATCGATATCGATATCTTTTGTCTAACCAAAATAAAATTACCGAATAATAAAAACGATTTTAAAGTCGAACACCTCTGTCGATAATTTGTGACTTTGAATTTTTCCGCTGTTAAACAGTAGTTATCGATAACGATAGCCTTTGGCTAGCCAAAATAAAATCACCAAATTATAGAAAAAAAACGAATTTAAAGTCGAGTCAGTTTAAAATTCATTACTGTCAAGCCGCGATTTATCGATATCGATACTTCTTGTTTAGCCTACATAAAAATAAAATAAAACCGAGACAAGATCTCTTTTATTTTCGACTTTTCTTTTCCCTCTACTTATCTGTCAAATTTTCTTGTCTCAAGTTTTAATCACAATACCTTTTAACTTTTTAAGTTCATTTGATAACAGAAAGTAAAAATAAAAGTTTCTCCAATCAAATCAATCATCAAACCGAAAATGTTCCAATTTTACAACAGAAATCGTTTAAACAAAACAGAAATAAAAAAAAGGAAAAACGAAATCATTTTTCATATGTAAAGACTTATAAAACTGGACAGCCTTTATCAAATCTATCATTATCCTTAAAATCTCAAACACTGCAGTCAAATACATTAACAAGTAATTTCTACTATCCACCTACGTAAGTATGTATGGTACGCGGTATGCGTCAGTGTATTCAAAGTGAGTACAAGTGATTACTCATTTAATCTTCCACGCACACACACACGCACTCGCAATTTGAATGTCAAACCATACACGGTAATCATGGGTCATTTTTTGGCACTTGATTATCATGTAAGGAGCAGTTCGTTTAAGTTTTTGTTTTGCAAAACAAAAACTGAAATTTTTTTAACACCCTCCATCCTAGTCCTTATAAATAGTTGAGTCCTGCATATGAATGTTTCTAATGGCATTTTATTGGTTGTATTGATAAACATCTTTCGGTGTAGAAGCTGTCTTTGCCATTTTTTTCTTTTTTTTTTGTGGCTCACAAGTTCTGTAATAAGTTATCTAAAAAATTACAAACAAAACACGGTAAACTACATAGATCATGGAAAACGTTAGTGCCAACGACTTTATGACACTCTTCTGCATAGCATGCACTTCAATAACACATAAGTATAGCAGTAGGAACTGATATATCCGATAGATGTTCAAAAATCTAGATACCGGTCTTTGCTTTTACATCGTTTAACATTAAAATTATAAGCAAAAGCTACAAAAACAAAAACAATGACTTGTTTACAAATTATCGAACTACGTAATATAACAACAAATACCAGCATAAAAAAATGGTAATCGAGTAAACAAAACTACAACAACAAACACTACAAGAATAACTGTAAACAAAATACAGAAACAACAATAATGAAACAACGATGTTTACATTTATAGCGATCTCGAGTAGGCCCAGCCACAAACATTTGCCTTCAAGAACATTCATCAGACTGTTAACGTTGCAATATAAAAGGCAAGACAAAGCAAGCTAGTGAGTTAGTGAAGTCCAGTCAATCTTGTGTGAAGACGCGGTGTGATTATAGAGAATAATCATTCTAATCGATTAAAAATCTCCGTTACAAAGATCTGTCGAACAATTGTCAATTATGTAAACAGAGGAATAACAAAGAAAAGCAATTGTTGTTGTTTACGTCAAGTTGTGAACAGTGGCGAATAATAAGGAATTTTAATTAAAAACTGTTGCCAGAGGCACTGAAATTAATGTATCACATTACAAGGCTTAAGAATGCTTATGTGCTTGGGGCATATTGTAGGGTAAAGAAAAACCCGGCAAACAAACAAAATTTGCTTAAAAAATGAAATCAAATTTTGGTACGCAGAATAAAATCCGCCACCACTTCAACGATAATGCCTTCATTTCGATATTAGAACGATGTGAAGAAAAAAAATTTTTTTTTTACTTGTCGTAAGCCTAGAACAGTGTTCATAAAAAATGAATCAAAAAAAAAAAATTAGGAAGAGGGTGACAATGAGTATGGCATTGTAGTGGCAGGAGTAGAGTGGAGCTCTTTCTCTCCCTCGCTCTCTATAAAGTGGTCACTTATTTACTGTACTTAACACATGAGTATCACAACTTAATATAACGAACAATGAATGTCTTCTTGTTCTTCTTCCCTGGACTTGTATCCTTATAACTGTGTTGTCAACTTATGTTAGGAAATATTACAGGGAGAGAGAGACAGAGAGTCCGCTGATAAAGCGAAAAATCCCATTATTCCTGGCCTTTATACCAAAAAGAATCGAAAAAACGAAACCAAATGATCATTTATTATTGTTTGTTTATTATTGTTAGGATAATATTCCTTCTTCCTTTTTTCCTTTGGTTGAAGATATTAAAATTTGGTTACAAAAAAAGAAGAAAAAAATTTCTGCCAAAGTACATCGCAACGCATGTTTCTAATGTGTTTTAGGCGATTTATTTCGAATGTTTTTTGTTTTTTCTTGTATTCTACCTACTGAAAGTGAGGTTATGCAGATGATATATGAGATTAAATTGTTGTTTTAATATCTTATTATCGAACTCTTGATGTCACTTTTGTATTCTCTGACTTTTTGTCCAAAAGAAGGAGAACATCGAAGGGGATGTGTGAATTGCATGAACATATGAGAATTGAATTGATGACTGTATTCGTCAAATGTTTGACATTCAATCAATGCTGTTGTCCAACATTAAGAGTAACATTAGGTCCTGTTTTAATATGAACCCCCATTCTTAGTTTGCATACCAACGTGTCCATGCTTGTAGGCAGCCTCAGAATACCCCATCTTGCACTTTTTCAAGAGCATGGAGTCGTAACTCGACAAATGGCGCCTCTAATACAGGCCTTCAAATCCTCAATTGTCTCTGGTTTGTCGACATAAAAACTTTTCTTTAATCGTTCCCCACAGAACACGATCCAAGGATTGCAATCCCAGCTTCTTGGCTCACAATTGACATCACCATTTCGGCTAATTGAATGGCCATCAAGCTTCAAATGCTCGATTGCCACTGATTTGTCGACATAAACAACTTTCTCTAACAGTGTCCCACAGAAAATAATCAAACGGTGTCAAATCACAGCTTTTTAGCGACCACTTGACATCACCATCTCGCCTAATTAAGAGTACATCAAACGGCGTCCCATGGGAAATAGTCCAACAGTGTCACATTGCCATTAGGGCCAGCAAATGTTTGATGTAGCAAGTGACACCATAAGATAAGATCGTGAAAAATTCTAGGATCGTTAGGGAACCTTATCGACCTTATTTCTGAAACCCCCTTCTATTGATTTGGGTATGCCACTTGCCTTAGTCAAGTTGCACATTACGCGGAAATGCTTTCGGGACGCCAACCAATCCTAAGTCAATGAGGAGTCCTGCTCCACCGCTAGACTTACCTGGCCCTTGGGGGATAAAAAGCATACCAACCAATTATTTTGTCTCGGTCGTGACGAAATCTCTACTACAGTGGCCGTGCTTACAGGCCATTACGTCATGGGTACATACGGGGAAAGTAGGAGGCACCCGTTTAAAGACTTTTGCCGTGGATGTACTTTCGCTGAAGAAGAGGAGATCCACTTTCTTTGTCAGTGCCCGTATCTTGCTAGATATAGATATAGGTTATTTGGCTCCCCATTCATTGCCAGCTTGACGGAGCTATCATCTATTGATATCAAGAATATAGCTTCGTTTATCAAACTTTCTGGCTGATTTTCCAGTGCGGGGTAGTCGTGCTTTTGTTGTGAAGCCATTGCACTGGTCAGTACAGGGACTGTGTTCACCTGTTTCATTACAACGACCCACTATGTGTGCTCAAGTGAGCTTTGTGATATAGAGCTACCACTTCGATCTAAGCTATCCTAAGTGGCACCATCCTATTAAAACCAAACATTGTTCACATCAATAAGGAGATAATACCATGAGAAGATAACTTCGTTATCATGGTGTCTCCATTAACCGTAAAGGTTGCCCCGTCCCTATTTGCAAAGGAATAAGGGGGCCAATGACATCTTCGCTCTACAACCCACACCAAAAAGGTGCCACACTGGTTGCATTGGCTTCTGTAAGACTACGTGTGGGTCTTCTGAGTCCCAAATACGACAATTTTCTTATTAACGTATCCACCAAGATGAAAAAGAGCTTCATCCGAAAACATGACTCTTTCTAGGCGAAATCGACATCATCAATAAGTCGGATATTGCAAGGACCATTTAATTAGTGTAAATATTGAATATTGTTACGAAATTGGAAATGGTGTTTTGCTTTCACATCGTTTAAAATTGCAAACAACAGCTGCAAAAACAAAAACAATGAACTTGTTTACATGATAAATAAGTAAACAAAAATTTACCAACAAGGTACCAGTTTAAAAAAGTGATAAACAAGTAAACAAAAATGAAACACCAAGCAATCCAAGAATAAATGTAAACAAAATACACAAACATCGATAATGAAATAACTTTTATAGAAATCTCGAGAAGGCGAAACCACAAATTCAAGAACATCCATCAGACTGTTTACGTTGGCATATAAAAGGCAAGACAAAGCAGGCAACGGAGATAGTAAAAATTCGGTCAGTTTGTGTGAAGATGCACGGTGTTTGAAAAGAATAATCGTGGTTTGATGATCTCCATTATAAAGACCTCTCGAACAATGGTTATTGTATACGCAAAAGAGTATAAAGAAGAATGACAAACAAAGCAATTGTTGTTTACATCAAGTTGTGTACAGTGGCACACAGAATTGTGCAAATAATAAAGAATTTTATTTAAAATTAGACACAAATTAATTTTTATTTTATTTGCGATCTACGAGCTCATATTTTACACGTTATTGTGGACTTTGTCACGCAGCAGTTTACCCAAGTTCGAACAGGCATCACTTGGTTAACTAGAAGACGTAAACTATGCCGATGATGTCTGTCTAATCGCTCCAACCCGTTTGAAATTATCCATCAATTAGAATTAAGTGCAGCTGTGTGGATCAGTTAGTGGGCAAAGTTTGTCTATATATATCCTTAGCAGGACTAAGGTCCTGTGAATTAACACAGGCCTGCAATACTCTTTGTATAAACAATAACAATCACTGAACAATAGGTCGCCGTGGTCTAGTGTGTGCTGGCTTATTAGACGTAAAGCCAGGGTTAGAGTCCCAGGCCAGACATCAAAATAAAATACAAAAAAGTATTCTGGCAAAAACTCTGAGAGTAAATAAAATTGCCATGAAAAGTTTCTCAAAAATTTGTCGTTCGGAGTAAACTTTAAACTGTAGGTCCCGCCACTTATGTAGAAAGTTAACACGCACAACATAAGTAGTGTGAGAAACTAGGTCAATAATCCTGAATGAAGGGTTGTAAAAACCAATTACGTAAGCATGTGTGTAGCAGTTAGTGGCCAAATTTTGTCCATATTTATCATTAGCAGGACTAAGGTCCTGTGAATTAACACAGGCATGCAATATTTTATACTCTTTGGATAAACAATAACAATCACTAAACAATTGTATGATAGATCTTTTTAATGGAGGTCTTCGAACCACGATTACTCTCTTCAAACACACTGCGTCTTCACACAAGACTGACTGAACTTTACTAAAGCACTCGCCAGTTTTGGTTTGCCTTTTACATGATAGTGTAAACGTGTGATAAATGTTCTTGAAGGCGAACGTTCATGACTTTGCGTTTATTATTATAGTCTTGTTGGCATATTTTTGTTTACTTTTTTACCGTTTCTGTATGCTGGTGTTTGTTGTTATATTAAGCAGTATAAGACTGGCATATTTTTGTTTACTTGTTTACCAAATTTTTTATGCTGGTGTTTGTTGTTATATTAAGCAGTATAAGACTGGCATATTTTTGTTTACTTTTTTACCGTTTTAGTATGCTAGTTTTTGTTGTTGTATTCTTGTTTACTTGTTTACCATATTTTTTATGCTGGTGTTTGTTGGTATATTAAACAGTACGAAAATTTGTAAACAGGTTTGTTTACTGGCATTGTTTTGTTTTTAGAGCTTTTGCTCCAGGAAAAACATCACAACGAAAAATATTTCATCGGCGACTTCCTCTCAGCAGATTTCTGGCAAAGACTCTGATAGTAAAAATTGCCATGAAAAGCTTCTAAAAAATCTGTCGTTCGGAGTCGACTTTAAACTGTAGGTCCCACCATTTATGTATAAAATTAACATACACAACATAAGTGGTGTGAGAAACTAGGTTAGTAATCCTGACTGAAGGGTTGTAATGATCAATTATGTATGCATGTTAGTAGGAGTTAGTGGCCAAAGTTAATCTATATTTATTATTAGCAGGACTAAGGTCCTGTGAATTAACACAGGCATGCAATATTTTATACCCTTTGCATAAATGATAACAATCACTAAACAATTGTATGATAGATCTTTTTAATGGAGGTCTTCGAACCACGATTACTCTCTTCAAACACACTGCGTCTTCACACAAGACTGACTGAACTTTACTAAAGCACTCGCCTGTTTTGCTTTGCCTTTTACATGACAGGGTAAGCGTCTGATAAATGTTCTTTGCGTTTATTATTGTAGTCTTGTTAGCATATTTTAGTTTACTTGTTTACCGTTTTTGTATGCTGATGTTTGTTGTTGTATTTTTGTTTACTTGTTTACCAAATTTTTTATGCTGGTGTTTGTTGTTATATTAAGCAGTATAAGACTGGCATATTTTTGTTTACTTTTTTTACCGTTTTAGTATGCTAGTTTTTGTTGTTGTATTCTTGTTTACTTGTTTACCATATTTTTTTATGCTGGTGTTTGTTGGTATATTAAACAGTACGAAAATTTGTAAACAGGTTTGTTTACTGGCATTGTTTTGTTTTTAGAGCTTTTGCTCCAGGAAAAACATCACAACGAAAAATATTTCATCGGCGACTTCCTCTCAGCAGATTTCTGGCAAAGACTCTGATAGTAAAAATTGCCATGAAAAGCTTCTAAAAAATCTGTCGTTCGGAGTCGACTTTAAACTGTAGGTCCCACCATTTATGTATAAAATTAACATACACAACATAAGTGGTGTGAGAAACTAGGTTAGTAATCCTGACTGAAGGGTTGTAATAACCAATTATGTATGCATATTTGTAGCAGTTAGTGGCCAAATTTTGTCTACATATATCATTAGCAGGACTAAGGTTCTGTGAATTAACACAGACCTGCAATATTTTATACTCTTTGTATAAACAATAACAAGCACTAAACAATTATTCGACAGATCTTTATAACGGAGATCTTCAAACCACGATTACTCTCTTCAAATACACTGCGTCTTCACACAAGACTGACTGAACTTTACTAAAGCACTCGCCTGTTTTGCTTTGCCTTTTACATGACAGGGTAAGCGTCTGATAAATTTTTTTTAAGGCGAACGTTCATAACTTTACGTTTATTATTGGCATATTTTTGTTTACTTTTTTACTGTTTTTGTATGCTGGTGTTTGTTGTTGTATTTTTGTTTACTTGTTTACCACATTTTTGTATGCTGGCGTTTGTTGTTATATTAAGCAGTACGAAAATTTGTAAACAGGTTTGTTTACTTGCATTGTTTTGTTTTTAGAGCTTTTGTTTTATACTTTAATATTCGTACCAATATCAAAAGCGCAGCCCCAGCGCTGTACAACTTCTCCGAAGGGACTGATGGAATTCGAACTGTACAGGAACTGAGCTTACCTACGGCCTCATCACGTACACCTTAAGAGCGTGCTCAAGTGTGTTTTGGTAATGAAAGCTACCACTTCAATCTAACCTAACCGCATCAAAAAATGATCAAAAGATGAGAAATAGCTCCTAAATTACTGAAGGACCATATAAAATTCAGGTTTCTGACGAGTGAGTTGGTAAGTTGTTACAATAACTTTAAGTCAAGTCAGTATCCTAATCATTACATGGCCCATATTTGTTGTAGAAGTGGTTCACACTGCTACCACTTCTTACTTTACAATACTTGTGGTAACTCGTGCCAAATGTTGCCACATTTTAAGATAAGATAAGTGGTCACTGGCATCATACTAAAAACCAAGAATATGAAAAGACACACACGTTGTATTGACCACTTTAAAAACCACCACATTCCAGCACAGGAGCACATGCCATATTTTAAATTGTTCGGTAAGAAAGTGTCCAATTTAAATTACTTTTTGAAAAAGGATCCCGTAATGGATAAAAGGATACAAACGACTGCCAAAAGGACTTGATAATGAATAACAAAGCATGCCTCAATTGAAATCGAATGCATTCGAAAAAGGATACAAAAAAGCAGCAGCATATGGTTGAAATATGAAAAAAAAGGAATCCATCGAGTGATAAACAGTAACAAAGGATGCCTCATGATTAGAAATTCAATTCAATTCAATTGCAATTACAAGTTGCATAATCATTGTGCCCCTGTGTAGGTACACTGTGGCAACTGTTTACTTACTATGTACGCATGTTGCATATTCCGTTTGTATACTGCCACTGTACGTACAGTGTGTGTGTTTAATCTTAATCTTGTCGTCTTCTGTTACAAAACAATGACAATTTTTTTCTTTACATAAAAATGTTTTCAAAACATTTTTCAGATTTTGATAAGATTTTCATGAAAATTGTTTTTCTTTTCATTTTCTTTAAAGAAAATAAATAAACAAGAAATACAATATTTATGATGAGTTTTTTTTATTTTGTCTTTCTTTGCTGTTGCATATGTTTACTCAAAGGACCACAAATTCTATGTCCTTTTGTCATTGAACGTTGCTTTGAACATATTGAGAATCATTTGGCACAATATTACTAACGATGTTGTTGATTTTGCAAAAGGGTGGATGAGAAAGTTTAAATTACAATGCAATGAAAAAAACATTGCCAATTTATTGGCTGTGTGATTACACATTAGAAATAGAATATTTCTTCACTCATATGGCTGTCGCGGCTGTCCCTACAGTCCCCGTCGATCTAATATTTTTTGCACTTTTCGAAAGTAACGTCGTATCCCGTCAATAGCATCTCCATATTGCCTTAAACAACTCACTGTCCCTGTATTTGGTCATAAACACTTCGTTAACGTGGCCAAAAAATGGTCAAAAATCGCAGCCCTTGGCTCCATTGAATTCCCGTTTCGGCTTAAAGGGCCTCAAGCTTCAAATGCTCACGTCTCTGGTTTGTAGCAAAACACTTTTTTAACGGTCCCGCACAACAAATGGTCCAAAGGTCTCAATAGCAGCTCGCTTCATCCATTGATTCACCGTTCGGCAATTAAAGGCCACAGCTTCACTCATTGTCTCGTTTTGACATAACCTTTCTTTAACCTTACCCACGACAGACGAGGGTGAATCCAGCTTCTTGCTCACAGTTGCCATCACCGTTTTGGCTCATCAAATGGCCATCATGCTTCAAATGCTCAGTTGCCACTGGTTTGTCGATATAAACAATTTTGTATAACAGTGCCCCATAGAAAATAATCTAACGGTGTCCATTCACAGGTTTTTGGCGACCACTTGACATCACCATCTTGGCTTATTAAAAGTAAAAAACGTTTTAACGCTTTGACCATTGACCGTAATTATTGCGCCTGCGTCTCACCCCTAGCACCAAAAAGTCTCCAACTTGGAGCATTTTTTTTTATGCCTAGAGGGGATAAATGTATCTAACCGCACGATGAAGGAAATCGTCACATCCTTCGTATGTGGGGCCCTCACCCCCTCAGCCCCTCACCCACTAAATCCCCCCACGTCTCGTTGACTTGTTGTGCAGACACTCCGGAACTACGATGGTATTACTTCGGAGTGGAGTCCTTTTGGACTTGCTCATATCCGCGTCCGGATTGCGTACCGAAAGTTGAGGAGTCAGTTTCCACTATTCTTTTGGTCTCTGTTTGGAATTTCGATTGGCACGCGTGCCAGTGTCATCAATGCCGATGTGCCTACATGTTCTGCAGCCTCAAGATCTCTCTTCTTCAGTCTTAGAATGCGCTCCACGTAATTTGCCATTGAGGTCCAATTTTCTCTAATCGCAACCATAACTGCAACAATGTTAGCGGCCGTGATCGTGCCAATTATTGACTTTAGTACAGAGCGCTCTGCCAGCGTGCACATTCGAAAACAGTGTGCTCTGCATCATCAATTAGTTCCCCGTCCTCGTAAAGACAGTAAGGGGAGGCGGTCTGACGCATTCTGTGCAGATATTTCCAAAAATATCCGCGACCCGAAAGCATCTGTGTAACGCTGTAATTTACATCTCCAAACTTCCGACAAGCCATGGCTTTATGTCTGGAGTAAGTCTACAGCCGGTCACTTTTCTCTATCTTCAGCGTTCCATCGTCGTTGCCATTCTGAAATTGTGTTTTCCATGAAGTGACCCGTTTTGTGTTTTCCAGCCGATTTTGCCTTATAAAACTCCATCCGCTCTGCTGGCAGCAGATCCTTAGGGATTGTACCTGCTATCTCAAATACGGCTGGGGAAACTGGGAGCATTGACTTCTGTAAGATCATGTGTGGGTTTTCTGAGCCACAAATACAGCAATTTTACTTATTAAGGTATCCACCAAGATGAACAGGAGCTTCATCCGTAAAGATGTTATTTCTAGTAAAATCGACATCGTTGGCCCAATAAATCCCAAAGTTGCTCAACCGTATATCGATTTATTATATTCAGTGGAGATAATGAATTCTGAATTTTGTGACAGAAAAGAATGACATAAGTATTGCCAGATTCCAATTGTTCGCCAGTTCAAATTTAAACCGATAGATGGCCCAGCCTATATTTACGGAATGAAATCGAAAGCAACACATAATGAAGAACAATTTTAATTAAACTTCTCTTCAGTTATTGAGTAATAGATTGATTGATCAAGGGTAACTCTTAATATGGTTACCGGGCCACAGACATATCATTAGAAATTGGATTGCTGACGTACTGGCCAGGGCCGGTAAGTAGCCGGCAATATCCGGCATGATACAATCGGCAAGCTCAATCTCGTTGGGAAGCAGGAAGGTTTGTACAGTATTGCCAGACTCTGCTGGATGCGTATGAACAAAATGAAGACTAACTCACATTTATGAGTGATTCTTACAGGTCATGGTAATCTTGGTAGGCAACACGTAATGACGAAGTCGCCGTGGTTTAGTAGGTAGTGTGTTGGCTTATTAGACGAAAGACCCGAGTTCGAATCCCAGGTCAAACATCAAAACGAAAATATGAAAACACTTCTTCCGCGAGTTCCTTTCAGCAGATTTCCGGCAAAAACTCTCTGAGAGTAAAAATTGATAGGAAATGCTTCTCAAAAAATGTGTCGTTCGGAGTCGACTTTAAACTGTAGGTCCCGCCACTCTTGTATAAAATTATCGCACACAATATAAGTGGTGTGAGAAGCTAGGATGTTGTACAATGGGTCAATTCAACCATCGGGTACTGTATTTGTCAGAATTGACAAGTACACGTCCTCTACCTAACACCTAATGACCTTTTGCTTGAGCTGTGGATTTGAGGAGGAGAAATAGCGTAGATGACTTCTTCTTAATCAGTTAATTCAATAGAATATTTCCTTGAAATAGCATGTAATGTAGGCATAGCTGCCAGATAAATGTAGGTTAGAGGACGTTCACCTGTCGGTCAAGACAAGCACAGTACCCGGAGGTCGAAATTGACCCATTGTACAAAAATGCAAATAAATGTAGCATTAAATACTTTGAGACTTTTCAACCGCGTACAGGAGAGGACGAAATTCCTCGTTAATGACGTAGATTATCGAATTCCATTGATTCATTGGAGCATCTTTGCAATGTGGCTTGTGTTTCACTGTTCGAAAGCTACTATAACGAATAATTCTCAGCGAACAACTCCGTATATTGTCGATTAGCCACCGGATCGCACACTGCATTACAGACAAAAATTGTTCTTTAGTTGGACTATTCGTACATGGAACTCCCTTCGTGCAAAGGTTATAACTTTTTCGCTTTTACGGTATGAAAATGTCATAAAAAATTTAAATTTTGAGGCATAAAATCGTCAAAATGACGATAAATCGTCAAATCTGGCAGCTATGAATGTAGGGCATATCATGTAATCGTCAGTGACAATATAACTGCAACTGTTATGCCATATCTTCATAATTCCATTCAACTCTCTCTCTCCCTCTCTATCTCTTTCCCTATAAGCCCTTCATAAATAGTAAACGGAATAATAACCCCAAAAACAATTTAATTTATTAAATTGTTAAGACCATAAAAAACAAACCAACTTGATGGCAATTTTTTATTCTTTGGCCAATCGAGAAAATACACAATTTCCAATACAAACACACACACACACACACATATATATATATATATACGATATACATACATAATTATATACAACCCTAAAAAAATATATTTGTATGTATCCGGTATACATATGTATGAGGATAAAAAAATCTCTCATATGCTAATATGGTTAATCTGTAGCACAATAGTAGTGGTGGTGGTAGTGTTCGTTCGTATACCCACATGTGTGTATAACCACTTATTCAGCCATTCATTCTTTCATTCAGTGATGCCATTCAGATTATATGCACAACCCCATCCATTCCAGCCATCCAATCATCATACACACAATAAACATTTACAATTCCCGATGCTGCTGATACTGATACCAGCATCTACCACAAGGCACAGTGGGACGGGAAAAGAGAAAATGTGTTAAAATGGAATTGTCTTTTTTTAATAAAACCAGCACTCAGGGGATGGCCTCTACTCATGCAGTGCATTGTGCAGGTTTTTTAAGAAACGTTGAAAGAGGGAAGATTCGAACGGCAACGAAACGAGTATATGCTAACTGACTATAAAATGGCCAGTGCCATGCCTTCACCATTAGACAGTCTACAGCAATCGCCCCAAGAAGCCCGCAGTTTCCCACACTACTTATGTCTTTTGTTGACAAGTAAACACCATTAAGGAAGTAAAAGGGTCGGGCCGCATTGTGTCTGCATTAAAACTTCGCTGCTAAGGTCTATCAGGGTCTGTGGTGTCATTTTCCGTTGCGCACAATAGGTCGTTGTAATGAAATGCTTCAATCACGTTAATGATTGACAGTAGAGATTTTAATCAATCATTTGACCAAACATAATAAACAATTCCTATCCAATTCCAAGTTTGATCTCCCTTCGCTTATTAATCTTTTGCAAACTATGCTTAAACCTTCGCTGACAAGCTCTCTAAGTTTCTGTGAAGTAATTTTTCTCATTTGTGACTTTGTAATGAAATGCTTCAATCACGTTAATGATTGACAGTGGAGATTAAAATCATTAATTTGACCAAACTGTTCATACATTAATCTTGTTAATGATTGCCAGTGGAGATTATAATCAATAATAAACAACTCCAAACAGACATACATTACCTTAACTTCTACCGTTTGCAAAGTTTGATATCCCTTCCTGCCTTCATCTTTATCAAACTTTCCATAGTACGTAAACCTTCGCTAATAAGCTCTCTCAGGATCAGCCGGGTCATTTTCTGTCACCCACTTCTGGCTGTTGTAATGAAATCCTTCAATCGCGTTAAAGATTGACATTAGAGATTGCAATCAATCGTTTGACCAAACTGTTCATGCATCAATATCGTTAATGATTGACAATGGAGATTTTAATCAATCATTTGACCAAACTGTAGAGCTCATAATAAACAATTGCTATCCAATTCCAACGCACACCCATTACACAGCCTTCCATCGTTTGCAAAGTTTAACGTCCTTTCGCCCCTTAATCTTTTTCAAACTTTGCTTTCCATACAACGAAAACCTGCTCTGACAAGCTCTCTAAATTTCTATGGAGTAATTTTCTGTTGCTTACTTCTGGCTGTTGTATTGAAATCCTTCAATTTCATTAATGATTGACAGTGGAGATTGTAATAATAAACAATTCATATCCAATTCCAATACTCACCCATTACACAGCGTTCCACCGTTTGCAAAGCTTGATCTCCCTGCGCCCCTTAATCTTTTTCAAACTGTGCTTCCTATAGTACGTAAACCTTCGCTGGCAAGCTCTCTAAGTTTCTGCCGAGTAATTTTCTGTTACTCACTTGTGGCTATTGTATTGAAATGCTTCAATTACGTTAATGATTGACAGTGAAGAATAGAATCAATTGTTTGACCAAATTGTAGAGCTCATAATAAACAATTCCATTCCAATCCCAAACAGACACATATTACCTTAGCTTCCACCGTTTACAAATCTGTATTTTCCTCTCGCCTAGCCCTTTAATACTTTTCCCACTTTGCTGTCGTACGTGAGCCTCTAGATAAATATCGTGGCATTTCATTAGTCATTTGTAAATGGAAATTCGGTCCATCTATTGATTTAAATTTGAACCAGCAAACGATTTGACTCTGACAATGCTTATGTCATTTAATTCTGTCACAAAATTCAGAATTCATTATCTCCACTGAACGTAATGAATCGATTTACGTTTGCGCATCGTTGGAACTCATAGGACCAACGAGACACCGTATGATGATGACAATGCAATCTTATCGGATGAAACTCATTTTCATCTTGCTGAGTATGTTAATAAGTAAAATTACCGTATTTGAGGCTCAGGAAGCCCACTCGAGGTCTTACAGAAGCCAATACACCCATTACGAGTAACTATTTGAGGCGACTTGTTAGGCGGAGGCATTATTGGCCCATATTCCTTTGAAAATGAAAACGAGGCAACAATTATGGCCAATTGAGACACATATCGCACCATGATTACGGATTCTTTGGTACCCGCTCTTCATGGTATTGATGTGAGCGATGTTTGGTTTCAACAAGATGGTGCAACTTACCACACATGTCATGCCACAATCGATTTATTGTACCAAACGTTTGATGGCAGTAAAATTAGCCGAATTCATAATGTCAATTGGCAGATAAGAAGTTACGATTTAATACCGCTGGACAATTTTCTGTGAAGCATCCTTGAAGCATACAAATGGACATTTGAAGCCCGATGGCCCTTTAATTAGCCCAATTACATACATACATACATAACTGGCCATTACAACCCTTCAGTCGGGATTACGACCTAGCTTCTCACACCACTTATGTTGTGTGCGTTAATTTTATACAAGAGTCACGGGACCTACAGTTTTTAAAGTCGACTCCGAACGACAGATTTTTGAGAAGCTTTTCATGGCAATTTTTACTCTCAGAGTCTTTGCCAGAAATCTGCTGAGAGGAAGTCACCGAAGAAATATTTTTCGTTTTAATGTCTGACCTGGGACAATTGGTGATATCAATTGGCCGCCAAGAAGTTGCTACTTCACACCGTTGAACTATTTTCTGTGGTATGCCGTTAAAAAAAGGTGTTATGCCGACAAACCAGAGACAATTGAGCAGTTGAAGGCCAACATTTGCGATGCCATTGCTGAGAAATGACCCCGTACACTTGAATAAATACACGAAAATTGGTTTGATCGAATGAGCTACTGTGAAGCCAGCCTTGGGAGCCATATTAATGAAATAATATTCCATTTCTAAACGCTTTGTTTTAAATTTAACTTTTAAATTTAAACTTCTAAAGGGTCCAACATATAGAAAAGAACAGGATTACAATGACAAATCAACAGTATGTTTCTAGAAGTTGCCAGATCGCAAAGTAAATGTTGTTTAAATAAAGCAAAAGTTGCCAATAAGTGAGAAATAATCTTTTTAACACAGACATATTCAAAGTTAACAAACCCTTGGCGAATTAAAATTTTTTATTTCCCTTTCGATATCATTTTTCAATCACATCATCCCACTGTGCAACATCATCATCATTATGCATTATTATTCCGTTTATATATGGATATGTATGTGTGTATGTATGTATGTATACGAAAAAAACAAACATAAAAGGGGTGGTCTTTATTAAAACTGTGTGGATGATTTTAATGAATTCGTATATGGATTTTCAATATGGAATCTTCTTGCGAGACCATTAGCCCGTTGCCTTTGCCGTTGCCATTGCCATTTGATTGTCGAGACTCCATGCGTACGTATCTGTTGCCATTATTTATTTGATTTTTGTTTTTTACCAACTCATTCATATGTATACGAGTATGCATGAATTCCCCCTTTTTTCTGTCTTTCTTTCGTACTTTCGGTTCTTTTTTTTCTTGTGGGGTTTTATTATGTCTCGTGCATAAATAAAAAACAGCCTCCAGCTTGTGAATTTGTTGTATATGCGTTGCCCTTTTTTTGCGCCATCATGGCATCTTCTCCTAAAAAAATTCAAGAAAAAGGGAAATTTCATTTTTGATCTCAGACGCATAAAAATAGTCTTACGCACGCACATGTGGGATGATACTCTTTCGCAGTAACCTAGCGAACATTTTTGGGGAAGACTAAAAGAGCTTCATATTGGAGTCTCCGTAGTCTAGTAGGTAGTGTTTAGGCAAAACGAAAAAATATTTCTTGACAACTGCCTCTCAGCAGATGTCTGACAAAAACTTTGAGAGTAAATAAAATAGCCATGAAGAGCTTCTCAAAAATCTTTCGTTCAAAGTCAACTTTAAACTATAGGTCCCGTCACTCATGCATAAAATTAACGCACACAATATAAGTGGTGTGAAAAGCTAGGTCATAATCCCAACTGAAGGGTTGTAATGACCCTCGAGGACTGGAAGACTTGGACATACAACAGTCCAGCAAAAAATAAGAACAGCAAGGAAGCCCACTAGTATAAATAATATGAAAGAACCAGCAACCGATAGTTTGAGTATGTACTAAAATGTGAAAAGCTAGGTCGAAATCCCGACTAGAGGATTGTAATGATCAATTATGTATGCATTGTTACGAAAATGAAAAATCTAGATACTGATGTTTTGCTACAAAAACAAAATAATGCAATAAACAAACCTGTTTACTATAGCAACAAACAGCAGCATAAAAAAACTGGTAAACAAGTAAACAAAAAAATACACCAACAACACTGCAATAGTAAGCACTGCAAAAGTAAGCAGTCGAACAGCCTTCTCGAAATCTTTATAAATGTAAACAACAACAATGTTTACAACAGCAATGTTTACGACAGGAATGCTTACAACAACAATGTTTACATTTATAAAGATTTCGAGAAGGCTGTTCGACTGCTTACTTTGCCATATAAAAGGCAAGGCAAAGCATGCTACTGAGTTAGTGAAGTTCAGTCAGTCTTATGTGAAGACGGGGTGTGTTTGAAGAAAGTAATCGTGGTTTGAAGATCTCCTTTACAAAGATCTGTCAAACAATTGTTATTGCTTAAGCAAAAGTGTGTAAAGAAGAAGAAAAAACAAAACAATTGTTGTTGCTTACATCAAGTGGTGAACAGTGGCATACAGAATTGTGTAAATAATAAAGAATTTTATTTAAAATTAATTACAATTTTTTTTATTTTATTTTGAATCTACGAGGTTATATTTTAAACTTTTTTAAAAGGAAAAAAACATAACAAAATCATTCCTTTGCACAGAAAGGATACGGAACCGACATATTCTTTTGTATGTTCAAGTGGAGGATTGTGAATAGAGTGACAAGTTTGTGTCCTGACACAAATTTCCCGATTTAGCCTTTTATTACCATGAATATTATTTCACAATAAACACCAACAAAGTAAGAAATAAACTCCTAAGTCACTAACTATGTTCTTGACATCAAACTTAATTGCATACATTTTCTTGTTTGCTGGGTTGCTTATATGGCTACGTAAACTTATTCACTGTAAGGGGTTTACTCATGTATGTATATCGGTTTCTTCAGTTCTTTTTTTGTATTTTTTGCATTTTTTGCATGACATATTCATTCATCATTCAAATACTTTCTTCCATCTTTCCGTTTGCCCCTTTGGGTCCAAAACCCCCAAAATGCTTATGGCAACGATAGTAAGAATTTTACTTGATTACGAGGGTTTGTTTTTGGTTGATTTTTATGTGTTACCCACCTCCATAACAAAAGTAGTTACCAGGACAAATATCAGAAGCATCGTCAACAAAGTGTAGAATCGGAAGACCTATGCCCTAACAAGGTTGCAACAACTTGGTGATATTATTCACCGTAAGTGTTACCGCATTAAGAAGTCGCCGTGGTTTAGTGGGTAGTGTGTTGGCTTATTAGACAAAAGGCCCGGGTTCGAATCCCAGGTCAGACATCAAAACGAAAAATATTTCTTCGGCGACTTCCTCTCAGCAGATTTCTGGCAAAGACTTTGAGAGTAAAAATTGCCATGAAAAGCTTCTCAAAAATCTGTCGTTCGGAGTCGACTTTAAACTGTAGGTCTCGCCATTCATGTATAAAAAATTAACCCACACAACATAAGTGGTGTGAGAAGCTAGGTCGTAATCCTGACTGAAGGGTTGTAATGCCCAATTATGTATATATGTGTTACCGCATTACTATCAACGATGGAAATGTGGTTCAATATTCTAAAGCACAAAGGGTCTGATTGTACGAGTGGATAAGCTAAGAAAACGCTCGGAAGAAGAACTTGGAAAAAAAATCCGCATCAATGGTTTACCAGGACGATACAACTAAACAGGTTACAATCATCCTAAATACTGCTCTATCGTAAGAGATTTAATGCAGCGCCATTTAAAACAATTTTTACAAGACTAGAGTTACTTAATTGGTCATTACAACTCTTTAGTCGAGATTACAACCTACCTTCTCACACTACCCATGTTCTGTGTATTAATTTTATCCATGAATTACAAGTTGTTTGAAGTTGACTCCGAACAACAGATTTTTAAGAAAACTTTTCATGGCAACTTTCTTTATTCGCATAAGTTTTTGCCAAAAGTCTGCTAAGGAGGAAGTCACAGAAGAAATATATTTCATATTTAGCCGGGAGTTAAACCACGTTCTGTCATCTAGAATGTGGCGTTCATATTCTTACGTTTTTTTGCTTTTAAAAAAGTTACAAATATGAGTTCGTAGATTCCAAATAATATAAAAATAAATTTGTGTTTAGTTCTAATTAGAATTCTTTATTGTTCGCACTGTTCTGTGTGCCACTGTTTACAACTTGATTCAAACAACAACAATAGCCATGTTTGTGATACTTGTTTTCATTCTTTTGCATAAAAACTAAAAATTGTTGGACAGATCTTCAAACTATGGTTATTTGCTTCACACGAAACGCGTCTTCACACAAGATTGACTGAATTTTTACTGACTATGTCACTTGCTTTGTCTTCCCTTTTATATGCCTACGTAAGTAATCTGATGAATGATCTTGAAGTCGAAAATTCGTGGCTTTGCCTTCTCGAGGTCTCCATAAATGTAAACATCGTTTTTTCATTGTTATTTGTTGTTGCATTGCGGCCTAGCTTCTCACACCACTCATGTTGTGTGCGTTAATTTTTTATACGTGAGTGACGTCGACTCCAAACGACAGATTTTCCTGAAACTTTTTAAAAACTGGTTTTTATTTACTCTAAGAATTTTTTCCAGAAATCTGCTGAGAGGAATTTGCCGAAGAAATACTTCGTTTTGATGCCTGACCTGCCTAATACTTGAACAGCATTCAAATGTTTTCCGCTCCACAGGTTAAAAAAATATGTTCCCATGATTAATTTTTATTGTCATAGAATCTACATATTGGGCTCTGGTTAACACTCATTCTGTGTCAGGCAACACCCTTACAGTACCGAGTCTCATTAAAAGACAGGCTAACAACCTCAGTTTATCTCTTGATAGTCTGATGCATGACTTAGATATCCGGTTATTGTAATTATGCAAGAAACCTTCTTATTGCCTTAAACCTGATGCATGACTCAGATATCGTCTTATTGCAACTTCCCAAGAGAGGTTTTAAATGCTTCAAGCATAATGCATGATTCAGATCTCGTCTTATTGCAATTTCCGAAGAGAAGTTTTGAATGCTTCAAGCCTGATGCATGACTCAGATATCGTCTTATTGTAATTTCCCAAGAGAGGTTTTGAATGGTTCAAGCATGATGCATGACTCAGATATCGTCTTACTGTAATTTTCCAAGAAAGGTTTTTAATGCTTCAAGCATGATGCATGACTCAGATATCGTCTTATTGTAACTTCCCAAGAGAGGTTTTGAATGCTTCAAGCACGATGCATGACTCAGATATCGTCTTATTATAATTTCCCAAGAGAGGTTTTGAATGCTTCAAGCATGATACATGACTCAGATCTCATCTTATTGTAATTTCCCAAGAGAGTCTTTGAATGCTTCAAATATGCTGCATGACTCAGGTATCGTCTTATTGTAATTTCCCAAGAAAGGTTTTGAATGCTTCAAGCATGATGCATGACTCAGATATCGTCTTATTGTAATTTGCAAAGAGAAATTTAGAATACTTCAAGCCTGATGCATGACTCAGATGTCGTCTTATTGTAACTTCCCACGAGAGGATCTCATCTTATTGTAATTTCCCAAGAGAGGTTTTGAATGCTTCAAGCATGATGCATGACTCAGATATCGGCTTATTGTAATTTCCCAAGAGAGGTTTTGAATGCTTCAAGCATGATGCATGGCACAGGTCTCGTCTTATTGTAATTTCCCAAGAGAGGTTAAGCATTCAAAGCTTGAGGCATGACTCAGAGTCCGTCTTATAGTAAGCCCACTTGCCTAGAGAAGAGTTTTTGCTGATCATTTGATCATACTTTTCCAAGTACTATCTCCAATTTCACAGCAGGGTTCTGATCGCGTCAACACCGTTAGCTAGCTCGTCCGCTTGATTATTAGGCCACGATATTGTATTGAATTTAGATGCCTATTTAGCTGTGTATTATTTCAAGGAGAATTATTAGGTTGGGATCCTACATTATCGGGCTTAAACATAACATTTTCCAAAGTTAATTTAAAATTTTTTTTTTGGTTCACCTTAGTAAAGCCAATGAACTTTCCATTTTGAACATCTGTATTGAATTCAATTTTAAACAATTTTTGAAATGATCGCCCACATAATGAGAGCATTAAAGAGGAGAGATCTTTTTCCTTCAATGAACCCTTAAATCAATAATTACACTCCCTGTTAAAGCATTTAAAAAAGGAAAAGGATATCAAAGAAAAGGGTAAGATACCACTATCATCATCGTCATCATCATTATTTATCGATAAACCGTTGAAACTGACAATTATGATTATCTTCTCACGTCATCACATGTTAAAGGTCACGACAGGATCATATATTCCACAATAAAATTTATTAACCTTTAACCCCTTCTAGATAATGCCTTAGATATTTAAAATTATAACGGAAATCATCAAAAATATGTCAGTCAGTTCAACAGACAAAACAAAAAAAAAAAATTTTGAAATTGATTACTCACCATATGCTAGGGTTTGAATGGGCTTTGGCGAAAAGGTGGAGTAATTTTAAATCCTAATTTGTTGAACAGTGTCGATCGATTTCTTTATTAAAAAACAATAACAATAAATTTTATGCTGCATTTAACAGTTAAGTGTTGGTCAATAACACCGAATGGAAAACCGGAATTAGATGTTTACTTAAGCAACCCTTCCTTTACTGCCCTTGTGGCCATTAGGAATTTAACCCCTTAAGAAACCCTTTTGTGTGTGTGCCTATGTGTTTAATACTCATTTAAATTGATTATAAACAAATTATTTTTATTTATTGTTGTTATTGTTGTTGTTGTTGGCCATTTATTGTTGTTCGATTCTATTGTTTACTTATTGTGAACATGCAAGGACCAGAGAGCAGCATTGCTGCTTACAATGCTTATGAGTTTTTAAGTGGCGCCACATGTAATACGAACTTTTCTTTTGAAAAATAAACGAAAAAGGGTTGTTTCCTCTCCGTTCTTCGTTTTTAGTTTCATTTTTATTACACACGCAAACACTTCATAAAATATTTCATTGTGATGGGATATGATGGCCAATTAAAGGGTTAAACAGAAAATGACATCTGAGGCCTATTAAGCAAATAATAAAAATGTCAATAATTTGTCAAATAAATAAATAAACAAACTAGACAATGAAAATATTGTTAAAGTTATTATCAGCAAAAGGGTATTGTAATAATGTGTGGCATTTAGGTTAAGTTAGGTTAGGTTAGCGTATAGCTTGATGTTCATAAGCAAGTTTACACGGTGGAACATATGTTTATCTAGTGTTGGGTAAACTCCTTTTTTATAAAGTGGTATTTATAAAGCATATGAATATTGGGTATGGTTTATAGGGCCTCTCTTTTTGTTTTATTATGAAACCAGCACTCAGGGGATGGCCCCAACTTATGCAATGCCTTGTGCAGGCTTTTAGGAAAGGTGGAAAGAGGGAAAATGCGCATGGCAAGGAAACAAGTTGCTGTTGGTGACTATAAAATGGCCAGTGCTATACCTTCACCATTACCAGGTCTACAGTACGTTCCCCAATAAGCCAGCAGTTTCTCACAACACACTTATGTTGTGTGTGTTAATTTTATACAGAAGTGTATAATGCCTCATTCTCTATAATGTCTCCCCCAAATCTGTTTTCCTGATGAACTTCAGGATATTGCTACGAAAAATTATAAGAAAAATCTAGGTATAGTGTTTAGCTTTTACATCATTTAACATTAAAATAATAAACAAAAACAATGAACTTGTTTACAGATTATCAAACTGCTTAAATTAATACACAAATACCAGCATAAAAGAAATGATAAAGCAAAGTTAAACAAAAATTACCATACAACACTCAACATATAAAAAAGTAGGTAAACAAGTAAACAAAAACACAACAACAAACACTATAAAAATAAATGTAAACAAAATACCCTAACAACAATAATGAAACAATAATGTTTACATTTATATAGATCTCGAGAAGATGAAACCAAGAACATTTGCTTTCAAAATCACTTATCTGATTATTTACATTGCCATATAAAAGCAAGATAAAGCAGGCAATTGAGTTAGTAGAAATTCAGTCAGTCTTGTGTAAGGACGCGGTATGTTTGAAGAGAGTAATTGTGGTTTGAAGATCTGCTTTACAATGTTCTGTCGAACAATTTTCTAATAAGCGTTATTGTTTAGGCAAATGATTTAAACAAAGGAATAACAAACTAAGCAATTGTTGTTGTTTACATTAAGTTGTAAGCAGTGCCAGTGTTCGGATTATTGCAATAACAATTATTCTGCTTCGTTTTCTTTTTCATGTTGTTTTGTTTTCTTATTTATTTTCCTGTTCCCGATTAAAAGATCATTTTGTGTGAGGTCCTTTGCATATCGCATCGTTAAGTTTGCATTATTTCTATTGCTGTACATAAGGGTTACAGACAGGACTTTATATGTGCAAATTGAAAACTATTTTATTTCACAAAATTTATTGCATTCCATCGGAATGAGTCCCTCTCTCTTATAAGTTAAACTCGTTCAAATATCGGAATATAATGGTCAACTATTGTTTCAATTTTGAAAAGTTCCATGAACTATAAAGTTAAAATACCGCAAACTTATAGGATGACCTTCACACATTCATGTATACATACATACATAATTAGTCGTTACAACCCTTTAGTTACTTTAGGGACTTCCTCTCGGCAGATTGCGAACAATAACTCTGAGAGTAAATAAAAAATCACTCTTGTTGACAGGTACAACTATGGTCGCAATAGGCACCTGAATAGCAAAGACTTCTCTTGTACGGTAAAACTAATGCTCTACAAGACGCTCATCCTACCCGTGCTTCTGTATGACACAGAGCACCCTTGAGAGTATTCGACTTCGAAATCATTAACCAGACTATTTACATTGCCATATAAAAGTCAAGGTAAAGCAGCCAGAGGGTTCAGTAAAAATTCATTCTGTCTTGTGTGAAGGCGCGGTATTTGAAGAGAACAATCGTGGTTTGAAGATTTCCGTTATAAAAATCTGTCGAACAATTGTTATTGTTTACACAATGGAGAGTAAGGAAGAATAACAAACAAAGCAATTGTTGTTGTTACATTAAGTTGTAAACAGTGCCATGCAGATTACTCTGAATAGTAAAGAATTCTAATTAAAATGAAACACAAATTTATTTTTATTTTATTTCCTTCGTTAATGTATTAATGTCAGACAAATTCTAGTACGTCATCTTCTTATCGTCATCATAAGAGCAACATATTGAGCTTGAAGCGATCCCTATTGTGAACACTGTATTTAAAGACTCAAATCTCCTCTTACTACAATTGCCTATCAAAAGATTGAGATTTTCTATGCCTAGCTGATTTAGTTTGCCCAAACATCTCATATTAATCTCAAGTCAACCTAATAGAAGCTAAGCGGACTGATCGTAAGAAGATTAGAAGAAGAAGAAGCATTGCTCTGTCCTCTCTTCTTTACTTCCAGGTTGACATATACATCCTCTGAAAAAATAATCGCAAGTTTCCTTATGGCTTCTGAATATTTTACTGATATGATCCACTCGTTTTCATTACTTTGTTTCGTTGCGAAACATTTTCCACAATAAAGGAAACTACTGACTCTGTGTAGGAGGATAGTTAAGGAGGTAGCCAACAGTCCTTTGATTTTTCAAGTCACGTTGCACTCCAATGAATTCTTGTCAGATTCTTGTCTTCAACAATTCTAATCATACTCGCCGAGGCTCTATGATATACTACCTATGCAATGGTCTCAAGTATCTTGTCTTCCATCAGATATTATGGAACTTTGACAGTTGATGACAGTTATGTTGTTGAAGCTTGATCTGTCAAATTAGTTGTAGTTTATTCAGTCTGTTATAACTTATTTTATCAAAATGGGTATTCCGTTCGGTTAATGTACCACTCGAAGAATCATCTTTAGTGATGGGACCCATTTCTCAATCAAAGGATATGTAAACAATAAAAATTCCCAAATTTTAAGCGATATCAATCCAAATGAACGACTTCAGATTGTCGAATGTATCTCGAAAAAGGAAAGATATGTAAACAAGCTAAATTTTCGAATTTGGGGCACAAAAAACTTGCACACATACATTGAAAAGCCAAAGTACCCAAAACGAGTCACTGTTTGGTGCGGCAAAGGCATAATTAGACCATTTTTCTTCGAAAATAAGCAAGGAGTGGCCGTTACAGTCAATGTCGATCGTTATTGGACCATGTTGAACGAATTTTTGTTTATAAAAATTGAAGAGGAGGATACTGGCAACATTTGGCTTCAACAGGGAGGCACTAAGTGCCACACAGCCGAATCTATACTCGATGTTTTGCGGCCTGTTTTTGAAGATCCCATTATCAGCCGCAGAGCTGATGTCGTTTGGCCACCTCGGAGCTGCGATTTGACACCGTTGGACTATTATTTGTGGGGTAGGGGTCAAAGATAAGTGTTACGCCGACAAGCCAGAGACAATTGATGCTTTAAAGGACAATATTCGTAAAGCCATTGGATGAAGCGATAATATGCTTAAAAATTGGACCCTTTAGAAGTTGCCAGACTAAAAGGAAATGAAGTAGAAACAGAATGAAAACTATTGTTGCCAGCCAATGGTAGACAAATTACAACGTGTATGCAAAAATGCTTAAAAATTGGACCCTTTAGAAGTTGCCAGACTAAAAGGAAATAAAGTAGAAACAGAACGAAAACCATTGTTGCCAGCCAATGATAGACAAATTGCAACGTGTATATAAACATACGTTGCCAGACTTTTGAAAACTAAATCTTTAAATTTCTATACCACGAACTAGACTTAAAGAAAATCTATTAAAACTACTCCTTTAATCCTAATAAGGAGGCTTAAGGTCTATAGCAACTAATCTAACAGGCATTATAACTGTTTACTCAACTAATGAAGGGAATCCTTAAAGCAAATGAATGCTAATGATTAACGCCCAATACAAAAACATTTTAAAATTGCTCAGTTTTTTTCAAGTTCTTTCGTACTTAAGTTAGTTAATCTAAGTTTAAAATCTTAAATCTTAAGCGTGTTTTAAATAATCTTAAGGACTAAACTCGTGTTTAAAATATTTTCTTAATACTTATGAACAGTACATGCAAGGTGACTAAATCCAGCAGCATCTTGTGGCACAACGTTTGCAAACAACATTTTTGTTTGGCAGGAATTTGTGTTTAGAAATCCTTTCTTCAAATACAAATCCTTTCTTAAAAAGGAGAAAGAGAACAGAAAGAAAAAAAAATGCAGGATAACTTATGCAAAATCTTTGGTTTTAAATTTCCAAAAGAGAGAAATTACATGCGCTGTCCTTTGTTATTAGCCTGGCTTATATCCTTTACATCAAACAATTGGCAAAAGATTAGCCATCACTGTGTTCCAGTTTTAACCAATACTTTCTAATCTAGAGCAAAGGACACGCGCTCATAATATTTTTCTTAAGCATCCTTTTCATCTTCTTCTTTGTAGATTTGCATCTGTTGTTGAAAGAAATTCGTAGAAAAAAATTTCAAAGGATTTTGCAGGAGTTTTTTTTTAATTACTTTTCTTCTCAAAATAATCAATGAAAGGAAGAGTTCGGCTTCGTTTTCTGTTCAATGTTGTCTGGCTTCTTGTTTATTTTGCTGCTGCTGATTTTAAGATCCTTTTGTGTGAGGTCCTTTGCATATTGCATCGTTAAGTCTGCATTATTTCTCTTACTGTCCATAAGGATTACAGATATTGAAAGGATTTTGTATGTGCAAATGGAAAACCATTTTGTTTCGTTAAATTTATTGCGTTCCCTGGAAATGAGTCTCTCTCTCTTATAAGTTAAACTCCTTCAAATGTCGGAATATAATGGCCAGCGATCGTTTCAATTTTGAAAAGTTCCTTGAACAATAAAGTCAAAAGACCGCAAACTTTTGGGATGGCCTACTTACATACATAAATAAATATAAATTCTGCAAGCCATTGCTATGTATTCCCGCATTCCGCAGACCATTGTCTCTCTCTGGCTTGACCAGTTCTCTCTATAAAGTTTACTTGCCTAAGAATCATGAGCCTTAGGTCCTCAAGTTTGGAACCAGTGACAGAGAAGATGGTCTGTGGTTTTCTATTCTTTCCCATAATAAAATTTCAATTGTCCTGCAAGCACAGTAATGACGTCCTTAAGACAGAATTTAGATCATTACAACCCTTTAGTCAGGATTACGACTCTGTTTGAGCTGCTTTCAGCTTCGTTCTGTTTGACCAGACGATTGCCGCTTAAGTCACTATTTCTCGGAGCATTATGGATTGCATTGCCAGGATTTGCCTGTAAGCTTTCTACATGCCATTAAGATTTGTGTAGCCTTTCCTAGGACACTTGCTGTATGAGCCAGTGTTGTCAGATGCTGCTTGATTGTCAGTGTCAAGCGTTTTACTGAGGGTCATTGTATGTTTTTAGAGAAGGGGATTAAAACGGCAAACAATGGCGAATAAAACTCTTTTTAACTCCCGAAAATTATTGATTTTTTATGGCTCATATTTTGTTAACAAATCAGGTTAATTTTTTTTTGTTGTTGTTGTAAACAATTTTAATGACACACACGTCAAATAATAAATCAAAACACCTACGAAAAGGAATACTTTTGACGGTTTTTTATATGAAAGAGAAAACCTCCGCTCTTTTTCTTTTATAAAGAAAATCTTTTATTTTCTTTTCTTAAAAATAATTATTGAGTGTAACAAACTGTTGTGAATTAAAAAAGAAAATCCTTTGAAAGAATGAAAAATAAATTCTAAACAATTTAACACAAGAGAAAAAGTGTTAAACATTTTAGGGTCCCATAGGGCAACCTAACCTCTTTCAGTTTTGCCGTAAACGTGTACCTCACCTTGAAGCCATGGAATGGAATTCCTTTCACAACTCGCTTACGCATTAAAAAGAAGGGGAATCCTTTTTGTTATTTTCTTATCCTTTGGATAAAGAGAGAGAGAGAGAGAGAGAGGGCGAGAGATTGAGAGAGACAGAGACAAAGTGAAAAAAACGTAAAAAAACTGTCAATAGTTTGCCTTACAGGCGGCGGATAATTCATTTTTTCATAGATCCTTAGAAATTATTATTTGTGGCTGCTTTTTTTTTATTCCTTTCATTGTAAATTCCTTTATTCGTTCCCCATACTTAAGGGTTAAATAACAACAATAAAAAAAAATATCCTTTTTAGCTTAAGTGTGACGAAATTCCTTCTTAAGTAGGGTTTCTACACATGTACGGCTACTCTCTGTGTAATATTAAAAAAAATAAGGAATTTGTAAAGAAATGTAATAAATTTCTAACAATTTTATCGGTAATGTAATCCTTTACAAGCCATTATCAAAAGGATCAAAATGTTTCGCTATTGTCAAGTTTTAAGCCGTAAGGTAAAGTGTTAAAAAGGCAAGGAATTCTTGGCGTTTAACACTGTGATACAAATTAAAGCCGAACATTATGTAAAAAAGGACTTTTTTTTAAACTCCTAAGCAATTTTATGTAACTATTAGGTGTAGTAAACAATCGACCCTCTCCAACCATAGCAGAATGAATACATACTGTTACGAAAATGGAACTGGTTTTATTAAAATAATAAGCAAAATCCCAAAAAACAAAATAATGGACTTATTCACGTGATTAAAGAATAAATAAAAAATATAACAACAAAAATAATGGTCTTGTTTACAAGATCGATGAATAAACAAAAAATAATAGCAACAACATTAGTATAAAAAATATACAAGGGATAAAGATGTAAACAGCCAACAACAAAATGCACTAGACAGAGACGTAAACAACCAACAACAAAATGCATTATAAAAAAAGAGAACGGATAAACAATAAATAAGAAACAATAACAATATATAAGAAACAATAATGAAAACAATTTGTTTACATTTTTAAATATTTCCCGAAGGCCTTCATCCTCCTTCGAGAGCATTCATCACACTACTACAGCAATATAAAAAGCAAGACAGAGCAAGTAACGAAAATTCAGTAAGAATTCAGTCAGTCCTGTGTGGAGACACAAGGGATTCAATGAGTATTCAGTTAGTTGTGTGTAAAATCACATGGGATTGAGTTAGAATTCAGTCAGTCGTGTGTGAAGACGACACGTGTAATTCAGTAAGACACGTTGTGTGTGAAGAGAATATTACAGTGTTGCTTACATAAAGATTGTAAGCAGACAAGAATAACAAACAGTTGTTATTGCTTACGCGGAAGAGTGTGATAAAAGAATAGCAATTAAAGTAAATTGTTATTGTGTAAATCAATTTATAAAGGTGGCACACGGAATTGTGCGAACAATAAAGAATTGGTTCAAAATTAAACACATTTTTATTTTATTTTCAATCTATTAACTCATATTTTGACCGTTTTTGAAAAGGTAGAAACGTAACAATACTGCTACCCTGAGGGTTCCAGTCTATGGCATACTTTGTTATGTTATCTAATGGCTTTCGAAGAGTGTACCCTATCTATATCTACTTGTGTCAATTGGTTGCTGGTTTGTATCTGACCAGAATTCGTCATTGGATGTTATGGAAGGCCAGTAGACATGTAAGATTCTACGCAGGCATTTCTTAACGAATACCTGAAGAGACCCACGGATTTTATCAATTATACTGCCTACATAGCAGAAAGCCTCCATATCATAAATTTCCTTGCCTTATATTAGGAATTTACGTTCTGCGTAAAGTATTTAACCTAAGTGTATTGGTTTTGTGGATATTAATCTTCAGGGTTTCGCTAATTAGATTTAGTTTTGACTGCATGTCTGAGAAAGAATGACTTACCAAGCGTATATCATTCGAATAGTCCAGATCTTACAGTCTATCTTGTAGAACCTTGTTAACTTTCGCATCATTACATCGAGGACACAGATAAAGAGGAGTGGTAATAACATACATCCTTGAGAGACGCCGGTTTTTATTTTAGTGCTCTTGCCTAGTTGTTTCTCATGTAATTCACGGCATGTTGCATTTTAAAAACGTTTAAAATATAAGTCCGTAGATTGCAAATAAAATAAAAATAAATTTGTTTTTAGTTTTATTTAGAATTCTTTGTTGCTCGCAAAATTCTCTATGCTACTGTTTACAACATGATGTAAACAACAACAATTGCTTTGTTTGTTATTCTTCTTAACACTCTTTACTCTCTCTTGCGTAAACAATAACAATTGTTCGACAGATTTTTATAACGGAGATTTTCAAACCATGATTATTTTCTTCAAACACCGCGTCTTCACACAAGACTGACTGAATTTTTACTGAACCCTCTGGCTGCTTTACCTTGCCTTTTATATGGGCATGGAAATAGTCTGGTGAATGATTTCGAAGCCGAATACTCTGAAGGGTGCTGCATTAACGCTTAATAGTGTTCATGTCTCTGTGCAATACAGAAGCACGGGGAGGATGAGCGTCTTGTAGATTATTAGATTTTCCGCACGAGAGAGTTCTCTACTATTCAATTGCCTATTAAGACCATACTAGCACCACTTAGGAAGAGTTATTGTCTAAAATTTACTGAGTAGTCTTTCGCGTTGCCCTACAAAAAAAAAAGTCTAATGGTGTCAAATTGCATGATCTTGGTGGTCAGTTGATATCGTCACGATGAGAAATTACGGGGCCAGAAAATGTCTCTTGCAATAAAGCCATATTCGCACGAGTTGTGTGACATGCGGCACCGTCGTGTTGAAACCATATACTCTCCTAGTCGTATTCTTCAATAGCAGGCAAAAAAAAGTCCGACCTCAACGCTCAGAATTGATGGAGACAGTCGTTCCATCGTTCAATTTCATATTCCCACGTAAACAGTCTGTCGAACATTCTTGAAGTAGAAAGTTCGTGTTTTCGCTTTTGTTCACACTACTTGTTTTTGTGTTCGCTTACTTGCCTATCCCTTTTTCTCTCATACTGATGTTGTTGTTAGTTTAGTTGTAACAAGTTCGTTGTTCTGCTCTGACTTACTTAACCGGTGATTACAACCTTTTATTCAGGATTACAACCTAGCTTCTCCTATCACCCAAGCTGCGTTTGTTAATTTTAGCCACGATTGCCGGAACATTGATTTCGAACGACAGATATTTGGGACAATTTTTGTGATTTACTAGCAGACGATGTTGCTAGGAGACTGCTGAGAAGAAGTCGCTGAAAAGAATATTTCATTCGGAGCTGGGATTTGAACCATGAGCTCTTTCTTTAATAATTCAATACACTACCACCTACTTAGACTATGGTGAATTCGCTTCACATTATTTTTTTTTTAGTGCGGCAATATTTCTTCCTTTGGGATTGCACTGGTTCTCGGTTGTTCAAGTAATTCTTAACCAGTGAATAGGCCCTTTTTCGTAATTAATTAATAATTAATTATTTTTATTAATTCAAATAATTATGGAGCTTAAGTGTCAACATGATAAAGAAAACTGGCTTTCCGAAATCAAATTATACTACAGAACTCAAGTGTAACAACATTTTAATTTCACTTTTTTAGGACAACCCGTCGCACGCTAGGACAACCCGTTGCGAGACCATAACTAACAAATCAAAATTCTGAAATTACAAGTAATTCATAACTACACACATTCCCAAAGCCAAAATGTGTTCTTAATGTAACCCTTAACAGACCTTAACCCATTCTAAACAGCAGGGGTAGGCTGATCATTTGACGGATTTGACATTAAAACCATGTTTTAAAATAGAAAGTGAATGGAAATATCCCACAGCGGCCATTATAAAACAGCCAAATAAAACTGGTTATGCATGAAATACAATAAAGTCAAGGACAATAAAATGAAAGGATAATTAAAACAACAACAGCAACTACATAGAAAAAAGGAAAGATTTTTATAACATCGAAAAAAGGGTTCTATTTCAGCACACAGTTGGTCACTCGTCCTTAATAAAACAGTTTATGGGTATGTAGCCTTTGTTTGAAACAAGAAAGAAAGAGAAAGAGAGAGAGAGAGAATAAAAAAGAGAGCACATAACGTTAAATAATAATGGCTTTAGAACACAACCCTTTTGTTTACGTGCTACAAACACGTAACGTAAGCCATCCATAAAAGCCACGACGCAATAGAAGCGACATTTGTTGACACCCTGCCGCGTTAACACATTACGAAAGTCAATGTGGTAAATGGAACACATTTAAACGATGTTTTAAGAAGAATGTTATCCCCTGAAAAACTAACCAAACAACCAACCAACCAAGCATCTTACAACACGGGCATCTTGCACGTGTATTTTAAAGGAATATTTATTACCATGGGTTCTGCTCTAGAAATAATTGATTTTCGTTTGATTTTTCGTTTAATTTTCTATAGAATTGCTGCTGATTTTGTTGACAATTGTTATAATTTAACAGAAAAAAAATATGAAATTTGTAAGAAAACCAGTTGTTTTTAACTTTTTCCTGCAGCTTTGTGGTTTCCTTTTCTTTCTTTCTTTCTTATTGTTGAAATGAATTCAAATTATTTCATCCTGTTTTTTTCATTCAAATCCTTAAAATGTTTCCGTAAGTGTTCAGTAGTTCAGAAAGCAACGCAACGAAATAAATTCATTTGGCGTCTGTTTTATAACCCCATTATTAGGATTTACCGTTACATTATAGGATTTTGTGTTGAAAATCGTCCAGGATATTATGCCTAGGATTTTATTGAGCATATAAAAATTGTTTAATTTGTCTTTAGCAACAGATAAAGAAGATTTCATGGAATTCAATGTAAGTAACGGTTAATTGGGATCTACATCGGTTTAATAATGGACCAAACGGCAGAGGTTTACAATGTTCCGGTGGCACATATTGACAAACAGAATATTTACTGTTAGAAACAAACAATAACACAAAATCAAATTAATTACAACAACAAAACTACATAGAAAGGTTGATTCTAGAAGTTGCCAAACTGAAAATAAATGAAGTATAAATACATTAAAAGGTATAGCTTGTAACGGATAATTTTTTAGCTATTATCTTTTTGGCAATACTGGTTTAAACAGCTCACTCACGCACGTTTCGTGTTTTGTTTCACTGCCAAACATCTTCAGTTTGGTCTATATTTTATCCACGAATCGTCTTACAAACGAACAACGCTTGCAAATCATTGAATTTTATTATGAAAATCCCTGCTCTGTTAAGAAAGTTCATCGCGCGCTTCTTCCATTTTATGTTTACACACATACATAACATAATTGGTCATTACAACCCTTCAGTCAGGATTACGACCTAGCTTTTCACACCACTTATGTTGTGTGCGTTAATTTTATACATGGGTGGCGGGACCTACAGTTTAAAGTCGACTCCGAACGACAGATTTTTGAGAAGCTTTTCATGGCAATTTTTACTCTTAGAGTCTTTGCCAGAAATCCGCTGAGAGGAAGTCGCCGAAGAAATATTTTTCGTTTCGATGTCTGACCTGGGATACGAACCCGGGCCTTTCATCTAATAAGCCAACACACTACCAACTAGACCACGGCGACTATCATATTTTTATGTTTAGTACAGTTTAATCGACCCACTGAAGGGGCTATTCGGGCTGTTGTGACTAAATATCGAACTAAATTTACTTTGTAGGACATGAAACCACCAACACGCTTACGTAGAGAGCGAAATGAAGAAAATATCGCGCCTGTATCGGCCAGTGTTATTGATGACCATCATTTACCAATTCGCCGTTCGCAGCAATTGGGCCTCTATTACTCAACAACGTGGAAAATTTTGCGGAAGGATTTAGGTGTTAAACCTTTCAAAATACAGCTGGTGCACGAATTGAAGCCGAAAGACCTACCGCAAAGCAGAATTTTTGGTGAATGGGCTCTTGGAAAATGGCCTGAAGACCCATTTCTTTACCGAAAAATTCTGTTCAGCGACGAAGCTCACTTTTGGCTCAATGGATACGTAAATCAGCGGAATTATCGATTTTGGGGTGAAGATTAGCCAGAAGCATTGCAAAAGTTTCCAATGCATCCAGAAAAAGTCACAGTCACAGTGCGGTTTATGGGCTGATGGATCATTGGACCATACTTCTTCAAAGATACGTAACGTAACTGTGAATGGTGAGATGATATCTCACGCTATCGTGAGATGATATCCAACCTTCTTTTTTGCCCAAAATGCAAGAGCTTGACTTGCATGACATGTGGTTTCAACAAGACCGTGCCACATGCCACACAGCACGCGTAACAATAAACTTATTGAGAGACAAGTTCGGTGAACATTTTATTTCATGTTCGGGAGCGATATGTTTTTTTATTTTGAAAAATTTTCCTATAGCTCTTAAAAAATCACCCATTAGTTTGTGGTAACGTGAGTTGTAACTTTTCTCAGTTTAAACTCGACCAATAAGCCAACACCCTAGGCTATGGCGGCAGTTTTTATTGTAACACAATGTAGTTTTATGCAGACTTTGCTTTCTCTTCACATTTTTAAAGCTAACCGCTGTGTATTGTCTTGAAATGTCTCCACTATACCCAAAGAAAGATCTTGATGCACGATCCACTGCCATTTTTAAATCGCACTTCTTAAAGAAGTTACCATTTTCGCCCAATCAATTCTAAAATGCCCATCACAGGACACATATTAGTTGCCGAATTCTTAGTACAAGGAGAACAGAATTGTGGAATGAGGGAAGATGCGAACGGCAAGGAAACGATAACCGTGTCTAGAGTCCTTTAATTCTGGCGGGTAGGAAAGATTCCACAAATACCTGAGGTTCGCTGCATTGTGATACCACAAACCAATATCTAATCCGAAGACAGTTCCTTGACGAAACCTTCTTAACTTCAATAAATGGCAACTAGAGACTAAGAACCCGCGTCTCTTTATGGAAAAAGCAAAGACAGGAAGGTTAGGTTAGGTTAGAGGACGTGCACGTGTCGGTCAAGACAAGCTCAGTACCCGGAGGTCGAAATTGACCCATTGTATATTGTCCTTAGGGGAGGAAGGAAATGGAGGATATAGGAATGTAGGGAAGGGGAGGGAGAATGGGAAAAGACAGGAAAGAAGACAGAGAATCGGTGGCGAAAACCTTTCGTCACGTTATGGGCAGAGCTAGACACTGACACGTTAAATCAAAGAGAGTTCTCCTCAGATTCAAAGCCCCTACAGTAGTTAAACTGGTTCTTTTGGCATTTCTTCCAATACTACAATGAACTGACAAGGTCGAAATAGAGCTACGAAAAGCTGTGCAATTCAAGGAATCCTTAAAAGATAAGGCGTTTCCCTAAAGTGTTCCCAAACTTACTCCGAACTAGTCTTGATATTGTAGCTATAGAGGAGTTCAGTTAAAATGAGTTTAAAAACGGCATTCTCTTCACGATACTATGAAGGCAGTGGCCCTTACGGTGGGAAATGGTTTCTTCTCCCTCCTTAAACTCACAGCAATTGCAGAAGCCTATCGCCATGCCTTTTAATGAGATGAAAGCCTATTTGAATTGCAATTGTGCAATGAATGCCCATGCCCTCCTGCAGTCAAAGAAGTTAGGTCAGCCCGAGTGTTAATTTTGTACATGAGTGGCGCGGCCTGCAGTTTAAAGCCGACTCCGAACGACATATTTTTGAGAAACTTTTCATGGCAAATTTTTTATTTCTTTTCAGAGTTTTTGCCAGAAATCGAGAAATATTTTATTTTTATTCTGTTTTGTTGGAGATGTCGGACCTAGGGTTTGAACCGTTGAAACGCTTCTTACTAGACTACAGCAAATCTGGTATATCATCATTCAAATGTTTGCCATGGATTTTCTGGGTGCGGCCCATATTAAATGTTTAATTTTCCATGATTCATGCTGAAATTTACTGAGAAGATGTACTCCGCTGAGAACCTTTGAGAACCAATATGATTTGTGACTGTTTCGGAATCACCTGCGACTTAAGAAGACCCCACAAGAAAAAATTTAACGGGATCAAGTCACACAATCTCGTTGACCATTTCAAATCACAACTACGTGAGATGACCATGCTTTTAAAATTGCTCGTGCAGAATATACAAAGTGACATGAGCCGGGTGCCACTTAGCGCCATTTAGTTGAAACTACATAGCTTTTAGGGACCAGATCATTCAATTCAAGCCAAAAGAAGTTGGTAATCATTCATCTGTAGTGCTCACCATTGAAAGTGATGGTCTGGCCAACGTCATTTTTAAAGAAATATGCCTCGATGACAGCGCCAGCACAGTGGGGTTTTCGAAATGTTTTGGGAGCTCCTGGATCTGATGTCAGTTGAAGCTCCTTCAAATTAAACAATTTGGTTTGCCCAAGTACCCAATCATTTAGAAGTGAGTCCCTACTATGAAAATGGTTTTTAGATTACAGTTGGAGTCAGTTGACAACTGTTTCAGAGGCAATACAGCGAACACATATCGTTGTTTTTGCTCGTTTACCTTCAGTTCTCGGGATCAATTCAATTTTGTACGGAGGTAGTTCGAAGTTATTAAGTTGTGGTCTGCTCAAGGCCAAGTTCTTGTGAGAGGCTTGTGTACTATCATTACGAACAGTGGCGATGCTTTCAGTAGAACTTGCATTTCTTTGTTTACCTTGAGTTCCCGGGGTCAATTCAATTGTGCACGGGAACAGTTCGAAATTATTAAGTTGAGGTCTGCGCAAGGTCAAGTTTTTGTGAGAGGCTTGCGTACTCTCATTACGAACAGTGGCGATGATTTCAGTAGAACTTGCATTTCTTTGATGTACGAGTGTTGGTTGATCGTTTTTTGAACCACGGGACTCGAATTTATCCACCGCATTGCGAATAATTATCTCTGTAGGACAATTATACGTACATAATTGGGGATTACAACCACTTAGTCCGGACTGCAACCTAGTTTCTCACAAAATTTATGTTGTGTGTGATAATTTTTATGCATGAGTGTTGGGACCTACAGTCTAAAGACGGCTCCGAACGACAGATTTGCGAAAAACTTTTTATGGCAAATTAATTTGTTCCCTGCCAGAACTCTGCTGAGAGGAAGCTGTCGAAGAAATATTTCTTTAAGTTGGAGATGTTTGAACTGGAGGCCTCATTTCTAATAAGTCCCTGCCTACCAGACTACGGCGACTACATATCATCAACAATGCATGCAAGAGTTGAATCGTTCTTACATCCCAGTATTAACGAGCAAGGACTGTGGTCGAGGTCAGATTTTTAAAGGACTTGATTGTAGTTTTGGAGATTCGGAATATTGTCAGTGAAACTTTACACCAGCTTTACAACGCAAAGCAAAGTTGAATCCACTGTTCGAGAGCAGTTTTCGAACTTCTTAAGTTCTTTTCATTGTTCTTATTTAGCAATTTGAGAACCTCTGCATGTGGAAATATTTTCAACCAGAGAAACTATTACTAGGATATTAAAAATCCATTCCGAAAAACTAAATTTGGATTAAGTCGCCACCAAATGAAATGAAGTGAAATGGAAAATAAAAACCTGAGACACCAAAATAGCCCAAAAACTTCATACTTTTTTATGTCGTCCTTTGGCCAGGTCAAAATAGAATTCATTGTTCAAACGAAATGGGAAAACATTTGGTTTTCTTGTCATTCACTCTTGGGTGTACAATTTCTTTTCATTTTTCTCTTTCTCTTCTCTTTTAGTATTAAAGGCTACACTTTAATCACTTTGTTTAGTAGGTGGAAGGATTAAGACGTATTACTACGAGTACATCCCTTATTTGATGCAATCCAGGAGAGAGAGAAAATTACATGAAAGGAAGGGAAAGATTAAAGAACCTGCCACGTTTTAAGTTTTTAAAAACAATCTTTTGATCCTCTTGCGACAAATTGGGTTTTTGATCTCGTTTTGTATGTTTGAAAGGATTTCGGGGCTGAAATATTTCACATCACATGCGGTTTTCAATTGTTTTCCTCCGTTTTAGTTTCCTTGGCAAACAAATGAAAAAACTGGCGGATTGCGTAAATACCTGTGGCGTGTTTGTTTTTGTATTTTTTTCTATCGCTTGTCGGTAATTTTAGAGAAATTTTAATTATTTTTTCTCTTAATCTAGGCTTGCGTCCAAAAATTACATTGAATTGCGCACTAATTTGTTTGAAGTCGCTGGTGTGCCATTTCAGATGGCTGGGCGAATCTGATCGCCCCGCATGTCTGTAAGATGGCAATTCTACTATTAGGTTAGATTAGGTCGGAGTGGTGGCTCTGATATCAAACAGCTCGCTTGAGCACTTATAGCGTCCCGTTGTGATGCCACAGGAGAACGCAGTCCCCGTACTGACCAAATTCCAGCAAAATCAGGGAGAAGGAAGAAGCTGGTCTGCTCAAGGTCTGCACAATAAAAGCACGACTATCTCGCACTGGAAATCTATCCAGAAAGTTTGATAAACGAACTTATATCCTTGATATCACTAGATGATAGCTCCGTCAAGCTGACAAGGAATTGGGAGCCAAATAACCAATAGCTACACCTAGCAAGAGACGGGCACTGACAAAGAAAATGGACAACAATCTCCTCTTCCTCAGGGGATTTGCATCAACCGCAGAAGTCGTTAAATGGGAGTTTTAGTCTTTCTGCATGTCTACCCATGACGCAGTGACCTGTAAACACGCCCACTGTAGTCGAGATGACGTCACGACCAAGACCGTGTAATTGGTTTGTACGCCTTCTTTCCATCAAGGGCCAGGTGAGTCTAGCGTGGAGCAGGACTCCTCATTGACCCAGAATAGGTTGGCGTTCCGAAGGAATCTCCGTGTAATATCCAACTTGACCGAGGCAAGTGGCATTCACAATTCAATAGACGAGGATTCCGGAAGGAGTGCACCAGCTCTGGCAAGTTTGTCAGCCCTGCAATTTCCCGAAATGTCACTATGGCCGGGTACCGACACTAATGAGACACTGTTGATGCGCTAACGATCCTAGAGTTATTCCCGAAAATTATAATTTCATTATAATTGATATGGTCAGTGATAGTTTGGTGTGGTCTGAACCTAGAATACTTGTTTAAAAGATGTTTTGCAAAACAGAATGACCGTCTAGCGCGGATTTTAGTTACTTTCTCAAGAGGTCATTACAACCCTTTAGTCAGGATCACAACCTAGCTTCACAAATCACCCATGTTGTACGTGTTTATTTATGATTCATGAGTGGAGAGATTCACTCACGGCGAATTTCATTTACACTCTCGCAGTTTTCGGTTAAATAATGCATCTCACGATTTCAGTGTTTTATGGGCAAGTTATTGTAGATTTCGGAGTCGCCTGTCTTGTTGACGCTCTACATCTTTCAAATTAGTTCTCATTTCAGTCTGTTTTGTCAAATCACTATGAACGGATAAAACATTCATCAAAACGATCAATAAAAGAACTCCGTTCGCCCATTTTACGAAAGCCATAATCGTTCTATAAGAAGCCGTACTCTATTAGGTAGTGTGTTGGACCGTAAGGCCACGGTTCAAACGCCAGGTTAGACATAAAAACGAAAATATGACTTCCTCTAAGCAGATTTCTGGCAGAAACTCTGAGAGTAAATAAAATTGTCATGAAAAATTTCTCAAAAAAATCTGTCGTTCAGAGTCGACTTTAAACTATTCGTCACGCCACGATGCATGTATGAAATTAACATAAGTGGTGTGAGAAGCTAGGTTGTAAACCTGACTTAAGGGTTGTAATAACCAATTACGTGTATGTATTCACCCCACATAATGGCATTAATAAGTCTTTAAAAATTTTATTGATATTTCACGTTATTTTCAAATTTAAAAATAGTAACCGCTTAATAAAAGACCCTTTAGATATATTATATTACTTTAGAATATTAAGCCGTTCCCAACTATATTCAAATTCAATTAATCATAGTAATAAAGGACATCGTTAATCGCATCATTCCCACATGGTTCATGTTACCGCTACTGGTAACACCTTCAAAACTTCTTGAAGTAAAGTATTCCCCACTATAACATAGTAAAGGCAGATTAACGTTTCTTAGAATTGTTCTATTTTGAAATAAATTTAATGACTTTTTGACACATTCACAGCAAAAACAAATAAATAAAACGAGTGTCCTTTTTCATGGAAAAATTCAATACAAAAAAAAAAACAAGAAAAATATTCCCATGACTTGCCAAGGCGGACAACAAGGCAACAAGTTGATTCGATTCAATTAAGATTTTAATTTTTCATTTCATTCCCTATTTTGGGTGATTTTTGTTTTTGTTTTTTCTGTAGCATATCCTGTCACAAGTTGGAAAGAATATCAATGCATCTCCCCATTGCATCTTACAGGGCCTAGTAGCTAAGGTCTTTTTTTGCCTGTACTTGCAGGCTGTTTGACTGTTTAAAGTGGGAACCTTAAGCGCATTTTAATGACTCCCAAGTGACAGTTGACTAAGATAAATAATTTATTCTTATCATAGAGGATACTGCTTAAGAGTGTTTTTTTTTTTTGAGTATGACGTTTAAGAGAAAATCATTTTTTTTGTTTTTAATTTGTCAAAATACTCGTTCATATATGTGCAACTGTTTGACGGGATTTGAATATTATTTTGATATTTACTTCCGTTTTTGGGGAAGTATTCGAAGGATTTATTTTCTTTTAAAATATAAAGTGATTAATTAATGAATCCTTATACACCAAATATTTTCTACGATTAGGGTTAATTGGAAAGTAATGCCACGAATAGTAGTTGAAAGGTTATCTCCCGATATCACTTATTAATTCTGAATAGCTGTACTCTAAGCCACTTTCCCCTATGTCCTTTCCAAATATCAATTACTAATCTTGTGTTATCCGTGGATTCGGAGATCTCCTCTCAACAAAAGTTTTAATTGCCTCATGCCCACTTTATTTAAGAAAAAAGTCTTTGTCACTCTTTATACATTTATAATTGGGTGATTACAACCCTTCATTAAGGATTACGACTTAGCTTCTCACATCACTTATGTTGTATGCGTTAATTTTATGCATTCACTAGCTGTATCCTGCACGTGTTGCTGCGTCCCCAACTAAAATAAGTTTTGAAGGAAAGACATTGCACAAATGTCCAATTAATTTTGAATCATTTTATTGATTTGGTTTCCCGTTGTCCTGTCCGATTCAGATGAACAGGCCTAAGTAGTACGCATTCGATTAGTTTCTAATTTAACTTCTCGTTATGGTTCATGCGAACGGGTCTCAGCGGCAAATACTCGAAGATATTCCAGTCACAGTGCTCTCGTCTGATTCTGAGGCTCGTAATGGTCTTTCCGTGCTTGGGTTATAGGTCGACCAATTGCTTGTCATTCATTTTGAATAATTTTCAGTGACACCATCCATCGGAAATTAATCGCACCAACCTCCGTCGACTCTTACGTTACAACTTTGTTAAAGCATGCACAGTTTAAGATTTAATTAATTTTGAGTAGTTTTCAGTGGCGCCACCTATTGGAAATTGGTCATACCAACTTAGAAATCTTCGTCGGCTCATGCGCAACAACCTTGCTTAGATCATAATATAATTAAATGCACAGTTTAAGATTTAATTGATTTTAAGTAATTTTCAGTGGCGCCACCTATCGGATATTGGTCATACCAACTTAGAAATCTTCATCGGCTCATGCGGAACAACTTTGCTAAATATCATAACATGATTAAGTGCACAGTTTACGATTTAATTGATTTTAAGTAATTTTCAGTGGCGCCACCTGCCGGAAATTCGTCATATCAACTTAGAAACTTATCCCGGCTCATGCGCAATAACTTTTCTAAAGATCATAACATGCATAGTTTACGATTCTATAAGGTACACACGAACAAACATTCATTTTTATATATATAAACTATGGGAGGTGACACGCCCACTATAGGCAATCCGCCCATTTTGTTCATATATACGTCAAAGTCATCCATACAAAATTTGAGGAATTTAGCTGTTGTAGTTTATGAGATATCAGATATTAAATACTTATTGGGTATGTGGGCGTGGCACCACGCTTACTTGAAATTTTAAAATAATAAAATATACCCTATAGTTCCTTCCAGAGATACAGGAAGGTACAGCTAAAATTTCAAGAAAATCGGTCCAGCCGTTTAGGCGTCTGTAGACTTCAAAGAAAACCACAAACAATTTACTCTCAGAGTTTTTGCCAGTAAGCTGCTGAGAGGAAATCGCCGAAGAAATATTTTCATATTTTCGTTTTGATATCTGACCTGGGATTTAAACTCGGGCCTTATGTCTAATAAGCCAACACACTTCCTAGTAGAATACGGTGATTTTTCACTCTTTATCACACCTCTTTACACTTCCGCTTAGAATTCTAGTTCCATCAACAAGTGAAAGCTTACCTACACCTGTAGCTTGTCCCGATTTTTATACCTACAATCCAAATTAAATCGAGTGCATCTTTGCATAGACTTCCACGAATTTCACCTGGAAGCTAACATATTCGCAAGCTTGTCTACTTACTCCTTGCCGAGAATATTTTCTAGTGAGCTAGTGAACTCTTTAGGACGGTCACAAACTATGTATCGACTTGACCTCATACGACTCAAGTTGTTGAATTTCATCATAACCGTCAGATAGTGTTGCTATGTCCTAGCCTTTGTACATTCTATCCGAGTTGAATTGAGCACATCTCCCGACAGCATAGGGTTCTGTTGCATGTGTTAATTTTATACATGATAGGTGGCGGGACCTACAGTTTAAAGTCGATTTCGAACGACAGATTTTTGAGAAACTTTTCATGCTAATTTTTCTATTTCCTCTTAGAGATTTTGCTAGAAATCTGATGAGAGCAAGTCATCGAAGAAACATTTTTTGTTTTGTATTTCCTATTTCACACCCGGGATTTGAACCGTGGTCTCATTTCTAATAAGACAACACACTATCTACTAGACTATGGCAACTTAAGTGAACTTTTTTCTTTTATTAAGAAATTCTCTTAAAACTGGAATATAGGTACAGTAAGACCCCGTTTAACGCGGGAGATACGTTTCGACACTAAACGAAACAGCTTTAAACGAGGCAACTTAACACATACATATGTATACACCTAGGAACGTTGATGAGAACTAATAAATCAAGTGTGACGCAGGATAGATGCGTTCGTATTGTGATTGCGACTTTGGAAAATACAGTTAGAATCTTTATTCTGGATAGACTAACGAAAAAGCGTTAAAACAGACACATTGTATACACCATCGCTATATAGTGCACCGATTTTGGTTGGTGCATGGCCGTTTCATTTCCGCACATATACAACAAGTATGAATACAGTGTGGGATTTAGGGGAATCCCCATACTACTGGGTAATATTGAAATCGCTTTAAGTGGAGTAGCATTAAGCGGGGTCTTACTGTATACTGTAAAATTAATTTTTCCAAAAAACTATTTTGTTTTCTGTCAATTATTTTCAAAACTCAGACAAAACAACACAATTAAGACACATGTTTCTGTCAAGCTACTGTTTTGTATATTTCATTAAAAAATTCATCCAAAAAACTCCTTTACAATGATCCTAAGCATACAAACAGTCACAGAAAAAAGTCTGCTTGTATCCTTTTATGTAGAATTTTTTCTTTCTAATTTGTTTGTTTGTTTTTTCCAATAATTTCCAATTATTCGTTTTGTCTTCAAACATTACATATAGGGTATATGTATGTAAGTAGACTTTTTTCTTTGACTGTATGAAATATTTTTTATGATCTGTTACATATGATCCGCCCAATGTCACTCATTAAAAAATAACTGAAAAGAGAAGAAGGAGAGGAAAAAAACACTGTCACTATAAATTTACTGTGTGTTGTTGTTGTTTTCTTCATTTCCCTTTCGTTCCTATCCTTTAACATCCTTACAATGTCCTCAAAAAATTTCCACATGTTTTCAGACTTTTTTTTTTAATTTTTATTTCCTGTTCATTTTTCGGTATTCAAATTTATTTTAAAATTCCTTAAAGGGGAAGGGGAGAATGTTGCGTATTATTATTACCTATGGAATGTTAATAATTAAAAAGATCTGTTATGGCTTTATTATATACATACATACGTACTTATATAACCCACTGTATTGTTATTGATTTCTGTTTTTAATTGAAACTGTCAGTGTTTCTCCTGTAGGGTAATAGGATTTTTTTTTAATTAAAAATTTTAATTGAAATTGATTGGTTTTTGACTTGAGTCTCGTAGGGCGCGTGTTAAGGTTAAAAATTTCAAAATAAATTTATTTTTTTTTTTTGGGAATTATGTTGATAATTTAAAACCTAACATGAGATTTGAAAGATTTATAATTACTTTGGATAAGATTTTTTGAATTTCAGTTGCAGGACACACATTTACGGAACATGGGTGGTGTAAGAAACTAGGGGGTAATCTTGACTACAGGGTTGTAATAGCTAATACAGTAAATATGAAAATAATTATATTCGTTATAACACTTCGAATAAAAGATAAAACTGTTAGCCTAAAGTAATCCACGATCTTGAAAACAGTAAATGGATAGCCCATTAGTTTAAACATGTTTATTTCAGTTAGTGGGCCATCGGTTTAAATTTGAAGTTCTCTAAAATTCAGAATTCATTATCTCCACTGAACATATTGTATCGATTTACGCTTGTATAAGATAAATAAATACATACATAATTGGCCATTACAACCTTTCAGTCAGGATTGCAACTTAGCTTCTCACACCACTAATGTTGTAGGCGTTAATTTTATACATGAGTGGACTTACAGTTTTACGTGAGCAGCGGGACCTACAGTTTAACGACAGATTTTTGTGAAACTCTGTCATGAAAATTTTATTTACTCTCAAAGTTTTTGCCAGAAATTTGCTGAGAGGAAGTTGCCTAAGAAATATTTTCATATTTTCGTTTTGATGTCTGACCCGGGATTTGAACTCGGGTCTTTCGTCTAATAAAGCAACACACTGCCTACTAGGCTACTACGCTGGTGCAACGTTGTGATTTATTGGGCCAACGAGAAACTGCACCGTAATGTCGATTTTGTCAAAAAAAAAATTATCTTTTCGAATGACGCTCATTTTCATCCTGGTGGGTACGTTAAAAAGCGAAATTTCTGTACTTGGGGCTCAGAAAACCCACTTGTGGTCTTACAGAAGCCAATGCTTCCATTACAAGTCACAGTTCGGTTTGGCTTGCGGAGTGGAGGCATCGTTATCCCATATTTCTTTAAAATTGAGAACGACGCAACCATTACGCTTAATAGAGGCACCTATTGCACCATGTTAACCAAGTGTTTTGAACCCGTTCTTCATGGTATTGATGTGAATGATGGTTTGGTTTCAACAGAATGGTGCAAATTGCCACGCTTCTCATACCACAATTGATTTACTGCGTTAAACTTTTGAAGGCGAAATTAGCCGAAATGGTAAAGACAATTGGCCGCTAAGTAACTGCGATTTGAACCCGTTGGGTCACAGTTCTGTAGGGCGCCGTTAAAGAAAAGTGTTTATGCCGATAAATCAGAGACAATTGAACATTTGAAGTTTAACATTCGTGATGCCATTGCCAAGTTACTACTCAATATACTCGAATAAATGCACGGAAATTGGTCCGATAGCATGAGATACATTAAGACCGCGTTTAACCCGGGGCGTACGTTCCAATAAATTCGAGTGCTAAACGAAACAGCGTTAAACGAGAGAACTTAATATGCACATATGTAAATACATTGCGACTGCGAAAAATTCAGTTGGTATCTTTATTCTGGACCGACTAACCAAAGAACGTTGAAAAAGGTATATAGAATACACCGTCGCTGTATAGTGCACCGCTTTTTCATGCTCGTTTCATTTGCTCACATATACGACAAGTAACAATAAAGTGTGCGATTTAGGGGAATTTATTTGATCATAAGTTACAACCATTCAGCCAGGATTACAACCTAGCTTCTCACACACCACTTATGTTACGTACCAGAGATCAGCAATGAATCGTTTTTCCGCTACTCATAAGCACTCATGCAATTTTGAGTATGAGTGAATCAACAGAATTGAAATTCAGCTACTCTGATTCATCTGTACTCGCTGCAACATTGATTTATAAGTATAGGTTACAATGAGTATGAGTACAACGTTGACATCAAACTCACAGCATTCGAAATATGTTTGATTCATACGCCTACTCATTCTGATTCATAAATTTAGAAAAATACTTATAATACTTATAAGTGATTCAAGTGATTCGAATCATTCATCAAAATTTACAGCCTTTGTTGTTGTTGCATATACAAACAAAGAGGAAAGGAAAGACAAAGATTACAAGCAAAGCATACTTATAATGTTCTTGTGAGTATTGCAGTGCTCGTACGCGAATCATATTTATTTTATGCTTCCTGTAAATGTTAAGTAGAGACGAGTCGAAGTCAATAACATGATGCGTATTGTTAAGTATGAATACGACGAGTACTTCCAACTTTGAGTATGAGTAGTATGAGTATCATATTAAAATAAGTATGAATGCGTATAAGTATCAAAAATTATAAGTATGATTTGAATCTACTTATTGTTTTGAATATTCGTTGCTTAGGTACGGTAATTTGATACAGGAGTGGCGGGACCTACAGCCGACTCCGAATGACAGATTTTTGAGAAACCTTTTCATGGCAATTTTTGTATTTATTCTTAGAATTTTTGCTAGAAATCTGCCGAGAGAAAATTTCCGGAGAAATATTTTATTCATGTTTCGTTTTGTTGGAAATGTCAGACCTGGCGAGATTGAACCATGGACTCAAGTCTTATAAGCGAATACTAGACTACGGCAATTTCCAGTCAAAGTATTTGATTTTTAAATACTTTTTGGTGTTTTAAAAAGAAGTAACAACACGATCTCATTTCGAATTGCATCCTTTCTTCGGAAAGAGTTTTTTTGTTTTATGTTGCTCTACCAAGAAAACCACTTACCGCACATCTTGCAATTGTGACCTTGTCTTAAGGCTGGAAAACGCCCATTATTTAATTGAAAATCATTGAAAAGATGTTCCTTAATCACTTGGCATAACCTGTAATTAAATTTGTAATGCATACGAGCACTGCAAAAATTCTTTTCCTTTCCTTGCCTTTCCTTTTCATTTTCAATTTCAAAAAAAAAACAAAAGCATTGCCTTTCAAGTGTCTGATTATCCTTTCGCAGGAATAAAAACATAGATTTTCATGTGTTTTTTTAACTGGGAAAAGTTTCTTTCTTTCACTCAGCAGGTTGCAAGTATTAACACGCATGCCACACATTTGATAACCCGTAATTAGTGAATGCGGTGAAAGATGTTTGATTTGCTAAAGTTGGCCAAAGGATTTATTATTGAATCCTTTGAACAAGAGAACACAATCATTGTAGGAGTTACGTGGTTCAAACTAATTGTTTAGTTCCTCTTAGTCGAAAACCGAACAGAGCAGAGCAGTGTCTGTAACTTGCCGCATACGCAACGCAAGTTTTTGATAAATGATTGGATAAGGAATAAGAGATGAATGGAGGAGGTATGTATGGAGGTATGTTTGATTTTCTTAATTATGATTTTCCTGGAACGTGCAAATGATAAAAAGGAAAGGTTATTTAGTCTGCTTTTAAATGAGAATACATGAAGTTAAGATTTAGACAAAAAAATTTATTGAAAAGAGTTTTAAAACAGTTTTTATCCAATTTTGATCAAACAGTACAAGAAGCCTCTGACTCAAAGAGCCACACTTTCATTTCCGTTAAAATAGTGTAAGAAAACTGGAAATGATTTTACATCGTTTAACATTAAAATGTTTAACAAACGCTACAAAAACAATTAACTTGTTTACATGATAAACAAGTAAACAGAAATATACCAACAATACCAGTATAAAAAAAGGGATAAGCAAAATACACAAACAACAATGAAAAAACGTTGATTACATTTATGAAAATATCGAGAAGTCGAAGTCACGAACATTCGACTTCAAGATTATTCATTCAAGATTGTTTACGTTGGCATATAAAAGGTAAAAGAAAGCAATCAACAGGGTCAGTAAAAATTCAGTCAGTATTGTGTAAAGACGAGCTGTGTTTGAAGAGAATAATCATGGTTTGAAGATCTTCGTTACAAAGATCTGTCGTACAATTGTTATTGTTTAGGTAAAAGAGTGTAAAGAGGAATAACAAACAACGCAATTGTTGTTGTTTACATAAAGTTGTGAACAGTGGTACACAGAATTGTACGAACAATAACGGATTTTTTTAAAACTAAACAAAAATTTATTTTTTATTTTATTTTCAATCTACGAACTCATATTTTAAACATTTTTAAAAGGTGAAAACGTAAAAATATGTATTCATCCTGCTATGGATAGTAGTCTAGTAGGTATTGTGTAACTCGTAAAATGTAAAACTCGGGTTCACATCCTTGGTCAGGCATTAAAACGAAATTAAAAAAAAATATTTCTTCGGCGACTGCCTTTCAGCAGATTTCTGAGAGTAAATAAACCTGCCATGAAAAAGTTTCTCAAAAATCTGTCGTTCAGAGTCGACTTTAAACTGCATGTCCCTCCCGCCACTCATTGCTAAAATTAACACACACAAAATGGGTGTTGTGAGAAGCTAGGTTGTAATCCTAACTTAATGATTGTAATGCCCAATTATATGTATGTACGTATGTTCAGTTGTTACCACGCAAACGAAGCCGGATAGTAAAGAATAGAAGGATGTGGCAAACGCGTTACAATCAAACTTCACTTGAGCACCCCAAAACCAGCTGATTAACTGAGCTTTTCATTCAAATATGACTTCCTTGGAATCAAGCTAAAATACACACTGAAGGTCCACTAACAACCAGTCGATCTGTTATTGAGCAGCACTAACTCCATTAGGCTATATAGAAAATATGAGCCAAAGGAGATAAGTCCGCGTGGAGCCACACTCTCCACATTCGTTCTACAACCTCAGAAATTGGTAGCAGTTATGCTTATGTATTGACAACACAGGTCATGGCAATCTTAAATGTGACACAATGCTTATTGAGTGGCAGGATTTTACCTGAAAATCTCATGATACACCCTTGCAACTAGTTCTTAAAGAACGTGGTTTTGATTTCCGTTGTTATCCATGAATGTTGAGGATTCCTCAGAATAAATTCCGCTCATTAAAGGGTAACTCTTATATGAGTTCCGTGATATGGGGATATCGTAGGAAATTACATTGCTTATGAACTGGCAAGAGCTGGTACAGAACCCACGATATCCGTTATATTACAGAGCTTAGCTATACCGATAGCTTAGCAATCGTCCATGCTTATTATAGGTAAACCCAATCTCGATGGTAACAGGAGGGTTCTTGTAATATCTACTGGATACGCATGGATTAGAAGAGAACTGACAGACCACTGTCCTTTTGGCAAACATTCCGGTAAATGACTTCGGCATAATCAGTGAACTGACGGAATAAAAGTATGTGAATCTGTAATGGCCTGATAATGGCAGCACTCAAGTGGAATTGGGAAAATAATTCAAGATGAGTTAGACTGGCAAATAATTAAAATTGGAAACTGAAGCAATTAGTACACATTCAGTGAAGTAAAATATCTAACACTGTATAGACAAAAATGGAAATCATTTCTTACTATACTCTGCTGTAAACCCCAGACCATGGAGAATATGAGGATCCAATATAATTCTGTTCTGGGACCAATATATTTTTGAGATTACGATTTTGTTTCAAAAAAGAACGACAAACAAAGAAAATGATAAAAAAAACAATTACAATAATAAAACTACATGGATGTAACACTAATGATAGAAACAAAAACATATCAACTGTAAGATTCTAGAAGTTGACAAATCAAAAATAATATTAAAATTTCATTCCCATAAACACTGGATTACCAAAGCTTATATTATACTTGATCTTGAGAGTACGGAGCAGAGGCCATATGATTTGTTTGTAGGAAATAAAAACTCTTTTCATTTTATAAAATTCTCCAGAGTTTTAATAAACACTTTAACCCCTGCATCATGTCATGGAATGTACTTATTGACCTGAATTGAGGTGTATTACTAAGCAGAGCAGAAAAAAAACTGTTTTTATTAGTCAGACTAGCAAGAAAAGACACGAGTTGCTGAGCATCTAATCTAACATCTTTGAAGTTCATCAAACCATATTCCAATGAAAGTTACAAATGCCTTGACCTCAGATAGAGTTTCTTGTATAAAATAATTACGAACGACATTAAACATCTGTAGGCAATAAGAGGAGGCCACGTTAATTATTGCCTTGTGAGAAGGATTGTTCTCTTGATCGGCATAAGGTCTTATAACAGATCTTGAAACCTTTATTTCGCTTTGATCTTATTGGAAAATTAATATTTCGATTAATTTTGAAACTATTTGTAGACACTTAAACGGTTTGATGGATGGAAACGTCTCCTATAATCAGAAATTGTTTCGAAGTTCTAACTGAATCGTAAGCCAGAATTGTAATCATAATTTAAACAAAGATTATATTATAATAACAAAACTACATGGATGTAATACTAATGACAGTAAGATTCTAGAAGTTGACAAATCAAAAATTAGATTAAAATTTCATTTCCATAAACAATAATTCGACTTTCCACTGGATTACCAAAGATTACATTACAATAACAAAACTACACGGATCTAACACTACTGATGGAAAACAACAACAAATCAACAGTAATATTCTAGAAGTTGACAAATTATAATTAAAATTTCATCTGCATGCTGCATACAAAAAATGATTTCCTAAGTATTGGTCAAGTACACACAGCTGTAAATAGGTCCGTTATTGGATTTATTGACTTTATTTTCCTAGTATCCTAAGAAAATATTGTTAAAATTTCCTTTTTCCATTAAAATTCATTGGAAATCAAATAAAAATAAAATCCAAACAATATTCGTACTATTGTCTGATCGTTTTTTTGACTCTTTTTGGGGTTGCGCAAAAACATTTATCACTTGACATAATTTATGGGGAAATATTTTATCTTATGGGATGATAATGCTCTTTTGAAACATCGAAAGGATAATGATGAAGACAAAAGAAAAAGTAAAATAACAGTACATTGTCTGGAGATAAAATTCCAAGGAATTATTTTACACACTTACTCTTGCTCTCTTGCTCTCTCTCTCTCTCTCTCTTTCGCTCTCTCTCTCTATCTATTTCAAAAAACAATCAAAACCTAACCATCTCTGCAGAAAGATAAGCAAAAGACAAAAGGAAAATCAATTTATGATCAGCATCGATCATTGTCCAATTGCTGCTACAGCAAAAAACAATAGCAGTCAGGAGGAAAAAGGATATTGGAAAAGCAAAATAAGAAAAAGAAAAAGGACACAGGATAAACGAAAGGGTGTTAAACAAAAGGCTTTATTTAGTACGCTACAGCAGACAAGATACTGGCACTGCACTGCTCTGCTGATAATGTGTGGGAAAGGTAAAAATGAAACGATAACAATGGCATGGATTTAGGATGGACTGGTGTAAGGAATGTCATAAATTATGCAACAACAACACCAGCACCAATGCCAATATCCTGCTGTTTATATACGAAAAAAAAAAATTAAGGACTTTTGTCCAGCAAGAAAATAAAAGAAAGTCAGAGAGTGAGAGAATACAAAATCAATAGAAATCGATCAATTTGTAATCACAACGAATGTTATTCGTAAGAAACGAAACAATTATTTGATCGTAACCATTGAGGATTATGATGGAGTGTTCGTGATCGAAATACGTTTAAATAGGAGCCCATTTTACAAGTGATCATAATGCAAATTTGATGGGCTAAGCTAAGACTCAATAGTTGCAGTAGGCTAGTAGGTAGTATATTGACTTATTAGACTTGAAACCACGGTTCAAATCCCCGCTCAAACATCTCCAACAAAACAAAAATATGAAAAAATATGTTTACGGCGACTTCCCCTCAGCAGTCTTCTGGTAAAAAATCAAAGAGTAAATAAAATTGCCATGAAAAGTTTTTTGAACTCAAACATATACGCAACTACCCAATAAAAAATAACTTCTGCGAGTCCGTTTTTTGTTTTCGTTACAAGCAGCCCATTGTGCAACAATACAGCTTCACTGTCCTGTAGCTTAGTTTACTCACTACAACGTTTTTACTAGGATTACAGCTTAGCTTCCCACATTATCCGTATTGTGTGGATTAGTTTTATCCATGAGTGGCATAGCTTACGGTGTAAACTTTGCTTTGAACGACAAGATTTAGGAAGCTTTTCATGACAATTTTCTCAGAGTTTTTGTCAGATACCTCGAGATGGGATTCGAGCATCACACTCTCGTCTGAGAAGCTAACACACTGCCCGCAATTAAAACACATTAAGAGCTCAATCGTTCCAATCTCTATACTTGGCCAACTCTAAAAAGAAGACAACTTGAGATTGTGTTCTTCAATTGACTGTAACGAACCCACAAGAATGGATAGCCTTTCCTAAACCGCCGCATTGGGCCCGTTGCGCTACCAAAGTTATCCGTTATCCCCTAGTCTCGATTCAGGCTATCAATAACAATCTTTGACAGTTCCTCCAAATCATCCATGTAGTAAGTACCCAAGTATTTCCTTCTCCTTTGGAAAAGAGCCGGGCATGTACCCAGCAGGTAAGGGACAGTCTCCTTTTCTTCCTCATCTCTGCAGCTTCAGCAGAAGTCGTTAGCAAGGTGTCCATAATGCAATGTCCCATAATGACACACTGAGCGCACCTCTTTGGAGTTTAAGTGGACTCATTGTGTACTCCTCATCCAGCCTTGGACAGATTTTACTTGACGAAACACTAAAGTAAACTCTACAATACAGGCCACCTTTTTCTTGTCTTCAGAGAGGAATACCGGCGAAATTACTGAAAATTGTTAAACCAATAAAGGAATCTTTCGTTTCGGTCTCATTAAACAAGTGTTTTCCAGTTAAACATATGATTAGTCTGTTTTACAGGATCTAGAATGACAGAGTTAGCATCTACCGTTATCTAGAAATAATATTCTGTGCAAAACTATAGTGAGTGAAGAGGTGAGCAATTTTTTGCTAAATGCGAGGCTTTTTAAACAAGTTTTTCTAAATAAGCATGTGATTGATTTACCGAGACAGGAGCTAAAATGATAGAGTTACCATCCAGAGTAGGCTAGAAATAAAATTATCTGACCATAGAGGTGCAGCCTAACATTTGCTAAGATGTTCGTGTTATTGATGCTATGCTTGATCTTGAGACTACGGAGCAGGAGCCATATGATTTGTTTGTAGGAAATAAAAACTCCTTAAATTTTATAAAATTCTCCAGAGTTTGAACGAACATTTTAACCCCTGCATCATGCCATGCAATGTACTTATTGACCTGAATTGAGGTGTATTACAAAGCAGAGCAGAAAAAATTATTTTTATTAGTTAAACTAGCAAGAAAAGACACGAGTTCGTAATCTAACCTCTTTGAAGTTCATCAAACCATATTCCAATGAAAGTTACAAATGCCTTCACTTGAAACTTCTTGTATAAAATTATTGTGAAGGACATTAAACTCATTATCATGGCCTCCTCTTATTGCCTTGTGAGAAGGATAATTGCAAAATTAATATCTGGATTAATTTTGAAACTACTCGTAGACACTTAATCGGTTTGATGGATAGATACGTCTCTTATATTCAGAAATTGTTTCTAAGTTGATTGAATCATAAGCCAGAATGGTAATCATTATTTAAACAGAGTTTACATTACAATAACAAAACTACGTGGATGTAATACTAATGACAGTAAGATTCTAGAAGTTGACAAATCAAAAATAAAATTCAATTTCCATTTCCATAAACAATAATTCTACTTTCCACTGGATTACCAAAGATTACATTACAATAACAAAACTACATCGATGTACCGCTAATTATGGAAAACAACAACAAATCACAGGAAGATTCTAGAAGTTGACAAATCAAAAATAAAATTCCATTTTCATAAACAATAATTCCTCTTTTCACGGGATTACCAAAGATTATATTACAACAACAAAACTACATCGATGTACCGCTAATTATGGAAAACAACACCAAATCACCGGTTGACATCACAAAAATAAGTCTAAAATTTCATTTCCGTTGCATGCAAAAAGCGATCTCGTAGGTATTGGTCAAGTATACATCGCTGTAAATAGGTGCGTTATTGCTAATCCTGTAACTGAAATTGTTTTTACCGTATTTTGTTTTCAGGATTGTAATCAGAATTTATTCCAAATGGTATATTTACGGAAAAATCCTTTCCTTCTGGGAGTAAACAAATTTTTTTTTACCATGTAGTACACCGTATTAGGTATACTCTAGTATGGGGGATCATAAAAAAATTTCGGTTGTTGCAGCAGATGACAGGAAGTCAAACGACAAATTAATTTCGGTACACTCTTGTCATTGAAAAACCCCATTAATATTATCCTTATGTAGCACTCTTCATACCGTAATTATAATTTTAATGCATGTTTTGGAAATTGTAATGAATTTCTTTAAAAAAAGAATTTAAAAAACTCCACTAAAAATAGAGAACCAGAGTAGCAAGAATCCTTGCACTCCGAAAGAAAATTTAGTTTTTAAAAAAGTAAGGAGGGGGAGGAAAGAGCGTTTAACGCTAACGTGTCAATTTTGGTAGACTATAAATTAAAAAAAAACAAAAAAAAACGAAAGAAGTAAAGGAAAGGATTTCTTTTCATATCCTTAACATCCTTGGGGTACGAACGTATTTGTTTTTTAAACTAAAATACTTACGAGTGCATGCATGCATCTGTTGTCAACATTTTTTTCGTTACATGAAAACAGGTCAAGAGGTTACATTTATGTTGGAAGGATTTTGTATATCTTTTCTTAAGGATATGGGGCATAAAAATATATGAAAAGGATATTAATGGTGTTACTATTAACAGTTTTAGAAGGAGATTTCATTTCCTTTTTTTCTTTTAGGGAAGACTGAAAGGAAGAAAAGAATTTTTGGAAATGTTTTTTACGGCGACTTCCCCTCTAGAGTTTTTTTTTGGCCAAAACGTTGAGAGTAGATGAAATTGCCTGTAGTCGCCGTAATCTAGTAGGTTGTGTGTTGGCTTACTTGATGTTAAGCCACGATTCAAACCCCAGGTCAGACATTTCTAACGAAACGAAATATTAAAAAACCATTTCTTCACAGGCTTCTGGTAAAATCTCCGCCAAAATTAAATGAAGTTACCAATGAAAATTTCTTCAAAAATCTGACGTTCGAAGTTGACATGTAACTGTAGGGCCCGCCACTCATCGATGAAATAACACGCGCAACATAGTTGCTGGGAGATACTAGGTTGTCGTCTTGGCTAAAGGGTTGTAATGACCAGTTTTGTATGCTCTAAGGATAATAATCGAAGAAGATGGTTATTAAATGTGGTTTAAACCTTCCGTGTCGATTATGGTCCTCTAAATTGTTTTTTTAAACTAGGAGTGGCAAAATTACAAAAAAAAAATTAAAGTACTCGCTGTGATTAGGTCTGTACATACTTGCTTAGTAAACATTGCTCACAAAAATCGCTTCTGCTAGAAAAGGTGTGGCGCGTAAGCCAAGTTTGTCGTTTGCTTGACTTAATTTTCAATCGAGCCTCTTTTACGGCCTATTTCAATGCATTTTCAATTTGCATTTTCAACTTATTGCAGAGAACCTTCAAGCCTCGCAACCATGCACGGCGACTGACCATTCACAACACCGCAGTCACGCCGATTGAGGTCTAAAGCGATAGGCTTATGTTAGGTTAGGTTTGAAAACGTGTACTTGTCATTAAGACAAGTATAATACCCAGAGGTCAAAATGGCCCACTGTAATACGTCTAAGAGGAGAGAGAGAGGATAGTAAGGAAGAAATTGGAACCAGTAGAATCTTGAGGTCAAAAAGACCCACTGTAATACGTCTTCGAGGAGTATGAGGGGGAGGATATTAATGGCAAAAAGTGTTAGGCTTACAATCCTAATTTTTTTAGCGTTTAGGTTCACTTCTCAATCGATCCTTGCGCCCGACAACAAGAAAAATTTTTGCATGTGAGAGTCGGAGAATCCGCAAGGGATTATGGAAACCTATTGCAGCCACATTAAGGTCTGGAGGCGTTATTTGTTCGCATTGTTTAGAAAGTGACTCTAAAAGAACCTTTACCGTGATTTCATAGAGTTATGGCCGTATACTAACCGATTTTCCCGGGCTGCTGTTAAAAGTTTTGACTCATTAAAGTCTGAAGGTGCCATTTGTTCGTAGTTTTTAGAAGGAACCTTTAACGTAATTTCAGAGAGTTATGGTCGTATACTTATCGACTTGCTTGATCTTCTATTGAAGACTCTGAACCATTAAAGTCAGGAGGTGTAATTTAGTCGCATTGCCTTAATAGAACCTTTACCGTAATTCAAACTATTAAGGCCGTACAAAAACCGATTTGCTTGGCCTACTGTCTGGAGGCGTCATTTGGTTGTATTTTTTCGAAACACACCCTAGGCGAATCATTTCAAAGCTTTATGGCCTTATAAACACCGATTTGCATGGCCTGCTATTGAAGATTTTGTACTGGATAGAACTGCAAAACTATCGATAGTCGGCCCATTCGATAGTTTCGATAGTCCGGTATAAAACTATCGATACTATCGATAGTACTATCAATGGTTTTGCAGCTCTAATACCAGCAGCTTTGACTTTATTAACTGAGAAAAATTTTCAAAGGCAACGTCAACGTCAACGTTTTGACTTCTTTTTTGTGGGGCAATGTCTAGACCGTCTATATGCGGACAATTCTAGTAACGCTGAAGTCAATTATCGCTGGGTTACCGAATGAAAAATAAACGAAAAATACCTCAAATGGATGGACTGCTACAGTTAATACAGAGGTAGTCACATACATAATTGGTCCCTTCAGTCAGGATGACGACCTAGCATCTCACACCATTTATGTATGCGAACCTATACTTTAAAGTCGATTCCGAATGACAGATTTTTGAGAAACTCTTTTTCATGGCAATTTTATTTTACTATCAGAGATCGTAGAAGTCGCCGTAGTCTAGCGGGTAGTGTGTTGGTTTATTGGACGTAAAGCCAGGGTTCGAGCCCCAGGCCAGGCATCAAAACGAAATACAAAAAGTATTACTTCGGCGATTTCCTCTCAACAGTTAATATAGAGGTAGTCACATACATAATTGGTCCTCAGAAACCTTCATTCAGGATGATGACTTAGCTTCTCACACCATTTATGTATGCGGACCTATACTTTAAAGTCGATTCCGAATGTCAGATTTTTGAGGAACCGTGTTTCATGGCAAATTATTTTACTATCCGAGATGGTAGAAGTTGCTGTAGTCTAGCGGGAAGTGAGTTGGTTTATTAGACGTAAAGCCAGAGTTTGAGCCCCAGGTCAGACGTCAAAACGAAATACAAAAAGTATTTCTTCGGCGATTTCCTTTCAGCAGTTAATACAGAGGTAGTCACATACATAATTGCTCATTACAACCCTTCAGTCAGGATGACGACCTATCTTCTCACACCATTTATGTATGCGGAGCTATACTTTAAAGTCGATTCCGAATGACAGATTTTTGAGGAACTCTGTTTCATGGCAAATTATAACACCCACACACAACATAAGTGGTGTGAGAAACTAGGTCAATAACCCGGACTGAAGGGTTGTAATGACCAATTATGTATCAGAGATAGTTTTTGCCTAGAAGCTGCTGAGGGGCGTTATCGAAGAACTATTCTGTTTTATTTCGTTTTGTTGCAGATATCTGACCTAGGGTTTGAATAATAAATATCGGACACACTACCTTGTAGACTATGTGGACTTTACCAGGATAAACGCCCTTAAAAGTGGCCGAACACTGCCTTAAACCGTTACTGCAACTAATCTAGAGGCGGTGAGTTAAATGAAATTTCTTACATAGGTTAGGTTAGGTCGGAGTGGTAGCTCTGATCATATCACAAAGCTCTCTTGAGCACCCATAGCGTTCCGTTGTAATGCCACAGGTGAATGCACGACTATCCCACGCTGCAAAACCAATCAGAAAGTTTGATAAACGAAGATATATCCTTCATATCAATAGGTGATGATGATGATGACAAGAAATGGGGAGCCAAATAACCTATTCCTAAATTTCATAGATAACAAGATTTATAAAGACACAGAGAGACCTTTAAGATTCTCTAAACAAAAACTGGCTTCTTACAAAACATTTGCAAACTGGTGTTCACATTTTTTCTGCCATCACTGTATACAGCCTTAATACATCCTCCACATTTAAAAAATATATACTCGCCCTCATAGTTGACACACATAAGTTTAAAGCCTAATAAAGCGGCAAATCAAATATCAAGCCTATCCAACAATAAAGAAAAAGGGTATCCTAGCAACTTATGGCCTTACGTCTACGCTTTCCCTACTTAAAAATCCCAATTTTTGTTTTTTTCGTGAAATATTTTCCTTTTCTTCTCGTCCGAAAATAAGAACGAAAGTGAAAACCTTTTGACAAAACATGCTTTAAGGATAATTGAAATTGAATTGTAATAAAAGCTACTACAAAAAAACAACAACACCAATAACATCAACAATAAAAAATTAAAAAGAAATGGAAGTGTAACTGGCTACCAATTTTTAGAAGGGGGGAGGACGGACTTATATACTCACATGTCGTTTGTATTTTTTGAAAATTTTAAATGACGGAGTTGGGCCGTGTATGGCCCAACAAGTGCAAAATTTTGATAAGATTTTTTTACTTTCAATAGGAGAGGAATGAACAACAACAACAACAAAGATATTTTTTTATTATTTGTGTTGTTGTTCATGTTGTTGTTGTATTTTAGTTGTTAAATAAGAAAATTGGTTGCTTGTACAATTCCTATATAAAGAAAGTACGAGAGGTGTCACTTAAGTAGAGAGTCACTTGAAATTTTTGAAAACTTCTTTTGTTCTTTTGCTTTTTTCCTTCTCATTAATAAAAAAACTGTGTGTCGATTGCACCTCTCAATTTATGGTCTCCATTCAGCAAAGGTTATTAAGTAATAGGAAAATGTAAAGGAATGAATTCACAAAATAAGTAAAAATTTACGATCAATTTATACTCCTCATCATGATCATGTGTGGCCCTACGTTCGTGAAAAAAACTCTAAATGGTAAAGAAATTGGATATTTTTTGAAGCAAGGTCACGAAGTAACATTGAAAAAAAGTTTTTTTTCCTTATTTTTCTCTCCTTAACAGTTATAACCAGACGTCGGCACAAAGAGAAAATGATAAAAATGTGAGTGTATTGGTGAGACGGATGTGTATAACCCAGAGGAAAATTGTTAGTAATATTTTAAAGTGTAGAAGTCGCCGTGGTGTAGTGGGTAGTGTGTTGGCTTATTAGACAAAAGGGCCGGGTTCGTATCCCAGGTCAGACATCAAAACGAAAAAATATTTCTTCGGCGACTTCCTCTCAGCAGATTTCTGGCAAAGACTCTGAGAGTAAAAATTGCCATGAAAAGCTTCTCAAAAATCTGTCATTCGGAGTCGACTTTAAACTGTAGGTCCCCGCCATTCTTGTATAAAATTAACGCACACAACATAAGTGGTGTGAGAAGCTAGGTCGTAATCCTGACTGAAGGGTTGTAATGGCTAATTATGTTATGTATGTATTTTGTAGTGGAAAATGGAAAATGTACAGTGCCAAACCCCTATACACTGCGTATTCAACTTGACTAATATTCCTCAAAAAATGGAGATCATTTCTTATTGAATATTAGTGTATCTCATTAGAAAATCAAAGAATTCTCCTCATCACCACTTTTCAATGAAATTAATCAACTTTTAATTGCAAACTTTAATTAGCTGAGTAATATGTCCATTTAAAATAATTCATTATTTTAAAACTCTGCCTATACAATACATGCGTACATTGAAGTATACTTACGTACGTAAGTGGGGGCTTTAAAATATCAGGTTATCACTGTCCTATCTTCCTTCCACACATACATATGCATTAATGTGTGCGTACATATGTGGATATGGTTGACTAACTGCAAGCATCTTTGAACATCTTCCCCCTGGACGTACTCATACAACAACAAACAAATCCTGTAATGGTCCTCCCATTTCTTGGAACAAAATATCTCATGTTCATCTTCATCTTTTGTGTAAGGACATCATAAAAATTGTTGAAATTCCTTTTATTTGTCAATTACCTTAAATTTACACAATTTTTTTTGCTGTTGTTGTTTAAAAATGCTTCAAATAACCTAAAAAAAAGAAGAGCAAACAGAGAACGAGAGGTGTTACGAAGGCAACCGCCTTCTCCGAATGTGCAGGAGAAACCAATGCAAGTTATTTTGCATAACTCACAAGAAGTCGGCTTTTGCAGACTACAACGTAACGAATTTAGTGTCCATTTGGCCTAATCTGGTCACCATCATGTCCGTGCTCAATTGTCTAATTCTGGCAACTTCTGGAAACATGCTGTTGATTTGTCATTGTAAACTTTTTTCTTGAAAGTTTAAATTTCTAAATGCAATAAAACAAAACCGGTTTAAAATTTTGCCACTTCCGGTTAGAAATGCTGTTTCTCAAAAATCTGTCATTCGGAGTCGACTTAAACTGTACGTTCCGCCACTTCTGTATAAAATTAACACACACAACATAAGTGGTGTAAGAAACTGTGGGCTTCTTGGGGACGATTGCTGTAGACTGTCTAATGGTGAAGGTATAGCACTGGCCATTTATAGTCACCAGCAGCTACTCGTTTCCTTACCGTTCGAATCTTCTCTCTCTTTCCACCTTTCCTGCACAATGCACTGCATGAGTAGGGGTCATCCCCTGAAAAAATGGAATATTATTTCATTTATATGGCTGCCGCTGCTGGCCTCATGCTATCTCATTCGAGCGGACCAATTTTCGTGCATTTATTCGAGTGTATGGGGTCGTATCTCGGCAATGACATCACAAATATGGGCCTTCAAATGCTCTAATATCTTTGGTTTGTCGGCATAAACACTTTTCTTTAACGGTGCCCCACAGAAAATAGTCCAACGGTGTCAAATCGGGGCTTCTTGGCGGACAATTAATATCACCATTTCGGTTAACTAAACAGCCTTTAAACGTTTGACGTAAAAAAATCGATTGTGACATGGGATGTGTGGCAAGTGGCACCATTCCGTTGAAATCAAACATCGTTCACCTCAATGCAATGAAGAGCGGGCACAAACTAATCGGTTATCATGGTGCAAGAGGTGCCTAAATTGACCATAATGGTTGCGGAGTTCTCATTTTCAAAGAAATATGGGCACAATGATGCCTCCGTTCCACAAGCCGCATCAAACAATCACTCGTAGTGAGTGCGTTGGTTTCTGTAAGCCCACGTGTGGGTTTTCTAACTCCCTGTTTCGGGAGTATGGAGTCGTATCTCGACAATGGCATCAAGAATGGCTAAATTGTCTTTGTTTTGTCGACATAAGCACTTTTCTTCAACGGTGCCCCACAGAAAATGGTCAAACCGTGTCAAATCCAAGCTTCTTCGCTGTCAATTAACATCACCACTCCGGCTAATTGAAGGGCCATTGACCTTCAAAAACTCAATTGCCTCTGGTTAGTCAACATAAACACTTAGAGCCGCCTGTCAATCAGAAAGTATTGCGACGTTCCCCTTGCAGAGCCTTCCATTTCTAATAAATCTCGCCGCAGTCTGTATTGCAACCACCTCCTCCTGAAAGACACTGCAGTGGTCTGGCAGTCTTATAGAATGGGCTATTCCAACCGATTCCGAAAAAATTCCACTACTAACTGCTTCATTCAGCTTCGAAGGGCTGGGCAGCTACAGAAGAGGTGTTCGATGGTCTCCAAATCCTCCACAGTGCCCCGTGATAAAACCTACAAACAACCTTAAGCTAGCCTTATTCAAGCCGAGTCCGATATCCGAGTCGTGCCACTGTAACGAGTTACATACGAGTTACTTTTCAATGATCCATAATGTCTCTGAGAAATCCTCAGCATTCATGGATTAGAGCGACAGTTGAAACTAAGTTCGTTAAAGACTTAATCGGAGCCAGGCTCTCTGAGTAAATCAAAAAATGTTCATCGAAAATCTAGCCACTCAATAAGCATTATGCCGTTTTCGAAATTGTGAAGAAACCTAGAAGCTAAATCATGGCATTCCTACACTATATGTGGTCAGGGATGTGAGTAAAAAATCAAAGAATTCTCCTCATCACCACTTTTCAATGAAATTAATCAACTTTTAATTGCAAACTTTAATTAGCTGAGTAATATGTCCATTTAAAATAATTCATTATTTTAAAACTCTGCCTATACAATACATGCGTACATTGAAGTATACTTACGTACGTAAGTGGGGGCTTTAAAATATCAGGTTATCACTGTCCTATCTTCCTTCCACACATACATATGCATTAATGTGTGCGTACATATGTGGATATGGTTGACTAACTGCAAGCATCTTTGAACATCTTCCCCCTGGACGTACTCATACAACAACAAACAAATCCTGTAATGGTCTCCCATTTCTTGGAACAAAATATCTCATGTTCATCTTCATCTTTTGTGTAAGGACATCATAAAAATTGTTGAAATTCCTTTTATTTGTCAATTACCTTAAATTTACACAATTTTTTTTGCTGTTGTTGTTTAAAAATGCTTCAAATAACCTAAAAAAAAAGAAGAGCAAACAGAGAACGAGAGGTGTTACGAAGGCAACCGCCTTCTCCGAATGTGCAGGAGAAACCAATGCAAGTTATTTTGCATAACTCACAAGAAGTCGGCTTTTGCAGACTACAACGTAACGAATTTAGTGTCCATTTGGCCTAATCTGGTCACCATCATGTCCGTGCTCAATTGTCTAATTCTGGCAACTTCTGGAAACATGCTGTTGATTTGTCATTGTAAACTTTTTTCTTGAAAGTTTAAATTTCTAAATGCAATAAAACAAAACCGGTTTAAAATTTTGCCACTTCCGGTTAGAAATGCTGTTTCTCAAAAATCTGTCATTCGGAGTCGACTTTAAACTGTACGTTCCGCCACTTCTGTATAAAATTAACACACACAACATAAGTGGTGTAAGAAACTGTGGGCTTCTTGGGGACGATTGCTGTAGACTGTCTAATGGTGAAGGTATAGCACTGGCCATTTTATAGTCACCAGCAGCTACTCGTTTCCTTACCGTTCGAATCTTCTCTCTCTTTCCACCTTTCCTGCACAATGCACTGCATGAGTAGGGGTCATCCCCTGAAAAAATGGAATATTATTTCATTTATATGGCTGCCGCTGCTGGCCTCATGCTATCTCATTCGAGCGGACCAATTTTCGTGCATTTATTCGAGTGTATGGGGTCGTATCTCGGCAATGACATCACAAATATGGGCCTTCAAATGCTCTAATATCTTTGGTTTGTCGGCATAAACACTTTTCTTTAACGGTGCCCCACAGAAAATAGTCCAACGGTGTCAAATCGGGGCTTCTTGGCGGACAATTAATATCACCATTTCGGTTAACTAAACAGCCTTTAAACGTTTGACGTAAAAAAATCGATTGTGACATGGGATGTGTGGCAAGTGGCACCATTCCGTTGAAATCAAACATCGTTCACCTCAATGCAATGAAGAGCGGGCACAAACTAATCGGTTATCATGGTGCAAGAGGTGCCTAAATTGACCATAATGGTTGCGGAGTTCTCATTTTCAAAGAAATATGGGCACAATGATGCCTCCGTTCCACAAGCCGCATCAAACAATCACTCGTAGTGAGTGCGTTGGTTTCTGTAAGCCCACGTGTGGGTTTTCTAACTCCCTGTTTCGGGAGTATGGAGTCGTATCTCGACAATGGCATCAAGAATGGCTAAATTGTCTTTGTTTTGTCGACATAAGCACTTTTCTTCAACGGTGCCCCACAGAAAATGGTCAAACCGTGTCAAATCCAAGCTTCTTCGCTGTCAATTAACATCACCACTCCGGCTAATTGAAGGGCCATTGACCTTCAAAAACTCAATTGCCTCTGGTTAGTCAACATAAACACTTTTCTTTAATCGTGCCCCATAGAACATGGTCCAAGGCCACCAATTGACATCACAATTTCGGCTAATTAAAGAGCCATCAAATGTTTGATGCAATAAATCGATTGTGGCATAAGATTTGTGGCAACTTGCACCATCCCGTTGAAACCAAACATCGTTCACATCAATACCATGAAGAGCGGGTACAAAAAAAAATCGGTTATCATGGTGTGATAGGTCTTGCCTCAAAGAGTTGCTCGTAATGGTTGCATTGGCTTCTGTAAGACCACGTGTGGGTTTTCTAACTCCCAAATACAGCAATTTTGCTTATTAACGTACACATTAAAAAGAAAATAAGCTTCATACGCAAAGATGATCTTTTCTTTCTGGCAAAGTCGACATTTTCGCGAAGTTTCTCTTTGGCCCAATGACTTCAAACGTTGCTTAAACGTCAATCGATTCATTGCGTTCAGTGGAGATAATGAATTCTGAATTTTATGACAGAATAGAATGCCATAAGTATTGCCAGATTTGATTGTTCAAATTTAAACCGATAGATGGCCCTCTCAATGCAAGCCCATACCACATGCTTATAAAGGGTCAGCCAAATAACTTTTTTTTTTTTGAAAAACTCTTTAAAAAAAAACCCAACGGTATATTTTCTCAAATTTCTTTTTTTATTTGAAAGTTCAATCCTTCCGGTTAATAATGGAAAATAATTTCATTCAAATGGCTGCTTCGGCTGTCCATGCAGTAGCCCACACGATCGGTTCAATTTTTAAGCATTTTATCGATTGTGTGCAGCTGTATTCACCAATATCTTCACGAATATTGTCCTTTAAAGCGTCAATCATCTCTGGCTTGATGGCGTAACACTTATCTTTGACGTTACCCCACAAATAATAGTCCAACGGTGTCAAATTGCAGCTCCGAGGTTGCCAAACCACATTAGCTCTGTGGCTGATAATACGATCTTTAAAAACAGGGCGCAAAACATCGAGGGTAACTGCGGCTGTGTGGCACGTAGCGTCGTCCTGTTGAAACCAAGTGTTGCCAATATCCTCTTCTTCAATTTTTGTGAACAAAAGTTCGTTCAACATGGCCCGATAACGCTCGCCAGTGACTGTAAAGGCCACTCCTTGCTCATTTTCGATGAAAAATGGCCCAATTATGCCTCTGGACCAAAATCCGCACCAAACAGTGACAGTGAGTGGGTGCATCGACTTTTCAATGTATGCGTGCGGGTTTTCTGTGCCCCAAATGCGACAATTTTGCTTGTTTACATGCCCGCCATGATCAACATGATCTTCATTTTCATTTTTTGCCAAAAGTCAATCGCAGATCCACTTAGCAAAGCGAAAACGCGTATACACAACCATATTCGTTTAGCGGAAGAATAAAACCAATTACGTGTCAAATCAAACATAAGCTAAGTGTTACCATTCACGAAATAAGGACTAGTTGAAAAAAAAACGTTAGATGGCGGACCCGATATTACGCTTTTACCTTTTAGAAACGTTTAAAATATGAGTACGTAGATTGCAAATAAAATAAAAAATAAATTTCTGTTTAGTTTTAAACAAATTCGTTATTGTTCGCACAATTCTGTGTACCACTGTTCACAACTTGATGTAAACAACAATAATTGCTTTGTTTGTTATTCTTTTTTACACTTTTTTGCGTAAACACTAACAATTCTTAGATAGATTTGATAGATCTTTATAACGGAAATCTACAAACCACGATTATTCTCTTCACACGCAAACGCGTCTTCACACAAGATTGACTGAATTTTTACTGACTTGTTGCCTGCTTTATCTTGCCTTCTATATGCCAATGTAAACAATCAGATGAATGTTCTTGAAATCAATATTTAAAAAGTACTTTGAAATATTTTCTCTAATCTTCTCTGATTTTAGGATCATTTGCAACACATTGCGGCAATATTACTGCTGCTACAAGCATTTATAAAAAATACTTTTTAAATTCTTTCTAACAACGGAGATTAAGAGGCCTATGATTATTCTCTTTACACGCAAACGCGTCTTCACACAAGACTGACTGAATTTTTACTGACTCGTTGCCTGCTTTGTCTTGCCTTCAATATGCCCACGTAAGCTATTAGATGAATGTTCTTGAAGTATTCTCCGAGAGCGAGTTGAAGGCATTGGCAACTCACGGGTGAGTTTTTTTTGGGGAGTTTTCTTGAGTCACAGCACTTTTGAACATTTTGGACATCAGCCAACAACGCACCATCGTGGATAATGTCCTACCAATAATGAAGATTGATACTCATTTAATGAAAATACATTGGAAGATTGGGTAAGTGGGGTATATGTGAGGAGGTACAAGTACTTTTTGGCCATTTTCTTGAAAAATATCTTCTAATGAAAAACAAAACAAAAACAAAATTGGTTTCTTCTTCTTCTTGATTAAAGGACATGTTAACATATTAAATTAAACGTAACTTGTTAACAACATAGCAAGGACAATGGAATGGAAACTCAATATAAGGACTTGAATATTATTTCTTAAGATCCTGTGCAAAGGAGGATTTTATAACATGTAGGGATGCATTTAATTTACGCAAATATGCCTACACTGTCCTACAATGCATCCGAAGTCTGCCTGCATGTCTGTCTGTCTGTGATGTGAAGTGATGTGATATGATAACCGGCAACAGCTGTTATTAAACATCCCGCTGTTTTAACCAAACGCGTGGTCACTTTAGATTTCAAAAGGAATCCTTTTTTTTACTCTCTCTCTCTCTCTCTTCATTTCAAACATATTTAACATGAAATTCATCTACGTACGTATGTTTGTATGTGGCATTATAAATTCATTATTGCAACATGCAGGCATAACGAAATCATATTCGAATGCATTCGGCCAGCCACAAATGAAATCCTTTCATACCCTAAAGAACTCATGCAACAACTCTTTTGTGTAATCTTCATAAGGGGTTTCCAATTTCTATAACCTCTTAAGGGGCGTAAAATACTTACACTTTTATGTAGTTAAAGAGACGCAAGATCACACCAAAATAACCTTCCCACCACCAGCCCACATACTCGTACATCAACGTTTACAAGCAGAACAAATCCATTTGCTTGCTTCAGCAGTGCCACGAATAGAAAAAGAAATCGAAAGTAGTTTAGCAAGCCAAACCAGACCGAACCATATGTCCAGTTTCTTGTTGGAATTTCTACTCGTAGTGGTAAGCCAATCGTCAGCAAACACTTGTTAAACCAGGATGAAAATTTTACTTGACCGTAATACCAACCATATGACAACCATAAAGTACTACTTAAAAGTACTTTGACATGCTTTGCATTTTCCCTTTTTTTCTTTTCATAGGCCTCTTAAACTCCTCTCTTAGAAAGTACTTTTCAAAAGTGCTCTTAGCAGCATCAATATTAGCGCAATGTGTTGCGAATGATCAGAGAAAATATTTCAAAGTACGTTTTAAATATTGAAAAAGTACCCAACTTTTCCTCTTAATCTCTGCTCTTAGAAAGAGTTTAAAAAGTACTTTTTATAACTACTCTTAGCAGCAGCAATATTGCCGCAATGTGTTGCAAATGATATGAAAATCAGAGAAGATCAGAGAAAATATTTCATAGTACTTTTTAAATATTAAAAAAAATACTCAATTTTTCATAGGCCTCTTAATCTCCTCGCTTAGAAATAGTTTAAAAAGTACTTTTTATAAGCCAATCTTCAATCATTGTATTTTTATCTTGAGTATCAATCTTCATTATTGGCATGACAGTATTCACGATGGTGTATCGTTGGCTGATGTCCAAAATGGTCAAAAATGCTGTGACTCAAGGAAACCCCAAAAAAAAACCCCACATGACTTGCCAATGCCTTCAACTCGCTCTCGGAGAATACTTCAAGAACATTCATCTGATTGTTTACATTGGCATACAGAAGGCAAGACAAAGCAGGCAACGAGTCAGTAAAAATTCAGTCAGTCTTGTGTGAAGACTTGTTCCGTGTGAAGAAAATAATCGTGGTTTATACATTTCCGTTATAAAGATCTATCAAATCTGTTGAAGAATTGTTAGTGTTTACGCAAAAAAGTGTAAAAAAGAATAACAAACAAAGCAATTATTGTTGTTTACATCAAGTTGTGAACAGTGGCATAGAGAATTGTCCAAACAATAACGAATTTCAATTAAAATTAAACAGAAATTTAATTTTTTAATTTATTTACAATCTACGAACTCATATTTTAAACGTTTCTAAAAGGTAAAAACGTAGTATCGGATCCGCCATTTAAGGTTTTTTTTCAATTATTGCTTATTTCGTAAAATGGAATTTGAATTCTATTTTTGAATTGGCAACTTCGAGCATCTTACTATTGATTTGTTGTTGTTTTCCATGATTAGCGGTACACCGATGTAGTTTTGTTATTGTAATTGAATTCTATTTTTGATTTGTCAACTTCTAGAACCTTACTGTTGATTTGTTGTTGTTTTCCGTCATTAGTGTGAGATCCGTGTAGTTTTGTTATTGCAATGTAATCTTCGAAGTCGGGTTCGAATCCCAGGTCAGACATCAAAACGAAAAATGTTTCTTCGCCGACTTCCTCTCAGCAGATTTCTGGCAAAGACTCTGAGAGTAAAAATTGCCATGAAAAGCTTCTCAAAAATCTGTCGTTCGGAGTCGACTTTAAACTGTAGGCCCCGCCACTCATGTATAAAATCAACGCACACAACATAAGTGGTGTGAGAAGCTAGGTCGTAATCCTGACTGAAGGGTTGTAATGGCCAATTATGTATGTATGTATGCTTATTTCCTGAATGGTAGCACTTTGCTCATGTCTGATTTGATAGATAATTAGTTTTATCCTTCCGCTAAACGAATATGGTTGTGCATAAGCGTTTTCGCTTCGCTAAGTGGGCCTACGATCGACTTTTGACAAAAAAATCATCTTTCAGGTGAAGTTCATTTTGATCTTGGTGAGTATGTAAACAAGAAAAATTGTTGCATTTGGGGCACAGAAAACCCGCACGCATACATTGAAAACCGGATGCACCCAAAACGAGTCACTGTTTGGTGTGGATTTTGGTCCAGAGGCATAATTGGGCCATTTTTCTTCGAAAATGAACAAAAAGTGGCCGTTACAGTCAATGGCAATCGCTATCGGGCCATGTTGAACAAATTTTTGTTCACAAAAATTGAAGAGGAGGATATTGGCAATAATTGGTTTCAAGAGGACTGCGCGACGTACCACACAGCCGATGTTTTGCAACTTGTTTTTGAATATCTCATTATCAGCTGCAGAGCTGATGTCGTTTGGCCACCTCGGAGCTGTCGTTTGGCCACCTTGTTACGCCGATAAGCCAGAGACAATTGATGTTTTAAAGTACAATTTTCGTGAAGCCATTGGTGAAACACAGCTGCAGGCAATCGATAATGTGCTTAAAAATTGGACTGATCGTGTAGGCTACTGCACGGCCAGCCGAGACAGCTATTTGAATGAAATTATTTTCCATTATTAACCGGAAGGATTTTACTTTCAAATAAAAAAAGAAATTTCAGAAAATATTCCGTTGGGTTTTTTTTAAAAAAATTTCAAAAAAAAAGTTATTTGGCGGACCCTTTATTATTAAATTTAATGTAAATAAAACTGAAATTAAATTTTAGTATTGAAAGGATTTGGTACTATTTTTTTCGCTTTTAATTAATATTACGTTCACTATGGTTTTAATACGTTAATGATCATTAGGATTTTTAATTGTCATTTGCCAATAGCAATTATTTTTTGTTTTTGTTTTTTTTTTTTGTTAATGTTTAAAACATATGCCAAATTAACAATTACAACAACGACAACAACAACAACAATTTTAAAATAAACACTGGCAGGCCATAAAAAATAAATTGAATGTCCTCCTGCTGGGTTTACATATCTTTTAAAAGGGGTCCCACGTTCTCTGTCTCAGTTTCTCTCTCTCTCTCTCTTTTCTAAGGACATAATGACTGATGAAGTCCATTGGTCATTATTATTCTTATTTTTTCATTTTATTTGTTTTTCTATTCCTTTTTCTTTTTGGAAATTTTTTTTCACAAAAATTTTAACGAATTTTCAACGAGAAAAGTTACCCTTTTTTTGCAACATCCTCTCAACGGGGGTGGTTTTTGTCTAACGGATTGGATCATGTTACTCAAACACACACAATCATCAACAAAGAAGAGAATAGAGAAGCGAAAAAAAACACAAACAATGAACAATAAGAGACTGGTGGACAATGGTCATCATTAATTTAATCAATAGGGTACGAGAGAAAACGAAAAAAATGAACAGAACACTGGGAAAAAAGGGAGAAAAAGGGGTGCAAATATTTCAATTGCTTCGAGTTCTATCCTCCTCAATAGTCTTTCCATTTCTTCATTGGAGGAAGAAATATATTCTGGGTGAACAATTTTTCATTTTTTTCTTTGAAAAGGAAAGGATTCAGTGGGTGTTCCAGCTTCAAGGATCAAATTGTAATTGAAGATTTTTAATAGACCAGCATGTTCATCATATATCTTGAAAAAATCTAATCTAAACTTTCTTACAAATTTAATCCAATTCCCCTGTAAGTACAAAAAATAAGCCTGGCAAATATAGGATCCGCCAAATAACTTTATTTTTTTGAAAAATTCTTTAAAACAAAACCCAACGGAATATTTTCTGAAATTTCTGTTTTTATTTACAAAGCATTGACCGTCATTGACAGCATTAAAAGCAAACGTTGAGATAGGAAAACTATCTCCAAATCTCTTTGAGGGAACCAGGGTTCAGATAAAGAAAAGTAAAGGCTCCGCCAAATACCTTTTTTTTGAATATTTTCTGAAATTTCTTTTTTTATTTGAAAGTACAATCCTTCCGGTTAATAATGGAAAATAATTTCATTCAAATGGCTGCCTCGGCTGGCCCTGCAGTAGCCTACATGATCGGTCCAAATTTTTAAGCACATTATCGATTGTGTGCAGCGGTATTTCACCAATGGCTTCACGAATATTGTCCTTGAAAACGTCAATTGTCTCTGGCTTCTCTTTGACGGCACCCCACAAATAATAGTCCAACGATGCCAAATCGCAGCTCCAAAGGACATCAGCTCTGCGACTGTTAAAGCGATATTCAAAAACAGGGCGAAAAAAAATCGAGTGTAGCTTCGGCTGTGTGGTACGTCGCGCCGTTCTGTTGACACCAAATGTTGCCAATCCTCCTCTTCTCTTCTCCTCTTCTCTTCAATTTTTGTGAACAAAAATTTGTTTAACATAACCCGATAACGATCGCCATTGACTGTAACGGCTCATTTTCGAAGAAAAAAATCGAGTGTAGCTTCGGCTGTGTGGTACGTAGCGCCGTCCTGTAGAAACCAAATGTTGCTAATGTCCTCCTCTTCAATTTTTGTGAACAAAAATTTGTTCAACATGACCCGATAACGATCGCCATTGACTGTAACGGCCACTCCTTGCACAATTTCGCAGGAAAATCGCCCAATTAGGCCTGTGGACCAAAATCGGCACCAAACAGTGATGTGCGTGTTTTTTTTTATATGGGTACCTGTCCAAAGGATCTAATCCCATGGTGCTCTTCGCACTGGGTGAAAATAATGCATAGACCAACGCCATTACTTTCATGCTGTAAACACTGGCTACAGTCAGAAAGTAGGCACCAATTCGAAGTCATGCTAGTTGGGCATGACCTCCCTCTTGTTTAGAGGTCGGAGACCATCTAAAGTCCTTCAAATGCGTTAAGAATGTACCTCCACACCGTACTCGCACACTCCCCGCGATTTGGGACTAAACCGCAGCCACCACGTGCTCCCCGAGGAGACATCACCATTGCGGGGCAGGGACAAGTCCCCGCGGCTCCCAGCACCCGTGGTTCCAGATTAAGACCTCTCTGGTCAGACTTCGCAGGCTGCTGCCTATTGAACCCCATAGGGTTCTTGACTGGTAGCAGCACCCTTAGTCGCCTTTTACGACAAGTATGGTGATCACTGTGGTAGTATTCTCTTCCCGCTACCACACGGGTAGCACCAAACAGTGACTAGTTTTGGGTGCTTTGACTTTTCAATGTATACGTGCGGGTTTTCTGTGCCCCCAATTTTGCTTATTTACATACCCTTCAAGATCAAAATAGGCTTCATCTGAAAAGATAATTTTTTTTTGCCAAAATCGGCATCTTCTGTAAGTCGATCGCACGCCCACTTGGTGAAGGGAAATCACATTGGACGGTGAATTGGCTTCAACTCCTGAACCAATTGGACGTTCGGCGGAAGGATAAAACTAATTATCTGTCAATTCAGACATGAGGTAAGTGTTAACATTCACGAATAAAAAAAAAGTTAGATGGCGGACTCGATATTATTAAAGCTACAAAAACAAAATGCAAATATAACAACAAACACCAGCATAAAAAAATTATGAACAAGTAAACAAAAATATACAAACAACACTAGAATAATAAATGTAAACATCATCATTATTTACATCTACATTAAAATTCTGCCATATAAAAGGCAAGGCTAAGCAGGCGACTAGGAGAGTAAAGTTCAGTCAGTCCTGTGTGAAGACGCGGTGTGTTTGAAGATCTCCGTTACAAAGATCTGTCGAATAATTGCTTCATAATTGTTATTGTTTATGCAAAAGGTATAAACAGATAAATAACAAACAAAGCAATTGTTGTTGTTTACATCAAGTTGTGAACAGTGGCACACAGAATTGTACGTACAATAAAGGATTTTAATTAAAACTAAACACAAATTAATTTTTATTTTATTTACAATCTACGAGCTTAGATTTTAAACGTTTTTAAAAGGTAAACATGTAACATTGTATTCGCCAGCAAAGGAATTATGTGGCAACTCGTCCCTTGAAAACTTTATACACGTTAGTCAGCTTTGGGTCGACTATCAAGCTCTCTAATGAAATCTTTGCATTAAAGATGCCTTTAGGTGTTTGCAAGCTTATAATTAAGAAGCCATTCGTGTACTTTATCAAAATTAGCTTCAGATACGGACAGAATGGAGCAGAAAATTTGGCCAAGGCTGGATAAGAGGCGCGCTTGGCTCTGCTTAAACTCCAAAGTATGTAGTAGACTCAGCGATTTTATCGAAGTTATTAGCGGGCATTGTATTTTAGGAACGCATGCGAGGCGTATTGGTCTTGGACACGTAGCAAATGATTTCTGCAGAAGCTGTGGACATGAGGAGGGGAATGAGACTGTTCTTCACCTACTATGCACATGACCGCCACTTGATCGGAGGAGAAATAGGCACTTGGGTACCTACTACATGGAGGATTTGGATGAACTGTCATGTATGAATATTGGCAATCTGAGTCGTTTCACCGGAAGTTCCGAGGGATTCGTGGACTAGGAAATAATGTAAAATAGATGGCTGTATGTGGCCTAAGTGTATCCAATCATGACTCCATTGAGGGACGGCCACGTTTACCTACCATAGTATGCTTATAACATCTCCTCCAGGTTTCACAAAGCATTTCTGCCTAGTTTCTATAACTTTAACTATTTTTGTTGTCCCAGCTAAGCAGATGATTGATTTGCTGTAGCAAGCCTTAGGATAATGAGGCTGCTATCTATCATTGCCAGAATGCTGAAAGAGCTGATACGCATATCAGACACGGAAGTTGAATTGATCTATTGTACGGAACGTCCTTAAAATGAGAGGATAATAGAGGGGATAGGAAAAAGGAGAGAAAGTAGGAAAGGGAGAAAGGGAAGCGGTGGAATTACACAGACCAATCAAATAAAAGGGAAAGCACGACTACACTGAGAAAGCCCTAGCACTTCCCAAAAAGCTCAAGCTGCTAATGAATCTGTGGAGGGTCTTGATGTCGGCTCTCGACACAGAGTTCAAACCCTCAAAGATACCCCTGCCAAGATTCCTAAACCTCAAACTACTAAGGGCTAGGCAATTACAGAGGAGGTGCTCGACAGCCTCAAAGTCTTCCTCATCTCAACATACCCTGCAATATTCCAGCTGGGATCTGTTCCAAATCCCCGCCAGCGACCTAATCTCGCAGTGCTCCGTGATAAATCCTGTAACCAACCTTAACTTTAAACAGGCCATAGATATCTAGAAACATAACAACCCGATCCGTTTACCCAGAGACTCTGCTCTTCCCCTTGATCCTTTAATTAGGCCGTAGAGGTGGCAGATTGGGAAGTTAGGACCAACTATTAAATCGCCCACAGATAGCGAACCAAACCTAGCGAGAGCATCCTCCGTCTCTTTGCTTAGTATGCTGCTATGACCCGAAACAAAGCATAGACGGATAGGGTCCGCTTCAGAAATCCTTAACGACTCCTTGCACTCGCAAACAAGCCGTGATTTACATGAGACCGACGCAATGGCTCTTAGTTCAACCTGACTGCAAAATTCCGAATCCGAAGCGGGGCGACCAGCTATGGCCACGATAGCCTTCAAGATGGCGAAAATTTCAGTCTGAAACACGCTGCAGTCATCATTCACAATGAAGTTCAATGCCGAAATCCCTACAGAAAACCCCAGCACCTGTCTTCCACCTAACTTAGACCCATCCGTGAAGATGGGTATACCTCTCTGTCCCTGGAGTACCGCACCACTCCATTGTGTCCTTTCTGGTAGAAATATTCTTAAACCAGGCAGGAATCGGACTGTTGAAAACAGTGCTCGATAAGTTACTCCAGAGTTCTGAACGTAGTCCTTCATGATGGGAGGTATGGACTTTCAGAAAAACCTACAGCTATTATAATCGGTGGTTTTTCCGAAAGTCCATACCTCCCATCAGGAAGGCACAATATAATCCAAAGTTCTGAATGTAGTCCTTCCTGATGGGAGGTATGGGAGGCTATTGTGTCTAGGGCTATTATAAACGGTGGTTTTTCCGAACGTCGATGCCTCCCATCATAATTCAGAGTTCTGAATGTAGTCCTTCCTGATGGGAGGTATTGTTCCTAGGGCTATTGTGCCTAGGGCTATTGTGCCTAGGGCTATTATAATCAGTGGTTTTTCCGAAACTCCATACCTCCCATCAGGAAGGCACAATATAATCCACAGTTCTGAATGTAGTCCTTCCTGATGGGAGGTATGGGAGGTATTGTTCCTAGGGCTATTGTGCCTAGGGCTATTATAATCGGTGGTTTTTCCGAAAGGCCATACCTCCCACCAGGAAGGCACAATATAATCCAGAGTTCTGAATGTAGTCCTTCCTGATAGGAGGTATGGGAGGTATTGTTCCTAGGGCTATTGTTCCTAGAGCTATTATAATCGGTGGTTTTTCCGAAAGTCCATACCTCCCATCATAATCCAGAGTTCTGAATGTAGTCCTTCCTGATGGGAGGTATGGGAGGTATTGTGCCTAGTGCTATTATAATCGGTGGTTTTTCCGAAAGTCCATACCTACCATCATAATCCAGAGTTCTAAATGTAGTCCTTCCTGATGAGAGGTATTGTTCCTAGGGCTATTGTGCCTAGGGCTATTATAATCGGTAGTTTTTCCGAAAGTCCATACCTCCCATCATAATCCTGAGTTCTGAATGTAGCCCTTCTTGATGGGAGGTATTGTTCCTAGGGCTATTGTGCCTAGGGCTATTATAATCGGTGTTTTTTCCGAAAGTCCATACCTCCCATCATAATCCAGAGTTCTGAATGTAGTCCTTCCTGATGGGAGGTATTGTTCCTAGGGCTATTGTGCCTAGGGCTATTATAATCGGTGGTTTTTCCGAAAGTCCATACCTCCCATCAGGAAGGACTACATTCAGACCTCTGAAGTGACTTATCGAGCGCTGTTCCCAACAGTCCGATTCTCTTAGACGTATGACACTTTGCACCGCACACCGCTTGACATACATACAAATCAAGCGGGGTCAGGCGTAGAGCGTAGTGTCAAGGGCAGTCTGAGGACAACCTTTTCCTCCAAGAAAACTCAAGGAGACAAAAAAAAACAATTTATCATTAACCCTACTGATATGTACCAACGAATTGCAATCACAATACCTCTTTGAACCCCACCCTTAAGCCACCGCTCTGCATAACACCCAACTGGTTTATCTACTCTAGTTTAAAACCTTTAATATAATAAGAAATTCCCTTCTGGCAATGTTATAGAATTTTAAAACCTTAGCCTGGCAGTACCCTCGACTTTCGTTATCTTTAACAATCACCAGCTACTTTGTGGAAACTACACGCCGTCATATTATTTTTGGCGCTGGCATGCTAATTAGTATTGTTGCCAATTGTTATTCATAGTATTGCCATACTTAATTTATGTTTTATCTGTCATATCTTCAATTGACACACACAATTGCCGAACGACAAAAAAAAATGAAGAAAGAAAACTCCCTGCTGGCAATGGCATGCAACATGGCAGTCTAAATGAAATTTATTGTTGCCGGAATTGTTTACGCGAGTTTCAATCAGTTTTGCGTAATTATTTGTTAAATTTTTATTATTTTCGCATAAAATTTATTGGAGGCGTTGCGCGGCATGTCCAGTTTTCGTAAGAGAGTGGTGAAAAGGCCAATACCAGGCACACGCACCAGTCCACAGACCGGACAAGTTATCATATCAAGTGGAAATCCATCGTTAGATGTCATATTAGGTGAGTAGTAGAGACAGGCTAATAATGGCTTCTTCAGCACAGGCAAGGGGCGGGGTGTTGTCTTGTGTTTGATAAATGCAGCGGGCAAGACAAGACAAGACGAAAAAAAATGTCACCCGCACCTCGTGTAGAAAGAAAAGCACTCGCTCACTGTAATAAAGTGCCGTTAAGGTATACGAACGAATTCATTCGTTTATCGTTTATTTAACAGGTGGAGGTCTACCAATCGGTTCAATATGCCTCATAGAGGAGGATAAATTCGTTACCTATTCCAAAGTGTTGGCCAAATATTTTATGGCCGAAGGTGTCTTATCGCAACACTCGATATTTTTGGGTTCGTTGGATGACACTCCCAAGGAATTGATTAAGAAATTACCCCAACAATGTACTGCACCCGCCGATGCCGATGAGGAAAGCCCTGAAAAGAATCCCGAAAATGGTTTACGTATTGCCTGGCGTTACAATGACTTGCCGATGGTAAATTCCGAGCAAACGAATGAGAAAATTGGCCACAATTTCAATTTGCTAGAGCACATGGATTCCCGGGCATTGGCATTTGCCCATACCGTTACCTGGTCGGATGATCCTTTGGACAATGACATTGTCGTTGATCAGGATGATGATGATGATGCCTGGGATCTAAGGGATTCGGGTAATGATTATGAAAACGATGCCACTTATGTTATGGACGCTAGTAAAGAAATTGAAATGGAAAATTCCAAAAACAATTCAACCCCAAATCCAGCCTTGTGTGAGGATGATAAACACGAATCGAGTGATGAGAAAAATGCTACCGCATCAACAGAAACCTCAGCTACTTCATCATTGCCTACACCTCCATCGCCATTGTGTAAATCACGCATGGAGGAGCAACTCTTTACCAACTCCAAATACATGCGTCTTCTAAAGGAGGTGAATAATATGCTTCGAGATGATAGATTTCATTCGGGTGGCTTGCTGGTTAAGCGTAGCCTATGCCGTGTTTGTCTAACATCTTTAGGTTCACCCCAATGGTACGATGAGAATTTTACCGAAGATATACTCAAATTTTTAACCCTATTACGGGCCGCAGTACGTTCATCGGTAGCTGTATGCTTTATAACAATGCCAATGCATCTAGTGGCTAAATATGTGAGTATTATTCGATTCCTTTTTTTTACTTTTCATTTTAAATTGCTAGGGCTAGTGCCTGGATGAGTTTTTTTCCAGTAAAAGGTATGGTTTTGCGTCCTTAAATTAATCTTTAAATTAAATTTATTGTTGTCATCACGTGTTTTCTAAACTACTTTTTCTAAGAATTCCAAGTTAATAATACTCATGACCATCAAATTTGATTTGCATAAACATACGATATTACATTAGTAACTGCCTTTGTTCTGAATGCAAATGAATAATTTATTGGGTGTGCGAAAAAGTTTGTTGTAAATTTGTTAAGAAAAAGAGGACGTTATTCTTATGTTTGAAAATTACTTTATCCATCCAAAAATGTTGCAATTTTTAGAATACTATAGACTAGTATTGAATAGCGTAGAATACTACAGAATAGTATAGAATACTATAGAATAGTATACAATAGTTACTACAAAATAGTATAGAATAGCATATGAGGTCGCCGTGGTCTAGTAGGTAGTGTGTTGACTTATTAGACGTAAATGCCAGTGTTCGAGTCCCAGGCCAGACATCAAAACAAAATACAAAAAGTATTTTTTCGGCGATTTCCTCTCAGCAGATTTCTGGCAAAAACTCTGAGAGTAAATATAATAGCCATGAAAAAGTTTCTCATAAAATCTGTCGTTCGGAGTCGACTTTAAACTGTAGATCCCGCTACTCATGTATAAAAAGAACACACACAACATAAGTGGTGTGAGAAACTAGGTCAATAATACTGACTGATGGGTTCTAATGACCAATTATGTATGTGTAGAATAGTATTGAATAGCGTAGAATACTACAGAATAGTATAAAATGCTATAGAATAGCATAGAGTACTATAGAATAGTATACAATAGTATAGAATACTACAAAATAGTAGAGAATAGCATACAATAGTATAGAATACAATAGAATAGTATTCAATAGTATAGAATACTATAAAATACTATAGAATAGCATAGAATAGTATAGAATAGTATAGAATACTACAAAATAGTATAGAATAGTATACAATAGTATAGAATATTGTAGAATAGTATACAATAGTATAGAATACTATAGAATAGTATACAATAGTATAGAATACTACAAAATAGTAGAGAATAGCATAGAATTCTATAGAATAGTATACAATTGTATAGAATATTGTAAAATAGTATACAATAGTATAGAATAGTATAGAATAGTATAGAATAGTATAGAATACTACAAAATAGTATAGAATAGTATACAATACTATAGAATAGTATACAATAGTATAGAATACTACAAAATAGTATAGAATAGCATAGAATATTATAGAATAGTACACAATAGTATAGTCATTACCCCATCAGTGTAAAACTTCTAGGAAATCTGTGTGAAAAACTCAAGTACTGGCGTACGGAATTTAAATTTACACCATTAAGGGAGTTCTACTGACCTCGAAACAAGTGATAATCCAAAGATGCTAGGTCCACCTTATATAAAGGTTGTATCAAAACCTCATTAAAGTTCTCTTATGAAACAGCGACTAAAACGTCTAGCGTTGTCAAAGTCAAAACTGTTGCTGTTAAGGAAATATCATAATAGCTGGGATGCTTTAACGTGTTTGGAAGGGTCTCTTAAGTTTATTAGGAAATCATAATGATTTGAGCGTAACTACGGCTAGTTCTTCTTTGTTATGAAATTCTTAAAACTCACACAAGTCTGAACGCGATTGATGAATGACCCTACTAATGGCTGATGGCATAATGGATATTAGTAGGCCTTAGTAAATGTTTTGTATTTAGAGGAATTAGGCCGTTTTCGCTGATTCAGTGGTCAAACATACACTATGTGTGAGGCAATGGCCACAACGGGACAGTTAAATACGTGCACTGTGTAATGAGGTCTTTAGAGAAACCCAACATAATGCCGCTGGGAATAATCTTCACTCGATAACTTCATTGGATGCTAAACCGACCAATTGTACCATAATGGAGGGACTATCTCTAAACAGTTCCATAACACTGTCCTATATTTTATTTGGGTTTTCTTTTAAGACTTTCTTGCATCTGCAATTTGGCATGAGGGCTTTGAGGGAAGGCAAAGTGCTAGCCGGGAATAATCTTCTCTCGTTAAAATCGTAAAATAGAAATCCCAATTGTATCAAGATGCAGCAGTTTCCCCACTATTCTCATTCTCCGCTATTTTATTTGGAGTTTTCTTTGAAGACTTCCTTCGTCACATCTGCAGTGTTATGGCTTGTGAAATCGTCGTGTAGGATATGTAGGATAAGATCCGGTGTATCTTCATTAAAGTTGCGAACCTTCTGTCGAAGATGTTAGGCGGAAAATGGCTGTAAGGTTCCATGAGCCCCTTTGGATCAGGTTTCATTGCTGCAAAAGAAATGGTTGAAGCTTTAATCAGATTAGGTTTTCACTCGATAGATGATGCGGTCGTTATATCTAATAGAAGAATAATAATGGGAGATCGTAAATTATGTGTCTAGAGGCCTTGAGCTAGTAGTAAACATAGTTCACTACTTAGGCTTAACAGCCCTTCAGAAGTCCTTAGGTTGCATTAATGACTTTAAGTCCTTGACAAAGATCTGGGATAGATCTCAACCGCATTTCTCTAAGTTATGTGGTTAGGACTGTTCGGTAACAGTAGAGCATCTCCTTTGTGATTTTTTGATGTTTGGTAAAATAAAGTTTAATGGGATTCCCTCAAGGGAGCTGACATTCAGATGTTAATGGAGTTTATTATGTGATTACTTGAGCTGAGAGGGAGGGGCTGGTGTCATTAATCCCAAACTTTGTTCTTTTAGGTTAAGTTAAGTTAGCGGGTAGTTTGTCGTTCACAGGCATGTCCACTCGGTGGCCATATGGGCCATTGTGTTACCCAATGTAGTTTGGAATTGCCCCTAATTCCAGATGAAACTGGTCAGTTCCATTAGAGGCGCGTTGCCTAGATCTTCAAACGTTCTGTCACCCAAAAAACTAACAACGTCTGTTCTGAAGTGCAGGGCACTCACTCATAAAAGATAATTCTTGTAGGGCAGACCAAACTTGTCAGCGAAACTACCAATAGCTTAGGGCCCCATTAGAATTCCTGGTAGAATGCGAAGCGTTTTTTTTTTATTTTGTCGAACTCAAGAATGATAAACTAAAAATTACGCCTTGCGCATGATTTCCCGTTAGATGACGTTATTGGGCTATTTTAAAGGTTTCCAAGTCTACTTCATATGTGAAAATGAACATTTCTTCTGAAAAGTGTGTGTACACTACGTGAAAGTTGTTGACAGCCCTGCAATATAACTTATATTATCATTAGCCAATAGGAATACAATTTTCGTGACGTCATTGATTCAACATGCACAGAAAGTTTTAATTTTGTGTGCGTGATGGCGTAATCTTTAGTTTATCATTCTTGATCGAACTCAAGTGTTTCCTCGTTATATCACTATCCACTGCTGAACATAGTAGTTTTGACATTCAGCAACCATGTTTGTGGAATTCCAGATTGCTTTTTCCAATTTGGGAAAGTATTGTTTGGTTGTTCCTTTACTTTCATTCTTGCTGTATTCCAATTATATTACTTCCTTCCTTCCTTTCGGTTTTCTAAAAGGAAAAGAAAGGGGCCCCATGGCCTCCAAATAAATTTGTATTTGCCATTACGGCTATGGACGCTTTCAATCCTATCTACTATAGCCATCTACTTACACCACCAATGTTATGCCTGTTAATTTTACCCGCGAGTAGCAAGACCTATAGTTTAACATTGACTTTAAACGAGCATAATTTGACCATAAATATTGGACCCAAATTGGATTTGGGGATCGTTTCTTATTCCTATTCGTATCTAACCTCAACTTTTTCTAAAAATAAATACAGAATATGACCCCTTCTTTAAATCTTGGTCAGGAAGGAATAAATTTACTTTCAATATCTACTTCTTTAGGTGTGAGAAACTGCGGGCTTCTTGGGGACGATTGTTATAGACTGTTTAATGGTGAAGGGGTATAGCACTCTGACCATTTTATAGTCACTTAGCAGTAAATCGTTTCCTTACCTTCCGCATTTTCCCTCTTTCCACCTTTCCTAAACCGGCACAATCACTGCCTGCATGAGTAGGGGTCATCCCCTGAGTGCTGGTTTAATAATAATATAAATATTTTTAATTTTTTTTCTTTTATTTTCCTTTAGGACGAGACATTGGTTTCGAAAATACGTAATTTGGTTGACTATGCCATCGAACTGGAATCGTTTGCCGGTTCGGATAAAGAGACTAATCCCGCATACAAAGAATACAATGGCCTATTTCAATTGCGTAAAATTACAGCTATTAATACACTAAGTGCCTATATGCCGGAAACAACTGATTTGGCATTTAAATTGAAACGCAAAAAGTTTGTCATTGAAAAATTACATTTGCCACCGGGTAAGTAATATTAGATTTAAAAAAAATTTCTATGGCCAGTCAAGGCACACATTACAATACAATACCATAAGCAATAAAAGTAATTTATACAGAGAGAGATAGATAGACACATACATACAGTGTCCGTCAATATAATAGCACCAGTTACAATAAACTGTTTCGAAAACCGTAAAAAGTTTACTAATTTTTTTTTCTGAGTGTAAAAAATAGTTACAAATTTTGTGTTCTCTTAGTGAACGCGTGTATTTTTTTCTTAAATTTTGTAATCGTTGGCTTGTAATGATCGATAATTTACTAACACTTCGCTTTTCTTCCAGTCAATTTAGAATTTTGTTTAGAATTATTCAAAATTTTTGTTAAAATCGAAGTCGCCGTGATCTAGTAGGTAGTGTGTTGGCTCATTAGACGAAAGGCCCGAGTTCGAATCCCAGGTCAAACATCAAAACGAAAATATGAAAATATTTTTTCGGCGACTTCCTCTCAGCTAATATTGTGAGAGCCAAGAGAAATTCTGCGGGAGTAGTTAATGGTTGTGGTGAGCGTTTTCTTACATTGAAATTCCCATACGTTCAACAAAAATGAATTCCGCAAATGTACGGGGTTTTTTCTCACCGCCGTACCCCATTGTATAGGAAGGGAATTAACACACACACACATAAGCAGTTTGAGATCTAGATACGTTGGAATGGTCAATTGACTACGGGTATTATATCACCTCTTGAGCAACCTATTTAAAACTTAACCATTCCAGTATAATCTAAAATTAAATTTTGGAATGCAAAATATAATCCTACTATAAAATAAGTGGGTTTTCCTTCTGACGTTATAACTCCAGAAAAAAGGTCTCGAGCTCCGTGAGGTTTATAGCAAAGAAAATTCAGGAAAAATTTCACATACAACGCCATCTCTGATGCATAGCATTTACTTCAAACCAATATTTTCGGCTTGATGATATTGTTGGCAGGCGATTTCAGGCAGACGTTGCCAGTAATTCCTCGTGGAACGCCTGCAGATGAATTGAATGCTTGCCTGAAGGCATCACCTTTATGGAAAAACGTGAAAAGATTATCACTAACCACTAATATGAGAGTTCAACTTCAAAATGATCAAAGTTCTGCACAATTTTCCAAACAATTGTTTTGCTGTTGGAAACGGAGTAGTCCCAGTTGATGCGACATCTGGATTAATTACTCTTACCAACGACTTTTGCCGATTTGTAGACTCTCAATTAGCTCTTATTGAAAATGTTTTCCCAAACATTAGTGAGAATTATCAGAATTATCCATGGTTAAGTCAACGAGTAATTCTTACCGCAAAGATCGCACTGAATTTCACCACTCAATCAAAAATTGCTTGCGATTTGGTGACATACACATCCGTTGACTCCATAACAAATCCCGATGATGTAGTAAATTATCCAACGGATTTTTTGAAGTTCTGGAGTTAACAGGATTTCCAGCACATAACTTGCAACTCAAAGTTGGTACAGTTATTATGATATTGCGTAATTTGAATCCACCGCGACTTTGCAACGGTACTCGATTTTCGGTAAAAAGACTTACGAAAGTAAGCTGGTGAAAGTGTATGTAGACCTCGAATACCCAATGATTCTGACTGATCTTCCGTTTGATTTCAATCGCTTAGTTTTTGCAGGATAAATTTAGAAAATCATAGTTTTTCACATGGGCAGTTAAACATTGCGTGTTCACGACCTTTTATTTCGCTTTGGTTGTTCTTATTATTTCGAACACGTCTGTACATGAAATTAATTTAAAATATTTTTTTTTTCTAATTTCACATTCCAGAGCTGCAAGATGATACAACAAAGCAAGCTCAGCAAGATGCAAAACCAACGCTTAGTTGTGGCAGTAATATCAATACAAATCCAAATTTAACATTGGATTTCTAAAAAAACAAACAAAAACACAAATGAAGAAGTAAATACAATGCCTACAGCAACAACAAAATCCCTTATGGGGCTATCGAAGGCTGCCTTATAGTCGACAAAAAGATGGTGTGTGTCGACTTGTTTTTCGTGGGCCTTTTCCAGGATTTGGCGCAGTGTGAAGATCTGGTCTATGGTGGATTTGCCAGGTCTGAAGCCGCACTGATAAGGTCCAATCAGTGTTTTGACGAGTGGCTTCAGTCGTTCACACAATACGCCTGTAAGAACCTTATATGCGATAGGGAGAAGGCTAATACCCCTGTAGTTGGCGCAGATTGTGGGGTCTCCCTTTTTCAGGACAGGACAGAGGACACTGAGGTTCCAATCGTTGGGCATACTTTCTTCTAGCCATATTTTGTAGATGAGCTGGTGCATGCGCCCTACCAACTCATTACATCCGGTCCTAAACAATTCAGCGGGGAGGCCATCAGGACCTGCCGCTTTATTGTTTTTAAGACGCGTAATCGCGACTTTGACCTCTTCATAGCTAGGCGGCGGAATCTCCACGCCGTCATCATTGATCGGGTTCGGAACATCATCTCTAGAGGCGGTATTGGTGTCGTCATCGCCTTGTAGCAGAGTAGAGAAGTGTTTCCTCCACAACCTCAGCACCCCCTGCGGATCTGTAACCAGGTTTCCGTTCTCGTCCTTGCAAGAAGACGCTCCGGGTCTATAACCCTCGGTTAGACGCTTAACCTTCTGATAAAATTTTCTAGCGTCATTCCTACGTCTATGCATCTCGACTTCCTCACGCTCACGCCTTTCCTGCTCCCTTTTCTTGCGTCTGAAAAGGCGTCTCTCTTCCCTTCTCTTCTCTCTGTAGTTCTCGACAATGGCTCGCGTAGCAGCAGACTGCAACGTCTTCTTGTATGCGGCGTTTTTCGCTGCAGCTGCCTCGCGACACTCCTCATCGTACCATTGATTTCGTTGGGGTGGGCGCTCGAAACCAAGGACTGTTTCCGCAGTAGTGCGCAAGGAGTGGGAGATGTTGGCCCACAGTCCTCCAATGTCGTTGAGATTAGGTGGGAATCGACGGAGCTTATCCGAGAGTTGAGCGGAGAACGCCTCAACTGTCCCTTGTGATCGCAGCTTCCTGACATCCAGCTTCCGCAGTGTACTAGAGCGCGCCATCCTCGAGGCGCTAATGCGCAATCGAAACTTGGCTGCGACAAGGTAGTGGTCCGAGTCAACGTTCGGACCTCTAAATGTGCGCACATCTAGTACACTGGATACATGCCTTCCGTCAATCACAATATGATCGATCTGGTTGGAAGTTGATCGATCGGGGGACATCCAAGTGGCCTTGTGGATGTCGAGATGTTGAAACCTGGTGCTACATACTACCATGTTACGCGCCGCGGCGAAATCGATCAGCCTCATACCATTGGAGGTAGTGTTCGCGTGGAGGCTGAACTGTCCGACAGTGGGGCCAAAGATACCTTCCCGCCCGACCTTTGCATTAAAATCCCCGAGGACAATTTTTGCGTCATGGGCCGGGCACTTATCATATACGTCCTCGAGTTTAGCGTAGAAGGCATCCTTAACCACATCGTCCTTATCTTCCGTCGGGGGCGTGAGCACAAATCAGGCTGATGTTGTAGAATTTTGCCCTGATGCGGATTGTGGCTATTCTTTCGTTCACAGGTGTGAACCCAGAGACAAGGTGGCGAAGTCTCTTATTAACCACAAATCCGCATCCAAATTCGTGCTTATCAACATGGCAGCTGTAGTACACATCGCAAGATGCTAGCCTTTTGCATCCTTGCCCTATCCATCGCATTTCCTGTATGGCAGTGATGTCAGTCCTACATTTCTTGAGGGCATCCGCCAGCTGGGCGGAAGCGCCCACCCTGTGAAGGGTGCGGACGTTCCAAGTGGCTATTCTTAAATCGTTGTCCTTTGAACGTTTGCCTTAAAAAAATTAGTAGATTTAATGCCTAACAAGATATTTGATGTTATTCGCAACGAAGGTGGCCACACAAAATACTAATGCCACAAAAAATGTCGGTACTATATAAAATAAGTCGGGTTTTCCTTCCTGACGTTATAACTCCATCCGTTGAAAAGGTCTCGAGTTCCGTGAGGTTTATAGCAAAGAAAATTCAGGAAAAATTTCACATACAACGCCATCTCTGATGCATAGCATTTACTTCAAACCAATATTTTCGGCTTGATGATATTGTTGGCAGGCGATTTCAGGCAGACGTTGCCAGTAATTCCTCGTGGAACGCCTGCAGATGAATTGAATGCTTGCCTGAAGGCATCACCTTTATGGAAAAACGTGAAAAGATTATCACTAACCACTAATATGAGAGTTCAACTTCAAAATGATCAAAGTTCTGCACAATTTTCCAAACAATTGTTTTGCTGTTGGAAACGGAGTAGTCCCAGTTGATACTCTTACCAACGACTTTTGCCGGTAGACTCTCAATTAGCTCTTATTGAAAATGTTTTCCCAAACATTAGTGAGATTTATCAGAATTATGCTTGGTTAAGTCAACGAGTAATTCTTACCGCAAAGAATAATGATCTACACGCACTGAATTTCACCACTCAATCAAAAATTGCTCGCGATTTGGTGACATACAAATCCGTTGACTCCATAACAAATTCCCGATGATGTAGTAAATTATCCAACGGAGTTTTGAAGTTCTGGAGTTAACAGGATTTCCCACTACATAACTTGCAACTCAAAGTTGGTACAGTTATTATGATATTGCGTAATTTGAATCCACCGCAACTTTGCAACGGTACTCGACTTTCGGTAAAAAGACATATGAAAGTAAGCTGGTGAAAATGTATGTATTCCTAGAATACCCAATGATTCTGACTGATCTTCCGTTTAGTTTCAAACGATTGCAATTTCCAGTTCGCCTTGCGTTCGCAATGATAATTAACAAGTCGCAAGGCCAATCGCTTAGTTTTTACAGGATAAATTTAGAAAATCACTGTCTTTCACATGGGCAGTTAAACATTGCGTGTTCACGAGTCCATCCGCTTTGTTTGTGTTAACGTCAGACCAAAAAACAAAAAATGTGGTTTACCAAAGAGCACTTCAATGAAACGAATAATTTGCGGACACGTACTGTGAGCGTCAAAATAAAGTGTACAAAAGCATTTGTTTTAATAAAGTTCTTATTTCAGTCTTTAAATATACGACTATATTAACTATTTTAAGTTTTTATGACTCAATTTAATATTCTCTTCTTAGTTCTAAAAAATAAAATAAAGTTTTTTATTTAGACTAAACTTATAAAACAAAAATAAAATATAATCCATTTTTTTGGCGTCAAAAAAGTGCACAACATTTTGTTTCCATAAAAATAAAGGAGATTCAGTATTTTGTTGCTTTTCCTTTTGATTTAATAACTGCACTCAGTCTTCGAGGCATTGATTCTACAAGTTTTTTTTGTTACATCAGATGAAATTTTCTGCCACTCTTCCATTATAACGGATTTTAGCATATCCTTATTGCTAATTGTCCTTTTTCGAATCTGGCGGTCTAGATGCTCGATTGGATTTAAGTCCGGTGATTGGGGATGATGATCCAGTACTTTAGGAGTGCGATAGAGTAGCCATTCTTTCACTATATTTGCGGTATGCTTGGGATCATTGTCTTGCTGGAAAATCCAAGAGCCTTGCAACCCCAATTTCTCTACACTGGTTGGCAAATTGTTTCTCAAAATATTCAGATAATCAGTTTTATTCATAGTACTTTCAATAAAAACCAAACAGTTAAAAGTCTCCCCTTCTTCCTCTCTCTCTTTTTATTAAATTTAAAATTTAGTTTGTATTTGTAGCTTAATCTACAGTTTCTGTAAGATAAACGATTTCAGACGAACGTCTGTTTGTGTGGAAAAGCCCGCATTTTTGTGTGTGTTTTCCCTACAAATAGACGAACCAGTTGAAATGCTTTATTTTACAAAAACGCATCCTAAGAAATATCTATTCAAAATATAATTCACTACAGCCCCGACTTGTGTCGTTAATGAGGACCGAAGAATTGCGACGCAAATCGTATCAACTTTTCCTTAGGCTATGTTCCTACCTGGTTTGAGAATCCTCATACCGGATAGGGCACAATGGAATGGTGGGGTACTCCAGGGGCAGAGTGGTGGTCTAGGTTAGGTGGATGTACAGGTGCTGGGGTTTTCTGTAGGGAACTCGGTCTTGAACTCCACTTCAGGTCGAATAATGACTGCAGCGTTTTTCAGGCGGAGATTTTCGCAATTGAGGCCATAGCTGGTGGTCCATCTTCGGATTCGGAATCTTACATGATCTTCGTTGACAGTCCGGCTGCCCTTAGGGCCATTGCGTCAGTCTGGTGCAAATTGCGGCTCGTTCGCGAGTGCAAAGTGTCATTTAGGAGTTTTGGACCGGACCGTATCCGTCTATGCTGGGTTCCGGGTCACAGCGGAATACTGAGCAGTGAGACGGAAGATGCCTCGCTAGGTTAGCTTCGCTTTCAGGTGGCGATCTAACAGTTCGTCCTGACCGCCCAGTCTGCCACCTCTATGGCCTCATCGATGGATGGGTCAGGAGGGAAGAGCAGAGACGTTGGGGGGAACGGATCGGGTTGTTCTGTTTCTAGGCGTCTATGGCCTGCTGTGGACAGCAAGAGGACAGAGTGGCTGCTGGGCTTGGTTAAGGTCAGTTTAAGGTTGGTTGTCGGTTTTATCACGGGGCACTGCGAGATTAGGTCGCTGACGGGGATCTGGAACAGATCCCAGCCGGACTATTGCAGGGTATGTTGCGATGAGGAGGAGTTGGAGACTCCTCTGCAACTGCCCAGCCCTTGGTAGGTTGAGAGCTTGAGTTCTGTGTGGAGAGCCGACATCAAGGCTCTCCACAGATTCATTAACAGCTTGGGCTGGTTGAGAGGTGCTAGGGCTTCATAAGTGTAGTCGCACCCTCAACCTCTTTTGTTTTGTGTCTGTTTCTTTATATGTAATTCCTCCGTTTCCCATTCTCCCTCTCCTTTCCTACATTCCTATATCCTCTATTTCCTTCCTCCCCTAAGAACAATGCACAATGGGTCAATTTCGACCTCCGGGTACTGTGTCTTGACCGACAGGTGCACGTCCTCTAACCTAACCTAACCTTCCTATACAAATGCATTGAAATTTAATTTATTGGAACTAGGGCCAGGTCGCAGTGGTCTAGTAGATAGTGTGCTGGCTTATTAGACGTAAAGCCAGGGTTCGAGTTCCAGGCCAGACATCAAAATAAAAAATTCAAAAAGTATTTTTTCGGTGATTTCTTCTCAGCAGATTTCTGGGAAAAACTCTGAGAGTAACTAAAATGGCCATGAAAAGTTTCTCAAAAAGAAATCTGTCGTTTGGAGTTGACTTTAAACTGTAGGTCCCATACAATGCCTACAGCAACAACAAAAACAACAACAACATGAGTAACAAAAAACAAACAAACAAAAAAGAAAAACCAAGTACAACATAAAAAGAAATCCATTATTTTTATTATTATTTATAGAAAATAAATAACAATAACAACAACAACAATAATAATTTAAAAAAAAACAACAACCGTTAACAGTTAACATATGTATGTAGACATCTTTTTTCAAATTTATTATGATTTTTTTTTTATAATCTAAAATAGCTAAAAACAAACAACAACAAAAACAAAACAAAAAAAATAAAGAATTGAAAGAGAAATTTTACCCCAACATGCATGTGCATGCATGGATTTTTTTTATTTACAAAAAGTGTGTTCAATATACGATCAACAACAAGAACAACAAAAATTATGTAATGAAACTGAAATGAAAAAATAATTAATTTTGTACAAAAATTATTAAACAAAATTTATATTAAATTAAGTCTTTTTTTTATTTACTTCTTCGTTAATGTAGTTCAAAGTAAAAAAAAAAATGCTTAAATACACTAATACCCCCCGGTTTGCGTCGCCTCATTCTGCATCTACTTTGAAGTTGCGTCGTTTTTAACAATTTCTGTGATTTCAAAGTTGCGTCGTTTTTGTTTCAGTTTGCGCCGCATGTTTCGAAGTTGCGTCCTTAGTGCTTTGATTTGCATCGTTAATACGAAAAAGTTTGTACAAAGCTAAAATAGAAAAAGGGGATTTCCCGTTTAAGTCTAATGAAATACATACATACAGTTTGTCAAAAAAATTTTTGCACACGCCAAAAAAAATTTAAAATATGATCTTCATTCAAGAATTCCAACAACAATTTACGACCATAAGCCGCCAATAGTTTCCTAATAGTAACACACATTACAATAATAACAACAACAAAAAAACTTTACTCAATATAAAAAGTGTCAAAAAAATCAAATGCATATTGCTGGGTTTCGGGTCACAGCGAAATACTGGGCAATGAGACAGCGAATGCCCTCGCTAGGTTAGGTTCGCTTTCAGGTGGCGATTTGACAGTTGGTCCTGACCCCCCAGTCTGCCACCTCTAGGGCCTCATCGATGGATGGGCCAGGAGAGAAGAGCAGAGGCGTTGGGGGAACGGATCGGATTGTTCTGTTTCTAGGCGTCTATGGCCTGCTGTGGACAGCAAGAGGACAGAGTGGCTGCTGGGCTTGGTTAAATCCAGCTTAAGGTTGGTTGTCGGTTTTATCACGGGGCAATACGAGATTAGGTCGCTGACGGGGATTTGGAACAGATCTCAGCCGGACTATTGCAGGGTATGTTGCGATGAGGAGGAGTTGGAGACTGTCGAATATTTCCTCTGCAACTGCCCAGCCCTTGGTAGGTTGAGGTTAAGGACCTTTGGCAGGGCCTTCTTTGAGAGCTTGAGTTCTGTCTCGAGAGCCGACATCAGGGCTCTCCACAGATTCATTAGCGGCCTCTTTTGTTTTGTGTCTGTTTGTTTATATGTAATTCCTCTGTTTCCCATTCTCCATTTTCTTCCTCCCCTAAGGACAATGTACAATGGGTCAATTTCGGCCTCCGGGTGCTGTGCTTGTCTTGACCGACAGGTGCACGTCCTCTAACCTATCAAATGCATATTCAATGAAGATAATAAAAAAAATTACAAAAATATGCCGTTATTTCCCAAAAATGTTGTGCATTTTGGGTTTTTTTACAAATGAGATGGAATGTGAAAGGGATAAACAACGTTTTAGTAATGAAGGGATCGTTTTTTATGTAACAAGTGTCCTTATATTTGAATACAAAAAATGCCAGGAAAACGACTCACCAAAATTATTGTACAATTGATCTATTTCAACTGTTCTTCCTGAACATCAGGACTTCATATAATATTATATTCCGTGCTGAAAAAGAAGCAGGACTAGACTTAAATGGAACCATAGGCAGGCCAAAAAAGGAATATTATTAAAACCTTGTATCATAGCCTGCAATCCAGTACTAGATGATTAGCTCTTCAAGTGGAAAAAGACTTTGGGTTACGTGTTTTCCAAGAAACCATTGGAAATGTTCTACAAAAACACAAATATTCTTCAAGAATGACTAGGAAAAAACTCCTGCTGTCAGTACAAAATGTCGAAAAGAGATTAAGATTTCCCACCGAATACATTTCACTTCCTCCGCAGTATTGGGGCGATGTTATTTTCTCAAATGAGATGAAATTTGGCGTAAACCTCTGACAGCATTAGAAAATAAAAATTTTATTCCTACAGTAAAGTTTGGTAAACTGTCTGTAATGGTAACCGCCTATATATCCAGCAAAGGAGTTGGTGTAATCAGGATTTTGGATGAAATAATGAAAAACAGTAGAACAACGCGATAAAAGAAAATAAAATTTCTGAAATTAATTTTTTACATCCAAAAGCGAAAGAAAGTTTAAAAGAAAATGCAAAAAAGTTTCTCACATTTGTTTCGAAACTAATTTCAACGTGCAAAAGGCGTCTAAGGAAGAATATCTTGATATTTTAAAAAATGATCGCTGACCGCTAGCGTTAAGAAATTCGGTTTCATTGGTCCGGTTGTACTATCAAGATAATAATCCTTAACATAAATCTTATTTATGTAACTCCAAGTCACTTTACAACTGCACCGAAGTTATTGATACTCTTGCCCAAAGTCCTGATATTAGCCCTATCGGAAATTTGTGGGTTCATGTAAAGAAAAAGATGGAAAAAGATCGCCCACAAATAAAACGATTTAGTAAAGTTCATCAAATAAGATTGAGCTAAAAATACCATTAGAATAAGACATTCCGAAGCTTATACAATCCATGAGAAGGCGTCTGCAAGCGATAATAAATGCTTCTTAATTTTTCTCAATGTGCAAAGATTTTTTTGACAAACTGTATGTAGTTCAAAGTAAAAAACAAAAAAATGTTTAAATATTTTAAAATTAAATTTTTTTTGGTTTAAAATTGTTATGGTTGAGGGATTTTTGGCAAATGTTTGTTACGAACTGACCATAAACAATATAAAGTTTATTAACAATTTTCGTTACTCTATTGTTAAATGAAAAATTATTTATTTCTACCCACAACTCCTACTAAATCATTTGCTGTAGCAACGTTTACTTTTAACGTTTGAAAACAAACAACTTTCTAATACGATTTTCAAATAAAAGGGAAATTAAAAGTTATAACAAAATAGAAAATGGAAAAAGAAAATCTTAAGATAATCAGCAAATAGTTAAAAATTTCTCTCTCTTCTCTTTTTATTAAATTTTAAATTAAGTTTGTATTTGTAGCTTACTCCACAGTTTTGGTAAGACAAACAATTTCAGACGAACGTCTGTTTGTGTTTTCCATACAAATAGACGAACCTGTTGAAATCCTTTATTTTACAAAAACACATCCTAAGAAATATCTATTCAAAATGTAATTTACTCCAGCCCCGACTTGTGTCCTTAATAGGGACCAAAGAAATTGGTACACAAATCGAATCAAATTTTCCTATACAAATGCATTGAAATTAAATTTATTGAAACTAAGAATTCAAAATAAAGCAAAAAACTTAATATTTCTGTTAAAAAAGAATTATGAAAACATTTTTCATTATTTTATTTGATTCAGTAAAATGTATTTTATCAAACATTGCAGTAGGTTACAGTTACTCTGGATTCCAGATCATAGTACAATAGAAGGAAACATCGCAGCTGATCAATCTGCCAAAGTTGGGAGTATTGCTCCTCTACTATTGGATTCAACAACGGAGAAACGTGATATAGGCAATTTAATAAAACTACATCTTCATCTTTGCATGGTCTGGGTACCACCATCCCCACTATAAATAAATAAACAACGATCGCATTCCTCCTATGTAACCCACAGATATAGACAGGCACCAAATTAAAATATTTTCTCGACTACGCCTTGGTCATACTTTTTTACCTACAATTTTCTCCTCCGGAGAGATTCAGCTCTGCTATGTTCGAGATGTAATACTAGTATAATAGTAAAACACTTTCTCCTAGATTGCCCCCTTTATCACTCGACAAGAATAGATGTGTTTAGTTCTCATAATCCTATCTCACTATTAAAATCGCCTACGAAAACTAAAATTTGAAATTGCAACAACGCAAGCTGATATTTGTAAATTTTTTAAGAGCCACGCTAATCGAAATGACGCAAGCCGGGGCTCTAGTGTACGTAAACGTTACGTAACGTAGTCGCCGTAGTCTATTAGATAGTGTGTTGGCAAGAATGATAAACTAAAGATTACGGCATCACGCACACAAAATTAAAACTTTCTGCGCATGTTGAATCAATGACGTCACGCAAATTGTGTTCCTATTGGCTAATGATAATGTAAGTTATATTGCAGGGCTGCCAACTACTTTCACGTAGTGCACACACTTTTCAGAAGAAATGAAAACGACTTGGAAACCTTAAAAACATCCTAACCACGTCATCTAACGGGAAATCATGCGCAAGGCGTAATCTTTAGTTTATCATTCTTGGTGTGTTGGCTTATTACACGTCAGGTCTCGGCTCAAACCCCAGGTCAAACATTTCCATCAAAACGAAAGACGACTTTTTCTCAATAGATTTCTGGCATATAGTACCTGCACATTTACAAGACTTGTGCCCCTTTGCATCACACATCAGATTTAGATTTAAAAGAACATTTTAATCCAAAAGCTGATACAAGCACAAATCCATAGACACCTAAGCGGTCTAATTTAGTGTTGCACAAGAACTTTGGTTATTAAATGGAAGCTTTCATGGAACAAGCAAGGAACCAAAGGGATTGGTAAGAATTCTATTTAAAAGAGGACATGATTAAAAATAAAATTTCTTTTAGGTGGAAAAACTGCCAGCGCAAGCATGGGCCTGAGCCGTACTCAAAATCGTATTCCTTTGATGGCAGCAAATTACAAACGTAAAAGGAATCAAATGGTGGATATATAAGTATATGCCGAAAGGGAATTGGGTGAACTTTCAATGCAGTCTTTTGAAACGAGGATATGATAAAATGCTTAACAGCCAACGAAATCTTGTTCGAAAATTATCTCAAATCAAATAATCAATTGCTGCCATCAACCCAGCTAAGGTCATCTAAATGCCAAATTCCTTTAATGGCAGCTAAAGAAATCAGATGGTAGATTTATATACGCCGAAAGGGGATTGAGCGGGCTTTTATTGGATAGAGTCTATCCCAATCATAATCAGCTGCTGCAATCAACCCAGGTGAGATCATTTAAGTATCATATTATTTCGTATATAATGACAAGATTAAAGTATTATAATGAAATATGAATTTCATAGCGCTAAGTGTGTTTTATTCTTTATTACATAACCTCACTTTAGTTCATTTAGTTGCGTTATGGCAACTTCGAGAAACTTACTGTTGATTTGTTATTGTTTTTTTTTCTTATCTGTCTTTCGTAGCATTTCTTTAAAGTTTTGTTATTATAATTTGAAATTTGTTTGTTGACTTATTTTGTTAGGAGAAATATATATACAACATGGCACCATAGTCACCAAACTCTACTGAGCAGAAATATCAACACAGTTTGACATATTTTACCCAACGAATGAATGTTGTGCATGAGTAGGTATTACGCGATGGGGAAAGTCAGCAGATTCCTGGCGAAAACTCTGAGAGTGAAATAAAATTGTCATTAAAAAATTTCTCAAAATATCTGTCGTCCGGAATCGACTTCAAACTGTAGTTCCCCCAGCACTCATGTATGAAATTAACACACACAACATAAGTGGTGCGAGACCTAGCAGATCGTGATCCTGACTTAAAGGGCTGTAATGATGTATTATGTCAATATAGACACGATACTCCACTTCATTTATAAACAGAAGATCAAAATAGGTCAAGAATTATTAACCTATGTGAGGGTTTATTTTATTGTCTATCCAGCTAGACAATTTACAAATAAGTTTTTGTATCCCCGAAACAGATATCTTTATTTCTACGTAAGAGAAGCCATGGTTTAACATGGACATAAAGCCAGGGTTCGAGTCCCAGGCCAGACATCAAAATAAAAAAAAAAATACAAAAAAAAAGTATTTTTTCGGCGATTTCTTCTCTTTCTCTTCTTGAAAAGTTTCTCAAAAATCTGTCGTTCGGAGTCGACTGTAGGGCCCGCCATTTCTGTATAAAATTAACACACACAACATAAGTGGTATGAGAAACTGCGGGCTTCTTGGGGACGATTGCTGAAGACTGTCTAATGGTGAAGGTATAACACTGGCCGTTTTATAGTCACCTAGAAGTAACTCGTTTCCTTATCGTTCGCATCTTCCCTCTTTTCACATTTCCTAAACCTGCACAATGCACTGCATAAGTAGGGGTCATCCCCTGAGTGATGGTTTAATAAAAAAAAAAAATAAAAAAATAAAAAAAAACCTATGTGGCCTTAAACCCTCACATTTATCTAATCTTCTTTCCAGCAAGGCAGTTTACAAATAAGTTTTTGTATCCTCGAAACAGGTATCTTTATTTCTACGTAAGACACTTGCGATTATCAAAGTCTTCCATACTAGATTATCTTTTTGACCAGTTACTCTTTCAATATACAACGGAACTGTTATGCGGAAATGAACGGGTAATTATAAATGGTTGAAGAAAGCTCGAATGTCGGCTCCCGGCAGAAACTTCGAAACCTCGAAGAACTCTGTGCCCAGGATGTACAACCTTATCCTACCAAGGGCTGAATAGTTGCAGCCAAGAATGATAAACTAAAGATTACGCCTTGCGCATTATTTCTCGTTAGACGTAGTTGGGCTATTTTAATGGTTTCCAAGTCATTTTCATATGTGAAAATAAACATTTCTTTTGAAGAGTGTGTGAAAGCAGTTGGCAGCCCTGCAATATAACTTACATTATCATTAGCCAATAGGAACACAATTTGCGTGACGTCATTGATTCAACATGCGCAGAAAGTTTTAATTTTGTATGCGTGATGGTGTAATCTTTAGTTTATCATTCTTGATTGCAGCTACTGATTTTAAAATTCCATTCAAAGTGACTACATGAAACGTAGAAGAAAAATATAATTTTGTTCTCTCTCCCTCTCTCTCCTACCTCTTTTCATATCATTTAATTTTATTTCCAATACAAATTTTATTTTTTATTTCTTCACCTTTGACCTTTTATAACCTATTTTTCTTGTACAAAAAATATTGCTTTACAATTTTTTTTTATAAAATTTAAATACAATACAACAACAACAAAATGAAATTAAACTCGTTTTGCTCTAAATTCCTCATGATTCATGAGTAGCAGTTGATTTATTTTTCTTTTCTATTTTCGCCTACAACTTTAAAAAACAACAAAAACTACAACAACAATGTTGGATAAATTGTTTACCGTCACACCGTAACGATCTGACTTTACGGGCATTGGGGTCAAACACTGGCAAAGCGGTCTTTTGTTACAATTAAAATGTCTATCGATGTACAACCAACATACGATTATACGTACGATCGGATCAGACTTACTTATGAGAGCATGCAAGTGAAATACACACACATACGTACGTGTGTATGCATACTATTATACGTAGTGAAATAACGATTAACAACAACATTAATTACATTGAGAAATAGTTTTTATATGATAACGACAGAGAGAGAGAGAGAGAAAGAGAGACCCGTCGTGAGGCCTACATTTACATTAAAAAAAAAATTCAATTCTGAAATACGATTCTATGTACACGATTAATGAAAAAATTTAATTTATTCCAATTGTTGATGACATTTATTCAATGTATGTATTGTTGATGTTGTTGTTTTTATGAACACCCACTCACTCAGTCATTGATTGTATACAGACGTGTTAGTGATAAATATCAGTTATTCATTGTGTCACGCCAGCTCAACTTGAAAATTAAAAAGAAAACAAAAAAACTCTTCTTAGAAAATAAAATACCGTTACACCACGTACAAATAAACTTTGTGTGCGTGCATCTGTATACTGTTGAGCGACTTAGTGACTGTTTATGTATGCAAAGTTCATGCCCAGTAATTATTTAATTTAAAAGTGAATTTCGCCTTTTATGGACTCGAGAGAAATTGTGTTTTAGAAATCAAAAAAATTAAGAAGACTCGATTAGAGTAAGGCAAATACATCGCACGTGAGCTTGTGTCACGTGCCTACATGTTCTGCAGTCTCCAGATCTCTTTTCTTTAGTCTCAGAATACGCTCCAAGTAATTCACCACTGAGGCCTAATTATCTGTATTCGCAATCATAAATCCGACAATGTTAGCGGCCGTGATCGTTCCAATCGTTAACATCAGTACAGAGCAATAACTCTGCCAGCGAGCACATTCAAAAACAGTGTGTTCCGCATCATCAATTACTTCCCCTTCCTCGTAAAGGCAGTAAGGGGAGGCGGTCTTGCCCATTCTATGCAGATATTTCCTAAAATATCCGTTACCCGATAGCATCTGCATAACGTGGAAATTTACATCTCCAAATTTCCGACCAATTCATGGCTTTATGTCCGGAATTAAGTCTCGCCGTTCACCTTCCTGCATCTTTATTGTGTTTTCCCTAAAGTGGCCGTTTATCTGATTTCCGGCCGATTTCGCCTTATAAATCTCCATCCGCTCTGCTGCCAGCAGATCCACAGGGATTGTACCTGCTATCACAAGTACAGGTGGGGCGGACACTGTACGATATGCCGAAGCGATACGTAATGCAGCCGTTCTCTGTACCGATAGAAGTTAGTTCGCCCGTTTTTTAACCTTTAAGCGTTTCGGCCCAAATTTCTCTTCCATAGAGCATAATACTGCTTCCAAACTCCATCTGGAGTCTCTGTCTTGTCGGTAGCGGGCCTCCAATATTCGCCATTAATCTGCTGAGCTGCCCAACGATCTTCCGGGCTTTGTCAGCCGAGTACTGAATCTGGTATGAAAATGTTTGTGTGGGATCCAGCCTTATTGCCAGATATTTTACAAAGCTCTTGGTCCTAATTATCTCGTTTCCAATACTCATGTCCACATGCAAGGCGATACGGCGACCAGTGATTAATAGTAATTTCGTTTTATCATGGCCAGGTCTAGAAAGTAGGAATCCAACCATCTTTTCGTTCTTAGCATGACACGTCTCAGTTTTCGCTGCTCGTCTTCCGTATTCCTGGCCTTGATAATGCCAAAAAAGTTCCATCCGGCATAACCTCTCTTAGAATTCCATCGTAATTAATGTTCCAAAGGTCGGGGCCAATGATAGATCCTTGTGCCGCTCCTGATGTCACATGTTTCACCCTTGGTCCCGTGCTTGTGTTATACACCAGCTGTCTGTTACTCAGATAACTACTTATCATGACCAAAATGTAGTGTGGTATCGAGAAATTGTACTCCAAAGCATTCAATACATCGTTCCATTTAAGACTGTTAAACACGTTTTTAATGTCCAAAGTCGTAAGCAGTAGCACGGGCCTCGGGGAGCGATTCCCACGCTGCGTGGAAATCTAACCTAAGGAGTGTGTAACGCTTTATAGGTTAGGTTAGGTTAGAGGACGTGTACGTAGTACAGTACCCGGAGGACGAATTGACCCATTTTACAACGTCCCAGCTTCTCACACCACTCGTGTTGTGTGCGTTAATTTTATACACGAGTGGCGGAACCTACAGTTTAAAGTCGACACCGAACGACAGATTTTTTTCTTTCTGAAAAGCTTTTCATGGCAATTTTTACTCTCAGAGTTTTTGCCAGAAATCTGCTGAGAGGAAGTCGCCGAAGAAAATATTTTCATATATTCTTTGTGATGTCTGACCCGGGATTCGAACTCAAGCCTTTCGTCTACTAAGTCAACACACTACCTGCTAGACCACGGCGACTTCAATGCTTTATATCTTTACGTGATATTATTGCGCCTTGTAGGCAGAGGGGACGTCCTCTAAGTTTATTGAATGTAAACAATTCTTTGTATTCAAATAATTTTCATAACCTCACTTTTTTCACACAGGATTTATATTTTATTTTTATCCGAAAGTGCTTGTCACACGTTTTTTGTTTATTTTAAACACTTGTTCTCCTATTTAAACACACCGTAACGCTTCATTAAAACTTAAGAGAACAAGTTTTAATATAACGAAAAAGCTTGTAGTTGTTGTTGTTTATGTTATTATAAACGTAATACGAGTGAGTATTGATTTGTTTGTTTATATTTTGACTTTTTGTTATTGTTTACAATTACGGTTCCATTTGGTTGAACAGTAAACACAGTAAAGAGAACGCTGCAATATCATTAAAAAAAAGCCATATTTTGATATGCGCTCTCATTGTATTTTACTATGTCTACATGTAACATAAACAACAAAACATAAACAATAGTTGGAGACAGAGAGAGAGAGAGACACAGAATAAATTTGTTTATGTTTAAACATGCATAGAGTTTTTGTTTACCATTTGGCTACAGTTTGGAGCAAACGGCCGTTACTTGTGTAATATGAGTTGTAAATATCATTACATAGCACTTTTTCTCTCTATCTTTCGCTCACTCTCTCTCTCTCGCCGTATGGGTTTTTTCTCCCTTTTTTCCATAGTTTTAAATAACTATGCATAGATGATAGAAAATTGTTTTGTAGGGAAAAGCAATATAAAAGAGAAACTGAGAGATACGGAGAATATTTTAGTAGCAAGAGAGCGAATTTAAATGTTTGGTTTTGTATTTGTTTTCCATTATGGCAAAGGGATCATCATCAACACGTACTGTGCTGTGGTGTGGTGTGGTGTGTTGTGTTGTGTTGTGGTATAGTATGTATGCCATATCATAGGCATTGAACTTTATATTGTTGCCACCAAATGTTGCTCATTTAGTTGTAATAGTTAAATCAACCACTTCGTAACGCTATATAAAATGTAACGGTTCTAAAAAAAATAAACAAAATACACAAGAAAATAAATTGATAAAAAAATTGCTACTGTTCATGCCAACAGAAAGAGAGAGGGAGAGAGAAAATAATTATTATCGGAAATAGTGAATTTTGTAATGTAAACCCAAAAAATTTCTTTCAAAATTCTTATTGTTGTTGTACCGATAATGTGAAATAAACGAAAATTATCTACAAAAAAGAAAGAAAAAGAAAATGAATGAATTATAAATGAATACTTAAACTTTGGCTTAAAAAAAAAAAATCCATAAAAAAATAATTTAAATTTTGAAATTAAATTTTTATGAACATTCTTCAATTAACACACCACATTATGGCTGGATTTTTCAACTATAAACTCTTGCTCAATTTGTGTAATTTTTTATTTTTGGTGAGTTTTTTTTTTTTTTTGTTTCAATTCAGGAGAAATTAGAATTTCCTTCTTTACCACCAGATTATCACAGAAAAAGAAACTTCTTTCTTAAATGGATCGTTTAGAATAGAAAAATCGTAACGAATTTTTATGACTCTTTTAATTATCTAAAGAGCTTAGAAATTAGCTAAAGGAAAGAGAAACTAGATCTTAATCCTAACTCTAGAGTTGTAATGACCAATTATGTACATACAATGTGTTTGGGAATTTATTTCTCCCTCTATTACTTAATTTAATCAAAGATCATTGCCAATATCTAGTCAAACTTAAGAAACTTGACATTAAACTAGGGAAAAATATCTTTATTCCTCAATATAGTCTCCTTTTATTTACATTATTGGTCATTACAACCCTTAAGTTTGCTTTACCACCCAAGAATGATAAACTAAAGATTACGCCATCACGCACACAAAATTAAAACTTTCTGCGCATGTTGAATCAATGACGTCACACAAATTGTGTTCCTATTGGCTAATGATAATTTAAGTTATATTGCAGGGCTGCCAACTCCTTTCACGTAGTGCATACACTCACTTTTCAAAAGAAATGTTAATTTTCACATATGAAACCTTGTAAACCTTTAAAATAGCCCAACTGAGTCTTCAAACGGGTAATCATGCGCAAGGCGTAATCTTTAGTTTATCATTCTTGTTACCACCTAACTTTTCGAAACACCCCTATTGTGTGTGTTAATTTTGTCCATAAATGGCAGGAACTGTAGTTTAAAGTCGACTCCGAACAACAGATTTTTTAAGAAACTTTTCATAACAATTTTATTTACTCTCAGCGTTTTTGCCAGAAATCTGCTGACAGGCAGTCGTCGAAGAAATATTCTTTTTCATATTTCGTTTGGATGCCTGACCTGGGATACGAACCCGGACTTTACGTCTAATAAGCCAACACACTACAGTAATCCTTCGCTTTACGTCGCCTCGATTAACTTTATTTCGATTTACGTCATCAAATTTTTTGTTCCCTCTAACTTCAATTTGCGTGGCCATTCGATTCACGTCGCCTTTTTTTTTGGAACCAACTGCGACGTAAATCGAGGGACTACTGTAACTTTTTTTAAGTTCCTTGTAAAAAACATAGTACTTTGTAGTATGAACAATTTGAAATTCAATTTACCTGGCCTTTTTTTTGGGAACTAATTGAGACGTAAATCGAAGAAGTACTGTACCTGCTTCAGTCAATATTACATCCCTGCTTCTCACACTATCCCTATTGTGAGTGCTTATTTTTCACAATGAATGGTGTTAGCTTCAGTTTAAAGTCCACTCGGAACGATAGATTTTTTAGAAACTTTTCAAGGCAATTTTATTTATTCTCAGAGCTTTTGCCTGGATACCGCTGGGGGGAAGTCGTTGAAGAAATATTCTTCGGCCAATACTACTAGATTACTACCGCGACTTTTCCTTTTAGGTTAACATCTTTAATAACTTCGATCCCCTACTTATGGATTTGGTTAAGGCACACAAATATAAAGCCAAACCGAGGGGGATCTAGTTTTTCCGATATAAAACTATTCCGCATAATGAATCTTGCCATTGCAATAATATTTACTTTCGAGAGTTCAGTCACTTATGACAGAAAAAGTTTAAGAATTTCCTCCTCTTCATGGCAACACTTGTGATGAAAGTATTTTCTTTTCCCACAGATCCTACAGAAAGCATTTAAAGTAATAACAAGTCTATAAAATGCTTTCAATCCCCTCCTTATCCATAAAAGTCCAACAGATGCCAATAAAGCAGAGCCTTCTTTTCAAGCGACCACAGAGAATTTCTAGTTTAAATAAGACAATTGCGACACCCATTCACAAAGCATAGGTTCCATGCCACAGATTATAGGCTCTTTACTAGGCCTGGTAAATTCATCAACAATGTAATTGCCAATTTTAATCCCACATTTTGAAACCCATGAAAGAGTTCCCTTTGAAAGTACCAAAAATGTTCTGAGAAATCCCCAGGATTTATAGACGACTAGGTTCGTCCCTGGCCAGATACAGCAACCAATTGAGAGGAAAAGAATGAGACGCAGGATGGGATGTCGTGGGGACACTCTTTGCAAGTCCTTAGATGACATCGCAAAGAAACCCGTAGACTGGAAGCCCCAGGTAAGAGATGCATCAGACGACGATCATACACCTGGAAACGCCAAATCACAACCGAACTAACCAAACTACGTTTACGGTTAAACAATGTCAAATATCGCCCTGATGATCAAGCTCATTGGAATCAACTTGTATGCTCCCTAGAGGAGTAAAAGGAACATATATCGGGACGTCAAGGTGACATTCGTAAGGATTTGATCAGAGCCAAGCTGTCCCATCTCTGATTTTTAGCCAAGGCATGAATTACATTCTCAAGGCACTTTGTTTCGAAAGTCTCAGAGGTAAATTTACGCAAGGACATTCCAAGTAACTGTAGAGTGGATCAATGCGCCAGGTGAGGTACTCTTCGATGAAACTTCGACTTTGGAAACCCTGTAAGTTAATAATTGAAATGCGGTCATCAAATAGGAGGTTTCGGAAACTAAATGGAGGTTGCACGATAAGTCTACTTAAACTCCAAAGAAGCACGCTCATTGCGGCTGTTGTGCTCATTATAGGCCATTTTATACGGGGCTGGGACAAATTATTTCTGCAGAAGTTGCAGAGGTGAGAAAGAAAAGGAGACTATTGTTCACTTGCTGGGTAAATGCTCACTCTCTCTATTATTTAAGAAATGCAAAAGGCACGTTGTTGGGCTACTAAATAGAAGATCTGAAGGAAATCTTACGCATTGACATTACCAGCCTTTTTCGCTTCGTTGTTATCTAGTAGATGGTGTGCTGACTTCGACTTTCCTCAGCAGTCTTCTGGCAAAAACTCTGCAAGTTAATAAAATTGCATTGGAAAGTTTCTTCAAGACTCAGTGAATGCTGCCTTCAAATTCCGCTGACCTTGCTCTTTCAGCCAACCTTTGCAGCGTCAATACATTCCTTGCGAAAACGCATACTGCGTTCCAATTGTCACATGAGGTTAACATCAGGTTAATTATATTATCGGGCGTTAACTGGAATCCTATTGTTCTCTCCTGGCAATTTCGTTGTACAACATATCGCGGGCAAGTAAAGAAAACATTATCCGCCGTCTCCCTTTCATTACGGCATTCTGGGCATGCCTCATCCACGTCATGACCAAACTTATAGAGATAAGCCCTATAACATCTATGGAAGGTAGAAATCATTCTGAAAGCTGATCTCCTGTAGATCGCTTCTGTTACTGCTCTATAGCTCCTCTTCTCCATAGCCCCAGCCCATACTGGGGCTGCATATATAGCAATCGTTGTCACTACCTTCATCAGTAGCCGTCTCCTCTCCTGTCTTGGGCCTCCTAGGTTAGGCATTATCCGCGCGAGTGCACCCGATGTAGTCGCGCACTTCCTACTAATATACGCCAGGTGTTCCTTGAATCCTTGTACTTACTAGTGTGAAAAAATCAAATTGTCGTTTTTTTTGTCAGTTTGCTGAAAACTGCCGTGACAGCCAACGTGTTAACACACACAAAATGGGTGGTGGGGGAAACTAGGTCGTGATCTTGGCTAAAGGATCGTAATGAGCAATTAAGTAAGTCTCTGCTCCGGGGTAGGGACTAATGACTGCTTCTGGGACTAGGATATTTTAGAAAACTGTGCTTTCCAATTGGCCCTATCCGCCCTAAGTGTGTCCTACTCATTAGGTAGTTAGGTAACATAAGGTGCACATTTATTATATTTGTTGAACAAAAGTTTTCTGAAAACTCCCGTGACAGCCAACGTGTTGACACACACAACATGGGTGGTGGGAAAAACTAGGTCGTGATCTTGGCTAAAGGGTTGTGATGAGCAATTAAGTAAGTCTTTCCTCATCGGAAGCGATTGTGAGTGATTCTGGGACTAGGGTATTTTAGAAAACTGTGGTTTCCAATTGGCCCTATTCGCCCTAAGTGTGTCCTACTAATTAGGTAGTCAGGTAACCTATGGTGAACATTTATTATATTCGTTGTACAAAAGTTTTCCGAAAATTCTCGTGACAGTCAATGTTTTAACACACACAACATGGGTGGTGGGGGAAACTAGGTCGTGAGCTTGGCTAAAGGATCGTAATGAGCAATTAAGTAAGTCTCTGCTCATCGAAAGCGATTGTGAATGATTCTGGGACTAGGGTATTTTAGAAAACTGTGTTTTCCAATTGGCCCTATCCGCCCTAAGTGTGTTCTACTAATTAGGTGGGTAGGTAACCTATGGTGAACATTTATTATATTTGTTGTACAAACGTTTTCTGAAAATTCCCGTGACTGTCAATGTTTTAACACAAGCAACATGGGTGGTGGGGGGAAACTAGGTCGTGATCTTGGCTAAATGGTCGTAATGAGCGATTAAGTAAGTCTCTGCTCTGGAGTATGGACTGTTTCTGGGGCTATTTTAGAAAACTGTGGTTTTCAATTGGCCCTATCCGCCCTAAGTGTGTCCTATTCATTAGATAGGTTAATCCAGGGGTTCGAGGGCCTCTACCGCATTAAGGACATTCTTGGCTAAGGTGTTTATTATACGAATCCCAATGAAGAATTGCCAGTAGGTGGAAGGCATTTGAAAATTCCATTCGAAATCGTTTTACAAACACTTTCTGTTACTGTTTGCATGTGTGTTTGTCGGTGGCATGGTGAAATCTGCTACGATATTATTTAAAATAATTCCATTTTATTTTGCATTTTATTTTAATTTTTTATTTCTGCTTCGTTGATCGTTTTTTCTTTTTTAATTTTTTCTAGTTTTTTTGTTGTTGTTTTTGTTAATTTGAAACCCAAACAATGAATCAACATCCCATCCAGCCATGCACCACCTCTTCGTTGTGCTCGTATGTGCCACACGCTCTTTTGTTATTTAGAAGTTTAACAATTTTTATGGTAGTTTAATGTTATTATTGTTGTTATTGTTATTATTATTGTTGTTATTATTATTATTGTTGTTGTTGTTGGATGGATATTATGATACAAAACATAATAATGATGACTTTTGATCACGTTGCTGTTGTTGTTGTTGTTGTTGTTGTTTATGAGTGAGTGAGTGAGTGTGTAATAATTGTTTCACTTTCTATATTCACTCAGTTAGTTAGTCACACAGTCAGTCAGTCAGTCACCCAGCCAATCAGTCAGTCACTCACTCTGAATAGTTAGCATGTCAGTCTGTCACTCTGAATAGTTAGCATGTCAGTCTGTCAGATTTTCTTTTACACCCAAAACGCAAAAAAAAAAGGAAAACAAGATGAGTGGAAGAGAAATGAAATTTCAACACAAAAAAAAAATTTTCCATTTAATCATCAATTTGCTTACATGTTTGAAAGAAGCTTTACAAGTCCATTTATCAGCTACTTACGCTAGTCATCATCATCATTATCATCATTAGCGTATGCATCATAATGAATTTATTTTACATCCATACATCCATGCATACTTATTTACGTACAAACATTCTAGTATCTGAGAGAGAGAAGATTTTTTAGATTGATGTGCGGTTTAAGGTTTTTTAGGCTTCTTGTGTAATACATTGCTTGGGATTTATGCGGTTTCAATAACCTTCATAGTCTATCTTTAATCTTAAATACATACATAGGGTAACCTTAAGAATATTACGCACAGCAATTAAGTCGTGAATTCACTGTAGCTCCTACTTTGCCCTGAAAATACTCAAAACAAGCTCGTGACTTTTTGACCAAGGTTAGGTTAGGTCAGAAGACATGTACTTGTCAACAATGACAAGTACAATACCTGGAGGTCGAATTGACCCATTGTGCAACGTCCTAGCTTCTCATACCACTCATGTTGTGTGCGTTAATTTTATACATGAGTGGCGGGGCTTTCAAATAGTAGGTCCCACCACTTATGTATAAAAATTAACACACACAACATAAGTAGTGTGAGAAATTAGGTCAATAATCCTGTCTGAAGGGTTGTAAGGACAAATTATGTTTTTTTTATAGCTATACGAGCTAAAGGTTGGAAAATTTTCGAAAGACATTGGTAGCCCGACTTACTCTCGGCTTGCTAAACGCATACGTACTAAAACCAACTTAGTGGAAGTTTTTGCCAGAAATCTGCTGAAAGGAAGTCGCCGAAGAATTATTTTCACATTTTCCTTTTGATGTCTGACCCGGGATTGGAAGTTGGGCCTTTCGTCTAATAAGACAACACACTACCTATTAGAGCACGGCGATTTCTAGCAATAAACCAATGCCAGTAGACATATTTATTTTTCTTCGCTATGCGGGCTAATGGCTAGGAATCTTCAAAAGACATTAGAAAACCGGCTACACAATGTGCGTTATTCACTGTAAGATTTACTCTCGTGACCATACTTAAAGATATATGCTCTTGAACATCCATGGTCGGTTTACCGTTGTATCAAGTGAAAGTGTCCAGTCATCTGTACTGTATGAGTCTGAAGGTCCATCTTCTATTTATGGAAGTGGAATAGTCTTGCAACAAAACAATCAATTTGTTTACAAATTATTGGACTGCGTAATATAACAACAAACATCAGCATCAAAAAAAAAATTGTAAACAAAAATACAACCACAAAGACTGGCATAAAAAATGGTAAACAAAAATATACCAACAACATTACAATAATAAACGCAAACAATGATTCCAGAGCTTTCAAGAAGGCGAAGTCATGAACATTTACCTTCAAGAATATTCATCAAACTGTTTATCCTGCATATAAAAGGTTAGAACATCCATCAGATTATTTACGCTGCTATAAAACAGGCAAGACAAAGCAGGCGAGTGAGTTAGTGAAGTTCAGTCAGTCTTGTATGAAGACGCGGTGCATTTAAAGGAGTAATCGTGGTTTGAAGATCTCCATCGCAAAGATTTGTCGTATTTATTATTTTTGTTTACATCAAGTTGTGAACAGTGATCCACAGAATTGTGCGAATAAAGAAGTTTAATTAAAATTAAACAGATATTTATTTTTATTTTATTCTATCTACGAGCTCATATTTTAAACAATATTTTTCCTCCTCCCTACATTCACCAATAGTTTCAGCGGCATCATCCCCCCTTAGCACCAATATTGGATCCGCAGCCGCCATAGGTCTTCTTAACCTATACAGGCGCTGACTATATTGCAACGTGAGCCTGTTGTCAATCATTACACCCAAGTATTTAATTACCTGCTTCGATTTTATGCGTTAGTCGCCGACCATTATGGTAATAAATTCTATTCTCTTCCCAAGTAGAACATTCCTTTTGTCGTCAGCAAGTTTGAGGTCTATGCTCACAATCCAGCTTCTAACTATGCCAACGGCGGTATTTCACATTCTTACCAATTTATCGCTCATTCTACCACGTGTTTCGTTGGAGTGGCCGCTCAAAAATGAGGGCTGTTTCCGTTAGTAGTGACTAGAAAATATTAACAAAGTCCACTAATATCTTTGAGATAAGGTTTGAAGTGACGAAGCTGATCCAACAGTTGAGCGGAAAACGTGCTTTTTCACGTCTACATACAGGGCGCGTACCTAAAAACGCTAATACGCAATCGCACCTTCGGTTAGTCTGTCACGTAACCCAACTTAAAGTAGAAACGAAAACTAATTTTATTCTTCTCCAAGACTTTGGCATATGGGAAGTAAGTCTAAGACAGCAAGTAGGAAGAGAGAATGATGAGTTTTTTCTCACTAACTCCTCAAAATTTAGCGAACAATTCTGTAATCCAGAGGAACGGAAGCTACTGATCAATGCTCTTCTAATAACCAACTCAAACATTGGATAATTTCAGAAATAAGCGTAAAAGCGTAAAATATACACACAGAGGACAGTAACGTATAGGATATGGAGTTAGCACGACGAATTTTGTACGTGATGAAGAACATGTCCTAAAAGGATTAAATGTATCAGATTAGATAAGGGTTCAAAGATCATTTTTCACCCACATTCCATTTACTTAAAGAAACGTTGTAGGGCCAACGGGTAGGGCCAACCGCAATGGGAGGGTCAAGCGCAAGTCATCCGAATTTCTCTCTTCTATCTCACGATATTGCTCATTCCAACTGTAGATAGTTTCGTCGTTCTCAGTGTTCTTGCACGGACTCGCACAAGTACTTATCAGGGCCACTTATAAGTGATAGTGAGTCATTAGGTAGGCTCACCCGCTGCTCATTCTAACGTCAGACAGTTTCGTTGGGCGTTCTCTTCTTCTTCTTCGAGTCGTAATGTGTTCCAAAATTAACCGAGGAAATTTCCTGTTATAACCTAACATTTCTTTTTCTTATTTTTCTCAAAGTGATCGCATTTTTTTTTGCTGGTTTCACTGTAAAGAATACATCGGATCCGTAATGAATCCAAACAGTAGTCTGAATGCGTATTTAAGTCCTTGAAAATATTTTAAAAATCATTATTAATGACTTTCCTTCTATTTCTAGGTCTGTGGTACGGTTTTGCTCATCTCCGGATTTTATTTGTTTAGCGATACGAAACGAATACTACTGTCACGTCTGCTGGCGGCGACCAGTGAAAAGCTCAATGATCTGCCACAACCCTTATTCTACTACATATCCGTGGGCCTGGCTGTAGCAGGACTCATAGCAGTTTTGGCAGCTATGATGGGATTTTGGGCTTCCTGCCTTAATACCTACTGTTGTTTAAGTTTTTATTTTCTAACTGTTGTGGTGCTACTGCTGGCCGAATCTGTAGTATGTTTGGCCATAACCCTGTGGCCCCATTGTTTGGGCATTAGTTTGGACGAAACGAAAATGGTCAAGGCTTTACAAGGCAACTATGGTGTGCCGGGTAGAGAACAATTTACCATTGCCATGGACTTGGCACAGGCAAAATTCGGTTGTTGTGCTATGAACAGTGACATCAACTATGATACCTCGATGTGGAAGCTGCAAGACTATGGCCAGCGTGATTGGGTGGTGCCGCTTACGTGTTGTATTTTGGAAAATCCAGCAGATAAGCAATCCTATTTGGATCCCAAACCGGCCAATGAAACGTTATGCCAATCGGTTGAGAAGAAGGACTACAGTCAATTTCGGTATACCACGCCCTGTCTGGGTTTCTTGGACAATTGGTATCGCGAACAATATGCGATATTTCTGGCGGCCAGTTTAATCGTAGCCATTGTGGAATTTTGTGTACTGCTAAGCATTACCCTTGCCTGTACAAAAGTCTCAAGTAAGAAACTGAAAGTGGATAGTTTTATGCAAAGACGGCAAAGAGCCAAATCAAGACAAATGTTGGTGGAGAATTTTTACGAACCGGAAGTGGAATTACGTTCGGTGGAGGAGACAACGCGTGGTGCTATACATGGTGTGCCCAGTGATATATCCGAAGATTTCAAAGAGGTCTACATACAGCCACGTGATCTGTATAAGCAACGTTTCAATACCACCTTTAAACCGATATCAAGCGATTATAGTACGCCACAAAGAAGTTATTTAGTCTAGGTACCACCAATGCGACGACCCTATAATGTATTGATTGGATATGAAATATTTTTAAAGTTTTTTATGCATTTTTTTAATTGTAATTGTATTATAAGACTCAAATGTAATATATTGTAGAATGATTCTTAATTTAAGTTGACGAATTAATATTAAAAAGAAGCCAAAGAACTTGACAAAACAAAAGAAAACAAAAATAATCCCGACAAACTTTTTTTAATTTCCCTCAAAGTTCCGCAAGTCGAAGCTGGTTTGTTAAGGAATCTGAATATCTGGATAGGCGATCCTGGGTAGGCTGCCGCTCTGTGCGGTCTCATGCCACAAATTTAACGATGGCGGTGATTTTCCATAATAATCCTGACGGCGGCGTTTTTTTTTAGGTCTCATGCCCCAAATTTCACGACGGGTGGAGGGAGATTTCCCCCAATTTTCAAAAAAAATAGAAAAAAAATCAGCAACACGAATGACGCACTCACAGGTGACCTGATAGCAATCTCTGAGTGGGGCCGCGCGAACAGGGTCGATTTCAATGCGCGCAAGACCGACGTGATGCTGGCTCTGGTGTTCTGTCATCTGTATTTATGGGTAATGTAAATATTGAGGAGGCGGATACACTTGATGTTCTGGGCATGAGAATTAGTTGTGATGCTCGTTGGAACGATCACATTTTTCGAGTGTCGAAGTATGCATTCAAGTGCCTTGGTTTTTTGAAACGGTGCAGGAAATATTTCACTCCATCCGACCCTCATAATATTTAGAGGACGGATAGACCCCGCCGTGGTCTAGTGGGTAGTGTGTTGGCTTATTAGACAAAAGGCCCGGGTTCGAATCCCATGTCAGACATCAAAACGAAAAAATATTTCTTCGGCGACTTCCTCTCAGCAGATTTCTGGCAAAGACTCTGAGAGTAAAAATTGCCACGAAAAGCTCCTCAAAAATCTGTCGTTCAGAGTCGACTTTAAACTGTAGGCCACTCATGTATAAAATTAACGCACACAACATAAGTGGTGTGAGAAGCTAGGTCGTAATCCTGACTGAGGGGTTGTAATGGCCAATTATGTATGTATGTTATCCGACCCCGGATGGAGTACAACTCTCATGTATGGGCCGGTGCTCCAAAGTCTATTTTTAAGCTTCTCGACCGCCCACAGGAGAGGGTGAAGGTGCTTATTAATGACAGTAGGGTATCCAAATCTATTGATTCGTTTGAGCATCGTCGCAATGTGGCGTGTGTTTCATTGTTCTATCGGTATTTTAATGGGAGGTGTTCTCGAGAGATAAGGGGCTTGGTTCCCGATAATCACATATTTTTATGTGGTACTCGAGCTTCTCGCAGAGCACATCCTTTTATGGTTGATTGTCCAGTGAATCGCACAAAGCATTACAGGGAGAATTCATTTTTTGTCCGCACTGCTCGCTTGTGGAATGATCTTCCTGCGACAGTTTTTCCCGTCAATTACGTTATTGGTGAGTTTAAATTGAATGTCCACAAACACTACTCCCTCTTTCCTCCTTCCTATAACCTATTTTCCTAAACCTGCACAATGCACTGCATGAGCAGGGGCCATCCCCTGAGTGTTGGTTTTTATTAAAAAAAAAAATTCTGCAATTTCTTTAATTTTTTTCAAAACATCGGCCAATTCTCGTTATCAGAAATCATCTTTAGTTCCGGAACGCGCTTCTGTCCAAAAAGGAAGTACCGGAACGATGGTCCGCAGCGTTCCGGCTCGACAACATCACTGAGAGGGACCTACAATTTATAGTCGATTCTGAGCAACAGATTTAAAAAGAAACTTTTCATGGCACTCTCCGAGTTTTTGCCAGATCTCGCCGAAGAAATATTTTTTTTCTTGTTTCATTTTGTTAAAGATGTCCGACCGGGGGGTTTGTAACGATACCTCACGTCCTCCCTACCTACTCATGCACAATATTCATCCTTAAAATATTAACTTCGAATGTCAAACTGTCCTGATATTTCTATTCAATAAGGTTTCTTAGTTAGTTAGGAATTATTGGCGGGCATTATGGTGCCCTTAATTCCAAAATATATCATTATTTGCTTCCAATAACAAATTTAAAATTACAATAACAAAACTTCAAAGAAATAATACGCAAGATAGTGACGAAAAAACAATAACAAATCAACAGTAAATTTCTGGAAGTTGCCATACAGCAAGTAAATGAAGTAAAGTGGGGTTAAGAAATAAAAATATAAGCTATATTTAGGGCGATGTAACTCATATTTCATTATAATACTCATATTTCATTAATATACTGGACGTTATATATGAAATAATATGATATTTAAATGATCTCACCTGGATTGATTGCAGCAGCTGATTATGATTGGGATAGACTCTATCCAATAAAAGCCCGCTCAATCCCCCTTTCGGCACATATATCTACCATCAGATTTCTTTTGCTGCCATTAAAGGAATTTGGCATTTAAATGACCTTGGCTGGATTGATGGCAGCAATTGATTATTTGATTTGAGATAGTTTTCGAACATATTATCGCTGGCTGTTAATGATTTTCTCATATCTTCGTTTTAAAAGACTCCAATGAAAGACCACTCAATCCTCTTTCGGCATATATATATCCACCATCTGATTTCTTGTACGTTTGCAATTTGCTGCCATCAGAGGAATTTGTTTTCGAGTACGGCTCTGGCCCGTGCTTGTGCTGGTACTAAAAGCCTTAAGGACAGTTTGCCCGCCTAAAAGAAATTTTATTCTTAATCATGTTCACTTTTAGATAGAATTCTTACCGATTGCTGGGGCTCCTTGTTTGTTCCATGAAAACTTCTATTTAATAACCAAAATCCTGGTGCAATAATAAATCAGGCAGTGTAGTTAACTCTGGATTTGTGCTTGTATCAGGTTTTGGATTAAGATGCCCATTTAAATCTAAATCTGATGTGTCATTCAAGGAGGAACGAGTTTCGTAACTGTGCAGTAACTTTAAATCTTGAGGACAGTTGGCCTGCCTAAAAGAAATTTTATTCTTAATCATGTATGTTCACTTTCGGACAGGATTCTTACCGTTTTCAGTGCTGCGCAGATTTCCACTTGGCTGCCTTGCTCAATGTTATTGATCTGCGTACCTTGGATTCCACTATTCCCGCTTATACTTCAGGGAACGTTTTGGTTTCATTTTGGCATCGTACACCAGTCTTATTCGATCGGAATGATCACTCTGTATCTCCAAAGGCGGCTATGCGAGTTAGATTTAGATGAACCGTTAAGTGAGACTAAAGCAATAATAACCTGCGGGTAGTGGCAGCACTTGTGGTGTTTTTTAAATTGCTAAGACGATAAGTCATTCGATAATCTTGAAATATAAACAAATCGGATGAATATAAAACGAAATCTTAAAAAGACTTAAAGTGTCCTCTGTTGCGGCGTATTACGACAATCGTAAAATTCTTAGGGGGAAGGGGGCAATCCCCTTTAAGTATAATAATTATTGCGTGTCTGTTTTAAAATTTATAATCGATCACTGCACCTTGTATGCATCGCATTTCTAAAACTTAGTGTCCTCTGTTGCGGCGTAACACTACAATCGTAAGATTCTTAGGGGGAAGGGGGCAATCCACCTTATGTATGATAATTATTGTGTATTTGTTTTAAAATTTATAATCGATTACTGCATCTCGTATGCATTTAATTTTTAAAACTTAGTGTCCTCTATTGCGGCGTAACACTACAATCGTATGATTCTTAGGGGGAAGGGGACAACCCCCCTTAAGTTTGATAATTATTGTGTGTCTGTAATAATTGTTGACTGTGTATTTATAAATGCATTGAAAACTCTTACAAAAATATACATATTCATGGAACACATCGATATACACATTTAAACATAAACTATTTCAAATAACGTATGTAGAGAGTATAGCACAAGACTTAAATCACGAGATACTTAACTTAGGTATAATAAAACAATAAAAGCCTAACTAACTAAAGTCCGTATCCTCTTCCTCTGAACTATCGTTGATGAGTTGTATTCTCTTTTTACTTTTCATTTTGGAATTTTCATCTAAAAGTGCCAGTTTTTTTGCTTTCCGTCTTTCTCTCAAGATTTTTTCAGCTCTTTCCAAAGGACACATGGAAACGTCTGCTTTATGGATATTTTGGGTTATAAAACTATCGTCTTCTTCGTTTTGATATTGGGAATAGGTATCGGCGGGTAAAACTGCTTGTGAAAATATTCGCGAATGATCGTTAAAGACACGAGGAGCAGGAATTTTAAAGGTGCCTCTTCTTTGCTGGGGACTCCTGAAAAGAAATGAAGGAAAGAAGAATAATTTTCCAATTGAATACACTTTTTATAGGAATTTAATTAAACACGGTTTGAATGGTAACCTCACGGGATTTTCTGCTTAGCAATTCTGCATTGCAGCTTATAGGTTAGGTTAGAGGACGTGTACTTGTCGACAAAAACATGTACAGTACAGTACCGAGAGATCGAATTGACCCATAGTACGGAACGTCCTTAAAATGGAGGGATAATAAAGGGGATAGGAAAAAGAAGAGGAAGTAGGAAAGGCATAATGGGAAGCAGAGGAACTATACAAAAAAAAAAAGCAAAAAAAGGGAGAACGCGACTACACTGATGAAGCCCTAGCACTTCTCAACCATCTAAATGCTACTAAGGAACCTATGGAGTCAGAATTCAAGCCCTCAAAGAAGCCCCTGTCAAGGGTCCTCAACCCCAACTTATTAAGGGCTGGACAGTTACAGAGGAGGTGCTCAACAATCTTCAACTCCTCCTCATCGCAACATACTCTACAATAGTCCGGTTATCAGCGGGCCATCAGCGACCTAATCTCGCAGTGCCCCGTCATAAATCCTATAACTAACCTTAACCTTAAACAGACCATAGACATCTAGAACCATAACAACCCGATCCGTTCATCTCATGTAAGGGCCGCTGCTTCAAAGTCTATTTTGAAGCTTCTCGACCGCGCACAGGAGAGGGCAAAGGTGCTTATTAATGACAGTAGGGTATCCAACTCTATTGGTTCGTTGGAGCATCGTCACAATGTGTCGTGTGTTTCATTGTTCTATCGGTACTATAATGGAAAGTGTTCTCGAGAGATAATGGCTTGGTTCCTGATAATCACATATTTTTACGTGGTACTCGAACTTCTCACAGAGCATATCCTTTCGTGATTGGTTGCCCAGTGAACCGCACAATGCATTACAGGGAAAATTCATTTTTTGCCAAATCAAATGTCCACAAACACTACTCCCTCTTTCCACCTTCCTATAACCTATTTTCCTAAACCTGCACAATGCACTGCATGAGTAGGGGCCATCCCCTGAGTGTTGGTTTTTATAAAAAAAAATCGAATTTTGTCCAAAGTTGGATTTGTGAAACCGTTTGAATAGAACTGAACACCAAAAGAAAAATCTTGTAAGGAGGCCTTGAAAACGCTTAACAAGTTATTTAACAAAAAAGGTGCATATTTGACCTTTACAACACTAGGGGATCATAAAGGGAAACCCTTGGTAGTATTACGCTTGTGGCTTACGCTAGTATATCCTAAAAGCACTTTTCGAAGTCGCCGTGGTCTAGTAGGTAGTGTGCTGGCTTATTAGACGAAGTGCCCGAGTTCGAATCCCAGGTCAGACATCAAAACGGAAATATGAAAACACTTTTTCGGCGACTTCCTCTCACCAGATTTCTGGCAAAGACTCTGAGAGTAAAAATTGCCATGAAAAGCTTCTCAAAAAAAAAAAAAAAAACTGTCGTTCGGAGTAGACTTTAAACTGTAGGTCCCGCCAATCATGATAAAATGAACGCACACAAGACGAGTGGTGTGAGAAGCTAGGACGTTGTACAATGGGTCAATTCGATCTCTGAGTACTGTACTTGTCACAGTTGACAAGTACACGTCCTCTAACCTAACCTAACCTTAGTCAGGATTACAACCTAGCTTCTTACACCACCCATGCTGTTTGGGTTAGTGTTATCCATGAGTGGCGGTACCTACATTTTAAGGACGGCTCTTCTAATTACAAATTTTTAAGAAACTTCTACTGACAATTTTATTTACCCGCAAAGTTTTTGCCAGAAGACTGCTAAGAGGAAGTCTCCAAAGGAAACATGTTTTTCGGAATCCGAGCTTGTATTGAATTGTAGCTTCACTTCTAACATAACATAATATCTACAAGACTACGGCGACTATTCGCTGTGTTAGAAGAATTTCAAAAAATATTTGCCTTGAACAGCATAAGCCTGCCACAATGAGCCTAATGTCCTTCTAGAGAACTCCATAAACTTCTAAATTAACATTACTTCCAGCTCTAAATGGGAATCATTCTAACTACTCTACTTGGAATCTTTAATTCTAGTTGTTACGGACTTACTTTAATGACTGCAAATACATGGCCTGCATATGTGAAGTTGATGCCTGATCGGGATCCTCATCATCGCTTGGCACTACAATAGAATCGAGCATATAATGGCCTACAGTAAGATCGTTTTCATCTTCACTTTCGTCCGAACCGCTTACGGCTGCCTCTTGTTCTAAAAAGGAATTCAAACGTCTACGTTTTTTACGCTGCTGTCTTATGCTAGTCATCCTGGGCTATAGTAATTTAAAGATACGAAATAAAAAACAATGTGAAGGAAGAAAGGATAAGGCTTTTTAGGGAAAAACTTACTATTTGTGTTGCTGGTATTTCCTCTGAATCTGTATCCGTAGAAACTTTCTCCTCATTATCCTCTGACTCACTATCAAAAATTTTTCTTTTACTTTTTCGTTTACGTACTACAATTAAACTCTCATTGGGTTGGGAGTCTTTAATGAGTGCAGGAGAGTTTTTAAGCCTTTGGGAGGTTGAAGGTTTATCACAGTTGGTTACAGTTATGGCAGTTGAGGAAATACTGGAGGTATTGGCAAACGATTTGGGCAGTTTACCTTTGCCCTTAGTATTCTGCAAGTACATGTCAAACAAACTGGGGGATTTTTCAAGTTTTTTATTAACAATAGGCCGGCGTGTTGTAGGGGATTTTAAAAGTACGTCAGGATTCTGAGAGTTAAATAAAGGCTTTTGTGGTGATTTAAAAATGGTAGTGATGGGGGAATTAAAGAAGTCCTTAGAGAGAGTTTTATTTACAATCGGTTTTTGTATTGGGGATGAGTTCATATGCTCTTCGTTAAACAAATCGGGTGATTCCCGAACTATTGTTGCAGTGTTAAGATTTTCTTTTAAACTTTCCCTTCTAGAGGTTAACAAAGATGTTCGAATTAATTCTTGCTCTTCGGGAAAAGGCTCCATAAAGGCTTCCATATCAATATCCAATTCCTTGTGCAATAATAAATCAGGCGATGTAGTTGACTTTGGATTTTGGCTTTGTGTATTGCTCTCAGGCTTAAGATCCTCACTTAAATCTAAATCTGGTGTTTCATCTAAGGAGGAGGCATGAGTTTCTTGTTTATTGTTGTCATCATGTTGTGTTAGTTGAAGTTCTGCCTCATTTACAGCCTTTAAAAGCTCAATTTCATTTGGTGAATCAAATTCTTGTAATAATTTTTCTTCCTGTTCAGCTTTACGTATTTCGTAAGCATTACGTTTTGCTTTAAAATAATTTTCCAAATCGTCTAGGACTGTCTTGGGAGGTACTTTGCTGTTGCATTTCCATTAGAGAATGCTCTTTGAACTTTTTATCCAACATTTTTAAAGCATTCTCTAGCTGTTTATCATCCTGTTGATTCGATTCCTTATGTTCTTCTTCAAATTCTTGCAATTTACTTAACAAGGATGTCTTTTTTAAATCCTGCTGTTTGTCCTTTCCATCAACATTTATTTGCCGAGGCAAAGGTGTAGATTTAAAGGCAATATCTGGCTTATTAAATTCCTGCCATTGACTACCATATTTTGTATCTATTATGGTATGATCTACAAAATCATTCTCCATATTATTGTCCTCTGTAGGATCTACAAACGTATCGTATACCATAGACTCCTGGGGTTCATATTCCTTTTGTTGGTTTTTCATAAATTCTTTATAGGCTTCGGTTTGTTTAAGCCGCTCTTGTACCCAATCATAATTATCATGGCGTTTACCATCCCCGAAACCCTTAAATATGTCATCGAGTTTCTTACGAAACTCGTCCATATCTTGGGAATCTTCCTCCTCGGAAAATGTTTGCTCATTGAGGCATTTCTGTTTGAATTCTTGCAATTCCACTTCATGTAAATAATCTTCGACTTCTTTTAAACCGCCAAACAATTCTACAATTATGTTATGTATCTCCCTTATAGACTTTTCCTCCTCCGGAACAGCTTCATCATTTGCATCATCATCATCATCATCTTGTAGGGCCTTTAAAATTTCCATTTTCTCTAGGTTTTCTTTAATATACTCAGGCTTGGCTTTCAACAGGAATTTCTTCATTAAGTCGGACATTTCCTTTGATTTCAAATGATAACCCAAATCATTAATTTCAGCACGTTTTAAGACCTCGGGTGTAGTCCAAGTGGTGTTTAGGAATGTTCTCAGTTCTTTGACACGTTCAGGACCCATTAACTTAAGCAGATTCTCCTCATCATTATCATCATCGCTTGAATCTTTAGTTGTTTTAATGCCTTTATCACAGTCATTATTGCTTAAATCAATTGTTATGTTATCACTGGCATCCCTTAAGCGGTGGATAGGCTTTTTATCTTCAGCAATAGCGTGTGTTTCTTCGCTTAAATCAATTGTTATGTTATCACTGGCATCCCTTAAGTGGTGGATAGGCTTTTTACATTCACCGATAGCGTGTGTTTCTTCGTTTAAATCAATTGTTATGTTATCACTGGCATCCCTTAAGTGGTGAATAGGGTCTTGCGTTTCTTCCTTTTCATTCTTTAAATAATCTTTAATCGAGCCTTGACTGTTATTCATCTCCTTAAAATAGTTTTTAATCGAGCCTTGGCTGCTATTTAATTGCTTTCTTGGACTTTCACTTACTCTAGCCCTGGGCCTTTGTGTCTGGGTTGCAATGGGAGATTGTAAATCCTTGAAAAGATTTTTCATTTTATCCTCCAATCTATTTGCAATGGTCTGTTGAGTTTGTAAACCCGGCTTAGCTTGTGTCATATTCGTATCGATTTCAAAATATTCCAAGTCTTCTTTATCCATTTCCTTTGGTTTTTTATTGAAAAATTTACGCAAATCCTGTCCACTTTTAGTTGTGACTTTATTTTTCTTAGAGGAACCAGTTGGCTTCTTAACTTTCATGCTTTTCTCATCTTCATCATCCGACTGAGGCTTTACAAATGTTTGCAAACATTTCGGTTTAAACTCTGTGGGCACCAAACGCGGTGCATGTTTATATAAGGCCTGTTGCACCACTGAAGATTTCAATAATTTCTTATTGATTTGATCTTTATTAGGCCAAAACTTCACGCAACAACTGCTGTTCTCTGCCCTCGGTGACAAGCATTATAACGTGACCGTTCTTTTGACGCCCCGTACGTCCAATACGCTGTACAAAGCGTGTAGGGATTTGAGGTGCTTATGTCAAAGCATACAATTAATTCTACTTCGCCCACATCAATACCTTCTTCTCCAATAGAGGTGGCTATCAGAATATTACTTTTGCCCGTGCGAAAATCATTCATAATCTGTATCTGTTGTTTTTGGGTAAGAGCACGTAACGTACCTTGATTGCCGCCTTGACCTAAACAATCGAAAAGAAGGAAAGTTTTTAGAGACAATTAATGAAATTAAAATCAGAAGTCAATGCTTACCTACAAAGCAACGCGGTCTTAGCAGCGGGGTATGCTGTAGTAGCAAGCGATAGGTTAGCATTACCGATTCACGATATTCACAAAACACTATGGCCCGTGATTCTTTGTTATTCTGAAAGAAATAAAATGGGCAAACGTTTAAATTACGGATCTTCCGGAAAGGATAATTACATAATGGGCTGCCAAATGTGACAACCAGGATCATTTGATTTCGTTTGTAACATAACCTACAATAAGACTAACTTGGGCAATGCGCTGGCAATTGTTCTGGATCCAGAATGAATGGAAATCACCCAGATATAGATTACGATGACACACACAGACAAATGTAAGAAAAAGGACCAAGAATCTTAAAAGAGCTTCTTAAGCTATTCACTGCACTCTAGGCTGCGTAGTGCTACACGTATTGAAAGGATTTGAAGCAGACCGCATGTCAATTTTGATGCTAAAGAACCTTGTCACAAAGTCACTGGAGTATCTAGTATTATTATCAGATATCTGGTAAGTTACTGGGATAATTATGATCGATTAAGACCGTTACTGTCCTATTTACCTCCTGTTTCAATAGTGAAACACCACTATTTACTCTTAAAAGGTACTCTTACTACACAACAAGCCTCTTTGATGGCTTAAGGTGTAGGCCATTTGGCAACAGATCCTTAGTTAGAACCATTCCTACTCTCTTCACACCATTATGACATCACACCCACAATCCCTAATAGTCATTCACAGGGTCATAACCAGCAGAGATCGTGTATCAATGCACTATTGTGGTTGCATTAGATTTATCAAAGGTACTTAACATGATCGATCACTTTATAAATGGAAACGACATCCTGGGCTCCACACTTCCGAACGATATTAAATGCTGGATCGCCAACTATGTCAGTGGCAGTCAAGCGTTTGTGGAATTTGTAGGACCTATTTCCTAATATTGCAAGATTAGAATGGGAATGCCTTAGGTAGTTAGGACAGAGATGGCTACCCATTCAAGAAAAGTTTAATGGACACACTTAGGCCGCATTAAGACCATTGTGTTACCACAGTTAACCGCTATCCCCTAATCTCGAAATCATTCGGAGCTCCTTATGAAACCATCCATCCATCAGCACCCAAGTTTTTCTTTCGCCGGGCATGTAACCAGCAGGTGAGGGACAGTCTCCTACTCTTCATCCTCATCTCTGCAGCTTCTGCAGAAATTGTTAGCAAGGTGTCCCAAACCTATGCGCCTCGCCTGCGTACCGGTAATGCTATTCCCCGTAATGACACCGATAACTATACTGAGAGCGCACGTCTTAGGAGTTTTAAGTAGACTCATTGTGCGCCCCTCATCCAGCCTTAGCCAGATTTTATAAGCCATTCTATCCATATACTGGGCCTCCCACCTGTCGTTGACAGAATCGCCGATAGCATTATCAAAGGGATGCCAAGATTCAAAAATTCATCAGAAAATTCGATGGTCGCGCCCAGCAGTTATCCGGAATACCATTGTATCCCGGTATCCATACGATGTGGATATCATATCGCTCCGTTATATCGTCCAGATATTTGCGACAGCCGTACACTGTCTTGAAGTCGCCGTAGTCTAGTGGGAAGTGTGTTGGCTTATAAGACAAAAAGCCCGGGTTCGAATCCTAGGTCAGACATCAAACCGAAAAATATTTCTTCGGTGACTTCCTCTTAGCAGATTTCTGGCAAAGACTCTGAGAGTAAAAATTGCCATGAAAAGCTTCTCAAAAATCTGTCGTTCGGAGTTGACTTTAAACTGTAGGTCCCACCACTCATATATAAAATTAACGCACACAACATAAGTGGTGTGAGAAGCTAGGTCGTAATCCTGACTGAAGGGTTGTAATGGCCAATTATGTATGTATGTTATGTATGTACACTGTCTTGATGTTTATCACGTTGGAACTTAGAACCCTGATAGCCGCCTGGCAATCAGAAAGTATGGTGACGTTCCGCTTGGTGACCCTTCCATCATCAATAATTCTCACCGCAGCCTGTATTGCCATTACCTCCGCATGAAAGACGCTTTGTTGGTCGGGCAGTCTTAAAGACTGGTTTATTCTAATCGATTCCAAGAAAATTCCGCTGTCAACAGCTCCGTTTAGCTTCGAACCGTCGGTGTATATTTGTACGGAGTCCCTTACCGGGTAGGTCACACCACCCTTCTAGATCCCGTTGTCCGAGACTGATGTCTTGAATCCCCTCGTGAAGTCGTATTGCGATGCTATGTAATCACTGATCCGGACAGCTCCAACTTCTCTTAGGATCTTTGCGTGAGTCATGCCAATGTCCTGTCACTCAGAGACGTTTACTTATTTTAGTAGCCACTCTCTTGGAGAAAATGTCACGCGGAAAAAGGCCTAAAATTATATCCAGTGCCGACGTTTGTGTAGTGCGCAGGGCACCACTATTGATAATATGGGAATGCCTTAGTTTAGGCAGTTTACCTTGTCAAAATTATGGACTCTCTTCAAATTTGTGGACCTTTTCTTGGAGCCCTGAATGGATTAACGATTTCAGCCACTTACTTCGAAATCAATGGCATTCCTTTTTACCTTGTGGTGGAACAAAGAGTTGCAAAGGGAAATGAACACGTCGGTTGGCCAGTTATCCGAGCATAAATGGTGCATCTCAGGTATTTTTCTTCACATCCCATACTCATCAACAGGAAAATTTAAAGGCAAGAATTAGCTTCTTAAGGCACTTTTTATTTCCTTTATGAAGTAGGACGCTGACCACATACGTACGGAACTATACATACCCGATAAGGATTTCTAAGTGGCACTAAACGGAAGGAATAGCAAACCATTCAAAACAATGCTCTTAGGATCGCCATTAGCTAGGTTCCTTGTTTTATTACCTCTATTCCGAAATGATAACGCAAGATTTGAAACTCGGAATCATTGACAACCAAGTTGTCATGAAGTAAAACACCTCTCCGATCGTATTGACTATGAGGGCTAGTCATGATGAATCTTCTTACTCAAGTTATTCCCAACCTCATATATATCAGGTGGATAATCAACTTATTTAGTACAACAATCATTATTTAAATTTAAACTTAAAAAAAGTAAATCAGAACCTCTAATGGAACTCACCTCAAAATGTTTGACCAGGCACTCTCTTGCCTTTTCAAATTTCGGATGACCAAAATCTAAATCTTTCGGTATTTCAGCAATTTTACCATTTGTCATCGGAGCAGCCGAAACATCAAATGGATTTGCGCCTAATTCGGCTTTCAAACGCTCCACCAAGTCTCTTAAGCGTCGATCCATTTGTAACACAAACTTATCTTTGCCATCAACATCGCCTTCGAAATTATTTAGAAATACCCTTAGGCCATGACGTTCCAATAGTTCCAAAGCATGATAAAGACTTATGCAGATGGCAAAATTACTTGTAATGGCCGAATGTTGGGGATGCCGGCCCAAATGCAATGAACGTTCACGAAAATGTTTCTGCTCGAAGAGCAGGAAATTACGATTGATGTTTATTAAGGAGCCGGATAAAACTTCAGCTTCTATTAGTTGCCTCAGATAGGGATCCACAATCTCTAAAAGTTCTTCACGTATGGCTTTGATTTTGTCGCCTACCTTAACGGCTACCGTCTCCATGGTGCGTTTATGTACATAAGGCATTACATCGATGGAAGTATCCCAACGTACTTCCAAATGAGAAATCAAAAGATTGCGACACACTTCAGCTACATCTTCCATTGTACGTCCAGGTGTAGCCGATAAGGCCAAAACACGAAAATATTTTGTTTTCTGTTTTAAAAACTGTATTACTTCCGTATACGCATATTTGCCTTTTGCTTTGTGGGCCTCATCTATAACGATGAGTTTAATTTGTTCAAAAGGAAAATCAGTTTTAAAACTATTGTCAGCTGCTTGTAAATAGGAATCTTCTGTTTCATCATAACCTGCCGTCGTTACTCTACCGCCGCCAACAATATCTGATTGCACTACTTGTGGTGTGGCAAAGAATACTCTTTTCGTTTTCCACATTTCTGAACGTTTATTACGTGGTAATCTGCCTGTCATTTCAATGGTGTCCCTCTTCGGAAACGGCATTATTTTCTGGCACGCCTCAATCTGCTGATTTACCAATGGACGGGTGGGCGCAAGAAATAGTACTTTGCCTCTGGGATACCAACGATAGAAATTGTACATGACCACGGCCGCAATAAAAGTCTTACCCAAACCTGTTGGCAACACCACCAGCGTATTGTTATACAACGAGGCCTGTACAATGCTCATCTGGTAGCTGCGACATGGTAAGTTACTGGGATATATCCATGAATCGCCCATATTGTTGTCAAAGCCCATATGTTGCTCTCCATCACGCAAACGTGATGGGTCCTGCTGATCGAAAGGCTTGTCCAGCAAACTTTGCAATGCCGTCTCATCGAGATTTAGTTCAGCCCAGGCTTCTTCTTCTATGCTTGCGTTTGTTTTAGACATGGTATTAGAATCATTGTTTTCCTTTTTGTTCTTTCTTTCTTTTTTATTTATTTTGCAATAATTTTAGTTCATTAACAATAAAAAGCCAACAAAAACAAAAAGAATTTATAATGTAAACAACTCTTTACATGCAAAAACAGAAAACAAAACAAAAAAAAAAATATTTTTGCGAACAGCTGGCGTGGTGAAGATCGTTTATTAACTGCATGCAACAAAGTTGGTGAGATTTTTTAACGGCGTTCCTTTTATAAAAAGATGTTCAAAAAAATCGAACATAAAAAGAGAATGTTTTGATCAAAAACACGAAATTTAGCAACCTACAATGTTGCTAGGAATTAAATTAATTAAATTAAATTATTTACAACAAAAAACGAACAACCAAAACCAGTAAATCAGCAAAAAATGTAAAAAAAAATTAAAAATTTTAGTTAGAAATAATCCAAACACGGCAACACTGCCTGCCAACTCATACCAAACACAACATGCAACAACCATACAACCAGACCCACACTGAACATACGAAAACAATAGAGCAGTAGCAGCAGCAGCCATAGTCTGGCAGGGTATGAAAGAGTATGAATACCCCCCAAACATTTAGTTCGTTGGAAATATGTCTAAGCGTAACATGTGCGGCGGACGACGACAACAGAAACAACAATACGTTAGCGGCGGGTTAATTTAATAACGTTTTGCTTATATTTTGTTTTCTATCTCACTCGCTCTCTCGTGTTTGGCATACTGTATATGTTTTTCTTTTTACATGGAGTTTATATGTTCATTCATGTGTGTGTGTTTGTTTTATGAGGAAACATAGAAAAAAAAGAAGGAAATTCTTGTAAAAAAAAAATTGTTTCTGTTGTTATTTGGTTTGAGGAAAACTACGCGCGGTGTTTTCCCAACTAAAAACAACAACTAAAAAGAAAATTATCTGTTAATAAAATATAAAGTGAGTGAAAAAAAGAAGTTTTAAAACAAGAAAAAGCAACAACAAATTAATAAAAAAAAAAGTGCGGCAACGAAGAAAAAAAGTGGCGTCTCCTCTGGTAAACGGGAAAAAAAGTGCATGAAAAAAAAGAAAATTTTTAATAGAAAAGAAATAATTTCGTAAAAAGTAAACAAAAGTTTGGCGGTTTATTACTAAAAATCATAAAATTTCTTTGAGAAAAGTCGATTCATTCTATTTTAATTGTTTAAATAAATAGTGGGGTGCTGAATAATTCAATTCCTGTTTTTTTTTCTTCCATTTTTTTTTTCGTGCTATAAAGTACCGTTCATTCATCCATCTTTGTTGAGTGCCAAATACGTCACAGTAAAAAAAAAGAAGAAAAAAATGAAATTGTGCTTTACAACACCAACAACTACAAGAAAACTAATCATCGCTAATTAAGCTGCTCAAAGTGCAATAATAATTTGCATTTCATTTCGTCTAATACAACAATAATGTAAGTTTTCTATGCTTTTTTTTTATTTATTTGTTGTAATTTATGGTTTTTTTTGTTTTTGTCTTTAAAAATTAATTGTTAATGTCAAAGAAGCAAAAAAATAAGACACCAACAACAACAACAGCAATGATAAAACAACAACAACAACAATATCTTCTTTTAACGCAGTGTTGTTGTGTTCGATTTAATGCTGTGTTGTGTTGTGCTCTCTTTACTATTGTATTATAAGCTTTAGGGGTTGCCAATACAATGTTTTTATTATTATTTGCGGGCATTTAAAGTAACTTATAGGAAAGGTTCTTTAAAGCAATATTAGAAGCAAAAGTTTCCGATTTGCTTTAAATTCTTGTATCAGGTGTATTTTATAGGCACGTTTATAGGTTAGAGGACGTGTACTTGTCAACTGTGCCAATTATAGTACCCGGATTTCGAATTGACCCATTGTACAAAAGGCACGTTTATAATGCGTATGTAAAATTCTTTTCCTGTAGAAGTTTTCTTGTCACAGGCTTAAATTATTCTCAATTTCGAGAATACCAGATCGACTCGATAACTGTTTATATTCCTGCATAGGAATTCAGTCAATAAAGACCTGACAATGCCTTTTATAGGCTGCCTGATGGACCGCTATGTGTTTTTAAGCAATGAGTTCATTGCCATTTTGAATGCGGCGCATAACATTTTGGCTGACTGGATTTTTCCCCAAAATCTCTTGTTTTACTGGGTTATCTAGCCATCGATTAACATTCTTACGAAGATAATTTCAACTACAGTCCTTGCTTTTTATGTTTAGAATTTCTTAGATAGATTTGACATCCATTAAAGATAGTTCCTATATCTTTCCTGGAAACATGGATTATCGTGGAAATTGCATAGCTAATAGGCTGGTCGCTAAGGGGCTCACAATCGCATAAAGCATAAAATGTTCCAATTGTTTCAGTTAAATTGGATATTCCCCACTCGATTTATTGACAATAAGAGAGGAGGTATAAGCAATATTGCTCATTGCCCAACAGAAAACGTAAGGATTAGAAGAGGACCGACTCCTTTGTATTCTTAAATCGTATGGAAATTCATCGCACAACGATTCTTACGGATTACTATCTTATACGATTGACCTCTGCAGGATATGTAAGTCTGAGAAGAAGGAAGATACCGTCATTTACCTCATGGGACAGTGTCTGGATTTTGCTATAAATATGCGAATGATCTTGATTTCTTATTTTCTAACACCCTGAGCTGGGTTCTCTAATGTAAAGATTATTGTAATACATAACGTCATTACAAATACAAAGGTCATTACAACCCCTTCAGTCAGGATTATTGACCTAGTTTCTTACACCCCTTATGTTGTGTGTAGTAATTTTTTATATAATTTTATAAATGGCGGGACCTGCAGTTTATAGTTGACTCCAAACGACACCTTTGAAAACCTTTTGATGGCAATTTTATTTATTCTTAAAGTTATTGCTAGAAATCTGCTGACAGGAAATCGTCAAAGAAATATTTTGCTTTTGATGTCTGGCCTGGGCCTCGAATCCTGGCTTTACGTCTAATAAGCCAACATACTACCTTCTAGACTACGGCGACTTATTGTAATAGCTAGCAAGATTTATTTTGAACTCGAACTGGTTTTCTTATGGTATTTGTTTAGTCCCCAGGTTATATACTGGTTGTGGTCTTAACAGTACCTTTTCCTGGAAGGAGGGTGTATTACCTTTCCTAAGTTAAACACGTTTTTATTTAGCCTTTAAACTCCGAAAGTAATCTGCTAGGAAGAAGTCGACGAAAGAAATTTATTTTTCGTATATTTCGTTTTGTTTGAGGTGTCTGATCTGGTCTTTGAACTAAGGTTTCAAGTCTAATAGACTAACACAGTACCTACTATACTACGGCGAATACTTTGTTCTGAGCACTTCTAAAGGTTCAATTAGTCGTGAATTTACCATAACGCTTTAGTCGTAACATAATCCATAACCGTAAATTTACTATTAGCAGCAATCAGTGCTGCCATGGCCATAAACAGCTGTTTACAAAAGTAAACAAAAAAAAAAATGTGTATACATGTAAGTAAATTCAGCAAACAGCTGTTTATGGTTATGGCAAAAAACCAAAATTCAATTGGTACATATGGTTATCGTTATGACTATGGCGTTATGGTAAGCCACCTATAATCGAAAACTGTGATGTCCATAAAGTTGGTTAAAACAGCTGATTTATATGATTATGGTTAAGTCACGACTAATTGAACCTTAAGAAACGCATAGTGACCACTTAGGCACGTAGCATCAACAACAAATCATGGAATTGCTTGAAGATATTTGCATTGTTTGGTAGAAATGAGGAGGCATGAGGCTTTCCATAGGACCATGGGTAACTTGTACAGTTTCCGGCAAATGTAAATATGTGTTATCGCTAAAAAAAATTACATAGGATAAGTTAATTACTTTTATAATAATTATATGTGTCATGCCTTTTATGGGTTTAATTGTAATTTTTTAAGCATTTAATTCATTTTATATGAAAATTAAACGAAATCTTTCCCTCCTATTTGTTTATACAATATTTTACTACTTAATTTGAGTTATGGCAACACTGATCCCTTTTGGTATGATTTCAAAAAAAAAAAACAGAAAACAATCTCTTTCGTCTCTCCGTTTCTCTGCCTCCTTTCAACTAACCAATAATTACTGTGTGTGTTTTGTTGTTATTCTGATGTGTTTTTTTTTTTTTGTTTTTATAATTTCATGCTGTTCCACAACATTCACGTGTTGCTCTCACTATTATTTGTTTTATTAAAATTGAATTAAAAATGTTGTGATATTCTTTGTCTCCATGTATGTAATTTTTTATTTTTGTTTTTTAATTATTTTAATGATTTAATAATAATATCGTATTATTATTATTGTTATAAGAGAGATAACGAGATTACATTATTGATTGATCTCGTCGCGTTTCGTTGTTTAACAATGAATGGGTGGGCAACACTTGCTCATTAAAAAAAAGAACTAAAAGCTGATAACAAAACAACGTTTGTTTTGATTTTTTTTAAAGCAGTAAAGTAATGAAAAAACAACAACAAAAATAATAATAAAAAATAAAATTTTTATACAGAGAAAATGAAATTGTACAAGATTTCTTTGTTTTTGTTTTGTTAAAGTTTTTACTGTATTATACTCATTTACATAGATAATTATATATAGTTGTCTCTTTCCCAATTCAAAGAGTAAGTGTTAGTTAAGCATAAAAAATTCTCTCTTTCTCCATGGATTTGTATTTTGCTCTCTTGGCTTTTCGTTAATGTTTTTGTTTTTTTTTGTACGTGTTTAGTAAGATCATTGAATTGTTTTGCAGTTTATTGTATTGTGTTGTGTTGTATTGTGTGTGTGCTCTTTTTTTATTTTTAGATTTGTGCTGTGCATGTTTCTACAAGTCAGTGTTGTCAGTGTGTAGTAGTAGTTTATTTTTGTTTTGTTAGTGTTTTAAATGCATTAATAAATCATGTTTCAATTAAATTGCAATTTCTCGTTAGAAAAACCAAAAAAAGGAAATCAAAACAAAATAAAAAAAATAAATATTTAATATGAAATGATAAATAAATAAATACGTAGCACAATAATGTTATTTTTTTTTTGTTTTATAAAATTAACAAAAATTTTATTTCCATTAATATCTCTTTGCATGAGTGTACTCTGCTCTGCTGTGTGGTTGGTTGGTACATTTTCTTAATGCATTTTTATTTATAAGGAAATACATTAAAAAAAATACTCGTTTTTTGTTAATAAAAATTAATTTTATTAATAAGCTTGCTTTGCTTTGTAAACTGCCGTACTGGCTGGCTGCTTGCTTGGTTTGTTAATTACAATTTAATTGATTATTTTGTTTTTATAAATGAATACAATAATAATAAAAGAATTAATTTATAAATAATTGTTTCAATACTGCTTTCATTGAACCCTCTCTCGCTCTCTCTCTCTCTTTCTCTCTTTCCACCTAACGACAATTGTTATTTGTTCTTAATACGTCTGTGGTGAGTTCCTTTTTGATTTTGTTAAACACTACCTGTAGGAAATTTCCTTTTTTATACAGGGTAGTTCACATATTATGATTTTAAAAAGAAACATAGAGGATATGTTTCAAAACTAAAGTTATAAACACGGATTCACTTTTAAAAACCAACACACTAACTCCTAGAATACAAAGTCAATCCTTTAAATGCACAAATGTCCCTCAGGGGAAGATTATCATCGGCTTTTTACATTTATTAAGCACGAACTTCAACAATGTTCATTAAAATAGATCGTAAAAATTGTTAGCTTTCAGTGAGGCAGGTTCTCGTAGCTTCTTTTTGAAATTTTTTTTTTGTATATCAATTATACACCCAAAGAAAAATTACAGTAGGATACACTATTCAATGAGAAATGATCTCCATTTTTAGAACAATATTTGTCAAGTTAAATACGCAGTCTTTAGGGGTTTGGCACTGTAAATTCTCCGTTTTCCACTACATAAACCACTATATGACAATGAGCCATTTTCGACTTGTACTTGTCTTAACCGACAAGTGCACTTCCTCTAACCTAACATATTATTAGGTCACACTTGAAAATATTACTAACAATTTTCCTCTGATTTATACTCATGATTCATACGAATACACTCACATTTTTTTCATGTTCTCTTTGTGCCGATGTCTGCTTAAGGCCAACATTACACGAAAAACGCCCTCAATTTACAAACAAATACGAGAATACCGATATTAAAAATTAACTCGCACAACATGGGTGGTGTTAGAAGCTAGGTTGAAGTCCTGATTGAAACAACCAATTAAACCTTTCGACTATGGAGTACCGTGTAATATATGGCAATCAAATAGGGCATCACAGCCTCTGACGTCGTCTAAATAAGGCTTTCCGGTACTTATCGATAAAACTAACACGGGTGGTGTAAGAAACAGGGTTGTAATCCAGACTAAAATGGTTGTTATAACAAATGAAACCTTACGCGGCGGGTTTAGTATACATACCGTAGTTACTTATTGTTTCACGGAGGTCTTGATTCCACATATCGTACAAGGCAGTCATTTATTACGACGATTACGATGTCCGTTTTGTTGCGCCTTCTGATTCCATCAAATACATATTCTGCTTGGCCCTAGATTTTCCCCGTTGCCCACGCTTCAAATAACTAACCTTTCAAACAGAGATTGTAGCATTCCTTTGGTCTACAGACCTGTATTAAACCTTCAAATCGACTTAAATGATGTGTCAATCGATATGCTGCAACACAAGAAGACAATCTCTTAACCTTCCGGCTTGATTGGAAATTTGATCATTCATTCTCAAGGTATTTGCAAAGCAATATAAATGTGGAATCCTCTACAAGCGATGGATCTACAACGAGTATTCAAAACGAAGAGTAGATTAGAGTTATACTTATAATTTCTGATACTTATACGCATTCATACTTATTTTAATATGATACTCATACTACTCATACTCAAAGTTGGAAGTACTCGTCGTATTCATACTTAACAATACGGTTAATGTTATTGACTTCGACTCGTATCTACTTAACATTTACACGAAGCACAAAATAAATACGAGAACTGCAATACTTACAAGAAGATTGTGTGTGTGATTCGCTTGTTGTCTTTGTCTTTCCTTTCATCCTTTGTTTGTATATGCAACAACAACAAAGACTGTAAATTTTGATAAATGATTCGAATCACTCGAATCATTCGTAATTATTGTAAATATTTTTCAAATTTATGAATCAGAATGAGTAATCATATGAATCAAACATATTTCGAATATTGTGAGTTTTTTTGTCAGCGTTGTACTCATACTCATTGCTACTTACTTATACTTATAAATCAATATTGTAGCGAGTACGATTGAATCAGAGTAGTTGAATTTCAATTCTGTTGATTCACTCATACTCAAAATTGCATGCGAGCTTATGAGTAGCGAAAAAACGATTCATTGCTGAATCTCTGATCTGCATGTCTATACATCATGCAATGCAAACACTGGCTAGTGGTTATTCCTGTGATATTTCTTACCCATCACTGGGAGAAACAATCTTAGCGTATTGTGAACCAGGATAATACTGTCACTATCAGTAATACTGTCACTTGAGGTCGCCGTGGTCTAGTAGGTAGTGTGTTGGCTTATTAGACGAAAGACCCGAGTTCGAATCCCAGGTCAGACATCAAAACGAAAATTTGAAAATAATTTTTCGGTGACTTCCTCTCAGCACATTTCTGACAAAAACTCTGAGAGTAAAAAAATTGCCATGGAATGCTTCTCAAAAAAATGTGTCGTTCGGAGTCGACTTTAAACTGTAGGTCCCGCCACTCATGTATAAAAATTAACGCACACAACATAAGTGGTGTGAGAAGCTAGGACATAGTACAATGGGTCAATTCGACCACAGAGTACTGTACTTGTCAGAATTGACAAGTACACGACCTCTAACCTAACCTACTGTCACTTAGTTATGACATTTTGTTTTGTACAGTCAACCATCCTATAACGGGGTGAGTGCGTACCGCGCTATAAGAAATTCGCTAATTCGGAGCGTATTTTATGGAAGCCTTCTAGTGAGTTGTATGGAAACCATGCTATAAGAGTACTGCGTTATAGGAGGGCTGTCACAATTTCAGTTCCGCGTTATAGAAACTGCGTTCTGAGAGTACCGCGTTATAGGAGGATTGACTGTATATGGTAGTCACGGTGACTGGCCTATTTTTGTTTTATTTCTACATTGAATTCACTTGTAATTACGCAAGTTTTTCGTCTATCTCTCTCTCTCACTGTATTTCTCTGTCTTCCCTCTTTCTTTAACCCTTTGACGGACACCAAAATTTTTGGAGGCCTTCCCGTGGGACACTTGCTGTATCGCCGTTATTTGGCAAGATACAATTTATGACGTGTATACACGTCATGTCCCCTCAGAAACCCTTGTTATGACGTCTATAGACGTCAGTGTCCGTCAGAGGGTTAATTATATTCGTATGACGTTAATAACTCCATTCTAAGCATTTAAGTTTTGATTAGTTTTTTGTGATTATTGTTGTTGTTGTTCTTTTAATAAAATTTTTCTATTCTTTATTCTATTTTCCTAGTTTTCTTTTTAATTATAAAAAAAAACACGAAAACAGTGTGGAAAACTACAATTTTTTTATTACGATTTACAAAAAATTTTTTAGTGTTGCACGTGCAGCCAATTAACGAAAGTGTTGCTATTTTTAAAAGGGAATGAACCGAAAAGAAAAACAACAAAACAAAAAATAACCCGCAATCAAATCAACAACAACAATAATAACAACAACAGCAACAGCAGCAGTATAAAAATATTGCATGAAATTGTTGTGATGATGATGATGGCACGAAAACTATTTCTATTGAAGAAAAACAACAACAACAACAACAAATGAAAATTAGAAAAACAAATTCGCTCTACTTTTGTTCCGTCAGGTGAAAGAATTTAAATTTTAACGAATTTATTGCGTTTCGTTGGTTGGCAAAACACAACAACAACAACACACAGTTCTTTTTGCAAATACTGCGCCATCAAATTTTGTGAGGTTATGTTTGCTGATTTTTGTCTTCTTCTTTTCAAAGAAAATTTAAGCGAAAGTGAATTTATTTTCTTTTCCTGCTCTTTCAAAACCAGGAATTCATTGCCCCTGCCTTTTCTCTATTTTTTGTGTCCCTAAACCTACTATAAGGGGATGTCCTTTATAACGATCCTCTCAAATCTGTTTGCCTTAAGGCATTACCAAGAATGATAAACTAAAGATTACGCCTTGCGCATGATTTCCCGTTAGATGACGTAGTTGGGCTATTTTAAAAGTTTCCAAGTCATTTTCATATGTGTGCACAACGTGAAAGTAGTTGGCAGCCCTGGAATATAACTTACATTTTCATTAGCCAATAGGAACACAATATGCGTGACGTCATTGATTCAACATGCGCAGAAAGTTTTAATTTTGTGTGTGTGATGGGGTAATCTTTAGTTTGTCATTTTTGAGGCATTACAGTGCCTGATTGGTGTCCCTGTCTAGGACTATTCTTAAGTGTTTGAAATGCCTTAATGCCGCACAGATTTCAAATGTATTGCCAAGTATTTCTTCTCCTTATCACAGAATTTAGGTACATAATGGGGATTGAAGTTGATGCTGTTCCTGTTCCAAAAAAATTTTCTTTAAGGTTCTACAATGTCAAGCATTGTCTCAAGCTTTGTTTTTATATCGCTATACCAGCTAAAGGCTGGGAATCTTCAAAGGCAGTGGTAGCACTGTCTACTAAATGTAAACAATTCGCCGCAAGACATACTCTCGGCTTGCTACGAGCCTATGTACGAACATCGTTTGTTACAATTCCAACAAGTCGTCCACCCCGAGACCACAATCAAGTATTACTTCTCGTAAGCAGTAACAACTGTTCGGTGTATCTTTACAACGGCGAACTTCAAACCACGACAGTTTTCTTTACACGCAACTTCACACAAGGTTGACTGAATTCTTACTACTCGTTGCCTGCTTTGTATTCCATTTTTATTTGCGTCCACCCCGAGACCACAATCAAGTATTACTTCGGGGTGTCGGAGATTCATCGAGTGTTGCTTTCCAATTCTGCTGATCTTTGTCTATCTCAGCCAATCTTTGCTGCATCCAATACCTTCCTTCCGAAATAAGGCCAGCTTCACTACATTATCGGGCGTTACCTGGAATCCTAACGTCCTCTCCAGGCAATTTCGTTAATCATTTCTCAAGGTGTCGCTGGGTTTTATGTCAAGCAAAACGCAAATTTGGGTATTTCAACTCTCAGTATGGATTGTTTTCATTATGTTGAGTGGTCATCTTCTCCATAAATGGCACGGTCCTTTCTACCAAGATGCCCTTTATATCGGGAATTTTAAGTTAAAGAAGTTTTATCTTTGACTGATTTTCAGAGGGTGCCTCAATTTACTAGATTGCGGGCGTGGATTTCGACATTTAAAGAATTTTGATCATTTAATGAGGCTATTCATATCTACTCCCTTAAATTTAATGAAATCCCCACGTAATGTTAAATCAGATCTGCAGTGAACAGCAACTGATCTTCAGCAGTTGCTTTGACAACTAAAAATTTGTAAGTTTTTCATACTTTAGTTGTCACTTGCCATTTGTAATTCCATTTTTTGGCAACTGTTCAAAGTGATAAAGGGCCCCTGGAACCATACGCGATATGCCTGAGATTCTGTCAAAGCATTTGCAACGGTTTTTTAAGTGCTGGACAGTCCTCTCCTCTTCTTTCTTTTCTGTCGCTACGACAGCTGTCATACAACTGGAGGTTCAACCTGTTGGACAACACTAAAAAGTGGCCAGTGCGTGGTAAGTACAGGCACCTGTTTGGATACGTCCTATGTAATCAATGAAGGATAGTTCCTTGCCTGTTATCACTTCAATACTGAGCTTATATTGTGTTTATCCTAAGCAGTCAGTTAGCTTTGTAAATAAATTTATACTTCTTTATAATTCTGTTCTCGTAAGCACTAACAACTATTCGGTGGATCTTTACAACGGCAAACTTCAAACCACGACAGTTTTCTTTACACGCAACTTCACACAAGGTTGACTGAATTTTTACTACTCGTTGCCTGCTTTGTCTTGCATTTTTATATGCTCACGAAATCAGCCCAGTGAAGGTTCTTGAAGTGGAATGTTCGGGGTTTTGCTTTTTCTTGGTGTCCAAGAATTCTTCTTTTCCAACTCCCAAGTGCCGAACAATACCGGAGATGATGCTTTGCGGTCTTATCGTCTTCCTTTGCATTACAGCTACTGAAGAACCAACGTTACATTACAACTGCATTGAGGTCCCTTAGATGGACTCTGTTCCGGTTTAATGCATATGTCCATATCGGTTAAGATACTAACTACCAAGAATGAAAAACTAAAGATTACGCCATCACGCACACAAAATTAAAACTTTCTGCGCATGTTGAATCAATGACGTCACGTGAATTGTGTTCCTATTGGCTAATGATAATGTAAATTATATTGCAAGGTTGCCAACTACTTTCACGTAGTGCACATATTTTTCAGAAGAAATGTTCATTTTACAATTGAAAAAGACTTGGAAACTTTTAAAATAGCCCAACTACGTCATCTAACGGGAAATAATGCGCAAGGCGTAATCTTTAGTTTATCATTCTAGCTAATTACTAGACTACATACTACCCAAGGCTGTGAACGATGCTTTATATAATTGGCCATTACAACTCTTCAGTTGGAATTACGAATTAATTTCCCACACTAGTTATGTTGCGTGTGTTAATTTTTTACTTCAGTGGCGACGAACGATAGATTTTTTAAGATACTTCATGAAAATTTTAAGCACTCTCTGAGTTTTTGCCAGAAATCTGTTGAGAGAAATTCGCCGAAGAAATATTTCTTTATACTGACCTGGGGTTTGAACTGTGGCCTCACGTCTAATAAGCCAACAAACTAGCTACTAGACTAAGTTCACTAGAATTTATTTCAATCCCCAGGCCCAACTTACTTTTCTTCATTCCCAATCTGTGTTTTTAGGTCCAACATAATGTATTGTATCACTACAGATTTTTTTTTTATGAACTGACCTAGCTAAGGTCAAATATTGTTCTTTATAATGGTTGAAGCACAAATTGGACATTCACATTCCTCTCTGGCATCTCATATTTAATTCCTTACAATTATTTACAAGAATAATTTGTTGACATAATGGCAACACTTTTATAACCCCGTGTTGTGTTATTATAAAGTCATGATGTCTTCATTAGATTTTCAACTCATCAGCTGTGCTCGATTTATAAAATTATTCCCCATAATTGCCTCAATTGAATTGGTAAATACGAGCATGAATTTCTATTCTGAGCTATGGCTTCGTTCTACAACCAACATATACACGCGTATGTGTGTTAAAAGCATTCAAATTAACTTGTACTTGTCCGGCGTACTCGTACTCGTACACTTGAGTGGTAAGTTTCAATAACCCCTACAAGACGCCACAATTCAAATGGAATTTGTTTAACAACAACAACACTGAAAAGATATTTCCAAAAACAAATGGACAAACATTTATAAATTCTTTATATTGCCATCTCTTTTTACACCATTTATGTGTGTGTGTGTTTAACTGGACGATATGTGAATGCGTTATTTACCACAGCCATACAAACACCAGAGTCGTCGTCGTCTACGTTTAATAATCTCGGCTTTCTTTTTTTTTTATCAATTAAATCGTGTCCACGAAATCTAATGACTCATGTTGTAAATATTCTAAATTCCAAGGAACCTTAAAACAACAACAACAACTACAACAACACAAATTATTCTCCAATAAATGTCGTTTTCTCTCGCATAAAATAACTTTTGAAAACAAACGGAAATACATGCATAAATGAACTCATATTCTCTGTGTATGTATGCGTGTATGTTGTCTTTTTGTTTTTAATGATGCGGTGCGAAAAGTTCAATAATAAAAAAAAATTTTTTTAAATACACTAACAACAACTACAACATCGCATTTATTATCCAGTCGAGGTGACTGACGGTGGTGGCATTATTATATTTGTTGTTGTTGCTACAGCACTTCAACTCTCATAGTCGACGCTGTGTTCCAATATGCATCTCTTCAAACTAAAAATATCAAATGAAACACACAACGAAACACACACACATTACGTTACACACAATTGCTCACTCCATTCTTCCATTTAGTCAGTCACTCATTCACTCGCTCACACAATCATTTGCGTGCTTGCTTGCTAGCTAGCTAGCTGGGCTCTCGTATACACACTTCAGACACATTCGGGCTGAATGGCAAAACAATAGCAACAACAACAACAACAACATGAAGAACAATGATGACGGCAAGTATAACAACAACAATAATAAAGTGAACTTACTCACGTACTGTAAATACACTTGAAGAAATAATATTTTGTAGGCTCGATTTAATTAAAATTGAAAATCAATGACAGGAGCGTTCTATGAAATTATAAGGAACATGGGTAGTGTTAGAAGCTAGGATAAAATCCTGATTGTAACAACCAATTAAATCCTTCGATATGAAGTACCGTGAATATATGGCAGTCAAATAAGGCATCACAGGCATAAAATTAACACGCACAACATGTGTGATGTGAGAAGCTAGGTTAAAATCCTGATAGTAACAACCAATTAAACCTTTCGATATGGAGTACCGTGTATATATGGCAATAAAATAGGGCATCACAGCCTCTGACGTCTTGTAAATAAAGCTTTCCGGTACTTAGCGATAAAATTAACACGGGTAGTGTAAGAAACAGGGTTGTAATCCACACTAAAAGGCTTGTTATAACAAATGAAACCTTACGCGGCTGAGTCCGTATACATACCGTAGTTACTTATTGTTTCACAGACGTTGATTCCACATATCGTACAAGGCAGTCATTTATTTGTTGGGTTTTCGCAAACGACGATGACGATGTACGTTTTGTTGCACCTTCTGATCCCATCAAATACATATTCTGCTTGGCCCTAGATTTTCCCCGTTGCCCATGCTTCAAATACGATTTCTTACACAGGAAAATAGTTTTTCGTTGCTCGCGATAAATCGATGCAAAAAGAATTTCTTTTTAAAGCAATCAAACAACATTGTAGACATGAAATAGCTTCTTTCAACGTCTCTCGGCTTTAGTTTGTGTGTGGCACTCAATTTCCTTGTTCTTGAATGAATTTTTCGGCTTTCAAAAACATTTTAAACTGGCTGCTTAGGCCACGTCGCATGATTGTGCAAAGTCATCTGGCCTCTGCCTTGAATCTTTATGGAAGCTTTTTGTCTTGGATATCAAAAAATTCAAACGTGAATATTATTCCGATGCGTACTCAGAGTATAATTTCAAATGACTAGCACGTCACACTTGCACAGCTCTGGAGTGGTTGCATCAATCAATCATTCAGCGATAATTTTCGTCCATTTTTCTGCATATTCCGTAGAGCGTTTCAATAGATGTGTTAAGTTAGTATTGCGGAAGTCTCAGAGTAAAAGTGGCAAAAAATCTTTTATTTTCTTGAAGAAGTCGTGTGTATGATTGAGGATGTTGAGATCAAAAGGTAGTTCGAGTACGATAGTTTCGTTGGAAGGCTCTGAAGATCAAAATTGATGTGAATAAAGCACATACGATGCCTATTAAATTCTATTCAGAGTTATGATCGTTGTAATATGGTCACTATTCTGATGACAAATTCTGACAGTCGGTAATATTTGTGGTCGCCATGGTCTAGTAGTAGGTGTTGGTTTATTAAACGTGATGCCATGATTCAAATTCAGGAAATCTTTAAAGAATATTTCTTCGGCACCTTCTACTCAGCAGAATCCAGGCATAAACTCTGAGAGTAAAAAGAAAACTGCCATGAAAAGATTCTCAAAAATTTATTGTTAGGAGTAGACTTTAAACTGTAAGGCTCGCCAGTCATGGATAAAATGAATACATGCAACATTGGTGATGTGAGGAAACCAGGTTGTAATCCTAACTGCATGCCAATTATGTATGAATGCAATGTTTACACCTAAATGTATACGCTTTTCCGGTTAATTCTCCCTTTTCTCCTAACGAATTTAAAAGATTGTAAAATAAACTTTGGTTGACCATGCAAAATATGTTTTTGTATACAAACATAGATTTTCGTTCACGTAATTTCGTTTGTCTTACAAAAACCGACAGGTTTTGTTAGGTATAGTACTCGGGTAACAGATTTGTGTTTGAAAATTTTCTCAGTGTACTCGCACCAACTTTAATTTAAACGAAATGTCTACGATAACTTTGAACTGTGTGTCTGCCGTTATTATTCTTATTATTGTTGTTGCAACTTATGGTCATACTCATTGGAAGCATAATCAAGACAACACATACAAACACAGCAATACAGTAAGTGAAAGAGAGAGAGGATAAGAGAGTAAGACGCAGGAGTACTAAACACAAAACCTGTTTTACACATTAAACAACAACAACAATAAGAAAAAATTTTACGTGTGCCATACACTAGTAGTAACAATACAAAGAATATTAAAAAACAAAATTGAAGGAAAAAAATTAAAAACGAATAGTAGTTGCTCTCATAATAAACAAAATAATCTAAAATAACTTTTAAATAAAATTGGTAAATAATTTAAAGCTAATGAAATGTTTATTTTTAAAATAACAACAACAACAACTACTACTAGTTTTTTCCCCAAGGAAACAGGAAAACTTAGTTCCACCACCACCACAACAACAACAACAGTGTAAATAAATTGATTTTTTCTTAAGGAAAAAGGAAATATATTGAATTCAGCTAGCTGAATAGCCTTGAAATAAACTTATATAGCCATACATGCTAATTGTTTATCAATAATAATATATTCAGCTAGCTGAATAACATTTTCTACATCCAAACTAAGAATTCAAGCATAATTTCATTAAATAAGCGATTGAAAAATTATTTAAATCATTCTATATTTTAATTCAGCTAGCTGAATAGAAGCGTAAAAGTTTTATATAGCAATATCTTGCAGTTTCATTCCATTAATGGTATATTCAGCTAGCTGAATAGCATTATATTTGATATTTACATTATAAAACATTAAATAAAAAAATTTGCTACACAAAATAATAAATATTGAAGCTGAATTGCTTTACGAAGCAAATATTATTCGTAAATCCAATTGATCCACTAATTCACTTTGTTTGTCAAAAGGGACAAAATAAATTACTTATATTCAGCTAGCTGAAGAGCATTATAAGAGTCTGTCGTTGCTAGATGTTTTAAACACTTTTAAATAATAGCATATTCAGCCAGCTAAAAAGCATAATAATTGGTATATAATTCTGTTAAACATTATTTACGGTATATTTGCAGCTTCAATATGCAGATAATATTTTAATTTCTGGAATTCAGTTAGCTGAATAGCAATATGGCAACACTTTATTGCGATAAGTTTGCCGTTGTTTGCTAAAAACAGTTTATTCAGCTAGCTGAATAATAAAATAATTCAATTTAATACTTTTCTTACATTAAAATTGAAAATTAAATTTTGAATAACTTTCATAATCAATTCTAATCTGATCCATTGTAGCTGAATTACATAAAAGTAAAGAATATTTTTGCAAATATTTGTATAGGCCCTAATTAACTATTTTAAAAAGTATATAAAGTATTAATTTTCAAATTCAGCTGGCTGAATATAATTATAAAGGCTATATATTGTCAAATATTGCAATTGTTTCTCTGCAATGGCATATTCAGCTAGCTGAATAACATTTAATGGATAATTGTATTAGCTAAACATTAAATATTGGGCATTTGTTGTTCCAAAACTAAACTATTATAGCTGAATTAAGTAAAATTACATACTATAGTTATAATTATATGTATACAAAGTTAACCAACTCTTTTCAAAAGTAAATAAAAATAAATTCCTTTAATTCAGCTAGCTGAATAGTATCTAAACAGTCTCTAGAGATAATATTGAAGGTAAAAGTAGGCGCTTGGTGTGGATTTAAAATGCTACTGTTGTTGGAAACATCTAAGCCTTCTTGATCGGATTCAGAAGTGATGTTGCCTTTTTTTTTAAAGCTGTAAACGCAATATTATTCGTTATCTATGGATGCGGTGTTGCCAACGCTGTTATTTTTTAACAATAGCAGACTCTAGGGATTGTTTGTATTGAATTAGAAATCATTCTGGAAGCCAATTGTCACTGGATATTTGAATTTCTTGTCGATTTAAACCATGTTCATCGTCGTACCCTACATCGTGATTACTTACTTCCTTCGTGGTCTGTGTTATCGTAACGACCTGGATGATTTGTTCTGATATTTAGCTTCCCTATGCCCACTCTACTCAAAAAGTATCACTACCTTCATTGTACTGTCTGCCGTAAGGGTCCGCCCGGAGTTCCCTGCCTTCATTTTATATGGAATGGGGTGGATAGTCGACCTTTCCTACACGCTAATTTTTTCCTTCGTAGACTGCTATATGAAGCTCACTACCGCATCTCAGTTTTTCTGGACAGTAACTTCATCTCTCTTATATTGTGAGACATTTTTGGCATTTCAACCTAACGTGCTGTGCAGTTTCGTTTTAATCTGAACATTGAGGGCATCTTGCTAGCAACTTTCATAACCATGATGTCCCGATAGCCACCATAACTTTCATTAGTCTTTAGCAGCTTCCCATATCTGGAACTAGTTGGTAGGCTGCCGAATTTGAGAGACTTTATGGACAGATCTAAATCGATGTAGGAAGCCGGTGAATGCTTCTATTGCAAGGGAGAGTGTACAGGAAAATTATATTCAGTACGCAGAATGCATGTAATATCGTTCTATGCGACAGATTAGGGCATATTCGAACCCCAAAAAGCCATTTATACATCAACTCTACCGATTAGAACATTCCTCACATGTTTATCCTTTTCCCTGTCCTGTACATCACATGTGGTTTCATAAGCGTGTGTATCATGGACAGGGAAAGGGTTAAATGATGTGAAGAGGATTTTTTAAAGCTACTGTTAGCCTGAGCAAATGATTGATCGCACGAAACTGAAACAGTTTCTAATTAACATCGTGTCCGAACGACAAATTTAAGCAACTTTACATGGCAAATTATGTTTTTCCATTATATCGGGCACTCACACTACCCCACTAGACATAGAAAGGAAGTTTCACAGTTTAAAGCCGAGTAGAAATGAAATTACGAACGGCATTCCTTTATGATTAACGAATTAAACGAAGTTTTTTACTTTTCCGTACAATAGGCACGAAGTACTCGTATAAAGATTTCTTTTTTTTTATTGTAGTTTTAAAGTTTATTTATACGTGAGTGTATGTGTGTGTGTGTGTATTTGTACATACAAAAAAGTGGTTAAACTTCTTTTTTTTTTTTTGTGTTGTTACTACCATTGTTGTTATTGTTGTTCTATATGGTGAGTATGTATGCATGTACGTCTGTATAAATTTCAAATACAATTACTCACTGTTATTTCTTTCTTAACCATGACATGAATAACTTCTTCTTCTCTTCAAACATCTCTTCATACGTGCATACATAAAACAAAATTGTTTTTGTATTTTTATTTCGATGGTTTGATATGGCAAGGCATATAGGCATGGGTATTGGTATGGCATGGTTTGTTAACTTTTGTGTTGTTGTGTATTTTAATATATTGAAAGCAAAACAAAACAAACATTAACAGTAACAGTAACGACGACAACATGAGCAGCAGCAGCACCAGGCAGCTACAATACCTAATAAAAATCAACTCATGTCAGTTGAATTACCACAGAAGAGAAGATACAAAAAAAAAAGTATGTGTTCATACAATTGGTAACAACGAAAAGACATACTACGTATGTACATACATACATACGTACGTACATTATTGAAAAAAATGGTAAAAACTATAACAACATTAAGCAAGCAAGCAACAACATAAAGTTGCATATAATCATAGGTACTACAAACAAAGAAGAAGAAACAGAAACGAAACAGAGAGAGAGCGAAAGAGCGAGTTGCTACTCTTTTTAAATCTTCTTCGATTGTGTGTGTGAAAATGTCAACGAAAATAATTGGAGTTTAAAATAAAAAGATGTTACAACACACAGTAACAGTTACAGGAAACAATAACAACAAGAGAGAGAGAGAGAGACATTTTTAACATTTTTTGTTTTTTCTTTCTTTGTAAAGGAAATTCTAAATAAATATATCCGATAACAACAACAACAACAACCAAAATGTAAGAATTAAAACATATACGACAATAGAGTGATTGTTAGAGAGAGAGAGAACAGTTGAGTGATAGTGGATTTTTTTTAGAACACATAGAATTTATAACGGAACATAATAATGAATACGAAATACGAACACTTTTTGAATTTGAAAGCCAAGCCAAATGAAAAAGAAAACCGTATTATCGTATTATCAAATGGCCAAGGAGGTTAATTTAATGTCATAAACACATTGGAGGCTTCAAATGCTGCGCGTTAACCTCTCAAAATATAGAACTTCTGCTTGCATACTCATGGAAATGATTAATTTAAAGGCATCGCATCAATAAATGTCATGAACGGTTTACGGCTGATGTCAAAATAATATGTTGCATGAAATACACTCAGCCACAAAAGTATACATACGGTTAATAAATTTCAGAAATTTCTCCATAGGCCACACAAGAGTTAACAAATTTCATAAACTTTTTAATCAAACCGTTTTCGTTGAAAATCTTTATAATTGTCTGACAACTTTCCTCTTTTCAGAAATTTGTAAATCGTATGAATGTATACTTTTGTAGGCCTGTGCAGAAGTTCTTAAAGTGCGCTCATTAGATTTTCTTAAGCCCCTTCCGATCATTTCTTTACCGCGGTTTACTCCAGCAAGTAAAATAGTCGCGTATAGATACTCTAAGACCCCAGAAGTTATTATGAAAATGTCATTGGATTTGTAGAAAGTAAGTGTTTGATCTAAAGATGTCATTGTACGGTATTGTTTTTGAAAATTTACTTTAGAAGAGTTGTTAAAATGAATTCAAAATGCCGCCATGGCCATCTGATAACTGATTTTTATTATCTGGAATTAAAGATTATGTACAGCATCGTATGTGGATCCAACAAGTTAATGTCACAAACTACTAAATTTGATTTTACTACAAAGTGAGCATTTGCATGTTTTGGCGACGTAAATTGGCTATTGAGGTACCAATGTCCCCCAGGGGAAGAACATCTTCGGCTTTTTACACACATAGGACACGTACATCAATAATGTTTGTTAAAAACAACGTAAAATTCCATTCAGTTGGTTGTCAGCTTCTAAAGAAGAAGGTTCATTCCGATTTTTTTTTTAGGTTTTAATTGTACACCCAAAAAAATATTACAGTAGAGAGAGAAATGATTTCGATTTTTAGAAGAATACTTACCAAGTTAAATACGGTGTCTTTAGGGCTTAAGGGTAGTACAATTTTTCTATATTTTCTGGTTAATAAGCAAACTTGAAAATATTACTAACAATTTTCCTCTGGGTTATACACAAATACACTCACATTTTTATCATAATTTTCTTTTGTCCCAACGTCTACATTAGACCCCTTGGAACATTAGAAAATCAACATTTCTTGACGCTTGGAAAACATTAAAAATGCACATTAAAGTGGAACCGAAATCTAACTCAATAGAATCGATTGTTGTCACCAATCCATTGTACATATTTCGTACAAGAGGAGGCCAAGGCCATACTATCACTCTACTTTTAGCGCTCAATTTTTACGCTTAATTGCTTAGGCACTAGAGCAATTTTTACAAGCTTCTACTTTCAATTTTGCATACAAAATTACAAACTTTCAAAGTCAGAGGATTGGAAGATAAATTTATAAGGAACTCCCATCTAGGCTCTGGAGTTTCAGGAGAGTAGCTGTTGAAATGTATGACTTACTTTTGTCTTGACGGAAAATGGTTTTTTTCTAGTATTCTACGGGTGCGCTAGGAGAATATTCTCCCTCGCCTTCCCTACATTCCTATATCCTCCATTTCCTTCCTCCTCTAAGGACAATGTACAATGGGTCAATTTCGACCTCCGGGTCTTGTCTTGACCGACAGGTGCACGTCCTCTAACCTAACCTAACCTAGGAGAATAAGATTACTTATCTAGATTGTCAATATGTTGACATTACACTTCCCGGTTAATCGATTGATTAAGGGCGAGTAGTAAAAAATTGATTTTTATCTAACAATTCCAGCAAATCTATCATTATCGTTCATATCTTGGTCCCTTAAAGCGAACTTGTTGAAAGCAAATTTTTGTCTGACAAATCCAGTTAATTCTACAGCAAAACTGGGCTGTCAATCCTGCCTTGCTCATGATTCGCTACGTTTTAACGGCATTACCATTACAAAACATTTTTTTTCTTTGCTCTCCTGAGACAATTCTCTAGTGCCTCATATTTAGTTCTATCAAAAATACTTCATTATTCCTATCAAATCCATGAATAATTCGGTTATTAAGTCGTATAAAAACAAATTGTCTTTCAATCTCTCGCAATAGATAGACTGTCACGCCTATTTTCAGAAAACTGGGCAAAAAACGTTAACTTAACTTTTTCACGTTAGTGTGAGTACGAGATAACTCGTAGTTTGTCACCTTAGAAGGGGACGTAGTTGGCCGTCAACGTGTTAAACATTAATTATCTGCTAAACAATATGTTTTAGAGCCTAACAACAATGTTTTGCCATTAAAACTGCTTTAGTTCAACAGGTGCTTGTGCTATTTAGTTCAAACAGGATGTATTTTCATATAGAATTTACGGTTACCTTAACATAATCGATAGCAAAACAGCTTTACTGTCTCACTTGCGCTCTCTCTCTCTTCTCTTTCTCTCTCAATTTTTCTTAGTGAAGCATTTTTTAACACCAACAACTACTGTAGATGCCATCCTAATTGTTTAGAACACAAACTAAAACAGTAATAATAATAATAACAACAACAACAACAATAAAATTTACCGAAAATATACGAAACCAGGCAGAAAAGAAAAACGAAGAGAGAAAATAATTGAAATATTCTCCACTCTTATCCATGTGTGACGCACAATTTGGGTCATTTACCTGAACTCCAATGGATGTCGTATGCTGTACATATTGTTGTTGTTGTTGTTACCGAAAAAAAAAAACTAAAACAATAAGAACGAACGAACAAAAAAAAAAAACACGAAAAACAACTGAAAAACGACAAAATTTCGTTTCGTTTATCATAAGTCAGCACACTACCATCATACATACGAATGAACTTGATCGGCCATCAAATACAACACACCCATGCACGCACACACAATTAATGCTTGCTTTTAGCACACACTCAGTTTAAGTACGATTAGTAATGTTTAGCAGCAACAACAACAACAATAATAACCACAAGGCTTTAGGTTTTTTTTGGCTGTAATAATTTAATTAAAGAATGTCTCACTCTCTTACACACACACACAACACACATATACATTACATTCATTTACTGTTTTATCGACTTTAAACGAAGTAATGCTTAACGTTCTTTGTTATCAATTTCTAACGGTTTTACTGTTGTCGTCGTCATGTATCTTATTTGTTACATGATTTGTAAGTTGTTTTTTGTATGAGTAATAGTGAGATCATGATTTTATTTAATTTGTTTTTGTATTAACTTCCGGCCATTGATACATACACTCACCCACAAAAGTATACATACGGTTAATAATGATTTTAGAAATTTTTTTAACCAATCCGTTTATGTTGCTAAAAATCTTTTTAATTGTCTGACTGACAACTTTCCTTGATTTTAAGACGGTCTTTTGTATTTGTTCAGGAATTTATGAAATTTATTAATCGTATGTGTGCGTACTTTTGTGGGCTTGTGTATATTCCTACAAATAAAGGTACAGCACAACAGCAACTGAATTTAAATATTCAAGGTTGCCAATATAAATACGAAAACGATTTAATTGTTCACATTTTAATATTGAAAACTTTCGATATTCAAAGAATTTTAAAATTTTTGGATATGAAACATGAATTTAAAGCAAAATATTGCAATTTTTTGTTAATAATAGTGCTTTAAAACAACCCTAAGATATTAATTAATCCCTAAAATAGGTGTAGGAAGCTGAAAAGTCCATTATTTATGATTTTAAAGTCGAATTGCTATTCTAGTGCTTAAAACAGACGCTTGGAAATTTAAGTTCTTATTTGCAAATTGCCTTAGGATCAGAAAAAAACTCTGTGTACCACCATAAACTGTGGCTAAGAAAGAAAAACAATCAGGTTATGCTGGTTTTGTTGGGCAAAAATCAGCTTTGAGCAACTTGACCTTATTTAGGGCCATTATTATAACTTGCCGTTAAACTAGAGTTTAGTTAAAGGCACCCTTTAGCTAAAGGAGACTGTAAAGTTACCTTTAACTTAATACCGTTATTACAACTTACAGATAAAATAAAGTAACCTTTTTTAAAAAATACGCCAGTGCCGGAGCATTGTCGATAATACTGCTCGTTTAAACAAATTTTTTTTTAAACGCAGTGGCAACAACGGGCTTCATTATTTTTGCTTATACAGTATTCCCTCGATTTACGTTGTTTCGAAAAACGTCGTTATTAAATACGAAATAAAATGCCTTTTAAATTATGGTCCCTCGATTGAAGACAGCAAATGATACTTTTGAGGCAGATTTCAATCAATTTTCTGTACATTTAGGGCGCGTTCTAGCCTTAAAAAATTTATGGTTGCATAATAATATTCCAACGCTAGCGTTTTATCTATGCAATTATCTGGTCGTTAAAATGGCCCGACATATATATCTCAATGAGCATTTTGGAAGCCGCCAAAAACATGACTCTTTCTCTGCAATATATCGCATTGAATAAATCTAAAGTTGGCCATATTGTCTGCTCCGTGTCCGCCTAGTTCATAATCCCTAATTGGAGGTCTTTAAAAAGTTTGCTATTATACGTCTTTGGTTTTCTGAATTAACTTTAACGACTTTTCTATGATGAAGTTAAAAGAAATACAGTCCGGTTACACGTCTGGACCATAATGAGTACCAAAAAGTCAATAACTTCTCCTTAATCTTATTTGGGCTACTGCCGGAGTCCCTTATGCAACAATTTTCAAGCTTTGTTTTGCATTAAAAGCCTCCATCTGGGTAACAATCTTGTCGCGATGTGGAAGCTTAAGTGTACTTCGAATTCCTATGGGCCATATAGTGAGTTCGAGAGCGTGACTAAAGGTAACCCTAATATCGTAGGAAGACTCTGTTTCGAAGCAAAGGCATACTTGGTCTTTTCGAACCGTCGGATCACGTATATTTTCTCTCTCTCTTTCACGCCCCTTGGCACGAACCCCTTTCTTTTTGTATGGATTATTCTATCCTTACTTCTACGTAAGTAATTGGTCATTAAATTCCTTCAGTCAGGATTACGAACTAGATTCTCACACTACTTATGTTGTGTGCGTTAATTTGATACATCAGCGGTGGCACCTACAGTTTAAAGTCGACTCTGAACGATAGACTTTTGAGAACTTTTTAGCAACTTTTTTATTCACAGTCAGAGTTTTTGCCAGAAATCTGCTGAAAGAAAATCGCCGAAGAAATATTTTCATATTTTTGCTTTGATGTCTGACCTGGGGTTTGAACTCGGGCCTGCAGTCTAATAAGCCAATACACTTCCTACTAAAAAAGTAAATGACTTCTCCTTAATCTCATTTGGACTACCGTCGGAATCTCTTATGCAACAATTGTTCAATTTTTTTTTTTTTTTTCATTAAAAGCCTCCACCAGGGTAATAATCTTTTCGCGATGTGGGTGCGTAAGTGGACTTCGATTTCCTCTGGGACCCAGAGCGAGTTGGAGTGCGTGACTAATGGTAACCCTAATATCGTAGGAAGACTCTGTTTTGAATCTAAGGCATACTTGGTCTTTCCGAACAGTCGGATCACGTATACTTTCTTTCGCACACTTCTTGTCACGAATCCCTTACTTCTACGTACGCAATTGGTCATTACAAAGCTCAAGTCAACACACTACCTCCTAGTCTACGGCGACTTCCCTTACTTCTACTTGCATTAGGTTAGGTTAGAGGACCTGCACCTGTCGGTCAAGACAAGCACAGTACCCGGAGGTCGAAATTGACCCATTGTACATTGTCCTTAGGGGGGGAAGGAAATAGAGGATATAGGAATGTAGGGAAGGGGAGGGAGAATGGGAAACGGAGGAATTACATATAAAGAAACAGACACAAAACAAAAGAGATTGAGGGTGCGACTACACTTATGAAAACCTAGCACCTCTCAACCAGCCCAAGCTGCTAATGAATCTGTGGAGAGCCTTGATGTCGGCTCTCCACACAGAACTCAAGTTCTCAAAGAAGGCCCTGCCAAGGGTCCTCAACGTCAACCTACCAAGGGCTGGGCAGTTGCAGAGGAGATGTTCGACAGTCTTCAACTCCTCCTCATCGCAACATACCCTGCAATAGTCCGGCTGGGATGTGTTCCAGATCCCCGTCAGCGACCTAATCTCGCAGTGCCCCGTGATAAAACCGACAACCAACCTTATGCTGACCTTAACCAAGCCCAGCAGCCACTCTGTCCTCTTGCTGTCCACAGCAGGCCATAGACGTCTAGAAACAAAACAACCCGATCCGTTCCTCCAACGCCTCTGCTCTTCCCTCCTGACCCATCCATCGATGAGGCCATAGAGGTGGCAGACTGGGGGGTCAGGACCAACTGTCAAATCGCCACCTGAAAGGGAACCTAACCTAGCGAGGGCATCTCCCGTCTCACTGCCCAGTATTCCGCTGTGACCCGGAACCCAGCATAGACGGATACGGTCCGGTCCAAAACTCCTCAACGACTCTTTGCACTAACTTACTTGCATTAAAAACCTGTTGTTTTAGCACACAAATCATCATGTCTGCCGAGTCTTAATGTGGGTAGAAGTCCAAATGCAAATCAAAATGCACCTTATAAGCCGCAAACCAGGTCCAATTGCGCTAAAAACGACATGAAATTGACAAATTTGAATTACTCACCACACTTTCAGTAGAATCAGTGATATTTCCACGCTGCTATACACACCTACATACCTCTGCCATATTTTTTAAGTTCGCTTGGTTGGTTCTTGTTGATCTACTTACCCAACCATCTCATCTCATTTGGCCTTGAAGTCTATTTTCTTCTTTTTTCTAATTAAACCAACTTTACAAAAATAAAAATTTTAAAATTATCGATAAACGATAATACCTAGTATTTAATCAAAGATTATACATTAAAACTTTTGTCACATCATTAAGAGAAAATACAACTCTGGGGTATTCGTTATGTACTCTTATCGCATCAAAACAAACGCGCTTCTGATATCAACACAATTAAAACGAAATCTCTCTGCAAGAGTCGTCGTCTACACAATCATGGATTTAATCAAAACAAAAGAAAAAAAAAATTTTCCAATAAAAACCAAACGAAAAACCGGCGTCAGAGAGACAAGACAGACAGACATACAGGGATGTTTTTCAACACAGCAAGCAGCAAGAGACAACAAAAAAAAAAATTTGCAAGAAAACCATAAAACTCCAGCACCACTTTACTGGCAAGAGAAAAATAAACATAAGCGTCGTCGCCTAACCCATACACAGGCCTGACCAGACTGCACTTGCAGACATTGCAAGAAAACAAAAAAAAAATCATCAAAAAAATTACTTACGAGAGTGAGATTGAGAGAGAAGCATTGCAAAAAAAAAAGGAGTAAACACACACACACATAAAGAGAGAAAAACAATGAGCAATAAAACAGCAACAACAACTTCTTTACGTTATAAGTGTACATGTAAACAAAGCCAAACACTTACACACACACGCACGCACACATGGTTATAAAAGTTTAAATTTATGGATTTTATGTACATACACACCCATACATATGTATGCACGTACTTATGGTGGAGCCATAATAATGCAGCATCATCATCATCATCATCATTACCCTCAGCAATAGCACCAGCATGCTTTGCTTGCTTTAGTGGTTGTTGCAACATTGCAATTTGTCTGTTGCTGTAAATGCTGAACGCCTATTAATGATGCGGCATAAAACACCTGGAATGGGACAGGAATACTAGCTACTTACAGTAAATGTTTAAGCAAACAATAAAGCTTTTATGGTGCATGCAACATCATGTTGCAGCATGACAAATGTTAAAAGAAATCGGGATTCGGGTTTATAATGGCAAGTTGCCAAACGTTTTATTTTCGTTTTCTGTTTTCCTTTTTTCTTCCATTCCATTTTTTTTTTTCTTTAAGGCAAGTTGCATGCAACATATGTTGCAAACAGCTGCAAGTATATTTTTGTACGTATTTTTTGTGGTTACTTGGCATGCATAGAGACCTGCATGTCTGGTGCTTGCATGTCTTATTATAACTTAAGCAACAAACAGTTATAATCCTAATAAATTACTCTCTACACTCTCTATAAAATTCTCTCTCCGGTTTTAAACACTCTCTTGTGCATCATGGTGTTATCAACTCATTGTTGTTACACTTTTTTGTGTTTACAATTATGTTCACTCTCTCTCTCTCTGTCTCTTACATTTAAACTCTCTCTTTTCTAGTTTTGGTTTAATTTTTTACAAGCAATGGTGTTATCAACTTATTATTGTTACACTTCTTAGGTTTATTTCGTTGCCTGTTGTGTATGCGTGTGTATGTATGTGTGCAATAAGGAGGCATTCGTTAAAGTCATTTGAAAAGTGTTCGGGTTGTTTAGCATTGTTGTTGTGTCGTCATCTTCACGACTTTTTTGTTGTTGTCATGCTTTAAGAATTCTTCTTTAAAAAGGTCCCTCTGCCTAAATTTCTTTGTAAGTATAAGTTGCAATGCTGTGCATTGCTTGCACACTCTCTCTCTTTCTCTCTTTGTCTTTTTTTTTCACCAGGATTTCATATGCTGGGTTTTTGTTTGTGCTTGAGTTTACGTTGCATTGTATTTTTCCATTGTGCCTTAACATTTCCTATGGATTTCATTAGTTTGTTTACATTTGTACTGACTCCAGGTAAGTGACTTTTTGTGTGTGAGTGCGTGTGTGTGTGTTTTTTTTTTATTTCGGTTTTGTATTGTTGCCTTAACAGCGAACAAAACCGAACGCACTTTCGTAATGAAATTTTAATTCGTTTCTTAAATTCATTTATCACACATCCGAAGCAGCAATGGTGGTGGTGGTGAATGTTTTCTTTGGCCATTAACACGTGTTACATGGATAATCTGTTGTGGGGAAAAGATGAGTGCGTGTTGTTGAGTTTTTAGTGTGTGCTTCTCGCTGTAACAAGTGGTGAGAAAATTATCACAATTATTTTGAAAATGAGACAGAATTATACAAATTTTGAATTTGATTTCATTGTATGATGAAATTGAATGCATTTTTAATAGAAATTTCATAATTTAAATGAATTCTTATTAATTTAGAGGTTAAATCTTATCATAGGAGTTTAATAAAAGGTAAAATATGAATTCTAGCCAATGTAAAGAGGTGAATTGTCCTTTAAGGGTCGCTGGCCATTTATGCTAGCATTTAGGCCCTTTGCAACAATTCTATTCTAATTCAATGACATTTTGCTTTCGTTTTCTGTAGAATTTCCTCCCCCAAGAGTTGAATATTCTTCCATTTTGCTAGATTTTCCTCTTGTAAATAAAATTTCTGTAGTTTTAATCGAAAAAATTCACCACCGCTTTACTATCATAACTTCCGTTTGTATACTAATGTTTGCAAAGCCTTAACAGTCAATGGCCATCTCAGAATTCTTCCTTAAGGGTAACTTTTGATGGTGCCTACCCTATATTTGTTTATGCAGACCGTCTACCATCTATTTGGAAATCATCGTGTCCATTACTCCTTCTATTTAATGCTTTTTCAATGACTTCATAAGCAGTGATATCAAATGTGCTTTTAGATGTAAATTAATTATCTTCCAAGGACATCTTGTTGCTTAACATTTTCCGTATTTCCTGCCTCAATACAGTTTCTAAAATTCTTTAGAAATCTACAGACAATCGAAATCTAGTAGCTAAAGGCTGAGGCTAAATATAATGTACTGCTCAGTGATAATATGAATTCCTTATTACTTGATTTCTGTAGTAGTCGCCTTACTCTAGTAGGTAGCAAGTTGGCTTATTAGAAGACAGGTCATGGTTCAAACCCCATGTCTTCGTTGACTTCCTCTCTCATCAAATTTTTGGCAAAAACTATCTCAGAGTGTAAAAATAAAATTGCCGTGAAAAGTTTCTTAAAAATCAAGCGTTCAAAAGCGATTTTAAACTGTAGGTCCTGCCATTCATGTAAGAAATTAACTCATGCAACATAAGTGGTGTGAGAAGCTAGGTTGTAGTTCCAATTGAACGGTTGTAATGACCAATTGCTAGTCTAAACTCTAACGATTCTTGTCGTAAAACTCTTGCAATGTCGGAAATGCAAGCTTTTGACAAACCTGCTCAATAATTGGTGGAGCTACAGCTTCGCCTAACGGATAGGCGAGCAGTTTTTAAGGATTTGAATGTTGATTACGAAATACCGGCCATTTTTAATTGAAACAGCTCGTCATTCACCTTTGACCTTGTCATCCTTCATAAAGTTTATCATACTTTTATTGCCTTTAATTTTATTTTTAAATTTTTATAATGAAAATCTCGAAGAGAAGGTATGATGATTTGCCAGAGAACATCATGCAAGTATCTAGACAATTGGATCGTAGATTATGCGGATTCAGGATTTGGATGTATTGAGTTGAAGTATAGGCAACACAGCCTATGTAGCACAGTGGTCAATAAATTCTTAAAGGATGTGTAGATTTCCTTTAAGGTTATCTAGGAATAATAAGTGGGCCTGGAAGAGTTAGCGAAACAAACGACAGATACGTCCATATAGGTCCCTGGACACGGGGACATTCAAGGCAACAAAGCTGACACCATTGCAGAGCCAGATACAACAGAAAACTTTAATTTCTTAGAGGATTCCTCTGCAGAGAATCAAATTAGATTATTTTGCCAATGGAAGATGCAATTAGGAATCCATTTGTACAGAAATCAAACAACTCTGGCCTATTATGGTTAACACAGAACACATTTTTCTTTAAAACCGATCAGGGTCCGCCTTAGGAGCATTTTAGCAATTGTAACAAGGCATTGGGACTTTTTACAATAACTTTTGCAGAAGCTCTGACGACCTAGAAGAAGACAAGAGCGAGGAACATTCTTTCTATTAATATGTGGCCCTTAAGAAACTCAAATAAAGAAGTCTTGCCATGCAGAACATGTTGAACAGAACGTATTAAGCTGAAGGTGCTTCACAAAAATTATTAGGATGGTTAAGGAATACCAATAAAGAGCTCTAGACAAATGCTGAAGGCGTAAACGGTATTTCAACAGGACCTTAAAGGACCCTATAAACTAACCTTATTTCTGTGAACCTTAGTAATTTCATTACAAAAAAAAACCCGTTTTTAACAAATTTTCCAAAAATTTCCTAAACACCTGGTTATTTAAGAGAGGCCGTGTGTTCAATTCTTCATTTTATTTTTGGAATTTATTTTTACAAACAAAAAAAAATTCTTTCTTTTCTTACGAAAATCCCTTTTTTTTAAGTTACTATAACAGCAATACCAACAAAAACAAACAAAAAAAAACTGTTCCTCATTATTTTGCTTCTTATTTTTGTAAACTAAACAATAACCACAACAACAAAAACAACAACAACAAAAACAATACTTATGTGTATTAAAACAAGTTTGAAATAAATCAACAGCAACAGCTACAGCAACAACTAAAATGAAAACTGGCAGTCAGTTGGCAGCCAAAGCAATTTAAAGTAATGCCATGCCATGCCATGCCATCCATTTCATGTCATTCAATTCCATGCCTGCCATACAAAATCTTACACACACACACACACACACAACTAAACAACACAGCTTCACTTCACTTTATTTGAAATAATGAAATAAACAAAACTAACTAACAACAACAACACCAAAGAACAAAAACAAATCAAAACATATTCGCACGAGTACTTATTTTTTACTATTCTTCGTAGTTTTATTTTTTTGCTAATGCAAACAGTTACTCTTATGGCGAGTGATAGAGAAAGAGAGCGGAGAGAGAGAGTAGAAGAAATCTATCAACACACACATGTTAATTAATATCATTGTTCTGGTTGTCATGATGTCTCCGCTGCTTTATTATGCTTGTTCTTATTATTTTTAATATCGATTTGAACACTTATTCTCTTGGGATTTCTCTCTCCTCTTTTTTGAGTTTATGTGGGTGACAAATTGGGCATTACTTAGGTAAAACAATTAAATCTCCTTTATAAGGAATGCATTGGTAGCACTTTTCGATAAATTTCGATTTATTTTGTGTGGTAAATGTAAGGAACAACAGATTAACGAATTTGTTCAGCCATTGTTCAGTGATAGTTGCGATCTGTGTACCAAGTGCATCAGTGGACCATATTCATCAAGAAGTTATAATTTGCCAATAATTTCTTCCCGTTTTTTGCACTTGAGTGGTATGTAATTTGAAAAAGGCAGCATCACATGCCATATTCGCTTATCGATACCATGCGGATATTATGTAAACCTTTAGGTGAGCAATTAATATAGCGTTTTGACCATCAAGATTTTGCAATTTGACCTCAACACATTACTTTTTTTTATACTGCAACAAGACAGCTACGATTCTAGTCTTGACGGCAAATGGGCATGGGCAAATTTCCTGTTGAAATTCTAGAAAATTTGGAACTGACGAACGGGCCATCTACAGAGTAGACACGATAATAATAAAAATCATTTAAGTATGTAATCGAATCAACGAAGTAAATTATTTTAATTGAATGACCGAATAAAAGTAATTGGATAACCGAATATAAATTCATTATTAAAGTTCAAAATGGTTACTATTTTTATCGTACAATCTCATTATATTCGCATTTATTTAAAGAAATATCTAAGAATTTAAACCAGTAATTATGCACATACATACTCATAAAACAAATTTGTAACCGAATAAAATTATTCGAGTAACCGAATAAAATTATTCGCGTAACGGAATAAAAATTATTCGAGTAACCGACTAAAATTCTTCGAGTAACCGAATAAAATTCTTTGAGTAACCGAATAAAATTATTCGAGTAACCGCATAAAATGAAACTAATAACCGGATAAAATTAAACTAATATCCGAATAAAATGAATCTAGTAACCGAATAAAATTAATCTAATGGCCTAAGAAATTTAAATCAGTAACCGAATAAAAGTAATCGGAAATCCGAGTAAAAATTCATAATTGAAATTCAAAAAAACTAATTCAAACAAGATCATTTTTATGTTGAAGAAAATAATATCTACCATTCTCGGAGCCACTAACAAAGAAAATACGAAAGACATTTGTTGCATATGTGAAAAATTTCTTATAATTTGTTTTAATTAACCATGTCTTCCGAATAATCAATCGAGAAGGCAAATTAAAACTCACAATTAAAATTTCAATAGGTTTTCAGCAACTTTTTGACATTCGCAAATATGAGAAACAAGTAATTCTGGAATTGTTTATGAATTAATAATGATTTGTAAAGGATAAACAAATAATATTTATCGGGTAACCGAATAAAATTAACCAGATAACCGAATGAAATTATTCGGATAACCAAATAAAATTAACCGGATAACCGAATGAAATTATTCGGATAACTGAATGTAATTTTTACGTTCGAAAATATTAGAAACAAGTAAGTCCGGAATTATTTGTGAATTAATAGGAATTTTTAAAGGACAAACGAATAATTTTTATCGAGTAACCGAATGAAATTATTCGGATAACCGAATGCAATTTTTACGTTCGAAAATATAAGAAACAAATAAGTCCGGAATTATTTATGAATTAATAGTCATTTTTAAAGCACAAACGAATAATTTTTATCGAGTAACGGAATAAAATTTTGCCGATAACTAAATGAAATCGATTGCATGATTAAAATAAAATACATTTTTGTTGTAATATTAAAGGAAAGTAAACGATATTTTGTAAAATATGCTAATCTATTCGTAAGCAATTTGTGTAAACAAAGAAAATTTATCGGGTAACCGAAGAAATGTAATCAATTATGAAAATTCTTGGCTATGTGAGAGAACATTTTATTGCTTTGCCAATTTATTTTGCATAAATTTTAAATCCTTAACCTGACTTATGAACTGTGAACACCCTTATTTATGTGTTAACAACACCCAAGCCATTGCTTCAGCTTCACTGTATGTAGATATGTTTATGCATGTGTATGTGTGTTAACATCGTATTGCATTTTTAATTTAAAAATAGTAGCGCGTGGGAAAATAGCAAAAGTTTCTATTTCTTGTTTTTATTTTTGTTTTCTTCTTCTTCTTTTGCTTTTGGTATATTTGCTAATAAACCAAAACAAAGAAATATTAATTGCAAATTTAATTTAATATTGTATATGCACACACACATACACATCAGAGACCTGCGCCGATCGGCTGACAGCCGGCTAAGCCCAGCCGCCGACAAAATTTAAAAGCCGCCGCCGCCGAAAATTTATTCGGCTTGATTCGGCTTAAATTCAGCCGCCGTTTTATGTATGTAAGAAAATTAAAATATATGAAAATATGTTTTTAAAATTGTATACAATAAACTTTAATTATATATAAAATATGATATTTATATTTTTGTTTTACTAGACTTAAATACATTATTGAAGTTTTTTTGTTCATTTTGTGATAATAGAAAATTGTGATTAATAGAAAAATTTTTAATTTTTTGATATGGAAATTTTGAACACCCTTTCTTGTTTTTGGTGAATGTGGTAACACTTTTAACTTTACGTTAAATTTTTTAAAAGGCAAAAATTGAAATGGAGAACCAAAGAACTACAAATTTCAATAATTCATAAATAAATTCATCTGATTCCGATGACGACCTTGCAATTTTTAATGGTATTAATTTCCCAAAACAATAATTGAAACTCCTATTTTGAATATTTATTTCTGATAATTGTTTTGTAAGTGTTATAAAATGCGAAATAATTTCAGGTTTGGAGTTTCTGCGTCGACATCAAACCTCTGTAACTATTTACGTGCCCATGGTATTGACGTAAAATCGAAAAAATTTTAAAATTCGAATGCCAAAATAAAATCCTTATTTTCAGGAAGTTCTAAAAATGCGAAATTCCGAAAAATTTGCTAACGCACGTCTGCTTGTGCAAATGTGCTGCAGAGATCTAAGGCCCTTTAACATAATGGAGCAACCAGGGCCATTTTATTTATAGCATTTCGGATCACAACATACCAGTGTTGCCACCTTGTGTGTAATTACACATATTGTGTGTAATTTTTGATTCTGCGTGTAGCATTTGTAATTAGCTCCATGTGTAATTTGTGTGTAATTTTACTTTTTGTTCTAATTTTTTCTTTAGTCGTTAATTTTTAATAACCGATTTGCTAACAGTGATTATTTAGTAAATTTACTACAATTTTTGGCAAAACCTCTGAGAGTAAATAAAATTGCCATGAAAAGATTCTCAAAAATCTATCATTTGGAGTCAATTTTAAAACTGTAAGGCGCAACACTCATATACAAGTAATGGACACACATAAGTGGTGTGAGAAACTAGGTCGTAATCCTGACTGGAAAGTTGTAATGACCAATTATGTGAGGCTAATGTTTTATACATGGATTTACATGTCTTTTTTGTTCTTTAAATAAATGTTGGAAATGTTGTATGCATATTATTTAAATAAATAAAAGAGCCGCCGAAACTTTACAATATTTCGGCTGACAGCCGACTTAAAGCCGCCGCCGAACCTTTTCAACTTTAGCCGCCGCCGCCGACAAATTTGCTCGGCGCAGGTCTCTGATACACATACACACACACACGTGTCTATGCATACGTAAGTGTATGTTAGCTACGGTACTTGCTTGCTTTTTGTGTCTGGCTTTACAGGGATTTTGTTTTTGCTTTGAATGAGTTCAGTTTAGTTGGGTGTTCCTTGGGTTTTCCTTGAGTTTCGCCGTTGAAGAGCGAATTAAACTGTTGCTCTAGCTTTAGCTGATGCTGATGCTGCTGCTGCTGTTGTGTTTTGTTTGTTGTTTTTTTTTTTAATCGATAAATGAGAATAATTATGCCGTAAAGAAATCAATTTTGCATACAAAATTAAAAACCGGATTTTTTAGTACTTTTTTTGGGTTAGTTATTGGAATAGCGAAATGGTTAATATGGGTTAAATTCTTAAATCATAAAATCACTAGAAAATATGAAATAAATAACCGGACTAATCTAGAAAATGTTTTTATATTTAGCTTGGCAACGGCTCTACCAATTGTAATATATTAAGTGTTGCCAATTTAAATTTGTCTCATAACTCTGTAGGGTATCCACTTTAGTTGTGACTTTTACTTTTTTTTTTATCATTATATTGACATGGCGTTGGCATGCCTTTTTTTTTCTTTCAAGAGGAATTTTATAATTTATTTATAGACACACGGAGTGTTTACCTTTATTTTTTTTTGTTGTTTTCTCTTTATTATTAATTGTAATACTTTCACTTTTTGTTTTGTTGCTATTTTCGTGTTGTATTTTTAATTAAATTATGTGTAATACCCCATACCCTCCTCCATACATACTCTCGTGCATAATTTCCATAATGGAGATAGCATACATAACAAATACACATCACAACAGTATGAACAGTTATGGGAGGCATAAATAAAGAAAATAATCATGATTTTAATTAAAACAGTAAAGTTTTGAACGTAAAATGTACATGTAAAGCTAACTAAATGAATAAAATTATTCGAGTAATCGAATAGATTTAATAGAAAATCGATTAAAATAGAAAAAATAAAGGAAAAATATCGAATGAATAAATAAGTAACCGAATAAATTAATCGAATAATCGAATAAATTATTCGAATAATCGAATAAATTATTCGAATAATCGAATAAATTAATCGAATAACCGAATAAGTTTATCGAATAATCGAATAAATTAATCGAATAACCGAATTACAACAGTAAAGTTAGAAAAAAATGATAAAGTTAACTATACGAACAAACATATTCGGATAATCGTATAGATTTAACAGACATATATATTTGGTCATTACATCCCTTTAGTCAAGATTACGACCTAGCTTCTAACATCAGTTATGTTGTGTGTGATAATTTTACACACTAATGGCGGGACCTGTAGTTTAAAGTCGACTCCGAATGAAAGATTTTTGAAGAAGCTTTTCATGGCAATTTTATTTAACCATAGTTTTGAAGGGTAACCGATTAAAATAGAAGAAGTAATGAAAAAATATTGAATTGTTAAATAAGTAACGGAATAAATTAATTGAATAACCGAATAAATTAAACGAATAATCAAATAAAAGCAATTGGATAAACGAGTAAAATGTAAGATTATTCGTTATCATTTTTTATTTACATAAATGAAAACTTTAGTCGTATTAATGCCAGCGAATATCTCAAAATATAAGACGGAAATCAATTATGAACAAATAATAATTTTAAGACTGAATAATTATAAACGAATTATGAAATTAATTAATCATTTAACCGAACGGTATTAATCAATTAACCGAATAATATTTTTTGGTAACTGAATACAATTTTTCCTTGAAATCGAATAAAATCACATGACCAGCTGTATAAAATTAAGAGAATTCAACGAGTAGCCGCTTGAAACTAAACCCGTGATCGAATAATGAAGTATTCATTCGTGTACTCCAATAAATTGGAATATAATACGGTATTATATAAATAATTTTTAATGTTCAAATGTAAAATCACTTAATACAATTAATACAATTTGTTAATAACTTTACAAAATTATAAATTTGACGAATAAAGTTTTATTCGATTGAAATACTGGATTATTCGATTAGTGATTAATACTTAAATATTGTACAAAAATATTTTACTACATACAATATAGTACAAAATCAAATTTATTATGTCTTTAAATGCTTAAAAATACCGAATAAAATTTTATTCGGTACAAATATTATATTATTCGTATAATTTTTGTACTTCAAATGTAGTACAGAAATTAAATATTACGTATCTAGTGTAATATCTAGTTTTTATTTAACTTAATGCATAGATCGAATAAAATTTTATTCGATTAAAGTACTAAATTATTAGGCCATCTGTTAATATTGAAATATAATACAGAAATAATGTACATATTAAGTTTACAATAAAAAATCAAATTTATTTTCCTTCTTCAAACACAAAAAAGACCGATTAAAATTTTATTCGATTCATATATGGAATTATTCGATCATTTTTTGTAATTTAAATGCAGAATACAAACTAAATTTTACATATCTACTGTAATATCTAGTTTTTTTTTGCAAATTAATTCGTTTAAAAAGGCCGAATAAAATTTTATTCGATTAAAATACTACATTATTCCACCACTTTTTCACATTTAAATATAGTACAGAAATAGCATATTAAGTTTACAGTAAGTAATCGAATTTATTTTCCTCCATCAAACACATAAAAAGATCGATTAAAATTTTATTCGGTTCAACTGTCGAATTATTCGAATATCTTTTGTACTTTAAATGGAGTATAGAAATTAAACATTGGATATCTAGTGCAATATCTAGTTGTTTTTGCAAATTAATTTGTTTACAAAGGCCGAATAAAATTTTATTCGATTAAAATACTACTTTATTCGATCACTTTTTCACATTTAATTATAATACAGAAATAGTATATTAAGTTTGCAGTCAAAAATCGAATTTATTTTCCTCCTTCAAACATATAAAAAGACGGATTAAAATTTTATTCGATTCAAATATCGAATTATTCGAACATTTTTTGTACTTTAAATGCAGTAGAGAAATTAAATATTGCATATCCAGTGTAATATCCAGTTTTTTCCTAAATTAATCCGTTTAAAAAGGACGAATAAAATTTTATTCGATTAAAATACTACATTATTCGACCACTTTTTAACATTTAAATATAGCACAAAAATATACAGTAAAAAATCGAATTTAGTTACATCCTTCAAACATATAAAAAGACCGATTAAAATTTTATTCAGTTCAACTATCGAATTACTCGAATATCTTTTGTACTGTAAATGCAGAATACAAACTAAATATTATATATGTGTCTAGTGTAATATCTAGTTTTGGTTTTGCAAATTAATTCATTTAAAAAGGCCGAATAAAATATTATTCGATTAAAATATTACATTATTCGACCACTTTTTCACATTTAAATATAATATAGAAAGTTTACAGTCAAAAATCTGATTTATTTTCCTCCTTCAAACACATAAAAAGACCGATTAAAATTTTATTCGGTTCAACTGTTTGTACTTTTTTGTACTTTAAATGCAGTAGAGAAATTAAATATTGCATATCTAGTGTAATTTCCTAACTTTCCTAACTTAATTTCCTAACTTAACTCACATAAAAAACCGAATATAATTTTATTCGATTAAAATATAAAATTATTCGTTAAATTTTTTTTATTTTCTATGTAGTAGAGAAATTATTTATTTGATATGAAGTAAAACAATTATTTTTTCTTCATTTAAAATGTATAAAATGAACGAATAAAATTGTATTCGTAATAAAAAAAGATTTTAACGCTTCATTTCTCAATGTTTTTCTAAGACTTTCGTTTGTAAAGTATTTTGCCTTCTTAGCAATTCTTTGTTTCATTTTAATTGTGCTGCTTTAAATGTAATTTCTTCTGATTTCTTCTTTACAAATTGCATTTATTCTTGAGCGTTCTTTAATTTTTAATATTTATTCTCTTCCAATTCATTTTATTTTTATATCTTCTGATGAATCATTCCATTTATTCTCGTATCTTTTGTATCATCCATCCTAAACCATTCAGACGAATGTACGTATACACACACGCTTAAACTCATGCATACCCCAGTGAATACTATTTGCCTGTGTGTGTGTGTGTTTTCTGTGTTTTTTCGAACGAGAATCTGTTTTTTTTTATTGTTTTTGTTTCAAATGTTTGGTTTGCTGGATGTGGATCGATGGACGACGCAATGAATGGTTGTCGTTGTTGTTGTTATTGCTGTTTGGCTGCTTAGTTGCTACGTTCAATGACTGAGTGGCTGCCTGCCTGCCTGCCTGGTTTTGCTATAGTTTGTCTAGCTCTGTTTGATTGTGTGTCATACACTGTTTAATCAATCATTCTTTGGTCACATACATACATACATTCAGACACACGTACTAACATTTAAGCATGTATGTGTGTATGTATGACCATATCCATATGAATGGTCGTGTATACTGGCTACCCGTTCTAAACGAGTACAAAAACAAAAAATAAGACAAGAGAACTTTACTGCTGATGCACCTTCAAAACATTAATCATTTTGCCAGTGCTGCTTATGGTTTTTTGTCGTTCCTATTTTTTCGTTGGTTTTTCTTTCTGTTTTAATGGTCGCTCGTTTAAAATCCTAAAGCTTTTTGGAAATATTTTTTCGGTTTGTTGTCAGCCAGTCAGTCAAGTCAGTTGAATTGATTTTTAATTTTTCCAATTTTTATTGAATTTTTATTCTCAACATTTTTCAAAACAAGGAAATTTAGTAGACATTTTACACGATTTCAACCCCTAAAAAGCTTAATGATGCCACCAATGGGTGGTGGTTAGGTTAGGTAGAGAGCAATCAAAGGAAGTTATTGGAAGACAACGTAACTCAATAATTCAAACAAAAAAAAAATTTATTCGTTTCTTTTTAACAATTCAATACAAAAAATAATTGGCACCTTAGGACTCCTTTAAACCTGAAAATAAAAATTATTCGAATAATTTAATATTCGAAACGAATAAAATTTTATTCGGTTTTAAAGCCCTTCAGTTTTATATTATATTTGTCTTATAATATCTTGGGGTTTAATTTTAACTAACAAATATTATTCGAATAATTCAATATTTTAAACGAATAAAATTTTATTCGATTTGTTTTTTCAGTCTTCCAAGGCATTACTATTGTATGTGAATGAAATATGTAACCTTGAGGCTATTTTTAACTAACAAAAATTATTCGAATAATTCAACATTTTAAACGAATAAACTTTTATTCGTTTTTTATTTCAGCCTTATAAGGAAAGAAAACATATATAATATGTATTATGGTATCTTGGGTTTAGTTTAAATCTTAGAAGATTATACGAATAATTCAATATTTTAAAACGAATAAAATTTTATTCGATTTTTTTCTTGGTATCCCCAGGCAAGAAAACACTTGTTTTGTATTGTATTGTTGCGCATAATATGGTATCTTAAGGTTAGCTATTTGTTTTATACAAAACTATTCGAATAATTCAATATTTTAAACGAGTAAAATTTTATTCGGTTTCGTTTTTAGTATTCCAAGGTGGGGAAACGCTTCTTTATTACTATATAATATATGGAGTATGTAATATAGTGACTTGAGTCTACTTTTAACATACAAAAATTATTCGAATAATTTAATATTTTAAACGAATAAAATTTTATTCCATTTTTTTTGGAGTCTTTCAATTCAATAAAACATTTTTGTATTACTACATGTAATTCAGCATTCAAGCTATTTGTTATTTACAAAAATTATTTGAATAATTCAATACTTTAAACGAATAAAATTTTATTCGGTTTATTTTCTTAATATCCCCAGGCAAGAAAACACTTGTATTGTATTGTATTGTTGCATGTAATATGGTCCCTTAAGGTTAGCTATTTGTTTTATACAAAAACTATTCGAATAATTCAATATTTTAAACGAATAAATTTTTATTCGGTTTTTTCTTAGTATCCCCAACAAGAAAACGCTTGTATTGTTGTATAGTATAGTGTTGTTGCATGTAATATGATGCCTTAAGGCTGATAATTTGTTATAGACAGAAATTATTCGAATAATTTAATATTTTGAAACGAATATGATTTTATTCGGCAGGAAAGTGAATGTATAGAATGTAATATGGCGACTTCAGGTTATTTTTAACATACAAAAATTATTCGAATAATTTAATATTTTAAACAAATAAAACTTTATTCATTTTTTTAGTATTCCAATGCATATTACTACATGTGTATGGGCCTACAAGCTATTTATTATTTACAAAAATTATTCGAATAATTTAATATTGTAAAGGGATAAAATTTTATTCCAATTGAAGTTAAAAGTATTTGTATTATCATATAGAATAAAGACGTGTATGCAATCTTTTTAGCTACTTTAATTTGTTAGAATATTCGAATAGTTTAATATTTTATACGAATAAATTTTATTCTGCATAGAATGAATCGATTATTTATAGAATAGTTTTTGAAAAATTATTCGAATAATTTAATATTGTAAAGGGATAAAATTTTATTCCAATTGAAGTTAAAAGTATTTGTATTATCATATAGAATAAAGACGTGTATGCAATCTTTTTAGCTACTTTAATTTGTTAGAATATTCGAATAGTTTAATATTTTATACGAATAAATTTTATTCTGCATAGAATGAATCGATTATTTATAGAATAGTTTTTGAAAATTTCAAATTCTTTGAACTTAAGCAATTTATGTCTATGCTTTGTAAACAATCCCTTAAATTTAAAAAAAAAAATAAACGGTTATTCGAATAAAATTAATCGGTTACTTATGAAATTATATTCGAAATATTTAAATAAATGGAATTTATAAATTATATCACGATTTTCCAATGAACTACGTATTAAGTTGAAAAAATTAATCGAATACTCGAATAAATTTTGAACGATTACTTCATTTTTTTTTACATAATTTAATTAATGTCCAATACTTGAAATAACTTTGATTAATTATTTATATTTTAGTTATTTTATACAATTATTTGAGGTTTTCTTTAACAATTTTTTTTTTTTGTTTTAACAAACTTTTCATTTTCCTGGGAACCAGAACAAATTTTTTTTTGTTTTTTTTTTTTTGTATTTTTAATAAGCAAGCCCCTGCCTTTAATTGTTGTATTCAATCGCGGTGGTCTCTTTAATTTACTTGACGTTTGCAACACTTGCATTTTATTTTTATTATTATTAAATTGAAATCAATTGAGATAAATTTCTTTGAAATTGAATTATTTGTATGCAATTGTACTGATACAATATTACTAATTTATTTATTGATAGTTATTCGCATTTTTTTTGTGCGGAAATATTATTGAAATTAAAAAAAAATTAAATAAAATAGTTTAAATAACGGAATCGCATTAGTGCTGCCAAGTACAATGTGCCGCCTATTTAAATAAAATTCGTGGTGAATTAATTTTAAAAGTATTTTTAAGAGATTTTTAATTATTAATTTCAATTCAATTGCTAATAAGATTTTTCTTTTCCATTCTTTGCAGATAAATCATCGTTTTAAACAAAAGTAAGTACCAACACAAATATTATTTTATTTTCCTTTTTTTTATTTGTTGATTTAAATTAAAATTTTTAAAATTATCTATCACAAATAAAACATTTATTTATAGTTTAATTAAATGCAATCATATTTATAAATAAAATGCTTATCTTTAATTTAAAGAAAATCACCGGCTAAAGAGATATCAACCAACAGTTGAATTCAAATTTTGACGTTTTTTGCAAACTCATTCAAATTTTTTCTACCACTTACCCTCTACTCACGTGATAACTGTTTTTTTGCTTTTGTTTACAAATAAATCTCATCAATACTGTTTTTTATGTACTGTGTGTGTGTGTGTGAGTTGTGATAAATTCAACATCCTCCCTCTCAGTTTAATGTTGACAATAATATTCTCACTTCTACTGCTGCTAGTGTTGTTATGTTTACTAAATATAGAGTGTGTGTGTGGTGAATTTCATTTTAGTTAATTGGCAGCGCAGTTGTGTGTGTTGTTGTGTGGTTGAGAGCAAAGTAGTGGGAGTATCACCAGCGGTGTTGCTAATACACTGTTTTTAATATTGGTTTTAGTGTTTTTTTTTTTTGTTTTAATGTTTTATGCAAAATATTTTAAATTTTTCGCAATTCAATAGTAAAATTAAAAAAAAATACGTTGAAATTTATGATTTTATTTCATTATAATGTGCTAAACCTTGCCTTTACGTATGTAAATTGAATTTCTTTTAAATAACCTCGTCTGGATTGGTTCCAGAGAACTCTTTAGAAGTAGTCTTTAAATATTTTTTTCTTTATATCGGGCGGTAACTCGTGTTTATCTTGACGAATGTTATTTTTCAAATTGTTCAACCTTAGGAGGGGATTACCCGCGTAAAGACTAAGTAATTTCTCCTGAAACTTTTCAGGTATTTCATATAAAATCGGTTATATTGCATGTCTCTTACAATCTATAGAGTAGTGTTTAGATTGCATAGCCCTAACCTTACAGATTTGGCCTCCAGTCTCCTTTATTAAAAAAAAGAGAATTATGTGTTGTAACAACCAATAAAATTTTATTCGCCTTAACTACAGAGCGAATCGAATTAATTTTTTCCTTTTTATTGTAATCTACGTGTTATTAGTTCGTTTATTGTAAAAATTCTAAGCGAATAAACATCGAATAAAATTTTATTCGTTACAAACTCATACCGAATTGAATAAGTTTTTTAATTTTGAACACTTTAAAAATATTTTACTAAATATGTCGTGTCGTTAGTCTGGATTTTGTAAATTTATTGACGATTATAAACCGAATAAAATTTTATTCGCTTGAAATTTTGATCTAATCTTACAGGGTTTTTTTGCTTTAGGTGTATATTAGATACTAAATGTGTCATATACTGTAATATTGTTCATTATTGTGGAATTTTAGGCGAATTAGAAACCAAATAAAATTTTATTCGTTTCAAAATTTAATATTAACATGTTTTTTTTTTTTTTAACTAGTAGTAGATGATTTTAAATTTACTATTTTAGTTTTTTAGAAATCGAATAAAAATTATTCGAATAAAACATTATTCGAATAAAAAATTATTCGGTTTCAATTTTAATCTAAAATCGTGTAACTCTTTTGCCTTAGAATAATTTTAAACTAGAGCATTATTTTTCATATGTTTATAGTTAATAGTTCATTATTATGAAGCTATTAGAATCCGAATAAAATTTTATTCGTTTCAAAAATTAATATTAACATGTATTTATTTTTTTTTTAAACTATTGGTAGATGATTTTAACTTTACTAGTTATATAAAAATCGAATAAAAATTATTCGAATAAAACATTATTCGAATAAAAAAATTATTCGATTAGAAGTTTAATGTAGTTAATAGTTAATTATTTTGAAGCTATTGAAAACCGAATAAAATTTTATTCGTTTCAAAAATTAAAATTAACATGTTTTATTTTTTTTAACTATTAGTAGATGATTTTAATTTTACTACTTTAGTTATTTCAAAACCGAATAAAAATTATTCGAATAAAAAAGTTATTCGGTTTGAATTTTAATCTAAAATCGTGTAACTTCTTTGCCTTTTAATTATTTTAAAATAGAGCATTATTTTTCATATGCTATAGTTAATAGTTCATTATTATGGAGCTATTAGAAACTGAATAAAATTTTATTCGTTTCAAAATTTAATACTAACATGTTTTTAGTTTTTTTTTTAAACTATCTAACTATTTAAAAATCGAATAAAAATTACTCGAATAAAACATTATTCGAATAAAAAAAAATTATTCGATTAGAATTTTAGTTTAAAATCGTGTAACTTCTTTGCCTTGGAATAATTTTAAACTAGAGCATTATTTTTCATATGCTATATAAGAAATATTTAAATATTTTGGAGCCATTAAAAACCGAATAAAATTTTATTCGTTTCAAAATTTAATATTAACATGTTTTTATTTTATTTTTTAACTAGTAGTAGATGATTTTAAATTTACTATTTTAGTTATTTAAAAATCGAATAAAAATTATTCGAATAAAAAAATTATTCGAATAAAAAATTTATTCAGTTAGAATTTTAGTGTAAAATCGTGTAACTTCTTTGCCTTGGAATAATTTTAATCTAGAGTATTACTTTTTCTATGCTATAGCCAATATTTAAATATTTTGGAGCCATTAAACACCGAATAAAATATTATTCGTTTCAAAATTTTGATTTAATCGTTAAGTTTATGTATGCTGAAACTAGTTGAAATATAATGCTTCACATTATTGATATTTTGATTACTCTTTTACACAAATTGAAGTGTTGTAAATAAGCGAATAAAAAATTATTCGGTTTAAATTTTGAGTTATGGTAGAGAAATTTTTTGTTTGAGGGAAGTTTATAATAAAACTTTGTGTTTTCTTACAGTAAAACAAAAAATTATTACGATTTACTTTTGAAAAATGATCGAATAAAATTTTATTCGTAAAATTTTTTTATAAAATCTTTTGATTTTTTGTTTAACAACGGTTTTCTTAGGATATTTTTCGCATATTAATTTAATATTATACTGAATGACGTATTATTTATTAGGGTTTGACTGTATTATTGAATGAATTTTATTGGCTTGACGAAGTGAACTGATAATTTTCACCGAAAGAAGAAACTATTTTTGGTAAACTAAATATAAACTTGTTAATAAATAACAATAACAACAATTTTTTTTTTAAACCGATTTAAAATATCGTTAAAAAAATATATAAAATTTCCACAAAATTTTTTATGAAAATTTTTATTTTTCCTTCCAATAAAAATAATATTTATTTACGTATGTTTAATGGAATGGAATTTGTACTCCCGCTTTGTTTGCTTTTAAATGCTTTATTTATTCTATTTATTTTTATTTTTTTTTAAATTTTTTTTACAAATTAGTATGAGTATTTAAATTTTAAATAATAAAGACGTATTTAAAGTGTAATAAAGCAAAAGAAAAGAACAGAAAAAACCACACAAATCATGTCTTTCCCTACTTAATTATCACCATGTTCAGTAAAGAAAAAGAAAACAAAAAAAAAAACAGATTTTTTTCTCTCACTTTTCATATCATTTTGTTTCAAACGCCATTCATTCATTGCTTAAATAAAATAAAATTAAAAAAAAAAATTGCGTGTTTTTTTGCCTCAATGCTAGGCTTGTGCTTGCTTGCTTGCTGCTGCTTATCTTCTATAAAATAATTTATTTTAATCGTGTTTAATACAATATGGTTTGTTGCTGTTGTTGTATAGAGAAATTCTTTTTTTTTTTTTTATTAAGAATTAATCATAAGGCGCCTAAAAGTACCGTACTAGAAGCCCTATAAAATATTCGCTCTCTATTCTTATCTTTCAGTGTAATAAAAAGCCAGTGTTAACAATTTCTTTTGAACCGCAGAAAAAAACGCTTAAATTTCAAGTACTTTGTTTACATTTTTTTTCTACATATTTTACTGTAAAGACCCATGGCAGCAATACATCAAAATTGTATCTTAACCCTTTGACTGCTAAGCGATTCTGGTAAGAATATTTGAAAACTGCTCGAAAACTATTGTTAATTATTATAAAAAAAAAATCTACAAACTTCCAATAATCAGGGTATAAAGATAGATCCTATAAATCTCGTCTTTTGATTTTATTTTCGCTTTTTGACTAAATTTTTACATTGAAATTCGCAGCGCAAATGCGATTATCGCAATAAATGAACGCAGCGCTTTTGCGCCGCGTAACAGTCAAATGGTTAATTGTGCTGATATCGTGTGCCAGACGTCGGCACAAAGAGAACATAATAAAATTGTGAGTGTATTCGTGCGTGAGAGGCATGTTTATAACCCAGAGGAAAATTGTTAGTAATATTTTCAAGTGTTACCAAATAATGTGTTTACGTAGTGGAAAATGGAAAACGTACAGGCAGCGTCAAGTCTTAAAAGACTTCTTCTTCAAAAAATTGTGATAATTTCTTATTGCTATTAGTGAATCTAATTAGAAAATAGTGAATCCTATTAAAATTTAATTTTTCTTTGGGTGTATAATTGATATACAAAAAAAATTTCAAAGAAACCTACATCACTGAAAGCTGACAAGCAATTGAATGCATTTTTACGCTTTTCTTAACGAACGTTGTTGATGTTCGTGCCCTATATGTGTAAAAAACCGGAGATTAGCTTCCCCTAAGGGACATTGGTCACCTCGTCCCAAGAATGATAAACTAAAGATTACGCCATCACACACATAAAATTAAAACTTTCTGCGCAAGTTGAATCAATGACGTCACGCAAATTGTTTTCCTATTGGCTAATGAGTAATGTAAGTTATATTGCAAGGGTTGCCAACTATTTTCACGTAGTGCAAACATTTTTCAGAAGAAATGTTAATTTTCACATATGAAAAAGACTTGGAAACCTTTGAAATAGCCCAACTACGTCATCTAACGGGAAATCATGCGCAAGGCGTAATCTTTAGTTTATCATTCTTGACATCGTCCTAGTCCAAAACAAAAAAAAAAGTGATTTAAACATTTGTTTGTGTGGCCAGGCAACTTAACCTTAAATTGGCATGTGCCAAACATAATTATTATCGTTTACAATCACTTTGAGAGGATTTACGGACACACTAACATTTTTTTTTGGCAATTTCTTTGTCTTACTATTCTGGTTTCAATATCATATTTGCCAAAAAAACAAAAAAAACGCGTTTTTTATTATTAAAAACATTTAAATTGCAAGGATTTACAATTAAAAACCACTTGGTAACCTTGAAAACACCGTAAAATTTAATGAGAAACCAACCTTGTTTAAATTAAAAACACAAAAACACTCGTAAACACACTGAAAAAGAGAGAGAGAGAGTGCATCATATTCATCGTAGTTCTTAAAGAATACGAACACAGCTACAACAACAACAACCAGAACTACATTAATATTAAAAAAAAATACAAGAAACCAATCAACACCTGCTTAAAGATTTTTACAACCACATGCATGCATGCTTGTAAGGAACACTGAACTAACGAAAGTAAAAGTAAACAAAAGAAGGAAAATATCAAAACAATAACAACAACAACATCATCCTGGAAACCGGTATTGTTTTACGTTTTTTTTTTTTGGTTCATGTCATCCATAACCATATCAAGATATTTGTGTTTCTGTTGTTGTTGCTATCGCTGTTGTTTATTATTAACACTGCAAAAACTAGTAGAGACAGTGATGCCAACTTAGCCCTTTTCGGGCTAGATTTAGCCCTTTTTGGAATGTCTTTAACGCGAAAAAAATTTTTTAGCCCTAAACTAAAAAACGCGCAATTTCAGCGCTTTTCAGTATTTTTGTTTAGCCCTTTTAGCCCGTTTTTCCTTTAACTTTGTATGGAAATATTATCTTACGTTTCTCTGGCAATGACGAATTGTAAACCAATGTGGCAGAATTTTTTTCTTCTATTTCTTGTTTTCTTCTTTGTTATTTACATAGAATAACCAAAAGTACCGGGAAACCCAAACTTTGCTGAAAGTTTAAAATTGTGTTTACCTAATAATTAGGTGGAAAAGAAATGTCAGGCTGCGCTATCGTTATATACTGCAATTCATTCACCATTTGCTTCCACAGAACACTTGACAGAGCCAAGTCTCAATACCATATAAAAAGCGATTTAAGAATGAAGAAGAGGATGACCAAGAAGTACAAATCGTATGTAACAATGACCAACTTTGAAAGATTGTAATGTAAATTCTATTTGAAACTAATCTAGTGCCTTAATTCTATTGAAGATAAAATGATCTCAAAAGCAATAATATTTATTAATAAATTGTTTTCTTTAAAAATTGTGGTGGTTTTACCTAAAAAGACTTTTTAATTTTAGCCCCTTTATGCGCTTTTTTGAAAAAAATGAAATTGTATTGTACTAAAAACGTAATTTTATCAATATAGCCCTTTTTAGCCTGTTTTTCATTTTTTTCACGCGTTTGGTGTCCGAAGAGTTGGCATCACTGAGTAGAGAAATCAAAAGAAAGAGAGCGAGAGAGAGTGAGTGCAAGTATATTTTGAAAATATCTCTCTTTTCTTAAGTAATATTAGTTGGACATTGTTTTAAGGAAATTTATCAAATGAAATCAAATAATTGCGTACGTACGTTTATTTAATTATCTTATCGTGAATATGTATGCGGCGAAACCAATTAAAAATAATCTCAACACAGCCCGCCCCACACTATTAATGTTTTTATTGTTTTTAATGACGTTTTTTCATAGAAAATAAAATCGAAATATTTTTTCTATTGTTTCCAACACTGCCACATTTAAACTGATCGTACTTGTTACGTTTGTTTTGGCACGTCGTTTTCTAACACTAGGTAGCTAGCTCTAGTAGGTGTCAAGCAGACAAGTAATGCCAAATGTTAAGAAATTTTGAAATAAAAAACGATGATAATGATTAAAATATTATAAAAAAAAAACTAATTTTAATTAAATAAATAATAAAAGCAAACAAATTAAATTAAACAAATAGAGAAAATAATACACAAAACATGAGTTTTTTAAAGCTTTTCCTATCTTCAAAATTAAATTTAATAAAGCAAACATTATTCCACTTGTTCGTTGGGCCTATTCGAAGGACCAATTTGTCCAATGTCGGCCACAACTTCTCTTTGTGTAGTACTTCCCAAATTATTAAATTTTTCAAGACTCTGGCATATAAATCAGGCAAAATTTGTACCGTTGGTATGGATTATATTAACTCTGAGGACTGCTCTGGTTTATAGTTTATAAACACCACAAGAAAAAGTCTAATTGGGTAATGTCGAGCAATATGGATGACCAGTTCGCATTATCTGTACGTGAGATGATCATGCCCACAAATTGATAGTTAAGAAAATCCAATGCGGCACGTAGCTCCGTTCTTTTGAAGGCACATGTCATTAGTGTTCAGACTATACAATGCTGGTCCAAAAAATGTCTTATAAGGAGGCTCATCTAGATTTGTAATGCTATTTTCTTCCGCTTTCTATTCTATGGTACTAATCTGTCATAATACGGAAGATTAGCTTAAGAATAAATGGGACCTTGCTTAGTCTGTATGGAGCTTTACTGACAATACTTTCGACTACATTGCTCGCCGTTGACTTTGACGGCTTGGCCGACATTGTCCTCAGAGAAATATAAACCAATAAAACCTGCAGCCCAAAATCCATATTAAATCTTGACTTTTCCGGTTACTTTAGACGCTCTTTGATGTCAGATGGCTTGCTATCGTCTCAAATTCGATTAGTTTGTTTGTCTGCCATCATTTAGAAATTAGTCTCATTCCCCTATCTGTCCAATCTGTCAGCTGTCAAATATATTTCATCTGAAATGTCATTAATTTAGTAAAAGAGTTGCCATTTGAGTATTTGAATTGTTTAGCAATAGAAGAATGCATAAAAGTTTTTACGAAAACCGACTACAAAACTGGCAATTCAGAAGTGGTCATTATAAGGTGATTATGCTTGTAATAATTGACCAACTAACTATGGAAGGCATTGGAAAAATTCTAAGGAAATTCGAGGAGACTAGGAAATTCAGATATAAGCATAATCGCAAAGTAGTGGAGCATTCTCCGTACTCTGATCCAGTTTTACAGCTCGTAACATCTTTTGCAGCCATGTAAGTGCCAACTTCCGCAGCAATTAAATTCGGTTGATCCTACATAACTCCGTAGGAATTTTTAATTTTCTTAAAAACACCTTAAAAGATAATTTCCATTTTAATTTTTCCCCCTTAAAATTTCGTCTAAAGCTCGTTTTATAAGCCAAATGGTGTCACATCATTAATAAACATTATTTGGTGAACTCTAGCTGCAGTTATAGGCATGAGGGTGGTGGTTTTTAAAAAGGCTTTCAGCCAAAAACATAAAGGGAATTCTGCTTTTGGTGTAATTTTCCCTGTGTGTGTTAATTAATGGACGGCCGCACAATAATAAATTGTGTCTCCATAAGTAATGGCTGCAATGGCAATGGTTGACAACCCATTAAATGCAACACACGTATGACTTGAAATGCTTTTCCAAATGCCATTTACAACGAATGATTCATTTTAGGCCATAAAATTCATTTTAAAAGTACATACCTACTACTGAAAGGAATTTAAAATAGTAAAAGTGAGGTTATGTTGAGTTATTTTACCATGGGAAAGGTTTAACCCTTTGACGGACACTGACGTCTATAGACGTCGTAACAAGGGTTTCTGGGTGGCACATGACGTGTATACACGTCATAAATTGTATGTAGCCAAATAACAGAGATACAGCAAGTGTCCCACGGGAAGACCTACTAAAATTTTGGTGTCCGTCAAAGGGTTATAAAGAACTTCTAACAAAAGTGGTCGAAAAAAATCGGAAATATTTACAATTCAGAAAATTTTCTGTTGAAATTTCAGGCTAAGGAGCAATTTAATTGAAATTTAATTTAAAAACGAATCTAAATGGCATACAAATTAAATGAAATTTGAATTTAAATTTTTACTATTTTTTTTTTTATTTGGCTAGTATTTTTTTCAAATTTCCTTTAATCACTGGCTTTCACTTTTAATTATACTCCTTTAACTCCTTCGTTTGTAATAAATTTTTATTAAATTTAAAATAAATTACAAAATTTACTTTGTTTTTCATATTCAATAAATTTACTTGCAACGTTTTATTTATTATGAAAAAAAAAAAAAATACGTTTTACAACACTGTTTTTTTTTAACGCATGAGCATGTAGTAGTTTGTTTACTGTAAGGGCTACTCTCTTGTATTATCATTTAAATGCCGGTGTTTGTATTTCATACACACACGCAGTAAAAGTTAAGGACTTTTGTTGTCTCCACTCTCTCTCTCTGTCTCTGTCTCTCTCTCTCTCTTGTTTTGTTTTTTTCCATGCAACAATAGACAACCGTTAGCAGCCATAAATAATCATTTGTTGGGGTTGTATTTCCAACTACAACATACGCTCTCACACACACACACACACACACATGCACACTCACACACATACGTTAATTTATTGTTTTAGGGTTCATTTGCTAAAATAATATTTTAAACAACAATAAAATTTATTAAGTACCGTATTCTCTTTACTCACGTAGTCGCTCTCTCTCTCTCTCTCTCTCTCTTTGGCTAAACTCTTATTCTGTCTTTATATTTTAATTGCTTTGTTTACTAATTAAAGGAATCGGAAACAGTTTTGGGAAATTGATTAGATACGGTAGTAGGGCTGTGCTTTTTTTTTAAAGGTTTAAAATGGATTTAATTGCAGAAAATAATTTAATATTCGTAATTAAGTTGTTGTAATTGTAAGTAATTCCATTAAAATGAGAGAATTTCATAAAATTTAAATCTTAAGTCCTAGATAGCCAAACGTAAAATGGATTTAATTGCAGAAAATTGTACAAAATAACTTAATATTCGTAATTATGTTGTTGTAATTGTACGTAATTCCATTAATATGAGAGAATCTCGGAAAATTTAAATATTAAGCCCTGGTTAGCCAAACGTAAACGTTAGAATACGAAAATTTATGAGAGCGATTACCACCGAACCGAAATGTAATTTCGTTAAGCATTTGCATTACTTTTCATATACAAAAAAAGAAACTTAAATTCCTTGGACGTTTGGCTAATCGAGGCTTTAATGACATTCAAGTTGTAGTCACTGCAGATGGCAAATCCTTTGCATTACTGCAAAAGTAATGCAGAAATACCGATCATTGCATAAGTTTCGTAATAATGGCTTAAAATTGCACATTGTTTAAGGTTCCCGATCAAAGGATCCAATGTATAGTTTGACTCCTCCATACTATACCATCAAGCATTTTATAGGTAGTTGGTAAAGGTGGCCGCCCATCCAAGAAAAATTCTTAGATGGACTCACTTAGGCTTCATTGGGCACATTGTGCTACCACAGTTATTCACTATCCCCTAGTCTCGAAAGCATTTAAAGGTCCTAATGAAGGTATTCAGGCTGTCAATGTCACTACTCGACAATTCCTCCAAAGCCTTTTATAAGAGCAGTTGATTTTTTTCAAATTAAACGAGTGTTCTTGAAGCATTTTGAGCGTTTTTAAGGTTTCCACTTGTCATCGAAGCCATTTTCCTTTTTTTTTTTTACTGTTTGACTAAAATTTTACCCGAAATTTCCACAAATTTCCTTTTAATTTTTTTTCCTTACTGTTCCTATTGTTTTTACCATGACTGTATTATGCATAAACCTTAATAACAACCAGTTTTGCAATCATAATTTAAAAGCATTTTTCATTAATTAAAATTTCATTGTTGTGTACTTCAAGAATTGTTTATAATTCTTGGAGGGGGAAAAGAAAACTTCAAATCTTAAAGAGAGAGAGAGAGAGTTGAAGGTAAGAGAACTATTGCTTGCTGTGCCTGGATTGCCATTTGTTTTTCATTCTCTGGATTTCGATTTGAATTTTGTAAAGAATCTCACGTTTTGAAGCAGACCATTTTGGCCGACTGGATGATATGAATTTGACATCCCCTCACTACTTTTTGTGGAGATGCATAACGGCCCACGGGTACAGCAACAAAAAGTTGCAATTTCAACGCTTAAATACAATATCACAGCAACCAGTGCTCAGATATCGGCCAAAATGCCGGAAATGTATGCCAAAATTGAAGATAATGAGTGAACTACCTCCAGAACTTTGCCACTGTGTCCTCTCTACGGTTTTCAAAATTCCAACGCTCTCATTCATTTCAGGAACTCGCGTATATCTGAAGTAAATTGGCTATAGTTTGGTTAGAGCTTCTAGAAATCTTTCCTAATTTTTGAACCACCCATGCCAATGGCAGAGGAAGTAAGGACTTTCAGTTGCAGCTTTTCCCAAGACCATATAATCCCATATGCCTTCTTTATCGCTTATCAAACCTTCACTTCAAATCACACAAATACGACGTCTGTCAGCGACTGGATTTTATCAATACATTCATGGTCCAGTATTTACAGGGCACAGATTAACCTAGCAATCACGCCATTTGATTCTGAGCTCTTCAGAGCAATACACTACTGCTCTCCCCTTATGTTTAGACTTTTCTTATGATGGTTTTTGTATAGAATATCTTCACTCACGGTTTTAAACGTTTTCTAACTGCATCTTGCAAGTTTCTAAATATATGGGCGTATTTGCGGTATTTAACCTTAGGTAGCTTGCAGCCCTATAAACGGTTCGACACTTCGATTGGGAGAAATATCATTCCCCCCTCAATTTTAACGTATTCGGTTGCCCCTCAATCTAAAGTTAAATCCTTCTCGAATTCCTTTTCGTTTCAGTCTAAACCATATAGACTGATCCATACCGTCTCGTGGGAACTCGTTGGGTGTAAATTATAAAAAAAGGATAGATTGGGGGAATTTCATCCAAAGCATAGGAGAAAGGCAGCTATTTTTCATGTCGAGATAAGAAAATTCCTTCTAATTAGCGTCCATCAACCTAAACTCAAATCTTTTGAGAACTCCTATTCGTTTCAGTGTGAACTGTATATTCCACTCATTTCCACCTCGTGGGATCTCTGGGTGTAAATAATGCAGAAGCCTTAGGTGCCTTGGGTAGGCACGCCGAGAGAATGAGGCTCCCTTTTAACGACTTCTGCTGTGGATGCAGGTCCACTGAGGAAGAGGAAAGCGTTATTCACTTTCTTTGCCAGTGCCCGTCTCTTGCTAGGTGTAAATATAGGTTATTTGGCTCCCCATTCCTTGTTAGCTTAACGGAGCTATCATCTATTGATATCAGGGATATAGCTTCGTTCATCAAATTTTCTGGCTGGTTTTCCAGTACGGGGTAGTCGTGCTTTTGCTGTGCAGCCCTTGCGCTGACCAACTTCTTCCTTTCCCTGATTTGGCGGAACTTGGTTAGTACAGGGACTTCGTTTCACCCGTGGCATCACAACGGGCCGACATGCGTGCTCAAGTGAGCTTTGTGATATAAGAGCTACCACTACGACCTAACCTAACCTAACCTTAGGAGAAAGGCAACTATTTTTCATGTCGAGATAAGAAAATTTCCTCTAATTAGCGGATGTGTATAGTGATTCCACTAAAAACCTTCCTCTTCGGAGGCGCATTAATCATTACAATGAATATAGGCTCGGGATATTATTTCAAACACGATCATCAGAGGCCTATGTCCAGGTGGGAGCTTTCTTATCTCGGTCAGTCTTCTTTGTTCTCTGGATGTAGTCACAGTATTTCGTTATTTTTGATCAATTTTCCTTTCTTAGATTGTAAGGGGGTTTTGCCTCTGCATCCAAAATCCTCACACAGAGACCTCTTGGTCCGCTTGTGATCCTTCATAGATAAAGAAAAAGAATGAAGGATAGAGAAAATAAAAGAGGCAAAAATTAATTAGAAGAAGGGGAAATAAAAATCAAGAAAGAAGTGTAGAAAGAAAGATCTTCGGCTGGTCCAGTATTTGTATCCCGTTGTGCCATTAAGTCCGTGTTAACTTAAAATCCGGTCCTTCTAAACCATCAAATGTGTTTTCTTAGCGGTTATCTTTAGTTTCACAAGAATCTTCCCAAAAGAACGTCACTTCAGTTGGCCCATATAAAAAAACATAAGGAGTAAGGAGGTTTGGAACCACATATTAAGCCTACGGTGTATATAAAAGCGTAGAGTTAGCATTGCAAGCTTTAAATAGCCCCACTTTCAAGTGGAGCATTGAAAAACTTGATAACCGTTTTCGTACGATTTTCAGTTGCTTTCGTTAATAAAAAAAAAAGAATTAATAAAAAATATTTAATTTTTCTTAATTAAAATCTTAAATTTAAAAAAATAAAAAAAAAATAAAAAATTAAGAATTTTAAAGTTGCCTCCTGTGAGGATTGAACTCACGACCCCTGGTTTACAAGACCAGTGCTCTACCACTGAGCTAAAGAGGCTTATAATCCCACTAAACTTAATGTTTAACATGAATGAAGCGCTGTTAACAATAAAGTTCTATTAACCATCAGACTGTTAATAACAGTAACAGAAGATTTTTAAAACTCATTGTGTACTTATACCGTTAACATGCATATTCAAAGAGTAATAACAGTTGTTCTCTGTTTAATGCTGATTGGCTCTCTCTCTCTCTTCAATTCTAAATGAACTTTTTCTCTTTTGTTTTACTTGAACTCCTCTCATTATTTATCTTGTTTTTGTTTTTTTTTTTCTTCTTCTTTTGTTACGTTATTCTATATTTAGAAACGAAATATTTTTTTTTGTTCTATTTTGTATAACAACAACAACAAAGAAGAATTCATTGTTTTGTTTTTATTACCAAGCTTTATAAATACACTCAGGCGAAAAAGTAAATGCATACATACGATTAAAACAAATTTCAAAGATTTTTTTTGAAAATCTTTATAATAGTCTGACAACTTTTCTCGATTTTACGAGGGTCTTTTGTATTTGTTCAGAAATTTTATGAAATAGGGCCTCAAGAAACGCGACGCAAACCGAAACGAGGCTAAACGAAGCACGATTTTCCATACATTTGCGTTGATTTTCATTTAATTCGTTCCGAGATTCATAATTTTAGCTGAAAAAATAGATTTTTCAATAAAAAATATTCAATTTACTAACGACCTACAACTTGCAACCATCAGACAACATAACCATTAGACCTAAACGGGAAATCCCCATTTTGTACAAACATTTTCATATTATCGACGCAAACTGCAAACAAAAACGACGTAACTTCAAAGTCAAAGAGATTTTAAAAGGACTGAACTTCGAATTTGCACTAGGTTTAAACGGGGAATCCCCTTTTTCTGTTTTGGGTTTGTACAAACATTTTCGTATTAACGACGCAAATCGAAGCACTAACGACGTAACTTCGAAATTTGCGACGCAAACTGCAACAAAAACGACGCAACGCAAATTTTAAAAAGACGCAACTTCGAAGCAGACGCATAACGAGACGACACAAACCGGGGGTTTTTTTTATAGCTACGCGAGCTAAAGGTTGGAAAATCTATGAAAGACCTTGGTAGCCCGGCCTACCAAAGTGTACGATTCGCCGCAAGACTTACTCTCGGCTTGCTAAACAAATACGTACTAAAGCCAACCTAGTTCGTCACACACTTTCAACCATTACTTCGGGGGAGTAGAGATTCAGCGAATGCTGCCTTCAAATTCTGCTGATCTTGCTCTCTCAGCCAATCTTTGCTACGTCAATACATTCCGTGCGAAAACACATACTGCGTTCCAATTGTCACATGAGATTAACATCAGATTAACAACTATATTCTCGGGCGTTACCTGGAATCCTATTGATCTCTTCAGGCAATTTCGTTGAAGAGAATATCGCGGGCAATTAAAGAACACATGCTCCGCCGTCTCCCTTTCATCACGACATTCTGGGCATGCCTCATCCACGTCATGACCAAACTTATAGAGATAAGCCCTATAACATCCATGGCCCGTTAGCAACTGTGTCAGGTGGAAGTTCACCTGGCCGTGTTTTCTTTTTGTCCATACGCCTATGCTCGGTATGAGTCTGTAGGTCCATCTTCCCTTGGTGGAATTGGACCAGTTCTGCTGCCATCTATCCATAGCATCATCAGTTAGTTGGACAGGGTTCGAAAAAATCTGTTCCTCTTTTTACGTCATATTTCCTCCTCTCTACATCCACTACTAGCTTCAGGGGCATCATCCCCGCAATCACTAACGCTGCATCAGTAGACACCGTTCAGAGGGCAGGAATCACCCTGAGAGCAGATCTCCTGTAGGCCGCTTCTATTCCTGCTCTATAGGTCCTCTTCTCCATAGCCCCAGCCCATACGGGGGCTGCATATATAGCAATCGCTGTCATTGCCTTCATCAGTAGCCGTCTTTTCTCCTGTCTTGGGCCTCCTAGGTTAGGCATTAATGGGGCAAGTGCACATGCCGTCGCCACACATTTTTGGCCGATGTACGACAGGTGTCCCTAAATGTGAGCCTGTTGTCAATTATCACTCCCAGATATTTAATCGCCTGCTTTGATGATATGCGCTGGTCACCTACTGTTATGGTAATAAATTCTATCTTCTTCCTACTGCTTACTAGGAGTACATCCGTTTTGTGATCAGCTAGTTTGAGACCTATTTCCGTGATCCAGCTCCTGACTATGCCAACCGCAGTGTTACATGTTCTCACCAAATCATCCAGATATTTTCCCCTTATCACCAGGGCAATATCGTCCGCAAAACCAATGATTTGTGTACCTCTAGGGAGTCTTAGCCTCAGTACACCATCATACATCACATTCCATAGTAAAGGGCCCAGCACGGAACCTTGCGGGACCCCTGCTGATACCGCGTATGACTTCCTGCCATCATCCGTGTCATATAGGAGCACTCTATCCTTAAAGTAGTCTCTAATAAGTTCCATCAAGTAATTCGGTACATCCTTCCCATCTAGGCTGCTAAAGTGGCATCCCAATCCGCAGAGTTGAATGCGTTTTTGACGTCCAAGGTGATGATAGCGCAGTATTCCTTGTCGCCCTTCAACCAGCGGTCACCGCTGATAGCATCCTTTGCTATAATCATAACCATTTCCTTTGCATCTATTGTGGAACGTGATTTCCGGAAACCAAATTAACGATCCGACAAGCCTTCTTCGCCCAGAAATGCTTCTAATCTCCTACAAATTATCTTCTCCAAAAGTTTTCCAGCCGTGTCAATCATACAGAGCGGGCGGTATCCCGATGCGTCCTGCGCATTGTTACCCTTCGAAATGAGGACCAGTCTCTGCCTTTTCCATATCCCAGGGTACGTCCTCTCTTGAATCATCAAAAACTTGTCTAAACAGCTCAATGTTATTCTCAATAGCCGCCTTAAGGACGATGTTTGGGATCCCGTCGATCCCCGGTGCCTTATTGAGTTTCATTTCTCTGCAGACTGATTCCAATTTCCGACTGCTGACTTCTGGAATTTCCTCCGGTGACCGCATGTCTCGCACAGAGTATGTAATTTCGGCTTTGCGCGGAAAAAGCTCCGCGACAATTGATTGCAGCTTAGCTGCACCTGTCGTTGCTGGTGGTCGGAAGCAGTTCAGCTTTCTCATCACCACCTTTTATCCAGTTCCCCAGGGATTCTCGTCCACATCGGCGCACATTTCCCTGTAGCACCTTTTCTTGCTATGCGCAATTGCTCCATTAAGGCTGGTCCTACATCTCTAATATCTTTCCCGTAGTTCTGCAAATTCCGCACGGCCTCTGGCTCTTTGGAACAACCGCCGTGCGCGGTTACATTTACGCCTTAGATCTGCTATATCCGCGTTCCACCAGTAAACGTGCTTCTTCCCAGGCAGGTGGCGCCTCCTTGCCATAGATGCGTTGCAAGCCTCCGTTATGGAGCGCATAAGTTCCGTCGCTTTGTCATTCGCATTCCCGGACAACCGAGTGTCCTCCAATGTGAGGACAAAGGTTTCCCTATCAAAAGTGGAGTCTTTCCAAAGAGGGTTCGGTGGGGCTTAAGGAACGTTGCGTGAGCGTTCCCCGATCTCAAAAATGATAGCCTGGTGGTCACTATGTGTATGGATGTCAGACACCATCCAGCTAGATAAGGTCGCCAGGGAGTCGCTGACGAATGTCAGATCAATTTTAGAGCAGCGTCCATTTCTCGAAAATGTGTCCTTGGGACCACTATTAAGTAAAACAACCTCTAGGGTTAGTGTATGCCGAGCCCCATTCAACTGCCCAGGCATTGAAATCCTCGGCAATTATCACAGGTCTCACGTTCCTTGCTTCCTTAACGATGTCATCTATTCTGCGTCTAAAGTCCTCCATTGATAGGCTAGGGGGAAGATAACAGCTGAGGAAACCGGGGTATTTGTGTACTTTTGTGAGCTTGTGTACATACATATCGTTGGTCTTATGTAAAAAGGCCCTAACTTGCATATTTTTTTTTTGTTTTTTTTTTTAGTAAATTTTTGTAAGGAGGATTTGTGTTAAATGTATTGGAATCCCAAAAAAAAATCAATTTTAAAAAATATATGAGTTAGGGCCTTTATACATGATACCAACGATATGTACATAAGTCTCTGCTATGTGTGCGTGTTTGTGTTACAGAAATTGTGCTTTAATCAGCGTTTTTTGAACTTTTAAGTTTATTTTACATTCAGAAACCAAAAATTGTTTTTAATTTTTTGTAATTGTTGCTGCTATTGTTGTTGTTGTTTTAAAATTGTGAGATAAAAAAAAAAAACAAACGAAAACAATACAATACTCACATCATAATTTAAATATTTTGCATCATCAATGCATTAATTTGTTGTTGGTGTTGTTGTTGTTGTTGTTTATTCTCGTTCATCCATATTGCACAATACAATGTAAATTTTGGTGTGTAAATTGTTTTATTTCCTTTGGTTGTTGTTGTTGTTGTCATCATATAGTCAATTTGTCTTGGTTTTGTTGTTGTAAAAAAAATCAAAACATCTTTATGGTGTAAAATCCATGAACATATGCAATACAAATGCAATTAAAATTTTAACCACTACCACTTTGCTCTCTCTATCTCTCTCTCTCTCTCTCTCCATCTCTCACACTATGTTTGTTATACTCTATTTTCCTCTTTACGGCAGCTGTGTTTTTCCATTTTTTTGTTTTTCTACTTGATGTTCATTTGTGTGCAGTTTCTGTAAGACGAATGGTTTCACTCGATCGTCTATTTACAAATATATGAACGTGTTTAGATCCATTTTCGAACTCTTCGAGCGCTTCAATTATTCTCCTCCAATATCGACTTCCTTCCTGAATGATTCTACAATGGCGCGCTTTACAAACGCATTACGTGCCGCTACTGGATATATGAAGTTGTCAAGTGTGTATCATCTTCACGAAGAGTCCTTAGTACTGTCAGTGGGACAATACAACGAACTCATGACGAAACAATAGCTCGTGGCGTGCTATTTACCCTTACATCCCAACCACCACATAGTCATCGACAATCCAACTCCTCGCCGCATATGACAAGACTTTAGACGCTTAAACACGGACATCCAACAATAGTGGACCTCCAGTCAATAAGGAAAGCGCAATGCTCCTTACACCAATCGACAGTTACGACAGCAATGGACGAACTCTATCACAACAGGGTCCGAAATCAATATCCACCATTAATATCAGATAGTGAAAGGCAGCTAGCCAGGGTAACTAAAATCAGCCTGGCCCAGCTAAGATCTGGATAGCCGATCACCTACAGAACGAGGATTATTCTGGGGATCCTGGATTGCTGGACATCATGCAGCCAAGGACCATACACACGACACGGCGCCACACTTTAGTTGCCCTGCCAAACCAACCAATAACCCTTCGACTAGTAGACTTTTGACTAACAATGACACCAAGATACACACCTCATAATATCATCTCTACCAGAATGACATGGGCATACAATAAACATATGAAACTTGCAATCTTCTTAATATCCAACAGGGATACACTTTCGGAGACAGCACCTGAGCTGTTACTTCAACTACAAGAACAACAAGAAATTGCTGTGTTGTAAGTTCCTTCCAATTCGTCACGATGTTTCCCCTTTATCACGAGGGCAATGTCATTCGCTAATCCAAATATTTGTGCGTCTGCAGAAAGCCTAAGTATCAATACACCATCATGCATGGTGTTCCATAGTATTGGGTCCAGCACCGAACCCTGTGGTACTCCTGCTATTACAGAGTATGACTTTCTGCCTTCATTCAAGTAGTCCATTATGAGTTCCATCAAATATGCAAGTACATACGTCCCTCTCATCAAAAAAAAGAGTGTACGATTCATCATCACTGGTGCCTATGTACTAAACCCATCAGCTATGTTCTTCAACCACTGTCCTCCTGCGGTGCTGCCGTAAGGCATTACTTCGCAGAGTGGTGGGTAGCTTTAAAACTTTATTACGTTAAATCAAATTTCGTCTTAGTTCCTCCAACCAAATACGGAGTTCCTGCATAACTTTAGCCATTCTCTGGCTGTATTGGTTCCATAGAATCCTATTATTCAATACCTCTTCTATAAGCCGGTTTGATCCTAAATTCGTTTCCCCAGGCCATGTAAATCTGGGACACCATATTAGAATATGGTCCGGATCTTCCTCCTCATCTATACAGTTTGGGTACATGACGGAAGTATCCAAGTCCAAATCTGTGCAGATACTTCCTGAAGTATCCATGACCAGTTAGGAACAAGGTCACGTTGTAAGTCGGCTCGCAATGTCCGTTTTCCATCCAAGAGATAAAATGTCCATCCATCTTCCCTTTAAACTGTGCTCCCATCCTGACTACCATTTGTGCATGGAGGCCCTTCGTTCTTCCGCTTTTATAGCTGCTGCTTGTCCTGGATATTCCAGACGGCGAAAATATATCCCCCCTCCCATTTTATCCGCCAATATGTCTATTGGTATTGTCTTTGCCAACACCAGTACCGCTTTATCAGACACTATCCTGATGCCACTTATCTGTCTAATCGGTCTGATGGTACACCGACTACCTTAACAAGATGGTCTCTGACACAGGTGCAGCCCAAAGTGTCCAGACTAGCCTTATTAAGAAATCCAATGTTTGTGAACTATTTAGACACTTAGACCGTGGTAATGCCGTGCGCTAAACCTACGCTTACAGTCCCTCTCCTGCGGCGTGAAATATCGTTACTGCTGCATACTCCTTCACTCCATCGTCTTTTAAGTACGCTGCTCTTCGGTCCTTGAGAATACTCGTTTATAATCTCCATGGCTGTATGGCAATGTAGCCATGCTTTTGCAATTTATCCTTAGTCTGTGACATTTATGACGTCCTTAGGCATAGGTGTCAAATTTATATCTTTCGCCTTATATTGCGTATCTTACAATGTTCGCTGCTTTCTTTATTGGGTGCGTATGAAGTGTCATTTTCGGAATCTGTATTGCAAACTCGAAAGAGCTTCTCTTACCTTGGCATAGGTCAGATAGCGATTGCGTAATATTCTCTTCAATATTTTAACCATCCAGTAGGCATGCAAAATAAGTTCCATAATAATTTCAAGTTGTTTCATCCCACGGACTCTAGGAGACCGGCAGTTGAAAAGAAAGTGCTGAATATCCTGCGTCTTCTCTGTTGGAATGAATTTTCTAGGGAAATAATTGTGCCAAGCAATTCAATTCGATGTTTCAGTGTAACTCGTCGGGGCTGGTACACTCCTTCCGGAATCCTTTTCAATCGACTTGGATACGCCACTTACCTCGGTCAAATTGGCCATTTGCGCGGAAATTCTTTCGAGAACCCAACCTATCCGGGGTCAATGAGGTGTCCTGCTCCATCGCTAGACTCAGTTGGCCCTTGATGGATAGAATCAGTTACTAGGACTTGGTTGTAACATCATCTTAATCACTGTGACCAGGCTTACAGGTCATTGTGTTATGGATAGACAGGTGGAAAGGCTCCCATTTAACGACTTCTGCCTTGGGTACTGGCATGCGGAGGAAGAATCGACTTTTATCCACTTTCTTTGCCAATGCTTATCTCTTGCGAGGTGCAAATATAGGTTATTTGGCTCTCCATTTCTTGTCAACTTGACGGAGCTATCAGCTATTGAGGTCTTTTTGCTCTTGCGCTAACCAACTTCTTCGCTAATTTGGTGGAACTTGGTTAGTACAGAAACTGCGTTCATCTTTAGCGTTACAACGGGCCGCTATGCGTGCTCAAGTGAACTTTTAGCATCAAAGTAACACTTCAACCTAACCTAACTTAACCTTCAATGTAAGCAGTGGCTTACTTCTAGCAAAGTGCTCTTTTGAGGAGTATACAGATTCCGCCGTCGTAGTGTAGTAGGTAGTATGTCGGCTTATTTGACCTAAAGCCAGGTTTCAAACCCCAGGTCAGAGATCACAATGAAATTGTGAAAAATATGTCTACGGCGACTTCCTCCCTCAGCAGATTCCTGGGAAAAACTCAAAAATCAAATTGCCAGGAAGTGTTTCTCAAAAATCAGACGTTCGGAATCGACTTTAAACTGTAGGTCCCACCTCTTATGGATAAGATTAACGCACACACCATAAGTGTGGTGTGGAAGGTTGGGTTGTAATCCTTACTGAAGGGTTAGGTTAGGTTAGAGGACGTGCACCTGTCGGTCAAGACAAGCACAGTACCCGGAGGTCGAAATTGACCCACTGTACTTGTCCTTAGGGGAGGAACGAAATGGAGGATATAGGAATGTAGGGAAGGGGAGGGAGAATGGGAAACTAACTTGAAGGGTTGTAATGACCAATTATGTATGGGAGCTACATCCCTGAATTCCTTAGCATCCCTCAAGTTGTGCCATTAAAGGCGTTTTGCCTTTCATGCCTTTCCTAACACCCTGCGTATATGGATTTATTAAATTTGCTCCACTTTTATTACGAAAGACAATTGCTATCCTATCTCTCTCTGTCTGTCTATCGATTTCCAGCGTTCACTTCATTTACATTCAACTTCGCCAGGCAAACATCAACGCCAAACAACCAACCAACCAGCCAACCAGCCAGCCAACCATCCAACCACCAACTGGTTTTACTGGAATTGAGTCTCTTTGTTTTTTTCTTTCTTCTTTGTTTTTGTTTTGTTGAACACTTTCTAGACTCTTTGTTTTTGTTTTTGTATTTTTTTTTTTTGTTTTTGTTCCCTTTTTTCCACAAACTACAATGAAGTCGTCAGCAGTAGCCAGCCAACACAGTCGACAGTACTTTTGTACCAGCACCACCACCACACAACATATCCACCAAGATTTTGGCTTCCCTTTAATGTTTTTTGCTAGTGCTGCTGTTGCTGCTGCTTTAGAAACCAGTTGTCGTCGTCGTTGTCAGTTGACGAAAGGGAAAAAACACTTGGGCATACTCGTACACAGAGGAGGAATCGTTTTGTGGCATTATAGGCTGACTAGCTGGCTGCCTGGCTGTTTGGTGGCAGAAACTTTTTGATTTTTGTTGGTTGGTTCGGTTCTTAAGGATACGACAAGAAGGCAGACAACACCAGATTGCTTGTAGGTGGTGTGCTGAATTTTCTGAAAGCCTAATACATGGTGGCACAAAACAACAACAGTTCCGCCCTTTTGCAACATTAACTAACAACGAAGACAACCAACGGAAGGACAGACTGGCTTCAGCTGGTAAAACTTAAAAGCAAACTTAGGCTCTAGACTTGGGAACAGCAGCACTTGAACAAATTGTTGCCCCCGTTTTTTGTTTTCTTGTAGAAATTTTGTTAGAAATACTCGGGCATTGTGTTGCTTGTCATTAGAATTGCTTGCTAAAATTGCTGGGCAACTGGTCTAGGAAAATAGTAAATGTTGCTTTTACTTTTGCTTAATCAATCGACATGGCTGACGACATGCAACAAAATGTTGCATGCCAGGCCTGAGCTGCTGGCCTGGCCTGACTGCCACAGACCAGCAAATAATTGCAACGTTTGTAGCGTCATGAAAACAATGTTTGTTGCCACCTTTGCTGGTGGCAAGTTAAGGCTGCAGCTCTCTCGCTACAAAATGTGGCAGCAGCAGGCATCTGTAACGGGGCTGTGGCTAAACTGCTCAACCATACACGAAGTATAGGAAACAGCACCTCAACATCTGTTGTAAATGCATATGACTTTGGCTGGCTAGCTGTCTGTCTGCCTTTCGTTTTGTGCAACATTCCTCCGGCTTGGTACGAGTGCTGTTGGAATATCTTGGGTTTTGCAGCTGTTTACTGCCTGCTGTTGCTGTTGCTGTTGCTTATGCGAAATTGGTATTCAACTTCGTTTGTGTAGTTCGTATGTACTCCACGTACGAGTATGTTAAGCTTTCATCACCATCGTTTTTATTTTAGAGGCTCATTAACCAACCAAGCAAGCACACAACCACCTCCACGCACCAATCAACTAAGCAACCGTTGTGGCCAGCATCTTTGTTCATTGTGCCGCGTAGTTTGGCGTTTCTTTCTGCCATGGAATGGAATTTTCATTCGGAATTTTAATGAATTGTGTTGACAACGTTGATTTAGGCTACAGTCCAGCCGCCTGCTGCTGCAAATAAACTCAAGAAACGACATTTAGACTCGTAAGGAATGAAACTTAAAAAGAGAAGGGGGGCGGAATGCATTGGCAGTGTGCATCTATAAATAAACAGGTGCCAAATGGTATGTAATTAAGCCAAATTCAAAAGAATTAAAGGCAAATACTTTCCCATTTGAAATGTCTACACAATCTTTTAATTCTTCTTTGTCCGCCTATCTCCTACACACGTTCTTTCCATGACGCCTTAAGCTTTATCACAGTCGTGGAGTGTGCGAACTTTTGTTTTCCTTGTCACCGTCACTCTTGAAAAATAGCATCACTTGCATTACATTCTCTACTATTAGCATCTGAATCCGATCGCGCATTCCATATCCTTCAGACTTCCGCTATTCACAGTTCTCCGTTGATTGTTTTCATGGATTTCTCCTTTGCATCCTTTGTCGTCAGAATCTGGTTTAGTACGGATTACATAACCATTCGATATCCTCAAAATCTTTAACAATTTAACACAAGTTGACTTACAATGAAATTTCGTGCGTTTTGGTAACTTCTAGAATCACAATGTTCTACAACCGCCATGTTAACCACTCTATTACTCCCTGGAATTAATTGATAGTTCCAAATTCCACTAACTACGAAAGGTTTTCCCCTTCTCTTTACCATTTCTCCCGAGGTTTTCCTTCAACTGTTTGTCTAATTCTCCTAAGATTTCCACCTTTTCCTATGGGCAATTGCATAAACACGGCGATTTTCCTTTGCCAGCAAACCTACGGAAATAATGCCTGCCTCGGCGATAAGCACTACACACTCTTAACTGTCTCTTTGGTGAATTTGTGCAGAAATTCTTATTTTTTGGACAGTTCAGCCAAAGATGAAAGAAAATGGATGGTCAAGAACCCCTTCGACTCTTCATGCCACAAGTAGGGCACTAATTCAAGAAGTGAAAGACAAGCTTCTTCTCCTTCTGAGATCCACAACTCTGTTTCAAAGTATTCGAGTGAATATTAACTCCTTGGACATGTCGTCTAGTAGAAAAGCGGTGAGAACCACAAAAGTATCATGGGTGGTCGTTATATGATTGGAGGAAAGGAGACAATGAATTCAATCCAGCAGAGCCTAGGAATACTACACATGGCCTCAAGTTGCCAACGAAGCTAAGCCTCTTTGCACAACGACCGCAGAATACTTAGTTTAATTCGTGGTATGCCAGAGTACCATGTATAATGCCAGAAACCATGAGTTACGTACCATCCTTGGCCAGCTCACATGAGAAATGCAATTTCGGATAACATTCCGGAAATTCATGAAGAAATTCTTAGCATTTATAAGGACAGCGATGCACGTCATGGAACACAACTTGCCTAACCAAGTAAATCAGTAGATCAGAATCAGGGAAAATTTGACTAACCAAAAAGCTTTGCGCCGCTTTCAATTCGGCTACGATCTCTGCTTGGAAAACAATGCTTTGGTCAGGCATTCGTCGTTTCCATTTGTCCAAAAACCTAAGCTTTTCCATATTCAACGTAATTCTACATAAAGTACTGGCAACTTTCATTGGCTTTTTGTAAATCTGGATACTGAAAGAACTTCAAAGAGTTTAATTGAGTTGGCAACTCCAAGTTTTACCGTTTCTCTACATGATAAGAGATGCGCTATTCTAATACCACCCCTATGCTTAAGAGAGTTTCTTTAGATGTTTGCTAGAATGTTTCTATGTACTGGTTAGGGCTGAACTTTGAAGGTTTTTTTATTGAGTTGGCAACTCCAATTTTTACCGTTTCTCTACACGGTAAGAGATGCTCTATTAGTAGTATGTTTATGTACCTTCGGGGCCACTTTTTCCATACAAATTGGGAGCATGCCTACGCTACAGCCGGTCATGTTCGGTATGTTGATTGGTATGTTACACGGTATGTGATGTATTTTTTATAGGCTTACGAGTTGTGTGTGTTTGTCCTGTAGGGTGACGAGCTTGGTCCCCCGCGCCTGTCCTCCGAGCTTAGTCCCCGCGCTTGTCCCCTGCCCTTGGCCCCCCGCCCTGGTTCTGGTCCCGCTCCTGGGGTCGCAGTTCTAACTTTGTCTAACCTTGGTTGATGTGTAGTGTGAAGTCCGTTATGTGTGTGTGTGTGTATGTCATTTGTTTTGTAAAAAGATATGTAGGGTGATTGTGATATGTTAATGCCGGTTGTTTTTATATCTGCATGTTGTAACAGTTCTCACATGTACAAATTTGGGACTACCCCTTTAATTGTTATTTATTTTTTTTTCGGTTTCATTTTTGGTTTGTATTGCGAAAGGCTAATGCTTTTTGATATGTGTGTGCGTGTGTGTTAAAATTTGGGGAGCATGCATAGCTTTAAAATAATTAAATCGTTGCAGAATTGTGTGCGATCGATCTATTGTATACGCTTTGCATGTAGGTGTGATTAATGTTGAAATTAAAAGAATGTTTAATTAGTTCTTTTAATTGTTATAAAAATGCATTTATTAAAAATTAAAAACATATTCTCACAGTTTATTCACTAAAAAACGCATATCAAGTTACACACTGTCTGGCGCGAGTAAACAAAAAAAATATTTCATATATTTTTCGTTGTGATATTTGATCTACCGAATTCCTTTTTCTATATTTGGGAACATGCATAATCGTAAAAGACTGTATTCTTTATTTTATTTTTTATATGATTTTTTTTTTTTATTGAAAAAATATAATTTTGATAAGGGATTTTAAAGTACGGTTTTCTTAATAGTTTGTTGCAGAATTATGTGTGTTCGATCTATTGTATACACATACGCTTTGCATATAGGTGTGATTAATGTTGAAATTAAAAAAAAAAAAATAAAATGTTTAATTGGTTCTTTTATTTGTTATAATAGTGCATTTATTAAAAATTAAAAACTTTTTCACACAGTTTATTCAATGTTAAATGCATATCAAGTTACGTACTGTCTAACGCGTGTAGATCAAAATATATGGTATATTTTTCATTATAATATTGAAATGAATCTGATAAATTCACAGCATTTTTAAATCGCATAAATATAGTCAGACAGTAATTCAATATCAGATTTCTGCTACATTTCGCAATACAAAGTAATTAATCATAATTTTAACATAAAGAAAACCAATATTTTTCAAATAATTAATCAGCATTTTCCCATAATTAAAATCATATCACCTAAATTATGTATACACATGCATTTAAGAAAATGTAAAATATGAAATGTAATTTTAAGCTAAATAATCAAAAATTATATTTTAAATTTAATTTTTTCATTAGGAATTTAAAAATAAATTTATATAAATAGAGTATGATAGAGTATTAATTTTTCATTACAAATTATAATTGAAACATAAAAATACGTCAAGAAATGTCGTTAAATTTATTTAGTGTTGATGATGAGGAAACCCAATGGTTTCCTTATCAAGTAATAACCTTATCAACAACACCACCACCATCAGCACCTTCAACATCATCATCATCGACAACAACATCGTCACCATCAATCACACCGGCGACTACAGCAAAGGAGAGGTTTTCCGCTCTAATGTCTAGACGTTTAAACGAAATCGAGAGGATACAGAGGAAATACACCTCATATATCGCTAAACAAAAGGAAATAGATGAGAAGCTCAAAAAACTACAACAAAAGAAGGAGGAGATAGAGACAAAAATGCTACAATTTTTAGAAGAGCAGGAAGAAGAGGATAGTATTCCCGATTCGCCGTTAGAGGTCCTTCACAAAAGTCGTTACAAATGTGAAATTTGTTTCAACTATTTACATGGAAAGGATCTCGTATTCCTCGGATGTACACACTACTTATGCCATGATTGTTTAAGAAGGTGGAACAAGTTATCGTGTCCCCTCTGCCGACAAGAAATTAACAACATACATATCATAAAAAAGGTGGGGGATTGTTATATTATAGATAAAGTTCCTCCGTCTAATATAATGTGCCCTATGTTAATTGATCTCACTTACTATGGACAGTGATGATGATAATAATGATGATTTATAATAAACAAATTATATTTTTTCAAATTTAAGAATATGTTTATAAAAACTATACATATTTAATATATAATGAATTATAAAACAAAAGATTTTGTTTTTATTTTTTGAAAATATTAATAGATATTTATTTTTTTCAGATTTTACAGATTCAAATTTTAAAATATATATGCTTATAACGCTTAAGTATTGTATATAAAAGTGACTATATTATATATTAAACCCAACGCCCTATACTAGTTCAATAGCGTTTTCATATTCAGAATAAGACATATCAAAAGTTAACATGTGTAACAGATATCATCTTCAACACTATTATAATTGGAAGAGGAAATGATTTGATTATCTTTCTTTATTTTTTACCTGATTTGTTAATAATCTCAAAACCTATATTATCATCTCGTAAAAAAATTGTGAATAAGTATTTTTACAGTTAGATCTATGTATGATATTATTAACACATATAAATGAATGATTTATATAATTACAAATTCTAAATTCATTTATAAATTTCATAAATGAAGCTATGTGTTTATCAGCTTAATCATTTTTGAGTGAAAATTTTTTTGTTATACTTTATATTTATAAAGAGTAAGGATCAACTGAAAATAAAATTAACAACTTTAAAGGTTTTATTGATTAACAATGTGATCTCTTTTTAACAAAATTTTTAAGTATAATTACATACATTCTTTTCAGCACAAATCTTTATATTTGGATTATTTTTATACAAAGTTTTCATATTCGGACAATTCCAGTAATGTAAATTAATTATATATAAATATATATATATATATATATTTATATTTCTTTTCCATTTCTTTTGTATTTCTTTTCTATTTTCTCTAACATTATATCACACAAAAAATAAAAACACAATCACACAACCAACCTACCCTTTCTTATCAGTTTAAAACGATCGCACTATCAACTCTAATTCTATTTCTTCATATAATTTTTTATTTGTTTTTATTTCTGCTGGATTTATACATTTTTCCTTATTTTTGATTTTAACATTAATTCAAAATTATGATAAAAGAAAAACCTTGAAATTCTGATTAAGTTTCAAGTTTTTCTATAGTTTTTATTTTCATTAAATTCTTTTACTTTAAATATTTAACAACAACCTTGAATCACTTTCAAGTTTATTTACATTAAAATTTGACTGAAGTTTCATGTTTCCTCGAATTTTCTATACGCGTGGCAAGATGCATAAGTCCAAAGCATAATTACATATACTATTAATAAATACATTTTTTTGTTAATTTTTATTTTTGTTTTTGATTTTATTTTTATATATTTTTTTTAATATTTTTATATATTTTTTTACTTTTTTATTTTATTTTTTATATCCTTTGTTTGTTTTTTAATAATATTTTTTTTTTTTTTGTTATTTAATAATGTTAATATTTTTGTTTAATAATTTTTTTTATTTTTTTTTTTTTAATAATATGTTTTTTGATTTATAATCAGCTTTTTTTTCCTGAAAAAGAAATCTGAAAAAAGATGTTTCCTATATATATATATATATATATAAAAATAAATAATAACAAAAAAAAAAAAATAATTATTTATTAGTTTTATTCAATGTCAGATGAAGTAAAATTTTTGAACAGTATAAAGTTTTTCCCTCGTTGATGAGGACCCCGTCCTCTTCAATTCACACCGTTCCACAACATGTGATATTGTCGTCGAGGAAGACGTCGATCCAGCGGTCTCCCCTCCATTCCAGTCTACAATTATTTTGAGTGAAATATTTTCTTACAAGTGTTTCAAACCATTGTTTGAAACATTTGGTTGTTTTCTTGAATTTGAAGAACGTTGTCGCCTTCAATAGTTCTTCCTCGAAGATCTCGTCCATCCAAAGCTGAAACTGTAATGTTTTCTCTTTTTAACAAAATTTCTAAGTAAAATTACATTCTTTTCAGCATATGTATGATTAAAATTATTATGATTTTCACAAACCTTTATATTTAGATTATCTTTATATAAAATTATGGTTAGATTACAATTACGTAAGTTGAACAGCTGCATAAGAAAAAAGTTGTGATTATGTTATATATTGTACCCTGCTAGTTCTTTCAATAGCATTTTCATATTCATAATAAGGTATATCAAAGGTTAACATGTAACAGATATCATCTTAAATACTATTATAATTGGAATAGGGAATGATTTGATTATCTTTCTTTATTTTTAAGCTGAATTATTAATAGTCTCAAAAATTATATTATCATCTCGAAATGTTGCGACTATATCATCATTTACTAATGTGTACTTATTTAAGTTTTTTCTTATTGTTATTTTGAAGTTTTTTCAATTATATGATTTTTTAAGTTTTTATTATAGGTTGATATATATCTTCTAATATATTTACCCTATCCGTATTACATATTTAATTTAATATTTTTTAATATTGCTCTGGCTTTTATGATATACTTTAATAAGTTATTATTATTATTCATATTTATTTGTCTGTGATGATCTGCATACGATCTGCTCACTATCTGCTTACGATCTGGTCACTATCTGCTTTGTATCTGGTCTCGATCTGGTCACTATCTGCTTATGATCAGCTCACGATCTGCTAACTATAAGCTTTACATCTGATCACTATCTGTTTATAATTCATTTTATATTTTATTTAAAATTATCAAATCCCTTACGATATATTCTTTTATTTATTTCATCATCTTTTCTAAGGATAAGAAATCTACACTGCTCATCAAAAACAAAAAAAAAAAAAAAAAAAAAAAAAAAAAAGAATAGATTAACTTACTCTCTGAAAGATTTACTATATCTGAATCTCTTATGCAAAGGAGTATATGTAAAAAAGTAACTGCACTTTGTGTACTGACCTCTTATGAATATAATTCCGTTACATATCAAAAATTTGAAGTAACACTCTTCTTTAATTAATTGCAAGTATAGATTTGATTGTGATGTTAGATCATGGTAAATCTATTTTATTGAACAGCACTGTATATTTATTTTTCCAACATCTATTACATATATCTACAAATTGATTATATGACATATCGCCAATATCATGATCATTATATATATATATATATATATATATATATATATATAGTTCATTTTATCTTGTTTAAAAATCACAATCATATTTACATTGACAAGTATTAAATGTTTAGGTATTTTAGTATACGTTTATCATAAGTAAAAACAATAAATATTTTTATGTCTTATAATATTTGCTAATGTACAGTTTTAACTTTTTTTCCGTTTTTATTTCGGCTGGATTTATACATTTTTCCTTATTTTTGATTTTAACATTAATTCTAATTATGATAAAAGAAAAACCTTGAAATTCTGATTAAGTTTCAAGTTTTGCTATAGTTTTTGTTTTCTTTAAATTCTTTTACTTTAAATATTTAACAAAAACCTTGAACCACTTTCAAGTTTTTTTTTTTTTTTGCACCATTACATTTGTCTGAGGTTTCATGTTGCCCGGAATTTCTTAAACGCATAACAAAATACATAAGTACAAAACATAAATACATGTGCTATTAATAAATGCATTTGAAATTTGTTGCAAAAGACGGAGACAATTAAAAATTTTGAATATTTTTTTTTTTTTTAAATGTTAATATTATATAATTTGATTCCTTATTGGAATCATAATTATTATTAGCTATTGAATATCTATTAGAATATTGAACAATACCTCCCGTGATACCTCAAAAATATCTTTTTTTGTTGTTTCATTTCAAATTTTGATTCAGTTTAATATTTATTCATTTTTCCTTTGCTTTATATTTGATCTCGATCTGCTTTGCACCTGATCTCGATCTGCTTTATATCTGGTCTTGATCTGCTTTATATCTGGTTTCGATCTGCTTTGTATCTGATATCGATCTGCTTTGTATCTGTTCATGATCTGATTTATTCTTGATTCTGCTTGATGTCTTGGATATATATATATATATATATATATATATATATATATATATATATACTATTTCGAGTTCTCTACAAACTTCATTCAATTAATTTATCCCTTTGCCTCCTCTTGTTAACCGTTTGAAGTTTTGCACCTGGTCTATACCACTGACTGATAACCAGGTAGATGTAATTCAACAGATAATTTGTTTATTAAGTTGATACTAGCAGGCTATATTAGCCAGCTAGTATAGCCTGCTATTCCAGCTTTATTAGCTGTACTAGCAGGCTATACCAGCTTTATTAGCTGTACTAGCAGGCTATTCCAGCTTTATTAGCTGTACTAGCAGGCTATACCAGCTTTATTAGCTGTACTAGCAGGCTATACCAGCTAATACAGCTGTACTAGCAGGCTATACCAGCTTTATTAGCTGTACTAGCAGGCTATTCCAGCTTTATTAGCTGTACTAGCAAGCTATACCAGCTTTATTAGCTGTACTAGCAGGCTATACCAGCTTTATTAGCTGTACTAGCAGGCTATTCCAGCTTTATTAGCTGTACTAGCAAGCTATATCAGCTTTATTAGCTGTACTAGGCAGCTATACCAGCTAATACAAGCGGAATAGACTAATAGCTGGAATAGCCGGCTACAGTTTTATTTAGCTGTACTAGCAGGCATATTCAGCTTTATTAGCTGTACTAGCAAGCTATACCAGCTTTATTAGCTGTACTAGCAGGCTATTCCAGCTTTATTAGCTGTACTAGCAAGCTATACCAGCTTTATTAGCTGTACTAGCAGGCTATACCAGCTTTATTAGCTGTACTAGCAGGCTATTCCAGCTTTATTAGCTGTACTAGCAAGCTATATCAGCTTTATTAGCTGTACTAGCAGGCTATACCAGCTAATACAGCTGGAATAGCAGGCTATACCAGTTTTATTAGCTGTACTAGCAGGCTATACCAGCTAATACAGCTGTACTAGCAGGCTATATCAGTTTTATTAGCTGTACTAGCAGGCTATACCAGCTAATACAGCTGGTATACCAGCTAATACAGCTGGTATAGCCTGCTAGTACAGCTGTATTAGTTGGTATAGCCTGCTAGTACAGCTAATAAAGCTGGTATAGCCTGCTAGTACAGCTAATAAAGCTGGAATAGCCTGCTAGTACAGCTAATAAAGCTGGTATAGCCTGCTAGTACAGCTAATAAAGCTGGTATAGCTTGCTAGTACAGCTAATAAAGCTGGAATAGCCTGCTAGTACAGCTAATAAAGCTGGTATAGCCTGCTAGTACAGCTGTATTAGCTGGTATAGCCTGCTAGTACAGCTAATAAAGCTGGTATAGCCTGCTAGTACAGCTAATAAAGCTGGAATAGCCTGCTAGTACAGCTAATAAAGCTGGTATAGCCTGCTAGTACAGCTAATAAAGCTGGAATAGCAGGCTATACTAGCTGGCTAATATAGCCTGCTAGTATCAACTTAATAAACAAATTATCTGTTGAATTACATCTACCTGGTTATCAGTCAGTGGTATAGACCAGGTGCAAAACTTCAAAACGGTTAACAAGAGGAGGCAAAGGGATAAATTAATTGAATGAAGTTTGTAGAGAACTCGAAATAGTATATATATATATATAGTATATATATATATATATATATATATATATATATATATATATATATATATATATATCCAAGACATCAAGCAGAATCAAGAATAAATCAGATCATGAACAGATACAAAGCAGATCGATATCAGATACAAAGCAGATCGAAACCAGATATAAAGCAGATCAAGACCAGATATAAAGCAGATCGAGATCAGGTGCAAAGCAGATCGAGATCAAATATAAAGCAAAGGAAAAATGAATAAATATTAAACTGAATCAAAATTTGAAATGAAACAACAAAAAAAGATATTTTTGAGGTATCACGGGAGGTATTGTTCAATATTCTAATAGATATTCAATAGCTAATAATAATTATGATTCCAATAAGGAATCAAATTATATAATATTAACATTTAAAAAAAAAAAAAATATTCAAAATTTTTAATTGTCTCCGTCTTTTGCAACAAATTTCAAATGCATTTATTAATAGCACATGTATTTATGTTTTGTACTTATGTATTTTGTTATGCGTTTAAGAAATTCCGGGCAACATGAAACCTCAGACAAATGTAATGGTGCAAAAAAAAAAAAAAAACTTGAAAGTGGTTCAAGGTTTTTGTTAAATATTTAAAGTAAAAGAATTTAAAGAAAACAAAAACTATAGCAAAACTTGAAACTTAATCAGAATTTCAAGGTTTTTCTTTTATCATAATTAGAATTAATGTTAAAATCAAAAATAAGGAAAAATGTATAAATCCAGCCGAAATAAAAACGGAAAAAAAGTTAAAACTGTACATTAGCAAATATTATAAGACATAAAAATATTTATTGTTTTTACTTATGATAAACGTATACTAAAATACCTAAACATTTAATACTTGTCAATGTAAATATGATTGTGATTTTTAAACAAGATAAAATGAACTATATATATATATATATATATATATATATATATAATGATCATGATATTGGCGATATGTCATATAATCAATTTGTAGATATATGTAATAGATGTTGGAAAAATAAATATACAGTGCTGTTCAATAAAATAGATTTACCATGATCTAACATCACAATCAAATCTATACTTGCAATTAATTAAAGAAGAGTGTTACTTCAAATTTTTGATATGTAACGGAATTATATTCATAAGAGGTCAGTACACAAAGTGCAGTTACTTTTTTACATATACTCCTTTGCATAAGAGATTCAGATATAGTAAATCTTTCAGAGAGTAAGTTAATCTATTCTTTTTTTTTTTTTTTTTTTTTTTTTTTTTTTGTTTTTGATGAGCAGTGTAGATTTCTTATCCTTAGAAAAGATGATGAAATAAATAAAAGAATATATCGTAAGGGATTTGATAATTTTAAATAAAATATAAAATGAATTATAAACAGATAGTGATCAGATGTAAAGCTTATAGTTAGCAGATCGTGAGCTGATCATAAGCAGATAGTGACCAGATCGAGACCAGATACAAAGCAGATAGTGACCAGATCGTAAGCAGATAGTGAGCAGATCGTATGCAGATCATTCACAGACAAATAAATATGAATAATAATAATAACTTATTAAAGTATATCATAAAAGCCAGAGCAATATTAAAAAATATTAAATTAAATATGTAATACGGATAGGGTAAATATATTAGAAGATATATATCAACCTATAATAAAAACTTAAAAAATCATATAATTGAAAAAACTTCAAAATAACAATAAGAAAAAACTTAAATAAGTACACATTAGTAAATGATGATATAGTCGCAACATTTCGAGATGATAATATAATTTTTGAGACTATTAATAATTCAGCTTAAAAATAAAGAAAGATAATCAAATCATTCCCTATTCCAATTATAATAGTATTTAAGATGATATCTGTTACATGTTAACCTTTGATATACCTTATTATGAATATGAAAATGCTATTGAAAGAACTAGCAGGGTACAATATATAACATAATCACAACTTTTTTCTTATGCAGCTGTTCAACTTACGTAATTGTAATCTAACCATAATTTTATATAAAGATAATCTAAATATAAAGGTTTGTGAAAATCATAATAATTTTAATCATACATATGCTGAAAAGAATGTAATTTTACTTAGAAATTTTGTTAAAAAGAGAAAACATTACAGTTTCAGCTTTGGATGGACGAGATCTTCGAGGAAGAACTATTGAAGGCGACAACGTTCTTCAAATTCAAGAAAACAACCAAATGTTTCAAACAATGGTTTGAAACACTTGTAAGAAAATATTTCACTCAAAATAATTGTAGACTGGAATGGAGGGGAGACCGCTGGATCGACGTCTTCCTCGACGACAATATCACATGTTGTGGAACGGTGTGAATTGAAGAGGACGGGGTCCTCATCAACGAGGGAAAAACTTTATACTGTTCAAAAATTTTACTTCATCTGACATTGAATAAAACTAATAAATAATTATTTTTTTTTTTTTGTTATTATTTATTTTTATATATATATATATATACATAGGAAACATCTTTTTTCAGATTTCTTTTTCAGGAAAAAAAAGCTGATTATAAATCAAAAAACATATTATTAAAAAAAAAAAATAAAAAAAATTATTAAACAAAAATATTAACATTATTAAATAACAAAAAAAAAAAAATATTATTAAAAAACAAACAAAGGATATAAAAAATAAAATAAAAAAGTAAAAAAATATATAAAAATATTAAAAAAAATATATAAAAATAAAATCAAAAACAAAAATAAAAATTAACAAAAAAATGTATTTATTAATAGTATATGTAATTATGCTTTGGACTTATGCATCTTGCCACGCGTATAGAAAATTCGAGGAAACATGAAACTTCAGTCAAATTTTAATGTAAATAAACTTGAAAGTGATTCAAGGTTGTTGTTAAATATTTAAAGTAAAAGAATTTAATGAAAATAAAAACTATAGAAAAACTTGAAACTTAATCAGAATTTCAAGGTTTTTCTTTTATCATAATTTTGAATTAATGTTAAAATCAAAAATAAGGAAAAATGTATAAATCCAGCAGAAATAAAAACAAATAAAAAATTATATGAAGAAATAGAATTAGAGTTGATAGTGCGATCGTTTTAAACTGATAAGAAAGGGTAGGTTGGTTGTGTGATTGTGTTTTTATTTTTTGTGTGATATAATGTTAGAGAAAATAGAAAAGAAATACAAAAGAAATGGAAAAGAAATATAAATATATATATATATATATATTTATATATAATTAATTTACATTACTGGAATTGTCCGAATATGAAAACTTTGTATAAAAATAATCCAAATATAAAGATTTGTGCTGAAAAGAATGTATGTAATTATACTTAAAAATTTTGTTAAAAAGAGATCACATTGTTAATCAATAAAACCTTTAAAGTTGTTAATTTTATTTTCAGTTGATCCTTACTCTTTATAAATATAAAGTATAACAAAAAAATTTTCACTCAAAAATGATTAAGCTGATAAACACATAGCTTCATTTATGAAATTTATAAATGAATTTAGAATTTGTAATTATATAAATCATTCATTTATATGTGTTAATAATATCATACATAGATCTAACTGTAAAAATACTTATTCACAATTTTTTTACGAGATGATAATATAGGTTTTGAGATTATTAACAAATCAGGTAAAAAATAAAGAAAGATAATCAAATCATTTCCTCTTCCAATTATAATAGTGTTGAAGATGATATCTGTTACACATGTTAACTTTTGATATGTCTTATTCTGAATATGAAAACGCTATTGAACTAGTATAGGGCGTTGGGTTTAATATATAATATAGTCACTTTTATATACAATACTTAAGCGTTATAAGCATATATATTTTAAAATTTGAATCTGTAAAATCTGAAAAAAATAAATATCTATTAATATTTTCAAAAAATAAAAACAAAATCTTTTGTTTTATAATTCATTATATATTAAATATGTATAGTTTTTATAAACATATTCTTAAATTTGAAAAAATATAATTTGTTTATTATAAATCATCATTATTATCATCATCACTGTCCATAGTAAGTGAGATCAATTAACATAGGGCACATTATATTAGACGGAGGAACTTTATCTATAATATAACAATCCCCCACCTTTTTTATGATATGTATGTTGTTAATTTCTTGTCGGCAGAGGGGACACGATAACTTGTTCCACCTTCTTAAACAATCATGGCATAAGTAGTGTGTACATCCGAGGAATACGAGATCCTTTCCATGTAAATAGTTGAAACAAATTTCACATTTGTAACGACTTTTGTGAAGGACCTCTAACGGCGAATCGGGAATACTATCCTCTTCTTCCTGCTCTTCTAAAAATTGTAGCATTTTTGTCTCTATCTCCTCCTTCTTTTGTTGTAGTTTTTTGAGCTTCTCATCTATTTCCTTTTGTTTAGCGATATATGAGGTGTATTTCCTCTGTATCCTCTCGATTTCGTTTAAACGTCTAGACATTAGAGCGGAAAACCTCTCCTTTGCTGTAGTCGCCGGTGTGATTGATGGTGACGATGTTGTTGTCGATGATGATGATGTTGAAGGTGCTGATGGTGGTGGTGTTGTTGATAAGGTTATCACTTGATAAGGAAACCATTGGGTTTCCTCATCATCAACACTAAATAAATTTAACGACATTTCTTGACGTATTTTTATGTTTCAATTATAATTTGTAATGAAAAATTAATACTCTATCATACTCTATTTATATAAATTTATTTTTAAATTCCTAATGAAAAAATTATATTTAAAATATAATTTTTGATTATTTAGCTTAAAATTACATTTCATATTTTACATTTTCTTAAATGCATGTGTATACATAATTTAGGTGATATGATTTTAATTATGGGAAAATGCTGATTAATTATTTGAAAAATATTGGTTTTCTTTATGTTAAAATTATGATTAATTACTTTGTATTGCGAAATGTAGCGGAAATCTGATATTGAATTACTGTCTGACTATATTTATGCGATTTAAAAATGCTTTGAATTTATCAGATTCATTTCAATATTATAATGAAAAATATACCATATATTTTGATCTACACGCGTTAGACAGTACGTAACTTGATATGCATTTAACATTGAATAAACTGTGTGAAAAAGTTTTTAATTTTTAATAAATGCACTATTATAACAAATAAAAGAACCAATTAAACATTTTATTTTTTTTTTTTTAATTTCAACATTAATCACACCTATATGCAAAGCGTATGTGTATACAATAGATCGAACACACATAATTCTGCAACAAACTATTAAGAAAACCGTACTTTAAAATCCCTTATCAAAATTATATTTTTTCAATAAAAAAAAAAATCATATAAAAAATAAAATAAAGAATACAGTCTTTTACGATTATGCATGTTCCCAAATATGGAAAAAGGAATTCGGTAGATCAAATATCACAACGAAAAATATATGAAATATTTTTTTTGTTTACTCGCGCCAGACAGTGTGTAACTTGATATGCGTTTTTTAGTGAATAAACTGTGAGAATATGTTTTTAATTTTTAATAAATGCATTTTTATAACAATTAAAAGAACTAATTAAACATTCTTTTAATTTCAACATTAATCACACCTACATGCAAAGCGTATACAATAGATCGATCGCACACAATTCTGCAACGATTTAATTATTTTAAAGCTATGCATGCTCCCCAAATTTTAACACACACGCACACACATATCAAAAAGCATTAGCCTTTCGCAATACAAACCAAAAATGAAACCGAAAAAAAAATAAATAACAATTAAAGGGGTAGTCCCAAATTTGTACATGTGAGAACTGTTACAACATGCAGATATAAAAACAACCGGCATTAACATATCACAATCACCCTACATATCTTTTTACAAAACAAATGACATACACACACACACACATAACGGACTTCACACTACACATCAACCAAGGTTAGACAAAGTTAGAACTGCGACCCCAGGAGCGGGACCAGAACCAGGGCGGGGGGCCAAGGGCAGGGGACAAGCGCGGGGACTAAGCTCGGAGGACAGGCGCGGGGGACCAAGCTCGTCACCCTACAGGACAAACACACACAACTCGTAAGCCTATAAAAAATACATCACATACCGTGTAACATACCAATCAACATACCGAACATGACCGGCTGTAGCGTAGGCATGCTCCCAATTTGTATGGAAAAAGTGGCCCCGAAGGTACATAAACATACTACTTCTATTCTAGTACCACCCCTATGCCTAAGAGAGTTTCTTTAGATGATTGCAAGAATGTTCCTATGTACTAGTTAAGGCTAAACTTTGTCGTTTTTTTATTGAGTTGGCAACGTAAATAATACTCTGCGTTCAATAATGTATTGCCAATTAAGGGAAAAAATTGAGTTTCTCCACTATAAAGTTGCCTTCAGAGCTAATTAATAATAACGAATAACAAAAATAAATGTTGTACCTGTGATAACAAAAAAAATAATTAAGTATGCAGTGTTGCCAATTAAAATATCAGCGTAATGATTTTATTATTGCCAATTAATAACATTATTGTCGCATTCCAACTGCTAAAATCTATTGAAAATACCATTCCTTCTATACACAACACACATCCATTTTGCCACTCTTCTCTGCACTGCTCTGCTCTGCTGCTCTCCTGTAAACAAAAAATTTTTTTCTTTCCTACACACCATTCCCACCACTACCACCAGTTGTATGGTAAAGGCAACATTGAGAAAAACAAAACGAAATACACACACACACACTCTGACTGAGCTGTAAGCTGCAGTGTGGTGAGACTGGCCATTTGCAATTGCTGTACTCCTGTTAGAAAATGTTGCTCAATTCTGTTGATTTGCTTTCGTGCGCGGTTAAAACACTCATGCATGCTGGCTGGTTGGTTGGCTGCTCTTTCTTGTTGAAAACTTGAATGGTGTATGTAAACAATTGGCATGTTTTCAACATTTGGTGGATATGTTCGTATTTCCCCTCTACTACTGTTGAAGCAACAAAGCTTGTTGCAGCCAGCTGTAGCTACAATGCAACCAACCAACCAACAACAGAAGAAATACATTTCAAAACGGGAAAATCTATTGCTAGAGCCACAGTTGCTTAAGATTTGTTTTGAATTTTAGGAGTTTCAGAGTTTAACCCTCTGCTCTGCTCTCTCTCTCTCTCTGTCACTCTCTCTGTGTTTCCTTTTATCGTTACGGTACATGATTGTTGCTTTAAGGGTTTGCAAGCGACTGTTCAATTTCAATTTTGTACTAGTTTTTCTGTGCGTGAATTTAAGGGTGGCTTTTTAGCAAACATTGAAAGGGGGATTCCAGTTTTCACGTTTTTTTATGGTTTTTTCCTAAGTTAGTCAGTTATTCCATTCGAATTTCTATAAATTACAAGCAAAAAGGAAGTTATTTATTAACTTAATAAGGATTTATATCCCTTGAAAATGTTGGAAAGATTTTTAATTTATTTTTTCTTTGTAGCAATTACGTGACATTCATTGCAAGCATTGAATTGTAAATTTGGATTAATAAAGTGGTAAAGAAAACCACAAAAAATTGTGAAGTGTTGTAGAAATGATTTGCTTCAGACTTACTTTATGCATCAGCCATGAGTTATAGTTGAATCATGGCCTTATAGGGCCTAAGTAATTTATTCCTTTAAAGCCTGCTCATTGAAAGAGCCTGAAATGCCAGTTTCCAGTTTAAAAAACACGTTGTTTTAGCCTTCACGAATGAATGGAAGATGATTATCTATACAGAGAGAGTTTAAACTTGCCTAAATAAGAGTATAGTGGTTAGAATAATTCTGTTCTAGGCACAGAACTGAAATAATCTATTTATTAGCGTACGTTTTAGATTTGTAATACTTACTTACTTTCAACCTGCCGCAACACATTCTTCCAGGCGCATCTGCTTCTTGCGTGCCTACGCCAGCTGGTCACACCAATCGATGACAGGACTTCCTCGATTTGGTCCATCCAACAGATACAAGGTCGTCCAATTCGCAGACCTCCGCATATCACCGCATCAAATATCCGTCTTGCCGGAGCATCCTCCTCCATTCGAACTATATGGCGGAGCCAGCACAGACGCTGGATATTAATACGCTGCACAACGTCCATGTCGTTGAGGAGCTTATACAGCTTACTGTTGGATCGTATGCGGAAATCATCGCCAACTCGCACAGGACCGAAGATCTTACGTAGGACTTATGTCTCGAATACCCACAAGGCTGCTACATCGTTTCTTAATAGGGTCCATGCCTCTGCGCCATAAAGAAGCACGGGTAGGATGAGCGTCTTGTAGAGTATTAGTTTCGTCTTGCGAGAGAGGTCTCTGCTCCGCAATTGCCTATTGAGACTTTAATAGCACCTGTTGGGAAGAGTAATCCTGCGTTTGATCTTCAGACTGACATCATTTTTGGTGATAACGGCGGAGCCAAGATAAATAAATTCCTTGACTATATCAAAATTATAGTTATCGGCCGTAATTCCTTGACTATATCAAAATTATAGTTATCGGCCATAACTTGAGAATAAATATGACGCACGTCTCTACTTGTCGATAACATATACTTCGCTTTGCCCTCATTTACTGCCAGACCCATCTTCTTAGACTCCCGTTCAATAGCACAAAAGGCAGCAGTAACAACTCGCTTAGTACGCCCTATGATGTCGATTTCGTCAGCGTACACAATTGTCATTGTAACCCTTCCATCAGGATTACGAGCTTCCAGCACTACTCAGGTTGTGTGTATTAATTTTATACACGAGTAGTGGCGAACGATAGATTTTTAAGAAACTTTTTAAGGCAATTTTTATTATTTACTCTCAGAATTTTCGACAGAATTCTGCTGAGAAGAAGTCGGCGAAGAAATTTTTTTCGTGACCCTGACCCTGGAGTATGAACCGTGGCCTTACGTCTAATAAGCAAACACACTATTTCCTAGCCTATGATGGCTATGATTTGAGATAATCCGACGTGACAAGATGTAAGGAACTAAGACGAAAACTGCTTGAAAATCAAGTCTTCTGGAAATCAATATTCCCGAGTGAACTAAACCCTTTCTCTGTACATGTTATGCCCAAGCCTATGAAACCACCTTGCTCTGCATCACATATGAGGGAGAAAGGGTTAAAGAGCTCATGGAAGAGATAAAATTGAACGTGATTGCTTCATCTTACTGCTCGTTTGAGTCAAGAGTTGAGCTATTATTTATATTGTTGCTTTTGGATTCAATACTACAATTGGCTTCGGCGTATTATTTTCCCTCTTTACGCTTTCCTATCCAGCTACGATTTTTAGGTCCCCATTTTTGATCTTGTTTTGCTTTGGTTTAGAATTTGTTCCATGTGAACTATCATTAGAGAGCCGATAATTGTCTCTCATTCAATTTTTAATCCTAACAGAGCCCACATATATAATAACAAGCACCTACCTTATGACCTAGCTTCTAATTTCTAATTACTTTTGAATTTGGTTTAGTTTCTGAAGTCTCTGAATTATTTGTGGGGTCCAGCCAGTCTGATTTTTATTGCTAGTCAAATACCTTCTTACGAAACGTGACTGGTGGTAAACTATCTTGATTACATACAGATTTGGTGGTTTTACATAGGTTAGGTTAGGTAAGAGGACGTGTACTTGTCAATTCTGACAAGTACAGTACTCGGTGGTGAAATTCACCCATTGTACTACGACCTAGCTTCTCACACCACTTATGTTGTGTGCGTTAATTTTATACATAAGTGGCGGGACCTACACTTTAAAGTCGACTTCGAACGACACATTTTTTTTGAGAAGCATTTCATGGCAATTTTTTACTCACAGAGTTTTTGCCAGAAATCTGCTGAGAGGAAGTCACCGAAAAATTATTTTTCAGATTTTCGTTTTGATGTCTGACCTGGGATTCGAACTCGAGTCTTTCGTCTAATAAGCCAACACACTACCTACTAGACCACGGCGGCCTCTGGCCTTACATTATTTCAAATAAATTTATTAGATGAACTGTTGTATGACAAGCTTAGCCCTTTAAATGGCAGACCAGACCTCACCTGGATTGAGCAAGCATCACCTGGAGAAGTGTAATCTGAAGTGAAACACCATAAGGCTCATTAGCTTTATAACAGGAGCCGCCAATGAACAGTGAGGGACATTGTCATTTCAAAGATACCCTTGAGAAATCCAAATGAGATCTAAGAGAGTCTAATAGAGCACGAAAAAGCAATTATTTCGAGTGGATTTTAGGCTGATAGTGTCATGGGCTTCTATTTCTTTGAAAACTAGATTGGCCATGTTAAGACTGATGACGGGAAGCACTATAGAGCTATGATAACCAACTTATTTTGCTCTGAATTGGATTATCTGGACATCTATGACATGTGGCGCTCCATAGCTCATGCTATTGGAACCCATGCTATTGGATATTCTGTATAAGCTCTTTGAACTGGTCCATTGCACAGGACAAACACTGGGCATATATTGTGGAGCCTGAAAAAAATTTACTTTATTGGAATCAGCTTGGAACTCAAAACCATGGGCAAATCTGTCAAAAGTTTTAATTAAAATCATGGCAAACTCGAAAAGATTTCATGCGATCCATTGGCTACCTAACCACGGTTTGGCTATGCATACATAAATAGGCCTCCAATTGAAAATTCAACAAAATTTTCTTTCCATTAAATGAACTTAATAATTAAGCAACAACAACAATAACAACACATTGAAATTTTATTATCATCAGTTTACTTTGGAAAATTTTTTATTTTCCTTTACTTTCATTACGACATACAAACACTTCCTTTCGAAGTACTTTTCGGCTATCATAACTCAACACAACGATGCTCATTTATTTCTTCGTATTTTTCAAATATTCAACACAACATTTTCTTCTTTCTATTTTGCTGCTAACCAACACTGGCTTCTTTAATTTTTTTGTTTTTGTTTTCAATTATTTTTCCTTAGATTTTCTCATTTTCTCTAACTTTGATTTGTGTTTTCAAAGCTTTTTTCTTTTCATCGCGCCATAATTCATACAAACAACGTTGCCTTGTTGTAGCACAATAAAGAAATACAAAAAAAAAAAAAAAAGAAGAAAGAAAATGAAAAAATTAAAAAGAAATAAATAACAGCGTTAAAAAGTACATTTTTTTTGTTGTTGTTGAGTTGAGTTGTGTTGTGTTGTGCTGTGTTGTGCTTTGCATGCCATTAAATACAGTTCTGTGCACCTAATAATGCATTGACGAAAACAAAATGGCACTTTCAAATTCTATACACAACACCGACAGAGAGAGTGAGAGAGAGAACAAAAAGAAAAACAAAAAATACACAACAAACAGCAACTTTTAATGGTGATTTAATGTTTACATTTGTTTTGTTTTTACTTTTTCTTTTTTTTTTGTTGTCGTTGTTTTTCTTTCGATTTCTTTACTTTGCTTAACACAAAAATCTTTGCAAGTGAAAAATACAAAGTGTTTGTGTGTGTGTGTGTATGTATGTGTGGGTGAGTGAAATTTGTTTCTTTTTTTCTGCTGCTTTGAATATAAGGGAGATGTCGTTTGTTTTCTTACAACCGTTAACTATGGCTACCATTGAATAATGTTGTTGTTGTTGGTGTTGCTGTTGTTGTTTGCGCTTTATGTAGTACACTTACACTAGAGTGCATAATAGTAACTGGTGTTTATCAAGGAGAGGGCCTTTATTTAACCCTTAGAATACGCAGTGCGGCAACTTAGCTCCTCCAATTTTCGTTTTTCTTCAATAACTTAGCTAATGCATTATTTTTTTCCTGTCTTAAATTAATGGGTTTTGATATGATAATTAAAAATAAAAAATGAAAACGAATTAAATTCTAATTTTTTACTTTCAAAACAATATTTTTAGATCTTTTACGCTAACATAAAAACATAAAAATCACATTTTTCTTTGGGGAACCTTAGTTACCCCACTCTGTACTTTATATCAGAAATCGAGCTTCGTACTCTAAAGCCTTAGTTATGATACCGTAACGTAATGTAACAATAACGTATACGGAATGTAAAAATATAAGTGCAATTATAGATCGTAAAAACGTGTCATATATGTTTTTATGTAAACAAAACAAACAAAAAAAAAAAAAAAATAATAAAATAAAGAAAAACAAATAAAGAAATAAAAATTGCAAAAGCTAAAAGACAAAAATTCAGATATGGATATAGAAGACATGTTCAATATTAATTCCAAATTTTAAAATCTCTGTTTTCACTCCTTTTATCACTTTCAATATGGCGTCTTTTGTTTTTCTTCAAGAATGATAAACTAAAGATTACGCCTTGAGCATGATTTCCCCGTTAGATGACGTAGTTGGGCTATTTTAAAGGTTTCTAAGTCTTTTTCATACGTGTGCACAACGTGAAAGTAGTTGGCAGCCTTGCAATATAACTTACATTATCATTAGCCAATAGGAACACAATTTACGTGACGTCATTGATTCAACATGCGCTGAAAGTTTAAATTTTGTGTGCGTGATATCGTAATCTTTATTTTATCATTCTTGGTTTTTCATTAATTCTGCTGTTAACCAGTGTTATCCATACATCGTTTTTGGATTTATTTCAAGGATTTTATATTTATTTAAAGATATTAATTAAAAGTTTTATATCGATGGCTTAATATAGAAAGATCGTAACTTAAATTTTCCGTACTTTTACAGGAGAGGGAAAAAACATAAAAAAAATCTAAAACAAAAATTTTATCAAAAGTTTGAATGCAGTTTTTATTAAAAATAAATCAGGAATTCAATAATAAAATAACGGTAGTATATACTATAGTTGAAGTCTTCACTTGGTACAAAGTTTAAAAAATATTTATTCAATTTTATATGAGTTAGGTCTTTTTCTCTTAATTACTGTAAGTCAACTATTCGTCAACATAGACAGCTGAAGTTTTAGGAGGATGTGTATGTGAGTTTTGTCTACTAGGATACAAAAATCTACCGATTTTTAGAAAAAAAAAAAAATGAGATACGACCTTTCTATATTAAGCCATTGATATACTGTTTCTGTAACCCAAACAATTACACTTACACACAAACAAAAACACACAATTTAGTTTGTCTTTGTTGCTTTAGAACACAAAATTGAGTGCTTTTGATTGTATTTTCCATATAAATAGACACAAGTGAAATCGTTTATCCTACAGAAACAGGTCATATATTTCGGAAACCGATTTTTTACGAATATTAAAACGTTTTTATCTTCTCCAGTAAAAGTAAAATACAATTGAAATGCATTTCGAACGCTTTAATTAGTTAAAAATCGATAACAATCGATCAAATAAAAATAAACTTTACTTATATAATGTTATAGTAAAATAGTGTTTATTTTTATTTTAAATTATAATATTTAATAATGAAATAAATTATAATATGGGTTTTATTTAAAGAAAATTTCACATACAGACAAACATAACATACATACCTACAAAATGTAAATTCTGTCTGTTTATTGACATGTTGTTAACACAGCTAAACAGATGTCACGTAAAAATGTAAGAAAATTCTATTTTTTTTATAGATTCTTACGTTCCGTTTCGGTTACGTTACGTTTCTATAACCATTCGTATTCCTTTACACATAACAAACTGTTTCTTACTGTTAAGGTTACGTTCCGTTACGGATGCATAACTAGTGCTTAAGGGTTAAGAACAGTTTCATATACACTGAGCCACAAACATATACATACGGTTAAGAAATTTCCGTCATTTTTTATAGAATCCGTTGAAAATCTTTATAAAAAAAAAAAAAAATCTGTCATTTGGAGTCGATTGTAGGTTCCGCCACTAATATATAAAAATTAACACACACAGCAAAAGTGATGTGAAAAGCTAAGTGGCAATTCCGACTGAAAGGATGTAATGAACAATTATGTACACAGACTTACAAAAGTTTACATACGTTCACAATTTTTCTATTTTCTTGAAAAATTACATAATTTTATTTAAAATGTTAGTTACTTTTTTTGTTTTATGCACTAAAAAAATATTTCCATCATCTTTTAGAATATTTTGTTGTTATTTAAAATAAATAACAACAAAACAGCAGTAATCGGTATTCTTCTAAAGTTACATAAGTTTACATACCCTGCAAAAAAAATGTTGTGCCGTTAAAATTACCGCTAAGATTTTTCTGATGCTTTGTTTAAAATCAGTAGCAGAGGTTTTACTTTTACTAAAAGTGATCACACTTGCAAAATAAAAACAAAAAGTGTTTTTAGTGGAAGAAAATGGGCAAAGGCAAAGAAATTTCTGAACCAATTCGAAAAACCGTCATCAAATTGAGAAATGATGGAAAATCTCTTAATGAAATTGGAAATTTATAAAATTTAAGTAAAAGCACAGTCCAAACAATAATAAAAAATTAAAAAAAAAATGGAAATTATGAAAGCAAAGCTCGTAGTGGGCGCCCCCGCATTCTCGACAAACGAACAGAGCGGTCTATTATTCGTTCTATTCAAGAAAATCCTAAGTTAAGAGCCGTTGAATTAAATCGGAAAATGAGAACAGATCTAGAAATTACCGTTTCTGACCAGACTGTTCGCCGATGTATCAAGAGGAATGGGTACAATAGCAGAGTTGCCAGAAAAAAACGTTTACTTAGATCTGTGAATATCCAGAAGCGCCTAGAATATGCCCAAAAGTACGAAAATGCTCATGTAAATGATCCTACATTTTGGGAGAGGGTAATATTTACAGATGAATGTAAATTTATGGTTTTTGGAGGTGATGGTCGAACAAAACTTTGGCGAAAGCCAAATGCAGCGTTATTGCCACAAAATGTTAATTGCACTGTGAAACATGGAGGTGGTTCAGTCATGGTCTGGGGATGTATGGCGGCAAATAGTGTCGGGAAGCTTAGGTTCACCGATGGTACTATGGATAAGACCATGTACATATATTGATATTTTAAAGGATAGCTACGTTCCCAGCGTCCAACTTTTAGATCTGGAGGAAAATGCAATATTTCTCCAGGATAACGATCCGAAGCATTCTTCAAAGATAGTTAAAGAATGGCTTCTATATAACGTTAAACACAAGTTGGAACATCCCCCGCAGTCCCCCGATCTTAACGTTATTGAACATTTATGGGATATTTTAAAACGAGGTCTCAGAAAACGACAAGTAACATCAGTTCCAGCACTCAAAGAAGCGTTGATGGACGAATGGAGCAAAATTACTCCAGAAATTACCAAAAAATTGGCATTGTCCATGCCAAATAGATTATCTGCTGTAATTAAAGCCAGAGGAGGCCACACAAAATATTAATTTAATTTTATTAGCGTTTTCTTTCCCCCGTATGTAAACTTTTGTAAATTAGCTTTATGGTAAAAACTGAATTATTTTATGTTATTTAATAGAAATTAATGGAAATATGTTATTTTTATGTTTATTGTTTCTTAATAAATCCGATATGGAATAAAAAAGTCATTAAAGAATTTTAAATTAAATATTTATTTAAAAAAATTAAATATGTGAGGGGTATGTAAACTTTTGTAAGTCTGTGTACGTTAATAATTTTTCTTTTTTTATTAAGTTTTGCTTTCAATTTCGCAATTTGTCCTATTCTGATGTATTAAAAAAATGCCCCTTTCTTTACATCACTCATACTCACCGTAATCCTCGCTTAATTAACATGACTTTCTATTAACGGAAAGAAAACAGAAAACAACAACAACAACGAAAAAATATATAATTTTTATAGATAAAAATGTCCCCAATACATAAATTGAAAACAATACAGTGTTCCCTCGATTTAGGTCTTAGAATTTACGACGTAAATCAAATTTCAAAGAACTCAGAACTATCAGATGCACTTATTTGTGTACATTTTCCAAAAAAAAAAAAAACAAAAACAAAAATAATTAAATTTTTATTCTATGTATTGAATTTCATTTAAATGGGGAATCCCACGATTTTGTTTATAAACAACGTAAGGCGACGTAAATCGAATAACGACGCAAAACAAAGTTGAAGGGAACAAAATTTTTGACGACGTTAATCGAAACAAAATAAATCGAGACGACGTAAATCGAGGGAACACTGTAACAACAAATTGTAGACACCTTTTATAAAAAAAAAAAAATAATTTTTTTAATTTTTGTTTTTGTTGTCATAAACAAATCAAGAAAAATAAAAATTCATACAGTGTTGGATAGAATACGAAAGTAATTTTCGTTTTCTTTTTCATCTCTTCTTTATTTGCTTTATTTTGCTTTTTTTTGTTTTGTTTTATGAAAAGAATCAGCGCAACAAAATTTTGTTGTTACAGACAAACTTGTTTTTTTATTCGTCAACAAATTGAACAGGAATTAAGAAAAATCAAGCGCACTCACTGGTTAAAATGAAGAATTTCTTTTTATTTTTTTGATTTTGTTTTGTTTTTTTATTAAATAAAATAATTTATTTTTGTTTTTATAGAAAGAAGAATATTCTCCCTAGCATTTGTAATTTGTTTTGTTGTTTTAATGTTTTGCTGCTACTGCTACCAGCGTTGTCAACTCAGTGCTTTTAGCACTGTTTTTAGTGCTTTTTAAAACTTTCGACGCGGAAAATTTTCGAGTCAGTGCCTGGTGCTTTTTTTAGTGCTTTTCTTTTCATGTCAGTGACACCAAATCAAAAATTTTAAGAAAAAATTTTGGAAATTATAAACAATTTTGGGCGAAGATACATTTCCGAAGGTAAAATCATTTACATTTTATACGTGTAAAAAAATTATGTTTAATGTACGTTAACTTTCACACATGAATACTTTCATTTAAATGTAAAACTACAGTCTTAATATATCGAATTAGTATGTACATTTAACTATAGACTAAAAATTAATCTATAAACTATTCTAAAAGTCTATAGATTAGACTATAGACTACACTATAGGCTTTTGTAGTAAATTGTACATTTTTTAACTGATTATATAAATTGGTGATTAAGTCGCCGTAGTCTAATAGGTAGTGTGTTGGTTTATGAGACGTAAAGCCAGGGTTCGAACACCAGGCCAATCAGAACAAAATACAAAAAGTATTTCTTAGGCGATTTCCTCTCAGCAGATTTCTGGCAAAATCTGTGAGAGTAAAGTAAATAAAAATTGCCATGAACAGTTTCTCAAAAACCTGTCGTTCGGAGTCGACTTTAAACTGTCCCGGCACAAGTGGTGTGAGAAACTAGGTTAACAATCCTGACTGAAGGGTTGTAATGACCAATTATGTATGTATGTATAAATTGGTGATAAAATTAAAATAAATATTATAATGTTTTAGTGCTTTTTCGTCAAAATTACGCGTTTTTTTAACGAGTTTGGTGCTTTTTGAAAATTTATAGTTGACAACGCTGACTGCTACTGTCACAAACAAACTCTATTTTATTCCATATCAGGGATGGGAAATTGGTGTTAACAAATTGTACTAACGTTCACAAAAAAATGTACTTTTTTCAGTTCGATTGTACTAAATTCATTTTTTTCTTTTTTAAACTTTTTTTTTTGTTATAAATTAATAAAAATATAAATGAGTAAATTTTTCAAATTGTTAGCGGAATTAAGGTTTTTAGTCTTTGCAAAATTATAGCAACAGTCTCATCATTTTTGTTCAATAAGAAGCTTTATTTACCAAAAATATTTGTACTTAAAACATAGTAAACCCCCCTTATTAAAGTAAATATTCGGTCTTTGATATTCTTATAAAGATTATTTAATATTTCTCCGTTTATTTTCACCCACTCTTCAATTATTTTTAATTTCAAATTTTCAGCACTGGTAAACTGTGTGTTATTTTGAATATAATCTTTGGACAAGAATGGGGAATTCGTGTGGGAAAACGTTTTCAATAATATTCATATCAAGACAGCAAGCTGGCCAAGATGAAACCTCAATAGATTGTTTACGGAACCATTCCATCCTTTGTCTGCTGACATGAATTCTGGCGTTGTCCTGTTGTAAAATATATTTTTTCATTATTTTCTCTCAAGAAAAGGAGCAAACTACAGCTAAGAACAGTAAAGTACTCTGCACTATACATTCGCGTAGATGGAAACTGAAATTCGAGGCAACCACTTAAAGAAATAACCCCCCAGCAGTAGACTATATCCCCAAAATTTGGATTTCTAAGGTCACGTCGGTAGTATCGATAGCCATCTGGCCTATTTAAGTTCCACATTTTTTCATCAGAGACTATGACCTGAAGACAATTCATTGTTTGTTATTATTGAAATGCTAGTGGTGCTATAATTATGAAAAGCGCTTTATAATAGGTAAACTTAACAACTTACTTTAATACTTAACTATAAAGGAATAAAAAAGTTTATGAGATCTCAATTTTAAATCACTATTTGTGATAAATTTTGTACCAGTAAACTACTTGTTATTTTAAAATTGTTGCAACACTAATTAAATAACTTCAATAAATCCCTGGTTTGGATTAAATTAGAGACAGTCAAAGGAAACAGTCCATTTGTCACTTTGATTTTTATTAAATTTTGGTATGAAAATATCCTTTCTACATTTGCAGATTACTGTGTAACGGATAATATTCCTTTTATAACTCTTAATAAGTCAAGTTAGCAAAAAGTTGCCATATGCAAATGAAATGGAAAAAAACTTATACACTGATGAGACAGAATATTTGAAAGTATAGAATATTTTTCAATAGTGCTAAATAAGTCATTGAGGTGCTATGGTGTTTTTGACTTCCAAATAGTGCTAAAAAAAGTACAATTGTACCAACTTTTCCATCCCTGTTCCATATTCACTCTCTCTCTCTCACACTCTCTCTTGTACAATTTGGTTTGTGCAAAAACACTTTCATTTCAATATGATTTCCGATTACGGCACTAAGAAAACATCAATAAATTTTCATACTCTTTAGCTTCAATATATGTACTCCAGTTATTTTTATGATTTCGCTCTCTCTTTTTCTTTCTATCTCTTTACGGCATGCTCTTACGGTAAAATTCTTTAACAGAGAGAGAGAATTAACTTCGTGTATACAAAGTAACACAATAAATCAATATTTTATCATGACTTATTGCTGTTGGGCACATGGATATTTGATTATAATGATTGTGTGTTGGGGGTGTTTGCTGTTGTTGTTTACATGAGGATATCTAGACTATGAGAGAGTAAAAAAGAAAAACAGACTCTTCATATGAGTATTTTTATTTACGTAAATCCCAGCATTTTGTTTTTTTTTTTTCGTTTATGTTCGGTTATATTAACAGGCACACAGTGCATTCAATTAGTAGTGCGCCTGGTTGTTAGCAAATGTGACGTTTTTTTGTCTTCTTCTTCTCCTTTAATTTGTGAAACACAATTATTTTGTGTTTTTCTTTCATTTAAGGGATTTTTCTAAATGAATTAATTCTGTCTGCCTCAGAGATCATCAATGAATCGTTTTTTCCGCTACTCATAAGCACTCATGTAATTTTGAGTTTGAGTGAATGAACTGAATTGAAATTTAACTACTCTGTTTCATTCGTACTCACTACAACATTGATTTATAAGCACAGACTGCCATGAGAATGAGTACAACGTTGACATCAAACTCACAACATTCGATATATGTTTGATTCATATGACTACTCATTCAGATTCATAAATTTAGAAAAATATTCTTATAATACATACTTATAAATGATTCGAGTGATTCGAATTATTCGAAATCAAAATTTACAGCCTTTGTTGTCGTTGCATATACAAACAAACAAACAAAAAAGAAACGAAAGACAAAGATAACAAGCAAAGCATACACACAATCTTCTTATGAGTATTGGAGTGTTCGTACGCGAATCATACATATTTTGTGCTTCGTGTAAATGTTAAGTAGAGACGAGTCGAAGTCAATATAATCATCCATATAGTTAGGTATAAATACAACGAGTACTTCCAACTTTGAGTATGAGTAGTATGAGTATCATATTAAAATAAGTATGAATGCGTATAAATATCAGAAATTATAATTATGATGATTTGGATCTGCTTATCGTTTAGAATACCCGTTTGCTGATGTTCAAACTACGACTGTTACGACTACTTACCGTTCGCATCTTCGCTCTTTCCACCTTTCCTAAAAAAACCTGCACAATGCACTGCATGAGTAGGGGTCATCCTCTGAGTGATGGTTTAAAAAAAAAAAAAATTAAATGAAATATGACCCAATGACACCTCCGCTCCATATTGCGCAGCAAACAGTGTTGTCCTCTAGCCTCTTATGCAATATTTTTGCTTGGTAACCAGATCATCGAATATGACATGAGCTTTATTGCTGTAAAAGATTGAAAATCGGTTGTCAAATCATATTTATGACAGTAGAGATCGAAATCAATTGTTTGAGCCGGTTGCAGAGGCACTACACACACTCAGCATTAACTTTTTGTAGTTCTCTAGCGACATCCACGGTGCTTATGGGCTAACCTTCCTCTTCGACCTTTTCACGGTTTTAGAATTCAAAGTGAAATTCAAAGCATTTTTAACATCAAAATAATCAGTAGAAAAAAGAGTTTTACTATTTACAAAATCATTTCCTTAAACTTCAAATCTTTTTCCAGCAGCCTGCCATGTATTCTTATCAAGTCCTCACGGAAGAGATCTTTTGCAGAAATCGTTTTCAAAATTATTATAAAAACATACTACACTGTAAGAATACTTTTGTCCATCTCTGTACTTTATGTTTTTGCATGTATTCTACATTTTTTTTGAGGAGAATGTAAGAAAGTTATTATTTTTATACAATAATTAAAATGTTATCTTTTAAATAAAAAAATAAATAAAAAAAATTTATTAATTTTCTTTTTTCATTTTTCTTCTCTTTTTAGGTAAGTTTTCAATTTCAAATTTCATCAATAAAAATTTTGTAAAAAATATAAAGAAATTCCTTCGAAAAGCAATATCACACAGTAAGTTTACCTATAAAATAAGTTTTCATTCCAAAATTATTTGAATTTTAATTATTTATTATTGCTACCTTTTAAATAAATTACCAATTCGTGTACGATCAAGAGTTATTAGGCGTTTGAAATATATTTTAAATGCTTTTGATTTGCTTTAAAATTAAATTTTAGACTGCTTTTCTCTACGAAACTCTCTCACTCTCTCATTGATCTAATCGTTAGGTTTTCCCCTTTTTAAAAACCGTTTAAAATACGAGTTCGTTGATTGTAAACAAAATAAAAATAAATTGTTGTTGTTGTTGTTGCATTACTTTTGTGTGCCACCGTTTACAACTTGACGAATACAACAATAATTCCGTGTTCGCTATTCTTCTTTGCTTACAACGCAAATCTTTCTAACGGCGATCTTCAAACTGTTCTCTTCACACGCAACGCATCTTTACACAAGATTGAATGAATTCTTACTACTACTTGTTGTCTGCTTTGCCTTTCCTTTTTATACGCTCACATTTTCAGTGTGATGAAGGTTCTTGTTGTAGAACATTAACAGTTTAGTTTAATTTATATTTGCGCTCGCGACAATGAACGGGTAAGGGCTGTCAATGCAGTAAGGGACATGAAAATGAGGCTTTAGAATCCCGATGCATATGCAAAAAACATTTTAGTGAAACCAACGCTAAAGAATTAATGAGCTTTTCACTTTAAAATATTTAAAGCACATGCTGCTTAACATAAACATCGAATGCTGTGCTTCAATTTTCGTTATAGTATAACTTAACCTGAAAATATGATTTTAAATTATAAAATTTTGCTATTATTGGAGTCATCATAGCTTTAAACTTAAGGCTACAGTTCAAACTCCCCGGTCAGATATATTGAACAAAACGAAATATGAAAGAATATTTCTTTGGCGACTTCCTCTTAACATAGTTATGGCAAAGACTGTCTGCAACTTGCTGGTGAACTCAATGCATTCCTACAAAATAATCCTACAATATGGTGATATTGTCTGGGTACGATTAGTTTCAACCACAAAATCCCATCAATTGTCAGTACACAATCAGTAAACTCCTTATCCGACCCGTTACTTTTTCCTAAGAGTGTTAAGTGAGCCGTAGCTGGGTAGTGTGTTGGCTTATTAGACGTAAGACCAAGTTAGAGAACTCCAGCAAACCGAAATAAAAAAAAATATTTCTTCTGTGCCGTCCTCTCAACAGATTTCTGGCAAAAACTAGCGAGTGTAAATAGAAAATTGCCATTAAAAAATCTTTCAAAAATCTGTCATTCTGCCACTCATGTATAAAATTAACACACACAACATAAGTGGTGTGAGAAATTAGTTTGTAATCCTAGCTAAAGTGTTGGAACGATCAATTATGTACATACCTACGTATGCTAAATGAGCCGTTAAAGAGGTTTAATTTGAACTTAGCGAACGCTTGTCCTTTCATCGTTTGGTGTCCTTACCACTCCCCCATTTGAAATTAGAAGTTAGTTTCCTTGTAAAGGCAATAAGGCGAGGCGGTCTTGCCTATTCTGTGCAGATATTTCCTAAAATATCCATGACCCCATAGCGTCTGTGTAACGTTGTAATTCACCTTCCCAAATTTCCAAACAATTAATGGCTTTATGTCCGAAATAAGTCTTGTTCCGTTGGGATATCTTTTCTACCAAAGAATGACAAACTAAAGATTATGCCATTACGCACACAAAATTAAAAATTATGAAAATGTAGGTTATATTGCAGGGCTGCCAACTACTTTCGCGCAGTACATACACTTTCTATCTGCAGCTTTTCGATTTTCATTTTTTGGGTATTTAGGTGGCCTTTTTTTATTTCACGTATTGACAGTTGTAAGATCTTTAAAATACGGATTGAATTCTGTGAAAATTTCTTTTTGACTGGATGTCCTTCAAGACGTATCCTGTAAACTTTGCATAAATAAAAAAGAAGAAGAAAAAAATCCTGAACAAATTTTGTAATTGAAAAACTAAAATCTTTTAGCACCCACTATACCCACTATTATACTGCGGCCTATCATTTTTATGCTTTTCTGTTTGAAATTGTATTTTAACGGTTCGAAGAGATAGAGAGAGAGAGAGTAACTCTATCTCACCACTATATTCTCTTGTATTTCGGAGAGAATAAGAGTTTATTATTCATTATTATGTACTACTAAGTCTGCCTATATTGTTCTTGTTGTTGTTTTATCTTTGCCCACTTGCATGCACGTACATTGTTATTGTTTTTATTCAGTATGTGTGTGTGTGCGTGTTGTGTTGTGCTGGGTATTCGCATAAAAATGTAAACATTAAACGTTAGTATTGAATAAAAAATACATAAAAACACACAAACACAAACAAAGAAAAAATAAGAGAAAAAGCTGCTGTTTGACTGACTGTTTGAATATAAATAAAAAAAAAAACAGCAACAACAATAAAAATAAAGGTTTTTATGCAAAAGAAAAGAAAACAAAAAAACAGAGAGAAAAAGCGCTTGAGCTGAAATACAGCAAATAAATTGGATAAAATTTTACTGCCTTTTTTGAAATGCTGTTTGCCTGTTCGATTTTTTAAGAAAGATCCGTTTTTATCTTCCCATTTTTTGTTTTGTTTTTGTTTTGCTTTTCCTTCCAACCAAACAAAACAAATTTGAATCGGAAATGAGAGAGAAAATCAAAAAAGAAAAGAAAAATAATAACAATAACAACAACAAGAACAAGTTTTTTGTTTTTTTTTTGTTTTTCTTATTATTTTGTTTACTTACATAGTACATATCGTAATACGTTCGTTCGTTCGTGCACTACAATATACAAAATAATTAAAAAAAAATTTATTTTTTAATTAAAATACACCAGCACAGTAAAGCAGCATTGAATTTTTTGATTTTTTGTTTTTTAAATTTTCCAAATAAATTCATTGCATTAAACACATACACACACACACACATACACAAACATCACCGTGTGAGTAGCGGAATAGAATACTACCACAGTGCTTCCCTGCTTGTCGTAAAAGGCGACTAAATGGGAGGGCAGAAGTAGAGGGTGCGGATTAAAAGTCTTGCATATACCCGATGACACTGATGCTTCAAGCGAAACAATGCCGCTCAAAGTATTGAACTACCGTGATATCACGGTGACACCGTGGGAACCATGGACCAGCATGCGTGTGAACGCGCTCCCTACGGATGTGAATGATCGGAGCCTAGTTGTATAGGAATCAGAATTGATACCAGTAAGATTCTGATTATGGCATACTGGACTATACTGCAACATTTGGATTTGATGACATGGGCTGGCAGATGGAGTAATCTGTTACCAATATGGACTGGGGTGAAACCTGGCCCAGACGGCTTTCAGGCTAATACGACATCTGTCTCCGTCCCGTTAAAACCTGGCAAGCCTTGGAGAACGATCTTGGATTCGTCCCGTTGAGTTGGGGTGTAGGGGCAGTTAAGTATCTCTTCTGTTTAGCTCCCGGTCTGGCTCTGAACACATGCTCTCATGAGGACTTGTGTCAACCCTCGCATGGCCTCCCTGCATTGCAAAGATAACCATGGGACCACAACAAGGGTAACTACACAACGGATCCAAGACAACGGCTCCAAGTTGGGACCCAATAGAATGGAATTTAATATAATAAAGCAAAATCAAGAACTTATAGGCGTTACTTCTCCAGCCGGCACCGAGGGTGCAAAGGAGATTCAGCAGGACAGCCCTTTCCTGAATCCTTTCCGGAGGGCTTCGAGGTTCCTCCACTCACCACCGCTGAAGCAGAACGGCGAGAGATCTCTCTCATCACCACCGGAGTTACAGAGGAGCAAAGCTCCTGAAAAGGAGGTGGATGATTTCACCAAGCTAGGCGATAAAATTTCGGAACTAGTAGAGATGATGGGCGGAGGAAGAAGGTCCATACACCAAGCGATGCGTGATTTAGTGGCTTCTATATCGTCACTATACCAGCAGGCCGCTAAGGATAAAGGAGCAGAGCAGGAGAAGAATGTCAAAACCAACGATAGAAGCACACAGACGATCCTGCAACAGCAGACGCCCTGTAGTTCCAAGAGGCAGAGAGATGAATTGGAAAAACCTAGAGGAACACCACCGAAGAAGACTAGGACAGCCCGTCCTCGTGGACAAATTAAGCCTGCCGCCGAGACTAGGGCTAGTGACTCAACGGCGAAACCAGCAACTACTAATAACCAGGCTATGGTAGTGCCTGCAGCGGCAGAAGAAGACACCCAGGAGCACAACGATTGGATCGTGAAAACTAGGAAGCGCAGGAAACCGAGAACCTATCTTTTGCCGACATCCTAAGAAAGGTCAGGAATGCCCCAGAGCTTAAATCAGTTGGTGAGGATGTCCAACTGGTGAAGAAGACGCAGAGGGGCGAAATCCTCCTGGAGTTTAGAAGATCAACCGAGGTGGCTACGGAGATGCACCGTTCTAAGCTAAGGAGCTTATTGGCCGAGGAGATAGAGGTCAGAACAATAACTGAGGAGGCTACATTCGAACTAAGATACTTGGATGAAGTAACAACCGTGGACGAAATAATCGCCGCATGGAGGGACCAAATCGGTGAAATACAACCGACGGCTCTCAAGACGATCAGAAACGTTCCAGGGGGTACTAGAACGGCGATAATCGCAATCCCTGTTAGGCTGGCAAGCAGGGCAGAAGAGGTTGGTAAACTGCGAGTAGGTTGGACAGTTTGCCGCTTATTGAGGAAAGTAACTCCGAAGAGATGCTTCAAGTGCTTGGAGTTCGGGCATGTGGCAGGAAAGTGTCGCAGTAATAGCGATTGGTCCAAACACTGCTTCAAGTGCGGAGGGCAAGGTCACTTTGCCAAGACCTGTGATCGCGACCCTCACTGCCTTCTCTGTAGAGGCGATCCGGATGCTGACGCGAAGCATATCACGGGTAGACATAATTGCGCACATTACCTGACTGCACGACGGAAGTTGACATACGCAGGTAAATGAGAATCCTGCAGTTGAACTTGAATCATTGTGAAGCGGCGCAGGAGCTTCTTAATCAGACGGTGCATGAGCAGAAGATAGACTTGACAATACTGAGCGAGCACTACAGAACGCCTGGAAACCAACGTTGGATAGTCAGTAAGTGCAACAGGGCCTCGATATGGTCCTGTGGAAAATTCCCAGTGGAAAATATCGACAACAGGTGGGAAAGCTTTGTGAAATGTACCGTTAATGGGGTACATTTCCTCAGCTGTTATCTTCCCCCTAGCCTATCAATAGAAGACTTTAGATGCAGAATAGATGACATCGTTAATGAAGCGAGGAACCTGAGGCCTGTGGTAATTGCCGGGGATTTCAATGCTTGGGCAGTGGAGTGGGGCTCGGCTTATACGAACCCAAGAGGAGAATGCCTACTTGACGCATTTGCAACGTTAGAGGTTGTTTTAGTTAATAGTGGTGACAAAGATACATTTTCGAGAAATGGACGCTGCTAAAAAATTGATCTGACGTTCGTCAGCGACTCCCTGGCGACCTTATCTACCTGGGTGGTGTCTGACATCTATACACATAGTGACCACCAGGCTATCTTTTTTGAGATCCGGGAACGCTCTACGGAACGCAACGTTCCTTCAGCCCCACCGAACCCTCTTTGGAAACACTCCACTTTTGATAAGGAAACATTTGTCCTCACATTGGAGAACACTCGGTTATCCGGAAATGCGAATAACAAAGCGACGGAACTTATGCGCGCCATAACGGAGGCTTGTAACGCATCCATGGTAAGAAGGCGCCACCTGCCTGAGAAGAAGCACGGTTACTGGTGGAACGCAGATATAGCAGATCTAAGACGTAAATGTAACCGCGCACGGCGGTTGTTCCAAAGGGCCAGAGGCCGTGAGGAATTTGCAGATCTACGGGAAAGATATAGAAGGTGTAGGACGAGCCTTAATGGAGCAATTGCGCATAGCAAGAGAAGGTGCTACAGGGAAATGTGCGCCGATGTGGACGAGAATCCCTGGGGAACTGGATATAAGGTGGTGATGAGAAAGCTGAACAGCTTCCGACCACCAGCAACGACATGTGCAGCTAAGCTGCAATCAATCATCGCGGAGCTTTTTCCGCGCAAAGCCGAAATTACTTACTCCGTGCGAGACATGCGGTCACCGGAGGAAATCCCAGAAGTCAGCAGTCGGGAACTGGAATCAGTCTGCAGAGAAATGAAACTCAATAAGGCACCGGGGATCGACGGGATCCCAAACATCGCGCTTAAGGCGGCTATTGAGAATAACACTGAGCTGTTTAGACAAGTTTTTGATGCTTGTATCCAAGAGAGGACGTTCCCTGGGATATGGAAAAGGCAGAGACTGGTCCTCATTTCGAAGGGCAACAATGCGCAGGATGCATCGGGATACCGCCCGCTCTGTATGATTGACACGGCTGGAAAACTTTTGGAGAAGATAATTTGTAGGAGATTAGAAGCATTTCTGGGCGAAGAAGGTTTATCGGAGCGTCAATTTGGTTTCCGGAAATCACGTTCCACAATAGATGCAATGGAAATGGTTATGACTATAGCAAAGGATGCTATCAGCGGTAACCGCTGGTTGGAAGGCGACAAGGAATACTGCGCAATCATCACCTTGGACGTCAAAAACGCATTCAACTCTGCGGAGTGGGATGCCACGTTAGCTGCCCTGGATGGAAAGAACGTACCGAACTATTTATTGGAAATCGTTAAGGACTATTTTAAAGATAGAGTGCTCCTATATGACACGGATGATGGCAGGAAGTCATACGCGGTATCAGCAGGGGTCCCGCAAGGTTCCGTGCTGGGCCCGTTACTATGGAATGTGATGTATGATGGTGTACTGAGGCTAAGACTCCCTAGAGGTACACAAATCATTGGTTTCGCATACGATATTGCCCTGGTGATAAGGGGAAAATATCTGGATGATTTGGTGAGAACATGTAACACTGCGGTTGGCATAGTCAGGAGCTGGATCACGGAAATAGGTCTCAAACTAGCTGATCACAAAACGGATGTACTCCTTGTAAGCAGTAGGAAGAAGATAGAATTTATTACCACAACGGTAGGTGACCAGCGCATATCATCAAAGCAGGCGATTAAATATCTGGGAGTGATAATTGACAACAGGCTCACGTTTACGGAACACCTGTCGTTCATCGGCCAAAAATGTACGGCGATGGCATGTGCACTTGCCCGATTAATGCCTAACCTAGGAGGCCCAAGACAGGAGAGAAGACGGCTACTGATGAAGGTAGTGACAGCGATTGCTCTATATATGCAGCCCCCGTATGGGCTGGGGCTATGGAGAAGAGGACCTATAGAGCAGGAATAGAAGCGGCCTACAGGAGATCTGCTCTCAGGGTGATTTCGGCCTTCCGAACTGTGTCTACTGATGCAGCGTTAGTGATTGCAGGGATGATGCCCCTGAAGCTAGTAGTGGATATAGAGAGGAGGAAATATGATGTAAAGAGAGGAACAGATTTTTCGAACCCTGTTCAACTAACTGATGATGCTATGGATAGATGGCAGCAGTACTGCTCCACTAAGGGAAGATGGACCCACAGACTCTTACCGAGCATGGACAAAAAGAAGACACGGTCAGGTGAACTTCCACCTGTCACAGTTGCTAACGGGCCATGGATGTTATAGGGCTTATCTCTATAAGTTTGGTCATGACGTGGATGAGGCATGCCCAGAATGCCGTAATGAAAGGGAGACGGCGGAGCATGTTTTCTTTAACTGCCCGCGATATTCTGTTCAATGAAATTGCCTGGAGAGATCAATAGGATTCAAGGTAACGCCTGAGAATATAGTTGTTAACCTGATGTTAATCTCATGTGACAATTGGAACGCAGTATGCGTTTTCGCACGGAATGTATTGACGCAGCAAAGATTGGCTGAGAGAGCAAGATCAGCGGAATTTGAAGGCAGCATTCGCTGAATCTCCACCCCTCCCGTAGTAATACTTGATTGTGGTCCCGGGGGGGTGCGTGGTTCAAATCTGAAATGTTTTACAATTTCTGACCTTATACTTGTGATGCTTACACAATGGCATCTTGGCAATTTTTATTTACTCTCAGAATCCTTGCTGGAAATGCTGAGGTGGAATCGCCGAGCGGACATTTTATAAGTATTTCGTTTTGTTTGAAATCTCTGAGCTTGTGTTTGGGACACGGACTCCCATGTAGGGCGAATTCATTCTATTTTTTGGATTGTTGAAAGAGATCTTTGTACTCAAACTGATTGCTAAGACCGAGATATAATCTATGGACTACATCTCCTGCCCAAAGTAATGCACGACCGTAAGGAAACCTGTTTTGGAATTCTTGACACCAAGGCCTCATCCAGCCCACTTTCCTTTCACGAATTAATCTCTATTTTCATAACTGTTTAAGATTTTCTTCCATCATTTTAACATGACAGTCACGGTAAAACAAGAAACATAACTTGTGCAGCTAACTTCACACACAAGAGTGTGTGAAATGTTATGTGAGGCCTACGCCATTAGTTTGTATAACAAATTAATGTGACGTTTATTGAGCTTGTCAAACATTTCCGTTTAATTTCAATTAAACAAAATTGAATTCCACTAACTTACACTCCTCCTCTGTTCACTCTCTTGCATTACCATCTGCAACAACAACGAGTGGTTGGTTTAAGGGTCACAACAATACTTGCTACTGCGCATGATCCTAAAAATGTTTGAAGATAATTTTAAGGAATCCATCCTTGCCTAATTAATAAGGCATTTAAAGTACAAAAATGTGTGTAGGAAAGCCAAAGAAATAAGACCCGAAAAACTTTGCAGAAAAAAAACCGTTTAGGGGGGGGGATCCCAGATTTTGAGTAAATTTTTTAGTTTCAAATGAAATGATACTCGAGTTGCGCTAGGGGATGATTTTTTTATCGCCTTTTATGGCGTACTCTGGTTGTTTGAACATCACCGATTTGGCTTACTACAGTGTTTTCGAGGCGAAAAGCAAGACTATATAGGAATGACGCCTAATTTTTGCCATTCAGAAGTTGGAATATTGCCTGAGAACATGCTGCCCCAGAGACTCATCTTTGCCCGACAACGTTGGGGCTCCCTGTTGTTTGCATCGTGGTGGCTGTGGTTTATATCCAAATCGCGGGGAGAACGGAATCTCGGTATAGCTTTACAACCATTGTCAAAAAGAAGTTTAGATAGTCTCCGACCCCTGACCACGAGCAAGGTCCTGTTCAAATCCATGGCTTCGAATTGATACTCATGTATTGTGGTGCATTGAGCGCCATGGGGTATGGCGTCACGTAAAAGCCTGGGCATTCAAGCTTGCCCTTGAGTGTTATCTATTTCTGCAGGGAATGGCAGCTTGCACGCGGTATCCTGGGCTAAGAAACTTGCTCGGAAACCTTGTCCTGAAGAGATTGTCCAGATTGGGTACCAAATTAAACAACACTTTATGTGATATGCTCCCACAGGGGTTAACCCTTTCCCTGTTCTGTGCAGCACATGTGATGCTGCACAGCAAGTTGGTTTCATACGCGTGTGTATCACATGGACAGGGAAAGGGTTAATGATGCTTAGAGATTGTGAATAATTTTTACTCCATAGCTCGCACTTAATGGATTAAAAAGAGTCTTTACGCAACCGCTAGGTTAATCAGTCTTCCCAATTATTAAAACTATTCTTAAGCTAGGCATTAATACTTTTTTTTCTCATGAAACATGTTAGTATAATGGCCCACTTGAACTGGCCTAAGTGCCTACCACACGTGACTACGTATAGTGATACTCTCTAATTAATTTGAAGTGTTGCCAACTTATGAATTACGGAAATCCTTAAATTATCCGCTATTTTACAAATTTAAAACACATTACCAACAACGATAGAGTGTATGTGTATGTGTGTATAAGAGAGAAGGAGAGCGTGACTGATGTCTTTACGAAAATTTCCTTATTTTTGTTGTATGAAGGGAAACAACTTAACACTTAGAGGAGTCGCATATGAACTAAGCAATAGAAAATAAAAGCAACAACTTTCTCGCCCTCTCTGTCTTTGGTTTTCTAACCCGAAGCCAGATTCTTTCGCTCTCTCTCATTTCTCTTCAAATTGTTTTCAACATATCACCAACACAACAATGCAAGTAAAGTAAACCTACCACACCACTACTTACTCTCACTCTCTCTCTCTCTTTGCTTGGCCACATATTAAACTCTACAAGTGTACTCATTGAATATTTTTTGGTTTTTTTTCCTACCATTTGAGGGAAAATAAAGGAAGCAAAAAACAAATGCATTAAAGTAAGCATTGTAGAGTTAATGTTGTTTTTGCTTTCATTCTTCATATTATGCTTCGTCACAACAAAAGCTATTGGACAACGCCAAAACTCTCAAAACTCATCGACTTTCTTCAAAAGCTGTTTGCCTGGTTAATTTTGCGATAGACGCGCAACGCTTGTAAACATAAACGTCGTCGTCACATTGCTTTGACTTTCGTTTCTAGTACGTTCAGTTTACGTACGAATTAAAATATTTTGTCGCCGTTTGCCTTAACTTACTGTGGCGAACAGCAGCAGCCGTCTAACGAACGGCTACGTGCCGAGTTGCATTGAAAACTGCTGTTGTTGCCTCAAAACTAAAACTACTGACCACAAAAACAAACAAACAAACAAACGCGCAATTCATCCAGTGTGGCTGACTGATGCCAAACTCATTGCCTGCTTGCCTGCCTGCCAACATACAATATTGTGATGAAGCCAGTGCCCCCCATTAGTGAGCAGCCATGGAAATCTAAATGCCGGCTGTGCTAATGGCTGTTTAGACGCCGGTAGACGGACGCCTCCACAAAAAAAAGAACGAAAGAAGCCGAGCAATTTTTGTTTTTATGCAGAAAAGTATTTCAACACTTTGAACATGCACAGGCAAGCACACTTTGTTTTTCTTTTTTTTTAACGGCCAAAGAGAGCGAGAGATTCTTCGTTAGAGTATGTGCATGTTTGTGTGTGTGTGTGTGATAGAGACCGTACGGTTTTAAACATCCGAAGTGTGCAAAACACGAGTTAATAACACTTTTTTTAATGTTTTTTCTTCTTTTGGGGCTGCCAAAGCCCATATTTTAGCACAGTACTGTGGATATTTATGTGTGAAGGGAATTTTCTAAAAAAAAAAAAAATTTTTTTTAATTGATACATCTTCGGATCTTTCATTAAGCGCTGCTTATCTTCATTGGAATTTTTTATTATTGAGTATAACATGGCCCAATTAGCCAAACACGGCTTCTAAAGATTACTTTACTGCTTGATATGCTTCCAGGGGTTTTCTTCTCAGATGCATTAACCCTTCAAAGGTTTCAAGTATGTGTTCTGGTGATTCGTTCTCCTTATCACGAAGTCTTCTTATTGGGTTATGAGTCCATACCGATTCTCTACTGTCTTCTTTGATTCTACAACGACCGTTAGATAGATTCGCGATTATTACCCTTAGGCTACTTCTCGATAGTCTGATGCATAACTCAAATCACTTCCCATTGGAATGAGAAGTTTTTTGTTGTTGTTTTGATTGTCACAAATCCATTTGACAGGAGTAACGTTACCATTTCTCGTCGTCGTTCCTTTCACGGAATCTTTCTTATCACATCTTAGAAACGATGTGCGAAATCTTAGCAATCTGATCTGCATCCTGGTTACCGAGAATTCTCCCAATAGCTGAGATCAAGCCTTTCCTTGCTGATTTAGTTTTCCATTTTAAACTCTAATCAATCACATAAGAGCTGAGTACTATAATGGTAACCTGAGCGCCTGTCCTCTGTACATACTGCTCAAAGGGTTTTAGTTTGATCAGCACTAGCATAGCAATCTAATCTAATGCAAATTCTCACATAAGATGCGGTCTCTTGTGTCCTGTCGTGCTGATCTAGCTTTCCATTCTAATCTTAAATGAACGTCACAGAAGCTGAGCACTCAAAGTATTGCTATGTCCTCTGTACTTCCTCCTCAAAATTATTAAGCACTTCATTCTGTGAGCTCACGGTCAAAATTATTAAGCACTTGGGTAACCTAAACTTTGGTTTGCAAGCTACTTGCAAGTCTTCCCATGGTAGTATACAATAAATCTCACAGCGTTCGCTTACCCTTGATGATATTCCACTGCATGTGCTTGGCCCTACGTTTATACCATAAAGTGGTCCCTCTCTTTAAAGTGTACATAGTAATCAAATTATTCCTTTCACCAAAACCTTGGAGGTACTGCAAACCAAATTCTAGTATCCATACTTTTGATCTGCACTACCATTTGCAACGGGCTTAAGTCCAACTGAGCCTGCAGTGCTGTTATAGCACAGTTTTTTATTGCTCCGGTTATACCAATACAAGCCAAGCCAAGTTTTTTATCCACCGTTCACATATTTTACCACATTTGTTAGTCGATTTTTCAAAAACATAGCTTCAAAGTGTCGAATAAAAAGCATCGAGTATTTTTGAAACTTCAATGAATATCGTGTACCACTGGTTCTAAAGCCATATTTTGATAGGCAATCGGCTGAGTTCCGATTGGTAATTATGTACTTGCAAACTGTTGGGTACTCTATTATTGAAAATCCTTGTTATTGTTTTCATACTTGTATGCCTTACACTACCACAACGACAAATATAATACGAAGTAATAAAAACGAAGAAATGCAAACAGGGAGGACAACTTCATACGAAGTAAATAAAACTTCCGAACCGAGAAATAAAGGGAGAGAGAGAGCGAGCAAATGTGAGCAATGAGTTAATTATAGAGAGAATTACTGTTTCTGTAATAAATCGTAGCACCGTTAATAGTGGTGTAAAGCAGCAACAATATGCACGTCGTAGTATATGAAAAGTTAATTCACACACACACATACATACGCTCATTATAGCGCATAATCCACCAGAAATTCAACATTTCATGCATTAAGTTAAGCATTGTTGTGTGGTGGCCTAACAAAACACACTTAAGCTGTATGGTGTACACAACACACGCAAATACACATATCTAGGCATGCCGTTAGGACAGCCATATTAAGAAAAGAGCGTGACTGACTGGTGGTTGGTTTGTTGACTGCGTTTGTTGCAATACTTAAATGAATAGCAATGTGTAGGTGTGTGTGTGCATTTTGCGTGTGCTTAAATGATTGTTCTTATCCAACTGTGGCTAGATTGTTAAAGATGATGACAACATATTGCTGTTCGCTGGTGTTTTTATCATTTGGTTAAAATATTTCAACCATGGCATGCCTGCCATTCGTTTTTCATTTCATTAGCCTAAAAAGTCGCAAGTAACACCAGACGCAAGCAACACACCAAAGCGGCCAACAACAGCCAGCTAGCGACGAGTAATAAAAATTGTTCATGTTTTTAAAATCGCGTCTGAATACAAGCAAGTATTCTACCAGGCATACAGAAAATTTCACCACTAGACGCCATTTCAACAGCTGCAAAGCGAAACAAAAACATAAGAAACCTACCATCTCTTAACAATGGCACACCAGAAACAGAAAAAAACAAATGAAAATAAAAAGATGAGCAAATGAAGTATGAGCACAAATTGCAATTGCCGCTCTGAGTGTCTTTATTCTGTATTCACATTCTGTGTTATGTTTTTGTGTGTGTGTGAGCGTGTGTGCATACGATTCTACTTGTATTAGTGTGTATAGAATACAATGTCTAGTCAATTTAATATTTTTGTGTGCCATTTCAATGGGTGATTTGTTGTTATTGTTTTTAATTTTTTCTATGTGCAGGGTTGGAAAGTCTCTTAAGCTAAAGCGGAATGTTTTAATGAATGAAAGAAACCTTTTGTTGTCGGTAATGAAAATATTTCAAATTTTTATTTGACATTTGATACCATTCCGGCTAAATATAAACAATCTTGTATGACAATTTATTGACATTTTAAAGGTAACAAGTGAACAAGTTTTAAAAGTTGCCTTAATGAGCTTAAGTTGTCACACCGATATTACTGGTATTTCAGCCAGTTGTAAATTCTATACAAAGCACCTTTGGCCAGACGCATTATGTCCGTAAATTTTGGGTGCCCAATTCCTCTTGTTTGTTCCCAAATGCCAGACATTGACAAAGAAGCTGTTCTCCGGTCTTCTCTTCTCCTCTGTCTTTGTTTTTCCAGGTATTCCCAGAGACCAGTATCTTTTTATAGCTGCTACAAGGTTTCTAATGGAAATTTTGCTATGTATCTGTCGATATCGGACCAGATCTGTCTTGTATCTCTACAAGTGGGTTAATTATCCTGTCATTCTTTTGTGAATGATTAAACTTTGACTTTGTTTGCGCCTCCGTAGCCTTTATGAAATTCATTTATTAGTCTTTGCGAGGAATTAATTTAAGACAATCGAAGAATTGTCCGTCATGAACAGAACTATCACCTCTTCCTGTCACCTGACGACAGGTGCAAACCCTAAAGTGAATGCATAAGAAAATGGATGGGGATTTAGTAAAGTAATTGCAGACCTGGTTTTGTCAGACAGAACCCTGCGAAAGTCGTACCCATCCCTTCTTCCGTTTACGAATGTGGATTTTAATTTGAATCCGCTCGATTTGTGGTCTTTAAAAGTCGAGTTCTGCCAGGAATTACTTGACAAAGCTCTGGATGTAGTTGAGACTACAACGAACTGCGTTTCATTAGCTGCAGTCGTATAAAGGTACTAACCTCACATAGCTGTTATATTAGTTCAATTCACTGTTAATTTAGGCCATCGTTAATGCAGTTTTCAGCCTCTTTTCAGGAGCCTTCGGTAATTGTAATAATCAGGTACTGTTCAAAAGCAGTCATTTCATTCTGAAAGGTGTACTATTTGGAGAGGTTTATGGGTCGGCGGGATCACTTGACCGTATTTTATTAAAAACAATAAAAATCACATTTTTGCAGCCATTGGAGCAGACTATACTGCTCCAAGCTGTACTAAATAATAATTTTTCCCCCAAAATTAGTAGAAAAAATACGAATCTATTTAAGTCGCGCTACGCGAAACTATGTATTTATTAGGAGAGGAATCTTGTGACAAATTGATCTTAGGTTTTCACATCGTCTTAGTATAGCAGATATTGTGTTGGCTTGTTCCACGATAGGCCATTGTTAAATTTTCAGCTCAGACATCTCGAACCCAACGAAATATGAAAAAATATTTCTTTGGCGACTACATCTCAGCTGTCTCCTGGCAAGAACATACACACATAACATACATAATTGGACATTACACCAACCCTACAGTCAGGATTACTACCTAGATTCTTACACAACTCATGTTGTGTATATTAACTTCTCACATGAGTGGCGGAACATACAGTTTAAAGTCGAGAGTAAGTAGAAAAGTTTTTAAAATCTGTTGTTCGGAGTCGATGTTAAACTGTATGTCCTGCTAGTCATGAATAAAATTAACAAATACAGTAAGACCCCGCATAACGCTGTTTCAGTATTACGCGGTTGCAAATGAAACGGGCATTCATGCGCTAACCAAAAGCGGTGCATACTATGTATCAACGTTCTTTTGTTAGTCTGTCCAGAAAAAAGATTCCATTTGCATTTTCCGAAGTCGCAATCACAGTGCGAACTCATCTTTCCTGCGTCACAGTTGATTTATTAGTTGTCATCAACGTTACTAGGGTTAAACATGTGTACGTGTTAAGTTATCTCGTTTAACGCTGTTTCGTTTAGTGCTGGATCTTATTGGAACGTATCCCCAGCGTTAAGCGGGGTCTTACTGTACGCAACGTGGATGGTATAAGAAAACTACGTTGTAATCCTAACAAAAGAGTTGTAATGGCCAATTAAAAGAGTAATTTTCCCTCATGAAAATTATGCCTTTGGATTACGTTAGTTTACGTTTTTTTTTTCTATCGCGCACAGCGAAAAACTAGCCTGTATTCTAGCCCATAAGAAAAACTCTTTCTGTTGAAATTAATTTGTAGGAATTGTTTTCAATAATCTTTTGAATTTATTTCGATTACGGGTCCCTGATTTAATTTCATTTTTCCAAGGTTAAAGTGTTTTAAAACGGAGTTTTTTTCTTATAATTTAAAATGCCTTTTTAATTTTCAAAAAAAAAAAAAATTCTTTCAAATTTCTTAACTGCTAAAAGTACACACAATTTCATTTTCTTCAATAGCAATTCATAATTTCCATCCCTGTGTTGAATAAAAAGGGAAAGAAAGCTTACAATTTGTGGGTGATGTGCGGTCGTATTAGTAACTGTATTAGTCAGAAGAGTATATTGATTGTGTGTCTCTATTTTATTACAACGTAATTGTGTTTGCAAGTATTGTAAATTGATTTTGTTTTTCTCTCCCCCCTCTATCTCCTTCTCACTAGCATTACTTTAATATTTTATTGTAGTACTCGTGTATTCAAAAACAAATACAAACAATCATTAAAGTCAGTGTGTTGACATTTTAGGCCGATTGCTTTTTTTTTGGGGTGGTGGTGGTGGTGATGGAGGTGGAATAATGTTACAATTGAAATGAATGGATGAATGGCAACAGTTATGTATGAGAGAGAGAGAGTGAGAAGAGGAGATGAAATAAAAATCTCAGCAGCATATGTGCTTCATAATAAATAAAAGAGATTGAAAAAGTGGGAGGAAGAGAGAGAGTGAAAGATAAAAAGATTTTTACTATTTTATATAAATTGTGCGTAATAAATTAATGTCATTAATTTTAAGTGCTTTAATGTTGTTGTAAATTATTAATTAAATATGCTGTTTTGAGTTTATGTTTGCAATTTAAGGATTATTTTCGTAAATTAAAGTGGACTTTTTGAACATGTTTTAAGCAAAATAATAATTAAAGTGTTGCAGTTTTTTCGTTTTTTTTTTTTATAATTTTGCCAGTGTGCGAGAGCGAGAGAAACAAGTGAAAAAAATATACGAAGTGTTGATACACTACAACTCTCATCGTGAATGTATAACGAACAATACACGAGCAAAACGATGAAGCATATTCCATCTGTTGACACTGTGTCCATGAACCGTTAAGGCTCCTTAATAATGCTCAGTTCTCGTATTTAGTAATTGTACCGTAGGTACAGCAGATGTAGGACTTTGATTAACACGTTGACCGCCACGATAATTTTCAGAAAACTTGCCAAAAATCGATTTTTTTTTCACATTAGTGAGTACGAGATAACTCGTAGTTTGGCGCCATAGAAGACATTGCAATCTACGAGTTATCTCGTAGTCGGCAGTCAACGTGTTAAAAGAGTCTCTTGCAACTGTACATTACGATTTAAAAAACCTTCCGCAGATTCTCTCCACTTTTGTTAATTCTAAAGCTGATCCCATAATGTACGCAACACTTGGATTACCCGGGAAACTGCAGACCGGATGAACTGGCCAGACGCGGCACGACCATCGAACTCTCCGACAAATTCTTAAGTATTGGGGACCTGCAGGCTCATGATTAATGATGAGAGCCTACTAATGCTGGAGACAAAACTGGCAATGCTAGGCTTATTTGCCAAGGCCTTTGAAATATTCTCTGGCCTGGAACAAGTTTGCGGCTTTTGTAAATTAAAGCATGTATAGCCCAGGACAGATAGTTCTGTTTCATATAACAAGCCTACTGCCTATCTAAGCAAGTCCCAGTAGAATTTTTCCCCACTCTTAGAATACATATCGTTCTGAAACAGTCTAACTTATGCCATGGAATCCAGAAATTTCTGCAGTGTCTTCTGTTGCTTCAACCGCAGGTAAGCGACTTCGGATAAAGTCAGAGTAGCGGGCATGATCTCACCTCGGCTGTACAGAAGGCACACTGCAAGGCTGCTGAAACTCCAGAGAAGTGTGCTCAGTGCCATTATTGGAGTCGTAACGGGACATTGCATTATTATGGGTGTCCAAGCGAAACGCATTGGTCTGGAACAGCTCGTAAACGATTTCTATAGAAGCTGCAGGGATGAAGAGAAGAAAGAGAGGGTTCTTCATCTACCGGGAACATGTCCGGCACTGTGTCAAAGGAGGAAGAGACATTTTGGTGCCTACTACATCGATAATCTAAGTGACTTGTCGAACACTGACGTAGGCAGTAAGCTCTAGATGGTTCCAGGATTAGGGAATAGTTAGTGCTAATTGGGGTATCACAAAGGGCTCCATGAGACCTAAGTACGTCCATACAATTCACTTGGAAGGACGGATACTTAGATCTACCTTCCTACCTAAAGCTGATTCTGATCTTTGAAGGTTAATCTATAATTTTGTTGCCATAAGCTCAGAATAATCTAGATCGATAATCTAACACATGTTACACTCCTAGAAGCCTTAAAAGCCAATTATTAACATAAAATTGTTACTCTTGAGCTCGTCTTCGGCATACATTTCCTGGCTAGTTCCAAGGCCCTGAACCTTGAAACTTGAATATTCGTCTGAAGGATCCAACATTTCGACGGATGATTATATGATTGCATGACGTTGGTACCGTTGATAAAACTCACGAATATTCACCAGAAAGACTCTACATTCCGCTGTAAGATTGTATGATCTAAGACGTTTGCTTCCATAGATAAGGACACATGTTCCTCTGCTTATCTTCGCTTTAGACCCGTCCCTAAAGGTAGCACAGTTCTTCCATGGGTTGCAGCTATCTAGAAATCTCTATAAGGTATTGTTACACAAAAATAGCTGCCGTAGTTTAGTAGAAAGTATTACTGGACGAAAGCCCTAGGTTCAAACGGTAGCTCAACAGTCTTCTGGCAAAAACTCTGAAAATAAAAACAAATTCCAAAGAAAAGCTTCTGAAATCAACCGTTCAAAGTCGCCGTTGAAGTGTAGGTCCCATCATTCACAGATAATATTAAAGCACACAACCTTGGTGGTAGGGAGATGCTATAATGTAGTCCCGACTGAAGCCGACTTCCATCAGTTTATTTCAAACAGTAGTATTGAGGGGCTTATCCTATATGGATTCTATAAATGTAACTCATACAGCCTAGAGGCCTTTATTACATACGTATTCCTTAGTCGGTTGCCGTAGTCTAGTAGATAATGTGTTGGTTTACTTACCAGACGTGAAGTCTCTGTTTAAACCCCAGATCAGACATCGCCAATAAAAAGAAATACGATAAAATATTTCTTTGACGACTTCCTCTCAGTAGACTTCTAGCAACAATTCTGTGAGAAAACAAAATTGTCATGAAAGTTTTATCAAAAATCTGTCATTCGGGATCGACTTTAAGCTAGAGCTACCGCCACTTGTTTATAAAATTCACACAAAGCCTAATTCAGGGGTTTTAATGATTAATTACAGTGGAAGTTCTATAATTTGAACTTCTATCACTTGAATTTTCTATAAGTTAAAGCACAGCAACTGTTAATGACCAATTACAGTGGAACTTCTATAATTTAAACTTCTATTACTTCTCATCTTGGAGAGAAATTCCATCAAGTTTTGCTTCTTTTACTTGAAGTTTCTATAAGTTGAAGTTTTTTTCTCTGGATAATGCTGATTCAATTTATAGAGGTTTGACTGTATGTTTGTAGCTATGTTAGTTGGTAGAGAAGAATTACATTCAGAGTCGCCTGAGGCGTTCATCTACCACCACATCTGTGTACTTTAAATATAACGCTACCATTGCCATTCGATTTCAATTCATTTCACCATATCGATCAGCCGTAGGTATAACTGGTGCGTAAATTCAGTTTACCAAACCCTTTCTCATTCTCTTACTTCTAGGCAACTTGGAGTAGAATTTTGGCCGCCAAACATTTCAACTTAATCCAGAACTTTAATGCAACACCATTAAGAGGTAATGGTCTTAAACCGAGCGCCCTGTATGTCTCATTTAATAATCCTAGTGGCCACAAGGAAATCCTTTGAATTTCTATTTTGCCACCGACTGTCGGCATAAAGAGAACATGAGAAAAATGTGAGAGGCATGTGTATAACCCAGAGGAAAATTGTTAGTAATATTTTCAAATGTAAGTGGCAAATGTAGAGCGCTAAATCCCTTAAAAACTGTGTATTTGGCTTGACAAATATTCTTCAAAAAAATGCAGATAATTTCTCTCATAATTTAGTGAAATTCCATTGAATATTAGCCAAGCCTACTGTAATATTTTTTGGGGTGTAAAATTGAAATCTGAAAAAAAACGTCATGAACTACTACTACTTTAAAATTTGACAAGCAACTGAATAAAATTTTACGCTCTTTTTAACGAACATTGTTGATGTTTGTTCGTGTCCTATGTGTGTAAAAAGCCGAAGATGTTCTTCCCCTGAGGGAAATTGGAATATAATACACCTATTGCCCACTGATTTTAATATATTCCACCATATCGTGCAATCATAGCTATAATTGATATTGTGGAATCCAGTTTATTAAACCCTTCCTCATTCTCTTTTGAATATTGTCGATTCAAGAGAATTTGGAGTAGATTTTAGGTCGCCAAACATTTCGACTTAATCGAGAACTTTAATACAACACCATTAAGAGGTGATAGCCTTAAACCGAGGGCCCTGTACCTTTCAGTTAATAATCCATCCCAGTGGATACAAGGAAATACTAAGAATTTCAATTTTATCGCTAAAACTGATAGTTCAGAGTTGCCATAGTGTAATATAATAACAATCTTAACCTCTTGCTTTTGAGTGAAGCTCTCTTTTCGCCCAAAAATAATGCTTTAAAAGCACTTGCAATCCAATTTTTCTTCCCCAAAATTATTTTGTTGTCGTTCCTTAAATTGACAATAATTTCCTTCCATTTAAAAACAAATCCTGGAGGGGAAAAAACTCCTCCATTTCCTTTCTCCTGATGACCAAACTGTTTCACTTCATGCTGCTATCAAAGCACACACACAAACTTTTCATTCACCTGACTTTTTTCTATTAAATTTGTTGCTAGAATTTTTGTTTTTCTTTTTTTTTTATTTCCTTTTGTTTTGTTTTATTTTATTTACTTAAATACATAGAGAAAATAAAGCTTTCATGTGTAAACAAACAAATAAAATATGAAAAAAAAACAAAAACAACAGTCAAACGACGATGGCATTAGAAACAGTGCTAGAAAATTCAATTTCAAACACCAACTGTTTGGTTATCGGCTCCCAATATAAATAAAACAAAATCAAATTCAAAACAACAACATCTCATACTCTATCCGGCCACATACAAAGTACGTACACTCACCACTACTTATGTGTTGTTATTTTTAACATTGGAAGGCAGCAGCAACAATACTTTACTTTACTGTTTTCAATTGTAAACAACAAAAAAATTTGTTTTTCACGAAATTTTTTACTCTCTTCTACTCGCTATGGCTCACTCTCTCTCTTTCTCTGTGTATTATTTGTGTTTATGCTGCCGAAAGTTTCTAAATTTTCTAAACAATAAAGAGTAACTGTAAAATGGAAAACAAAGAGAGCATAATATTAAAGCATTAAAACAACAACAACAATAACTACTACCACCACAACATGAATAAATAATATAAACAAACCCCCCCCCTTCCCCCTCTTTAAAACACTTTAAAAGAAAACTGCATGCTTGCCATGGGTTTTTTGAATTTTTTTTCGTTTTTTTTTATGCTTAAAATTAACGTTATTTTCTGCATTCCTTTTTAATGGTTTCTCTATTTTTGTTGTTGATATTGTTGTTATTTTTTTGTTTTATTTTATTTTTCTAATATCTTCTTGTGGCTGGCTCTGTATAACCCACATAACAAACAATTTTTGAAATTCATTTTGCCAATGCCTCACTATAAGCTACTGAACGCCTATTCCAATACGTTGTTTAGGTTTGTTCGTACGTAGTACGTAAGTAACGTACCGAATAAAAACAATGATGGCCGACCGGCCGGTCGCATGCTGTATGAAACGAACTTGGCTTGTGGTGAGTTGTTGATACAAAAACACACACACACACAAATTTTTTTTTACTTTAATAAAAGCGTATGGAGTTTAGCATACTTTTGGAGCACACTTAAGCAACATTTTTTTTGTTTTGTTGGTTTTTGAGTTTTTTTTTTTTAACAATTATTCTAGAAATTTAAATGCTAAACATAAGCTGTGTTTTGTTTTCTTGTTGCTTGCAACAATGTTGCCATCTTAATTTGTATTGTAAGAAGCCGTATGTGTTTAGATTAAAAGAAAATTAACAAATTTATCGTGTTTTTTCCCTTATTTTTCTGTACTACATAGATAACCTTTATATGGCCCGCCTCGGAAAATGGTTGTTTTCTTTAGAAGGTGGCTAAAATTATTTTTGAATTCTTAAATGACGTTTTTAGTTGTCTTAAAATGGTTTAATTTCCAATTTTTCAATTAAATGCAAAGAAAGTTTAAATAAAAACTCATTTATACATTTAAAAAAGCCTTTTGCAGCCATTAAACAGACAGAAATACATGGCCCGCCTCAGAAAATACTGGAGTTTGAAAGAAAATAAATGAAAAATATTTTAATTCCATAAACAAGACTTCTGCTTTCACATAAAGACAAAATTTAGAAAATTATTTATTGTTCAAAATGTGGCCCGCCTCAGAATATTGTTGTTATTACAAAAAATACTTACATTTTCTACTTAATCGTTAATTTAATGTCCCTACTTGTCGCAGAATGCTTAAGCGTACAACTTTTCAATAAAGTTCAACTATGGCACGCCTCAGAAAATACTGGAGTTTGAAAGAAAATAAATGAAAAATATTTTAATTCCATAAACAAAACTTCTGCTTTCACATAAAGGCAAAATTTAGAAAATTATTTATTGCTCAAAATGTGGCCCGCCTCAGAATATTGTTGTTATTACAAAAAAATACTTAAATTTTCTACTTCATCGTTAATTTGATGTCCCTACTAGCCTTAGAATGCTTAAGCGTACAACTTTTCAATAAAATTCAACTATGGCACGCCAGAGAAATTGTAGAAAATAAAAGAGAATTAAATAAAATGTTATTTATTCGTTTAAAAACAATCTTAGCTTGCATATAAAACACAAATTAATGGAATTTTTTATTGGGGAATAACATTAATCGCCTTAGAAATCTTATGTTTTAAAAATAATTCCTTATGAAAAAGGACCTGTGCTTCAAAATAAAGATAAAATATGCCAAACTTTTCCTTATTTCATTGTTGGCTTCATGGCCCGCCTCGGAAAATATTAGATTTTACACAAATTTCAATGAAATTTTGTGTGCTCCAGTTAAAAGTCTTTTGTTTTCTTTTAAAGTTAAAAAAAATTGCTTTTTTTTATTATTTTTCTATATGTGGCCCGCCTAAGACAAATTATTTTTTTAAAAAAATTAAATTAAAAACTATTTTATTTGCATAGAAAACACTTTCGCTTTTAATAAAACTAAAATTTTTATAAATTTTTTTTGCTTAAAATGTGGCCCGCCTTAGCTTAATATTGGACTTTTAAAATATTGTAATCGTTTATAAAAAACTTGTTCCTACATATAATGCCAAAATATTTGAAATTTTTTTCTTTGCATAAGTATGGCACGCCTCAGAAAATATATATTTTAATTGTTTTTTAAAATTAATTTGATTTTTTTATCTTTAAATAAATATACCAATTGTATTAAAAGGGTTTTATATTAAATTTGGATTTTGATAACTAAGGCCCGCCTGGGAAATTGTTGGTTTTGAAAGTAAATTTGTTTAAAAATATTGTAAAAGTTTTTTAAAAAGTTCTTTTTGTGAACGAATAAAAAATATGGAATGGTTTTGTTGCTGAAGTTTGTGGCACGCCTGCTAAAATTTTGGATTTTAAGGGGAAGTTGTTCAAAAATAATTTAAAGGTTCTTAAAGGACTTCTTTTTTCGGAAAAAGAAAAGAAATTAAAAAAACAATTTTTTTTTTTTTGGGGAATATGGCCCGCCTCAGAAAGTGTTCATTTTGAATGGGAATTAGTTTAAATTGCTACCATGTATTTAGAACGATATTGTGGTTATTTTTAAAAGGTGTTTGCTTATGACAATACTCCATACTTTGTTTACTTAAACGATAAACCCTTTCGAATAGGTTTTAATTTAATTTTCCTCTCTTTTTTTGTTGCAGATATTCTAGTATGGCGTACAAATTTTGTATAAAATTTGAAATCCTTCATAAGCTGCAACAGCAACAAGTACAGCAGCCTCATTATAATCATCAGAAGCAGCAAGCCAAGCAACAACAGCAGCAAATAATTTAAAAAATAAATTTGAAGTAGCTCTACACACCTTTTAAGCAGCAGTTGATAAAGTAAAAAATAGGAAAAACGCTCGACAAAGTCTTCTAAATGACGGCCTAAAAACGTAAAACACAAACGATCTAGAAAATCTGAACAAGAACTGAAGTCCACCCTCCCCCTACACATTAAAAGCTCAAAGAATTTCAAATAAAATCTGTAAGAAAAAGGAAGCGAAAAAAATTGATTCGTTTTCGTTTCTGAAACCCACTTTCGTTTCTAAACTTTGTTTGGCGGCAAGCAAGCAAGGTTTCCTAAAGTGGTCGCGCGGTCTTTTATCCAACGGCGTTCACTCTTAAAGAGTTCGTTTGCGCGCGAGTGTGAGTGTAAGTGTGAGTGTTTTTTTTTTTTTTTTTGGTTAAAAGTGTGGTGTTTCGACCGACAAAAACGGCAAACGTGGCGGATAAATTTGTATTTATGGATGCAGGAGGCCTTCCGGTATACCAGAGCGCCAGTCAGGCAGCTGTCCAACAACAACAAGCACAACAACAACAACAAGCACAACAACAACAACAGCAGCAGCAACAACAACAGCGTCAACATCAATTAAGTATTCAATTGCAACAACAGCAACACCTGCAACATCATCAGCAACAATTGCAACAGCAACAGAATATCAGTTTACATTTGCAACAACAACAGCAACTGCAAGCCTCTCAACAACAGCATGTGCACAATGTCCAACAGCAGCAACAAATACAAGTGCAACACCAACAGCAGCAGCAGCAACAACAACAACGTTCCCCTTTTAATACCAATCCCAACAACGGCAATAACAATGCAACAGGAGGCGGAATTGTTAGCGGCCTATGCCCTGGCGGAAACGGAACTCTTGGCCCTGGCCAAACAAACCCAAACAACAATCCCAACAACAGCGTCAACAACAATCCTATGCTCTCACAACAAACCGCCCAACAACAACAGCAGCAGCAACAGCAAGGCGGCCTTAATGCAGTGCCCTCACCAAATGCCGGCAACATGTCGATACCCGGTGGCCTACTCACCAACGATATGGTGCCACCCAAGCGGCAACAAATGTTTGAACGTTTGCGACGACGCATGGAAAACTATCGACGCCGTCAAACCGATTGTGTGCCACGCTACGAACAGACATTCAGCACTGTGTGCGAGCAACAGAATCACGAGACCAGCGCATTGCAGAAACGTTTTCTGGAAAGTAAAAATAAACGCACCGCCAAGAAGGCGGAAAAGAAACCCACAGAAACCGCAACAACAATGCTCTCCAGTAATTTGCAAAGCAGTGTACATGTGGTAAGTTTGAAAATGATTTTCTTTATTTTACTTTGTTCTTGTCATTTAAATTGTGAAAGAGGGGTTTTTTCAAAACATTTTTTGGAAACATAACCTCAAAAAAAAAATTTTTTTTTTGTTTGTAAGGGAAGGCGAGGATTTGAGTGCTACTATGGCGCTTAAAGCCTAAATATCTGTCTTAAGGGCACTATATCAGGTTTAATAGATTAAAACGAGGGTAACGGTGTACGCCCACTTAGTTTGCTTAAAAGCTTAGTTAGTTCGCGACCCTAACAATGCATGTAAAATTCTTGCTATACCCCTAGGTTCGAGCTAAGTGGGGTCCATCATGCGAATGGCTTATAATTTGGCATGATTTTCTAGAAGGCTTCAAGACAAACATTTCAAACATCGTACCCATACATACATACATAATTGGCCATTACAACCCTTCAATCAGGGTTACGACTTAGCTTCTCACACCACTTATGTTGTGTGCGTTAATTTTTATACATGAATGGCGGGACCTACAGTTTAAAGCCGACTCCGAATGACAGATTTTTGAGAAGCTTTTCATGGCAATTTTTACTCTTAGGAGTCTTTGCCAGGAATCTGCTGAGAGGAAGTCGCCGAAGAAATATTTTTTCGTTTTTATGTCTGACCTGGGATTCGAACCCGGGCCTTTTGTCTAATAAGCCAACACACTACCCACTAGACCACGGCGACTTCACCAACGTAGTAATTCATCTCTCCAAATTTCGGACACCAATCCATGGCTTTATATGCAGCACCATGGCTCGCTGTCCAACTTCCTCTATCTTCATTGTTCCATCGTCGTTGCCATTCTGAAGTGACCGGTAATATGATTTCCAGTCGATTTCACCTTATAAATCTCCATCCGCTCTGCTGCCAGCAGATCCACAGGTATTGTACGTGCTATCACAAGAACGACAGGGGCGGACACTGTACGATATGCCGATGCGATACGCAATGCAGCCGTTCTCTGTACCGAGATACAAACCCATAAACAGTCTCATCTGAACATAGCTTCATTGTACATCGTACCCGTCTAAGTTTAATCTCCTGCATATGACAAGCAATTCATTGAATTTTAATTTTAAGAAAAAAAGACGAAGAAGACAAATCGAAATATTCAATTAAATTTGCAAAAATTACAAAATCCAATAACAACAACAACAACATCAGCAACAACAACAACAAATTGACGCAAATATTTCCCCCCCAAACAAAAATTTTTTTTTTGCATTATTTTGCCACACAATGTTGCTGATTTATATGCAATAATAAATTAGTTGTTGTTGCTGTTGTTGTTGTTGTTGTATTTATTGTTGCCACAAAATCGTCTTCCATGTCGTCTTTACACTGATTTGATGATTTTGTTCTCTGAAATAATTGCATCATCAAATCAAATTCAGAAAAAAATTGCAAAAAATAATAACAAGTAACGGCTATGGTTACAGTGTAGAACGGCATAACGAACATTTTTTCTTTTATAGCATTTATAAAAGCTTTAGTAGTGCCATTTAAGGCCTTGGCTGGCATCTTACCTTATTAGCTGGCTGCCACCAAGCGTGATGATGACGAATTTATCATATTTGCTCGCTGGACTTTGAATCCCCAAGCATAACGTTGACGGTCGGTCCAGTCTTCGTTGCCTTTGAGGATTGAATTCTAAGGTTGGATGGTAAATTGCTGCTTGTAATTCCTTTTTTCCTTTAGTGTTCATGTTATTCGGTTGAATTCGCAGTAGTCGAGTAGATAGTGTGTTGGTTTCGGTTCATACCAACATGAACAGAATCGAATCATACTCATAATTCATAATTTCTTATGCTTATACGCATTCATACTTATTTTAATATCATGGAATCTACCCATCTATTCACATTATATTCATCCTTAACACAACCCGTATGATGTTATTGATTGCGACTCTCCATACCCCAACATTCATATACACGACGAATCACAAAATAAGTATGAATCGCCTGCGAACACTCAAAAATAATCACTAGAAGGTCGAGTGTGGAACCTACCCCTCTATTCACATAACAAAGTTTGAAGTTCTCATCATATTCATACTTAATACAACACGTATGATGTTGCTGATTGCGCCTTCTCCACTCACCCTTCAACTACATATACACGACGATCACAAAATAAGTATGAAATACGAATCAAAAATAACTAGATCGATGGAACCTACAAAAAAAATAACACTACAAGTCGAGTCAACATATATATACACGACGAATCACAAAATAAGTATGAATCGCATACGAACACTCAAAAATAATCACTAGAAGGTCGAGTGTGGAACCTACCCCTCTATTCACATAACAAAGTTTGAAGTTCTCATCATATTCATACTTAACACAACACGTATGATGTTGCTGATTGCGACTCTCCATAACTCAACATATATATACACGACGAATCACAAAATAAGTATGAATCGCCTGCGAACACTCAAAAATAATCACTAGAAGGTCGAGTGTGGAACCTACCCCTCTATTCACATAACAAAGTTTGAAGTTCTCATCATATTCATACTTAACACAACACGTATGATGTTGCTGATTGCGACTCTCCATAACTCAACATATATATACACGACGAATCACAAAATAAGTATGAATCGCATACGAACACTCAAAAATAATCACTAGAAGGTCGAGTGTGGAACCTACCCCTCTATTCACATAACAAAGTTTGAAGTTCTCATCATATTCATACTTAACACAACACGTATGATGTTGCTGATTGCGACTCTCCATAACTCAACATATATATACACGACGAATCACAAAATAAGTATGAATCGCCTGCGAACACTCAAAAATAATCACTAGAAGGTCGAGTGTGGAACCTACCCCTCTATTCACATAACAAAGTTTGAAGTTCTCATCATATTCATACTTAACACAACACGTATGATGTTGCTGATTGCGACTCTCCATAACTCAACATACATATACACGACGAATCACAAAATAAGTATGAATCGCATACGAACACTCAAACGTGTGTTTACTCTACTGGCTGCTCTGTCAGTTTTGCTTATGTCTCACCTTTCTTTTGATGTAAATGGCTGAGTTGTAAAACTATAATTCGTCATTCAAATCATTTATAAGTATTACAAGTATTTTTCTAAAGTTATGAAACTAAATGAGTAGACTTATGAATCGAACATATTTCGAATGGTATGAGTTTGATGTCAACATTGTACGCATACTCTTTGGAACCTGTGCTTATAAATCAACCGTTGGTAGTGAGTATGAATGGGATACGAGTACTTAGTAATTTCAATATTATGACTCACTCAGATTTAAAAGATCTATGAGTGGCTTATGAGCAGCGAAAATACATTCATTCATTGCGACCACTGGTATGAAAAGTGTAAACTGGAGTAAAAGCTCGCTCTGCAATAATGAATCAGAGTACTTAATTAAATTGTCAAGACGTACTCATATTTAAAAGCCTCATAGTGCTTATAGTAGCGAAAAAAACGATTCATTTCTGACCTCTGGTATCAAAGTGTGCTATTCAGTTAACTGAGTTAGAATATCATCTCAAGATCTATATATACACGACGCATCCACAAAATAGTATGAATCGCATACGAACACTCAAAATAATCACTAGAAGGTCGAGTGTGGAACCTACCCCTCTATGTCACATAACAAAGTTTGAAGTTCTCATCATATTCATACTTAACACAACACGTATGATGTTGCTGATTGCGACTCTCCATAACTCAACATATATATACACGACGAATCACAAAATAAGTATGAATCGCCTGCGAACACTCAAAAATAATCACTAGAAGGTCGAGTGTGGAACCTACCCCTCTATTCACATAACAAAGTTTGAAGTTCTCATCATATTCATACTTAACACAACACGTATGATGTTGCTGATTGCGACTCTCCATAACTCAACATACATATACACGACGAATCACAAAATAAGTATGAATCGCATACGAACACTCAAACGTGTGTTTACTCTACTGGCTGCTCTGTCAGTTTTGCTTATGTCTCACCTTTCTTTTGATGTAAATGGCTGAGTTGTAAAACTATAATTCGTCATTCAAATCATTTATAAGTATTACAAGTATTTTTCTAAAGTTATGAAACTAAATGAGTAGACTTATGAATCGAACATATTTCGAATGGTATGAGTTTGATGTCAACATTGTACGCATACTCTTTGGAACCTGTGCTTATAAATCAACGTTGTAGTGAGTATGAATGGATCAGAGTACTTAGTTAAATTTCAATATTATTGACTCACTCATATTTAAAATCTCATGAGTGCTTATGAGCAGCGAAAATACTATTCATTGCTGACCACTGGTATGAAAGTGTCAACTGGAGTAAGAAGATCCTCTCAAGAATGAATCAGAGTACTTAGTTAAATTTCAAAGACTTACTCATATTTAAAACCTCATGAGTGCTTATGAGTAGCGAAAAAACGATTCATTGCTGACCTCTGGTATGAAAGTGTGCTATTCAGTTAACTGGAGTTAGAAGATCATCTCAAGAACTGCTGTTTTGATGCAATGGGGCAGTAAGAAGATCACAAGAGGGATTCAGGCGGTTATTTGATTCGTAAGAAGAGTGTTTTTCATATCGGAGATGGGTCAATTCACCAGTTTCTCTATGGAAATTCCTGGAGGCGTGGTACAATGGGGCAATTTCGACTTCCGGGTACTGTACTTATCTTAACCGACAAGTGGATGTCCACCAACCTAACTTCCTGGAGTAGGCGTATAAGGTAATAACATAGCCGAAGCATTTGCGAATTCATTCCGCTTCTATGCTACCATTTGTTTGACTCTCACGCATTCGTGAAAGACTTCACACTGAAAAAATGAGAAAATGAACCCCCACTTGTTAGGATAGAAAAGTCTTAAACCCTTCATTCTATATTCAAACCGGAGAACTATTTTTTTCCCCTGAAATCGAAGTATTTAAAACCGGTATTTAAAACCGGTTTTTCTAAGATCTCACAATTTTGAATATCCTGTCCACACTTTTCAACTATTCACCACACCGTAACTGACCATACATTATTGCTATCGCTCATGAAGACATAAGTGAACAACTAACGACATTAGCCTCTGTGGACTAATAAGTAACTGCCGTTTTTACACGGCGTCTTTCACCGCTATGATGCAATAAGTGATTGCCTCTTATACACCGCAACCGTCGTGAATGGTTTAATCACAAGCCAATATTAAACACAGAGATTAAAGGCTCCTTATAGACAACCTTAGCGAAGCAGAAGCGTGTCTGGCTATTGCGGCGATCTTGTTTTTGAGGGTTCAGTCAAAAATAACAGAAAATGAAAGAAACCGCCAGGAATCTCCATCTATCCATGGTAAGATCTGGGGCATTGGAAGGAATTGTGAACGATGGCTTATTTTTCTTGTATAGTTCCACAGTTCCTATCAAGCGGGCATGCCTTCCAAAGAAGCAATACTCAGCTCGTTAGTAATTCAATTACTGACGAAATTTCCATATCCAGGAACCCATGTGTGAGTTTTTTTTTTTAATAAAACCAGCACTCAGGGGATGGCCCCCTACTTATGCAATGCATTGTGCAGGTTTTTAGGAAAGGTAGAAAGAGGGAAGATGCGAACGGTAAGGAAATGAATTGCTGCTGGTGACTATAAAATGGCCAGTGCTATACCTTCACCATTAGACAGTCTACAGCAATCGTCACCAAGAAGCCCTTAGTTTCTCACACCACTTATGTTGTGTGTATTAATTTTATAGAATGATTGCGAAGGTTAGGTTAGGTTAGAGGACATGCACCTGTCGGTCAAGACAAGCACAGTACCCGGAGGTCGAAATTGACCCATTTGTACATTGTCCTTAGAGGAGGAAGGAAATAGAGGATATAGGAATGTAGGGAAGGGGAAATGATTGCGAAATTTCCCTAAGAAATCCATGGCATTTACCCCCTTGCAACAAGCTTCAAACAATTTCCAGTATAAACAAGATCTCTGTCTAAAACGAAGGAAAGTTTGATGTCAGAATCTTTCTTTCTTATTTTCTAGCCATCGGCCTTAAGGCCATTGTCGTAATCCTCTCGATTAACAGACTATAAAGCTCTAATTGTAATCGCATAAGTTAAATCTCCTTAGAATTGTTAAGAACCATGAATTTTTAGCTCACTCTTCGTGGTTGTTCATTGGGATTTCTCAAAACAAACTGCCAAAAAATTGAACCGACGTAGCTTCAACAAAATGGCCGTTATCAACTGTCAAAGTTTGAAAGATAATGAGATATTTCTGCGGTGCCTGTTAAAGCGTGTTTAGAACCATGACGATAACAGATGAAGTTTTAATTCCTTTTTTCGTTCCCTTAAGGAATATAGAAGGAAGGACCGATTCAGCTTCATTAACCAAGTTTTGTGCTACTGGGGTGAATACTAGAATTATAGAGTTGCCATCTATTGCTGCCTATTAAAGCTAATAGGCAATAAATGCTTTGCTAACCATCACAAAAGGAGGCGAAGTTTTTATTCCTTTTTTCGTTCCCTTAAGGAATATAGAAGGAAGGACCGATTCAGCTTCATTAACCAAGTTTTGTGCTACTGCGGTAAGTTCCAGAATTATAGAGTTGCCATCTATTGTTGCCTACAACGTAACATCCTTATAGAAATAAGTCGTGCAGTTGCATTCCATATACTTGGCTTGGAATTTAACTTATTTCAGTTCCATACTTTCTTAAGAATTTACACTTCCCGGCCCCCGGTATTATGTTGGTTGTTAAGGGGAGACAGAAGCTTTCCTTAAGTTTTAGAATTTGTAAATCATGGTGAAGATTTTGCAAAATGAATGACTTGGGATTGTTTTTCATTTATTTTATACGACTTATGACCTTCTATGCTTAATGGATGAAATTTTTTTCAAGAAATATTTGATTTTTGCTTTAAATTTTGCACGTAATCTTTAACACCCGGATTGTTTGGTTGATTTTGTGTTTTTTTCGATTTCATTTTCGTCTTCACCTCATTATTTTCATAACCATTCCCCTGTCCCTTTCGGCTTGATTCGTATGTCATCACCTTAATGCTGTTGTAGACCGACTGTATGTTGTGTTTTTAAAAACGAAGATGTTGCAGTTGCTGCTACTACTACTACTACTACTATTGGAACAAATTTGTTTCTATCACTCTTTCTCTCTCTCTCTCTCTCTCTCTTTATCCCTGTGTATGTGTTTGTATGGGTGTGTGTATTAAGTTCACTTACTTGCTTGATTGTAACCGTTTTTGAGACTTTGTTGTGCTATGTTGAGCACAGCAACAGTTTAAATGTGTTGTTAACGTTATTGTTGCTGCTGCTGCTGCTACTTCCAATAGAGTTTCATTCTGGTGTGTTGCAACATTTCAAGCGTTGAATTAAAGTTTTCTTGCATCGTTTTTTTTATTCGTTTTTTTTTTCTCTCTAGATTTTTAAGCTTTAAAATGTTGTTGCTTTATTTTTCTCGATTCTTCTTTGTATTGTATTTGCAATTTATTTATTTTTCATATTTTTTTTTTTATTAATTTGTTTAACTATTATCTCGTTGTTGTTGTTGTTCTGCAAGAAAATAGAATAGAAACGAAAGAAAAATTTAATTTATTTTCTGTGTGTTAAAAAGAAGAAGAAAAATATGAACTAAACGTGATATTCTGTGCTATTTATTGATGAATTTTTTGTTGAAGAAATTTTAATTTTATTTCGTTATTATGAAAGAAATAATGCGTGGTGCGCGTGAGAAATTTCAAACATTAATTACAAGCTTGAATATCTACCGAATCACTTGAAATAAAACCATTTTCCTTGACTTTAAAAATGAATTAAACTAGTTAATAAGCTTTGTTTTGCCAAAAATAATTTAAAATTATATCCAGAGTCTTCCAACACAGTTGTCCCAACTTTGTCACTTAATAATAGACTTCCTGTGGAAGATACGTCTTTCAAATTACATACTGTTACGTTACGTTTACGCTTTAAAAACGTTTAACATATATACGAGCTCATAGTTTTCTAAATAAAATAAAAAAAAATTGTGTTTAGTTTTAAATAAAATTCTTTATTTTTCACACAATTCTGTGTACCACTGTTCACAACTTAACGTAAACAACAACAATTGCTTAGTTTGTTATTTCTCTATTTATACCCTTTACATAAACAGTAACAATTATTAGACAATTGTTCGTCAGACCTTTGTAACGAAGATCTTCATACCACAACGCACGGCGTCTTCACACAATCCTGACTGAACTTTTACTAACTCAGTTACCTGCTTTGCCTTGCCTTTTATAAGCTTGAAAACGATTTTCTTTACTTTATTTATTCTTATCATTTAAATTGTGAAGGGCGGGGGATGTAAGGCGGGGTTTTATTAAAAACATTTTTGGAAACATAACCTCAAAAAAAAATTCATGCTTGCAAGGGAAAGCAAGCAGTTGAGTGCTACTACTTGGCGCTCTCTTGTCTAAATATCTGTCTTAAGAGCACTATATCAGTTTTAATAGATTAAAACAAGGTTTACCAGGCAACGGTGCACGCCCGCTCAGTTTGCTCAAAAGCTTAGTTAGTTCACGACCCTAACAATGCATGTATAATTCTTGCTATACCTGTAAGTGCAACTTAAGTGGGGTCCATCAAGCGAATGCTTTGTAATTTGGCATGACTTTTGATAAGGCTTCAAGACAAAAACATCGTCCCCGTCTTAACTTAATCTCCTGTAAATGGCAAGCAATTCATTGAATTTTAATTTAAAATAAAAGAAAACGAAGAAGAAAAATCGAAATATTCAATTTAATTTCAAAAAATTACAAAATTCAATAACAACAACAACATCAGCATGAAGATTGACGCAAATATTTCCCAATATTTTTTTATTTTTTTTATTATTTGGCCACGTAATATATGGCAAAGTAAACAGTCTGATGAATGTTCTTGTAGGCAAATGTTCATGACTTTGTCTTCTCAAAGCCTTGATAAATGTAAACATCGTTGTTTACATTTTTTATTGTAGTATTGTTTGTATATTTTGTTTACATTTATTACTATAGTGCTTGTTGTTGTATTTTTGTTTACTTGTTTTCCATTTTTTTTTTTTTTTTTTGATGCTGGTGTTTGTTGTTTGTTACGCAGTACGGTAATTTGTAAACAGATTTGTTTACTGCATTGTTTCGTTCAAATTTTTCATTTTCATAACAAAACGAAACAAAAAATGGTCGTTACAACCCTTCGATCAGCATAATGACCTAATTCCTCACGCCACATTTTGTAAACAGGTTTGTTTACTGCATTGTTTTGTCCAAATTCTTCATTTTCATAACAAAACATACGTAATTGGGCGTTACAATCCTTCGATCAGGATTTTGACCTAGTTTCTCATGTCACTTATGTTGTGTGTGTGTTAACGTCATACATGAGTGGCGGGACCTCTGAAGAACAAAGTTTTCTGAGAAATTTTTCATAGCAATTTTTTATTTACTCTTAGCCCTTATACATACATAATTGGCCATTACAGCTCTTCAGTCAGGATTACGACCTAGCTTCTCACACCACTTTTGTTGTGTGCGTTAATTTTATACATGAGTGGCGGGACCTACAGTTTAAAGTCGACTCCGAAAGACAGATTTTTGAGAAGCTTTTCATGGCAATTTTTACTCTCAGAGTCTTTGCCCGAAATCTGCTGAGAGGAAGTCGCCAAAGAAATATTTTTCGTTTTGATGTCTGCCCTAGGATACAAACCCGGGCCTTTCGTCTAATAAGCCAACACACTACCTACTAGACCACGGCTACTTCTCAGCCCTTATAGGTCTTCTAAAAGTCAACAAAAATTATATCATCATTGCCAGATGATCTGGATTTCCCGAAAGGGGAACTCATTTAAAAGAAAACAACCGATTTTGTCACTTCCACTCACTTTATTTCCAGTTAAAATTGTTTTTTTTTATGTATTAACCTTCAAGTGTTTATTTACCATTAAAATGCTGTCTATACATCCACACACAGCCGTCTGGCATCTCTCTTATGCTCTCTGGATATGTTTGTATTTCTTATTTGAGAGCATTTAACGGTTTTACTTACGGCTTACTGTTGTTATTCCGTTGTTAAATGCCTTTAAATCAGTGTCAAATTATTTTTTAACAAAATTTTTCGTTTCACCAGAAACTTGTAAATCCAATAAACATACCCGGATTTTATTTCTTTGAAAATGAAGACAAAAAAAAAAAACGACGAAGAAGAAGAAACAGAAAAAAACAAGTAAAAGAAGAAGAAGAAGAAAAACATTAATCATGTTGAGTGTGATGAAAATTGTTTGTGATTGATTTGACATTAAAGCTGTAAAAGAAGAAAAAATAAATTCTATTCCGTTATATACACACTGTAATGAAAATACGAGGGTGGGGGTGGAGGTAGAAGGTTAAAATATTAAATTTATGTTTCATTTTTTTCTTCTTTTGTGAAAAAACTTTGTAAAATTTAAGAAAATCAATGAAATTTCAGTCGCGTTGCCAACTTGATTGCGTTACCAATTTGATTGCGTTGTCAACTTGATTGCGTTACCAACTTGATTGCGTTGACAAAACTTTTGTAGGCCCAATATCACAAAAATCAAAAAAATGTATTTGCCAAAAATGTTTTTAAATTGCCATCTTTTTATAACATTTCTGGCCATATTGCCAGATTCTAATTGAAGTTCAATTGTCACTCATAATTCGTTCATAATCCAGATTTATTTTTTGCTTAAAGAATAAGCTCCTTTAATGTCTTAAAAAGTCACTACTTAGTGTGTCGTATTATGATCAGAAACACCGGGCCGTAGGTTTTCAAAATATTCCTTTAAAATTTACTGGTGGCCTCCGTCACAACGGGCTGCTATGAGTACTCAAGTGAGTACTTCAAACTGTTGAGATCGCTATATTGTCTCATTTATTTTGTGTGAAAATCTCCTCGTCTTTGTTTCTCCCTCTCACTCTATTTTCCCTTTTGTTTAGCATACCTTTCCTAACTTTTGTCCCACTCCCTCCATTAAAGGGGGAACAAGGAGCATAACAGCTCCCCCATAACGCACGCCCATTTGCTTATTCATTTGCAATGAATTTTCACATAAGAGTTGAGTAAGAGTTAAGTATTCGAGTGCTTGTGTGATTTTCAATGTAGTATTGCTTTGCCCTGTTTTTTTATATCTCTTATCTAAGTTCCAGCTTTCGATTGCCCTGAAAAATTTCGCCATGGCCACGAAATATTTTTTTCTTTTGATATCATAAAATTCCTTTTGGAAAATATTTCCAGGTTTCATGACCAAAAATTCCTTCTCCTGTTTTTAGATCCATTCTTGAACCAGCTGTTGTATACCATAAAATAGTTCCTCACTTTAAAACAGAATGCAGCTTCCAGATTACTGACTTCGTATTTGTTACTGAGTCGCCTTGCAAAGTACTTCCAATTATCATACAGTCTACCCGTTCTGTCCAGGGAATAGGAAGGAAGGAGCTGTTAGGTGCCTTAATTACATTTGAGCACACATAGCGATGTGGCGGAGGAAACTGTGTTAACCTGTTTTGATTCCTTAGGTTCCAAAGTCCCGTAAAGAATTACATTTTAGACTTGTCTCACATCAATCCAACTTCAAAAATTTAGTCTTCACTGCCATATACAACGAACTTAAATCCAACAGAGCTTCCAGTCGGCTGTTGGACCGCTTCAGACATCCCCTTTAATGCCAGAGATCAGCAATGAATCATTTTTTTCGCTACTCATAAGCACTCATGAAATTTTTAATAATCGTATAAGTGAGTCAACAATATTGCAATTTAACTATGTACACTGATTCATTAGTACTCACTACAATGTTGTTTTTTTCTTTTCTTATTAAGGGCCCTGTTGGCTTACATTCTTGTGGCTTTGTTTGGCATGTGCCTAAAATGAGCCAACATTGACACCAGAGATTATCGTTGTAAGCACCCATGAAATTTTGACTATAAGTGAGTCAACAATATTGAAATTTAACTCATTTGTCTAACGACTCATTCATTTATTTATAAGTGCAGATTGCATTAAGTATGCTACGCCCGTTGTTATCATCAAACACAAACCATTTGAAATATGTTTGATACATAAGCCAGCCTACTCATTCAGATTCATAACTTTCGTAAAATACTCGTATAAACGATTTGAGTCACGAATTACATTGAGTCACGTAAGCAAAAAAGACAGAGAAGCAAGCAGAGCAAACATACAACCTTCCTACCTAAGTATTTTAGTGCTTGAACGCGAATCACACTTATTTTTTGTGCTGCATGATGTATATGTATTGAGTTATAAGGAGTCGAAATCAGCATCATACGTGTATGTTGTTAAGTATGAATATTATGAGTACTTTAAACTTTGAAGAATATATTGAAGTATGAGTATGAATGCGTATAAGTATTAGAAATTATGAGTATGATTCGATTCTACTCATTACTGGACTTTGGACTCTTGTCCAATTCCATTTGAACTGTTTGACGGATATGTTCTGTCTAAACCTAACATTGTTTTTCAAATATATTCCTTATAAAATGTTTGTGTTGCATGTTGCAGACTCAATAATTATTACACAAGCTCACAAAAGTATACATACATACGATTTATAAATTTCCGAACCAATACAAAAGACTGTCTTAAAATCGAGAAAAGTTGTGCAGACAATTATAAAGATTTTTCAACGTTAACGGTTTAGTTAAAAAATTTCTGAAATTTGTTTTAACCCTATGTATACTTTTGTGGCTGAGTGTATTTTCATGTCATAAAATGCAACATTGCTACACGAATTTGAATTGAAAAACAAAGCCACACACGCGCTTTCAAACTGACTACTGACTGATAATGTTGTTTTTATTACACAGTGACTGGCTACTCAAAACTTTTCCCCCTGCTATGTTACTCTCCCCCCTCTCTCCCTCTTTCGCTCTCATTGTGTGTCTATAACAGCGTTTTTACTTTTTATTTAACTTTTTAAAACATTATTTGAGGTTTTCTTTTCATTGTTTTGTTTTGTTTATGATTTATTTGTTGTTGTTGTTGTTATTGTTGTCATTTTACTATTTTACTTACACTCATTAAAAGTGAAACAAATATGAAAGCATAACAACAAAAAAAAACTAAAACAAAATACACAAACAAATTTCCATTTTAAAAGCAACAAATTTGTGTTTATTAGTGTTGGTTTGCTGTACGTACGTACACGCGTTGCCCATTTAATGCACGTTCTCTCTCTCTCTCTCTCTGTGTGTTTATGCATTTTAAAGCCTTTCATAGCGGTACTAGCAGCATTGGGTAGGGAAATAAGTGTTTTCATTAGATGAATTGTATGAAATATTATAGGGCTGCTGCAATAGTGGATTTTATTTAAAGCTTCCCTTAAGAAAAAGGTTTACGGCTTAGGGAACTAGTGATTTAACGTGTTTTTCGGTGAGGAAAAGTACCATGTTGGCAGCGTTCGACTTGCAAAAAATATTTTAGATTTTTTTCTAACAAAAAATTTTTTGTTGAAACCCAAGTGTCCCGCCCCCTCCATTAAAGGGGGAAGAACGAGCATGACAGCACCCCCGTATATCACGCCCGTTTGCTTATTCATTTGCTATGAATTTCCATATAAGAGTTTAGTAAGAGTTAAGTATTCGAGTGCACGTCTGATTTTCAATATAGTATTGCTTAGCACTATTTTTTGTATCTCTTATCCCAGTTCCAGTTTTCGATCGGCCTAAAAAGTTTCGCCATGGCCACGAAATATTTTATTCTTTCGATATCATAAAATTCCTTTTGGAAAATATTTGCAGGTTTTGAGGACGAAAAACTCCTTCTCCTGATTTTAGATACATTCTTGAACCAGCTGTTGTATACCATAAAATAGTTCCTCACTTTAAAAGAGAATGCAGCTGTCAGATGTGACCTTTCATAATCTCGTAATTATACTTGAGAATGCAGAGAAAAGTCTGCTGAAATCAAAATTTACTTAAGCACACCTGACTGCTCTCCTATTCATTGTGTTGCTATGGAGTTTACCAACATGGACTTTCGAATTTTGACAGCCGATAACTGTCATCCTTTTGAAGCTATACATATCTGTCAAATTAGTTGTCATTTAAGCATAATGATGCAACAATTCACCTTGAACGGGTATAACATTCAGTAAAAAGTGCAAATCATAAAATTGTTTTTATCAAAATCGCGTTTCTATCCAGGCAAAGTTTTGTGTGCTTGTCATCTTTAGCAAGGCAAATCAGTTCTGGACGTGTGGCTAGATGAACGAATTAATTTTTCATATTTGGAGTCCAGGAAAGTTCAATGCAGCCTGCGAAAAAATTATTGTTTGGTTTTAATTTTGGAATTGCGGCGTCATCAAATACGAACTATTCGAAATATGTTTGATACATAAGCCAGCCTACTCATTCAGATTCATAACTTTAGATAAATACTCCCATAAACGATTTGAGTCACGGATTACATTGAGTCACGTAAGCCAAAAAGACTGAACAGCAAGTAGAGCAAACACACAACCTTCCTACCTAAGTATTTTAGTGCTTGAAAGCGAATCATACTTATTTTTTGTGCTGCATGATGTATATGTACTGAGTTATGGGGAGTCGAAATCAGCAGTCATACTTGTATGTTGTTAAGTATGAATATTATGACTACGTCAAACTTTGAATATAAGTAGAGAGAGAAGTAGGTTCCATGATATTAAAGTATGAGTATTAATGCGTATAAGTATTACAAATTATGAGTATGATTCGATTGTACTTATTTTTTTGAATACTCATTGCCGGACTCAGTGTTTTGTCCAATTCCATTTGAACTGCTTGACGGATACGTTCTGTTTAACTTAGATGATTGGACATTAACGACATGTGGTTTTAACATGCTCATGCCACATTCGATAACGTGTGCGAGCGATTTGAAGACATGGTCATCTCACATGGAGGAAGGTAATGTAAATGCCCCACCATTTAGATTTTTCTTGTATGGTTTCAAAAGCCTCCAATGTATTCCAATAAGCTAAAAGCTACAGCAGTCTTCATAGCCAACATAACCAAATCAGCGGTGAATTTTAGTCGAGTCATGGAGACTTTGGTATTATGGATGCACTCCATTTGAGCGATGTTATATTCCACACATCATGATATTAATATGGCTTTCGAACGAATAGAACCCACACTTTGTTTTCTTTAAACTTAAAGGCCATGACTCAGAGAATATTCAAAAGTTCAGATTAACCGCTTGCGGCAAACAATACTTGGTCCTTTAACGATAGCTTCGTTAAACTATCTAGAAAGGATGAGGTTAATAAGAGAAATCTGCACTGAGTCAGTAACGGACATTATCTTATGAGAGGCTCCATACTCTATTCCTCCTCGACGGATCTATGTGCAAACTATGCGAAAATCATATTAATTTTTTCATATTCCGTTTTGTTTGAACTGTGGCCTCACGTCTAATAAGCCAACACACTATTACACAATTTAAGCCAGACAATAAAGTTAAGTTTCTCCCTTAGCTCCTGCCAGAATTTTTTTTTTTGCATTCAATGGCTTGTCTTACACTGATGGAGGAAACTGTCTGATCATTGCAAAATAAATCTGTTCAGATTACCACACGGATATATCTATTTGCGGCGTCATCTCCCAAAAAATTTTTTGTCTTTTAATTGGGAAAAAAGATTTTGCCCCTAACCAATAATTTTTTTTTTTTTTCCTTCATTATTATTTGAAATTTAATTTCACTTTAATATTCGCTAATGATACTCACTCATTCATTCACTCAGTCAGTCACTCACTTACAGCTAATCATTGTTAGTTTAACTTGCTAACTGCAAGGGGAAATGGAAGGAAATGACAGCAACAAGAAAGCAAAATAAATTCAAACGCAAATCGTTTGCAACAAAAAAAAAGTGAAATTAAAATTGAAATTTTCGAAAATAAAAGTTTTATTTGAAATTGTTTTTCTTCTTCTTAATGAAATGCGTGATTTGGCAAATGATTTTGAAATTAAAAGAGAAAAAAAACAGAGAAAATTATTGAAATTGAGGAGATTAGAAGCCAGCCGCCTGTCCAATTATTCGATTTGAGAAATTAATTTGTGGGTTTGAAATCAAAATAAAGATGGAGGAAGAAATTAATGGCAATGACTGTCCTTAAAACTGCTTTTTTGTGGAAAAACGAGGCACTGTTGCAACACAAGTAAGGCTTCCGTTAGAAAACATTATCAAACAAGTTTAACGGATAATCCGAATCTGTTAAGCCAGCCTTTGCATATCCATCTTCATTGAGTCCTTAACTCGCACAGCAAATAAAATTGCCTGTGATCATTGAAAACGTCATAGATTCTGTGATTGAGTACTAGATTATCAGAGAAAACAGAAGTGATCGCTTGAAGAAGTCATTGCATCAGAGGTCATGGGTCAGATTTTTGTGAAAGTATTTCTAGAAAAGAGTCGAATCGTACTCATAATTTCAGATACTTATAAGCACATTCACATTTAATTTAATATCATGGAACCTCTCTACTCATATTCAAAGTTTGAGGGCATTCATTATATTCATACTTAACAACACACACGTATGATGCGGATTACGACTCTCCATACGTCAACATATACACGAAGTACAGAAGAAGTATGATTCGTGTACGAACACTACAATACTCATTAGAATATTGGTTATTTGCTCTGTTTGCTTCTCTGTCTGTTTTGGTTATGTTGTAAATGCCTTACTTGTAAGACTATAACTCATGACTCTAATTACAATTTTACAAGTATAACAAGCATTTTTCTAAAGTTCTGTATCTAAATAAGTAGGCTGGCTTATGAATCAAACAATTTTTCAAATGGTATGAGTCAGAGATCAGCAATGAATCGTTTTTCCGCTACTCATGAGCACTCATGCAATTTTGGGTATGAGTGAATCAACAGAATTGAAATTTAACTACTCTGATTCATTCGTACGCGCTACAACATTGATTTATAAGTATAAGTCTCAATGAGTATGAGTCCAACGTTGACAAAAAAAAATCACCACATTCGAAATATGTTTGATTCATATGACTACTCATTCAGATTCATAAATTTAGAAAAATACTCTTATAATACTTATAAGTGATTCGAGTAGCCGTGGTCTAGAGTGTAGGCTTATTAGACAAAAGGCCCGGGTTCGAATACCAGGTCAGACATCAAAACGAAACGACTTCCTCTCAGCAGATTTCTGGCAAAGACTCTGAGAGTAAAAATTGCCATGAAAAGCTTCTCAAAAATCTGTCGTTCGGAGTCGACTTTAAACTGTAGGTCCCGCCACTCACGTATAAAATTAACGCACACAACATAAGTGGTGTGAGAAGCTAGGTCGTAATCCTGACTGAAGGGTTGTAATCGCCAACTATGTGTAGGATTCGAGTGACTCGAATCATTCATCAAAATTTACAGCCTTAGTTGTTGTTGCATACAAACAAACAAAGAAAAAAAGGAATGACAAAGACAACAAGCAAAGCATTCCTTCTTGCAAATCAATCTTCTTGTGATTATTGCAGTGTTCGCATGCGAATCATACTTATTTTGTACTTCGTGTAAATGTTAAGTAGAGACGAGCCGAAGTCAATAACATCATGCGTATTGTTAAGTATGAATATGACGAGTATTTCCAACTTTGAGTATGAGTAGTATGAGTATCATATTAAAATAAGTATGAATGCGTATAAGTATCAGAAATTATAATTATGACACGAATTTATTCATCGTTTTGAATACTCCTTGCTGATCTCTGGTATGAGTTTGATGCCAGTGGTGTACGCAACATACTCAATGCAACCTGTACTTATAATCAACGTTGTAGTGAGTACGAATGAGTGAGTACATATTCAAAATTTCATGAGTATACTTATGAGTATCGTAAAAACGATTCATTGCTGATCTTTGATTTGAATATGTGTTTGGAAAGTTTGTTGTAAAATTGATTCGTTTAAAGGTTGTATGATGTGTCAAGGAAGGTTCAAGTTAGTCACTTACATTGAGATTACAATGATGCATAATCATTAATCACCCAATAAAGAGCCAAAAAGACCCTAAATAAAGAACAAAATCGTATCTAGAGTTCGTATGTAATTTACAATTTATGCACCCCATTTTGCAAGATCCCTCAAATATGCAGTGCATATGCAGTTTTGCATCGCGTTTTATGCACCTGCCGTTTACTTATCACACTCCCTTCCCCCAGACGTGTTGCTGTACCTTTACTTTATTAAAATATTTTACGAAAAAGCAACAACAACAACAACATTCTATAAAATAACTAAATAACTGAATGACTGGCATGTGTCAAAAGTGTTTATGCCTCCGTCTTTTTTTTTTAAACTTCAACACTTTAGAAATGAGAAAAAAACAACAACATTAGCAACACCAATTTACAGCTCCACACATGCATACAAGGGAGAAAATTAAACGGCATGTATTCAACACACTGTGTGTGTGAAATACAACTCACCATACCCGCAGCATTATACATTAAAAATAACAAAAACAATTTACCTTTAATGCAACAACAAAATACCCGTTATTTGTATTTAGTTTTGTTTTTGTAAACAAAATGAAGAGAATTTTTTTTTGTTAAATAGAAGGTTGATTGGATTGTAACAGTGTGACGACATTAAAGAGGATGAAGTGAAAATTGGTGAAAATAAATGTAAAAACGCCATGAGCTTTCTTACTTACACACACACACACGAAAACACTTTGGTATACGTATGTACGTATAGTTTCTTGTCCTTTTTTGCTCCCGCATTATGAGGATAATCAGCAATTATAAGTTGAAGTAGAAGACGTAACGAACTACAGGGTGGCTGATATATAATGCAACAAAGTAAAGCGTTATATTTTTGTAATTTTTTTTTTTTTAATTTTATTGTTCAAAAGCAAAAAATATTGAAAATAACATCAAATTTTATAATCAGTTTAGATTTGTTCGAATTGACCACCTTTGGCATGAATTATGGCCTTCAAACGGCCGAAGACATCACAGGCTACACGGAAGTGGCTCTGCAGTGTTTTTAGCCATTCCCGGCGAAGCGCCGTCTTGAGATGATCGACGTTTTGGTATTTTTTAGTAAAAACCTTACTCTCCAAAGCTCTTGCACTTTTTGGAACTTCAATGGCTTTAGTCCAAGCTCATTTTTCAATATGTGTTGCATCCGTTCTCACGATACGTTCAGCTCACGAGCAATTTTTCCACCACTGCGGCGTGGATTTCGATCAAGTCTAACTAAAGTCGATCCAAACTAAACCCGCCCCTCTTCGTCTCGTGGACTCCGGAACTACGGTGGTATTAATTCGTTGAGCAGCCCTTTTGATCCCTGAATGCTCATATCCGCGTTTAGATTGCGTATCGCAAGTTGAGGCAACAACTAAGTGTCTCCACTATTGTTTTCGTTCAGGTTCTTGAATAGAATTTCGTTTGTCTCATGTGCCTGTGTCATCTAAGCCGGCGCTTCTACATGTTCTGCAGCCTCAAGATGTCTTTCCTTCAGTCTTAGAATGCGCTCTATGTAATTCGCCACTTAAGCCCAATTCTCTCTACTCGCAATCATAACACCGACAATGTTAGCGGTCGTGTTTGTTCCAATTGTTGGCGTCCATACAGAGCGATGGCTCTTCCAGCGTGCAACTACAGCATAGCTCTCTAAAATGTTAAGTTCGGTATTTACTACCGATATTTTGAAGACCACAAAAGCAGTAATGATGCACCTTGACCAAACAGTCACACTCTATTCTCAAATATGATTCGTAGGAGTTGAGTAGTAGTACATTCTTCCGCTTCCCATTCTCCCTTTCCTACTTTGTCTTCTTTTTCATATCCCCTCTGTTATCATTCCTTTCAAGGACGCTGTACAATGGGTCAATTCGACCACGGGTACTGTATTTGCCTCTGTCGACAAGTAAACGTCCTCCAACCTAACTTAAGTACTAGAGAGGCCACATAGCTTTCAGGTAGTGTCGCTATGGTGCACGTACTTGCTTATTTTGATAGCATAAACATCGTAATTGAAAGATATCATTAAATTCCTCTATGGGATTCGAATATTTCACTCTGAAACCAAACATATCCCATTTCTATCCACTATCTGCCAGCGTGCACATTCGAAAACAGTGTGTCCTGTATCATCAATTACTTCCCCTAACTCGTAAAGACAGTAAGGGGAGGCAGTCTTGCCCACTCTGTGTAGATATTTGCTAAATTTTCCGTGACCCGATTGCATCGATGTAACGTAGTAATTCACCTCTCCAAATTTCTGACCAATCCATGGCTTTATATGCAGCACCATGGCTCGCGGTCCAACTTCCTCTATCTTCATTGTACCATCGTCGTTGCCATTCTGAAATGGTGTTTTCCCTAAAGTGACCGGTAATATGATTTCCAGCCGATTTTGCCTTATAAATCTCCATCCACTCTGCTGCCAGCAGATCCAGGGGTATTGTACGTGCTATCACAAGTATGGCTGGGGGACGGACACTGTACGTTATGCCGACGCGATACGCAATGCAGCCGTTCTCTGTACCGAGATACAAACCCGTAAACAGTCTCATCTGAACATAACTTCATTGTAACTTCTTAGGGTGTCCCACAACAGTCTCATCGGAACCTAGCTTCATGGATACTTGTTAGGGAGTCCCTTAAACAGTTTCTTTTGAATAAAGATTCGTAGTTACTTCTTTGCAAATTAATTTGTTGTTGTTGTTGTTTTTGTTATTATGTTTCTAATAAAATTACGTGAGTTTTGAAATGGAAAAAACACCGCCCCCTCCATTCACCATATAAAGTTTTTAAGGCAGGTAAAGGTTATTTAAGAAAAAATAAAACGAAAATTTATCGAAAATTATTTAAACAAACATTACCATGGCACTTTTTATTGTTGTTGTTATTGTTGTTGTTGATTGCAATTGCAATTTTTTTTGTTTTTCTTTTAAAAAAGATTTCCAAATGACTGACAGTTGACACATCGTGCAATTGGTTGATGTTTTTTGGTATTTTATTAGCAGAATATTAACCGGATTGCACCATAATTTTAATTTTTTTTTATTATTATTATTGTTGTTGGACCCACCTTTTATTTCATTTACGTTACGTTACGTTACTTCCTTTAAATTTTAAATTTTTTTTTATAATTTTATTCATCACATTACATAGCATATGACAGCTTATGTTTGTGTTCGTGTATTTTTAAATGTCAATTAGTTTTTGTTTTCAGCTTTAAAAATAATAATAACAACAACAACAACAACTACTTGCAAAAATTTTCTAAAAGGAAAGGAAAAAAAATCAATAATTTCGTTGCGAAATATTATAATACGACGACGACATGCAATTCCCCTCTGTCATGACATGTCGTATGTGTGACATAATTTTGTCAGAACTAAAAAAGATTACAAAAGACAAAAAAAAAAATAGAATAGAAGAAGAAGACAAAGAATACTTTACAATTATTTCGTACACTATAGCAGCAAATATAAAAGCCTTATGGCAACTCTAATTTATATTAGAGTTCAGCAATGAATCGTTTTTTCAATACTCATAAGTACTCATGAAACTTTGAATATATATATTGATATTTAACTAAGTACTCTGATTCATTCATACTCACTACAACGTTGATTTATAAGCTGAAGGTTGCATTGACATCAAACTCATGCCAGAGATAAGTAACGAGTATTCAAAACCATGAGTAGATTCAAATCATCTTACTTATAATTTCTGATACTTATATGCATTCACACTTATTTTAATATGATACTCTTACTACTCATACTCAAAGTTGAAAGTACTCATCGTCCTCATACTTAACAATACGCATAATGTTATTGACTTTGACTCGTCTCTACTTAACATTTACACGAAGCACAAAATAAGTATGACTCGCGTAAGAACACTGCAATAATCACAAGAAGATTGCTTTGCAAGAAAGAATGCCTTGCTTGTTGTCTTTGTCATTCCTATCTTCTTTGTTTGTTCGTATGCAACAACAACAAAGGCTGCAAATTTTGATAAATGATTCGAATCACTCGAAGTATTTTTCTAAATTTATGAATAAGAATGAGTAGTGATATGAATCAAACATATTTCAAATGTTGTGAGTTTTTTTTTGTCAACGTTGTACTCATACTCATTGCTACTTATACTTATAAATCAATGTTGTAGCGAGTACGAATGAATCTGAGTAGTTGAATTTCAATTATGTTGATTCATACATACTTAAAATTGCATGAGTGCTTATGTTTAACGGAAAAACGATTCATTGCTGATCTCTGACTCATACCATTCGAAAAAATGTTTGAGTCATAAGCCAGCCTACTTATTTAGATACAGAACTTTACAAAAATACTTGTTATACTTGTAAATGATTAGAGTCACGAGTTACAGTCTTACAAGTAAAGCATTTACAACAGAATCGAAACAGAGCAACAACCAGAGCAAATACACAACCTTCTTATGAATATTTTAGAAGAAGACGCATTTTTTTGCAAAGAATACTTTACAATTATTTCGTACAGTATGACAGCAAATATAAAAGCCTTATGGCAACTCTAATTAATATTAGAGTTCAGCAATGGAGCGTTTTTTCAATACTCATAAGTACTCTTGAAACTTTGGATATTGTAAGTGAGTCAACAATGTTGAAATTTAACTAAGTACTCTGACTCATTAATACTCACTGCAACGTTGATTTATAAGCTGCAGGTTGCAATGAGTACTTTGCGAACAATTTTGACATCAAACTCATACCATTCGAAATGTGTTTGATTCATACGTCAGACTACTCATTTAGATTCATAACTTTACTCTCTTATAATACTCATCAGTGATTCGAGTCACAAATTCCAGTCGTAGTTGTTGTTTCATTTCCTAAAACAAAACGGGCACATAAGCAAAAAAGACAGAGCAAACACACAACCTACGAGTGAGTATTTTAGTGTTCGAATACTATGAGTACTTCACACATTTTAAATATGAGCAGAGGTTCCATGATATTCAAATAATTTCATTAAGCACTTCCTATCTTTAGTCATCTTAGTCTAGTACCTAGTGTATTGCCTTATTAGACATAAGCCTACGGTTCCAATCTCAGGTCAGTCATGTCCAGCTAAACGAAATAAAAAAAACTTCTTAGGCGACATCCTCACTTAGTAGATTTCTAGCAAACTTTCTCGTGAGTAAATAAAAATTGCCATTAAAAGTTTCTTAAATAGAAGAACTGTGGTTCGAAGTGGAATTTAACCCGAAGGTCCCCGCCTCTTATGTATATAATTAAAGCACACATGATAAGTGCCTTGAGAAGCTATGTCGTAAGCCTAACTCAAGGGTTTTACACGCCAATTATGTACGTATGTATGTATTGCTACGTTTTTCCCTTTTAAAACCCGTTTGAAATTTTAATCCAAATTCTTTATTGTCCGCACAATTCTGTGTGCCACTGTTCACAACTTAATGTAAACAACAACAATTTCCTTTGTTTGTTATTCCTTTGTTTACACGTACGTACGTAATTGTACATAATTTGTCATTACAACCCTTCAGTTTCTAGTTTCTCACACCACTTATGTTGTGCGCGTTAATTTTATACAGAAGTGGCGGGACCTACAGTTAAAGTCGACTCCGAACGACAGATTTTTGAGAAACAAGAAGAGCAAGGTAAGAGAAAACTTTTATATTTTTGATGTCTGGCCTGGAACTCGAACCCTGGCTTTATGCCTAATAAGCCAGCACCCTACCTACTAGAACCACGGCGACCCCAAAATTTTTATAATCACTCCGCGACCAGGGATTTTAATTTATCATTTATATAGCCCGTTTTGAAGTCGCCGTGGTCTAGTGGGTAGTGTGTTGGCATATTAGACAAAAGGCCCGGGTTCGAATCCCAGGTCAGACATCAAAACGAAAAAATATTTCTTCGGCGACGTCCTCTCAGCAGATTTCTGGCAAAGACTCTGAGAGTAAAAATTGCCATGAAAAGCTTCTCAAAAATCTGTCCATTCCTCTGGGCACTTGAAGACCTGACTCACCAGAAAATACCTCTGACTCTCTCACTCTGCTTCCGAGCAGATCCTATTTCGACTATTTCGCCTAGTATTCACACTCTACCCTTGCAGCGGTTTCTGATAAATATTTTCCATATTTCTCATAAAATCTGTCGTTCGGAGTCGACTTTAAACTGTAGGTCCCGCCACTTACGTATAAAATTAACGCACACAACATAAGTGGTGTGAGAAGCTAGGTCGTAATCCTGACTGAAGTGTTGTAATGGCCAATTATGTAAGTATGTATAACCCGTTTTAAGTACTTTAACGTCTAATTCTGTTTCTCAACGATTTATATTCGTAAATGGCAAATCTTTCGCTACATATGAAGAATATTTGACAGCTTTACGGCCTTGCCAGATCGATGGTATTTGAAATCCTTAGATGGCTCATATGTTATGAAGAAGAGTGAAAGGGAGGGATTTGCTATTTATTTTTTTATATTTTCTTAAAGGGCTGGTGACGTGTATTGAAAACTTTTTGTAGTATTTAGTGCACGGGCTGTTGCTGGGTTTAATTAATTATTTTCCTTCTTAAACGCTTACGAAAAACAAGTGGGTGTTGCCATTTACGAAAAAGCCATTTCAATTTTGCCTAGAGGATGGGGATGGGTGGGTAGTTCGAATGCAAAAATCAATATTCGAATTTAATTAAATTTTCTAAAATAACATTTTACTAATTGCCATACCTTGGGGGCTTTATTTTATATGATTTTAATGGGCATATTTGTTTAATTTTTAACCCATTAAATGATGTGTTTAAGGCATAAATAATTTAATTTAAAACGAATTTTATATTTGTTTTTATTATACAAAAAAAAAAAAGAACAGGGAGAGGAAATTTTTAATTAAATTAAAGAAAATTTTTAAATAAAAAAATTAAAAGCCTTTGTTGTGTTTCAACATGCAACATTTAATCTCTAACCTCAAAATTAACAAAAATCCCTTTAGGCCGGCCGTGTGTTGTATGTCGTTTTGTACCGTTTAGTACGAGTCAATCAACCGTTAGAGTGTATAATGAAATCTATTTTAATTTATGGCAATTTAATCTAATCCAATATCGTTGATGTTTTACAAAATCTATTAAAAATAAACACAAAATTTTTTTTAAAGCTTTAAACTCAGTGGTTAACTGTTTTAGCAACAACAACAACAGTTACGGACAACTACAAACGACACGACGACAACGCTTAACCACAATGACAACGTCATCATCTAAGCATTGATGAAATAAAACGTCAGCGTCAACAACATCCATGCCATGGCAAAGGCAAAAGCAATCACATTGGCAATGTTAATGGCAGCAGCATTGCCAAAAATAGTAACTGTTCGGTATGCAGTTAGTTATTTTCATCGTTCTTCTCCCATAGCCTGTGGCTAACAGTTTGTCTCTATCGAAGGTGGTTGAGGTTAAAAATATCAAATAAAACAACTCTGCTGCTCAATAAAATTAATAATTTTTGTGTAAAAATTAAATGAAAAACGTGCCAATTGGAAACTAATTTTTCTCTTTTCTTTTCTCCCTTTTTCTCTTCCCAACTCTTTTTACCAGAAGAAAAACTCTTGAAAAGAAAATTCAAAATTATGAAAAGAAAGTTTTTTTTTTGTTTTTTTGGTTCGTATTTTAATTGGATTTTGATTAGAGAGACCCGAAATCTTTAGTAATAAAAAAGAATTGCTCCCTTTTTTTTATTGCTTTAGTAAGTTAAATTAGGTCAACACCGCCAAGCATATTCACACAAAATAGCAAATAAATTAAATTCTTAAGAAACTAGAAAGAGCTGATGGATCAACAATCAACATTTTACCTTTTAAAAATGTTTAAAACAAGGGCTCTTATATTGCGTTTAGTTTTAATTAAAATTCTTTATTGTTCGCACAATTATGTGTGCCACTGTTCACAACTTGATGTAAACAACAACAATTGCTTTGTTTGTTATTCCCCTGTTTACACACCACCGCGACTTCACACAAGATTGACTGAACTTTTACTAACTCAGTTACCTGCTTTTTGTTGCCTTTTTACGACAACTTTTATGACTTCGCCATCTCTTTAAACGTAAACGTCATTGTTTATGTTTATTATTGTAACGTTTTTGGGGCTGTTGGATGGTAATTAAAACAAAAATAAATCTGCATTTAGTTTTAATTAAAACTAGATGACCTGTGCGAATATTTCGCACCATTTTTGTAGCATAAAATGAAAATAATTAATAGAAATTTTATTAAAAGTATAAAAATGTTAGAAATCATAATATCATCATACATATTTACATACATACATACATAAGTTAAAATGCTTTTATAATACTTCTTTGAATACAATGCCCGTACGAATCCTTAATACAAACAAAAATATCTTTAAACTGCCCATGTGAAAAGACCGGTTCTGGTGAATACAATCCTACCTTTTGAAGGGTTTGGCTTTGTTTATCGTCATAGCAAATGAAACTTTCACCTGGGAATTGTTTTTGTCTCATTCGGAAAGGCACAGTTGGTTCAGAAGGTGTAAGGTTGATTCGGAGTATGAGTACAGTTTTATCGCTATGAATAATTTTTGCTGATATGATGGGCTCTACCAAGTTTATTACGATTAGCCTGGTACCATTTATTAATCCGTATTACTATACTTCATTAAAACTAACAATGCCATGACAATAACGACCATTACCAAAATTGCTTTTACAATTTATATATTATTATGTGGAATAGCATTACAATTAAGCGACCCTATTTATCGCACTTGATCTAACAAATACTGCTAAGTACATATAACTGACTTAGTAATAAACGGCATTATAGTAAATAGCGATATTGCCAGAATGGCTTCTAATACATACTATTTTATGTAGAACTGCATTACTATTAAGCGACCCTGTATTACCACACTTGAACAAAAACATATAATCATAATGACAACAGTATTATCATGCAGTTCTATATAAAATATAATTTTTATCAATGAAAATATTAATTTTTCAATTTCTAATTATTTTTCGCCATTAGTGTTAGATATAAGCTTTAAAATAAGATATCATTTATTAAATTTGATGCGGTGGTACGGGAGATATTTGCTAACCGACAAAAAAAGTACTTTAGAAATAATATATATGATTCTTTATTGTTCGCACAATTATGTGTGCCACTGTTCACAACTTTCACACTTTGAATATGAGCAGAGATTCCACGATAACATCATTAAGCACTTTCTATCTTTACATTTAAATAAAATAAAGTGTTCTTAGTCTAGTAGCTAGTGCATCGGCTTATTAGACATGTCCAGCACAACGAAATAAAAAAAACTTCCTAGGCGACATCCTCACATAGCAGATTTCTAGCAAATACTCTTTCTAGCAAACTTTCTCGTGAGTAAATAAAAATTGCCATGAAATGTTTCTTAAATAGAAGAACTGTGGTTCGAAGTGGAATTTAAACCGTAGGTCCCCGCCACAAACGTATATAATTAAAGCACACATGATAAGTGGCTTGAGAAGCTATGTCGTAATCTTCACTCAAGGGTTTTTTACACGCCAATTATGTACGTATGTATGTATTGTTATGTTTTTCCCTTTTAAAAACCTTTTGAAATTTTAATTAAATTCTTTATTGTTCGCACAATTCTGTGTGCCACTGTTTCCAACTTGATGTAAACAACAACAATTGCTTTGTTTGTTATCCCCCTGTTTACACTCTTTTCATAAACAATAACAATTAATAGAGAATTATTCGATTAAACTTTGTAACGTAGAGATCTTCAAACAACCGTCTCTTCACACAAGATTGACTGAACTTTTACTAACTCAGTTGCCTGCTTTGCCTTGCATTTTTTATATGGCAACGTAAATAGTCTGATGAATATTCTTGAAGGCAAACGTTCATGACTTCGCCTTCTCGCAATCTATAAACGTAAACATCGTTGTTTATTTTTATTATTGTAATGTTGTTGGTATATTTTTGTTTACTTGTTTACCATGTTTTTATGCTAGTGTTTGTTGTTAAATTAAGCAGTGCGTTAATTTGTAAACAAGTTCATTGTCTTGTTTATAATTTTAAATGGTAAGCAATGTAAAAGCAAAACGCCATTAGGTTAGGTTAGGTTAGAGGACGTGTACTTGTCAATTCTGACAAATACAATACCCGGAGGCGAATTGACCCATTGTACAACGTCCTAGCTTCTTACACCACACCCAGTATCTAAATTTTTTTATTTTCGTAACAATATAAATATGCAAGACCTTCATCAAAGTCAAAACATAGTTGGAATGATCCTTAGTTACCTGATTTATTGCTTACAACCCTTTAGTTAGGATTACAAACTAGCTTCACACACCACCGCCTACATGTGAATGTTGTAAGAGTGTTAATTTTATCCATGAATGGTGAGACCCACAATTTAATGAATTTTTTCATTGGAACTTTATTTATTCTCAAGAGTTTTTGCTACAAGTCCTCTGACAGAAAGTTGCCTAAATTAACACATACCAACCAGCGTAATCTCATTATAACCCTTAAGAAACCGCCAACTCAGTGTTGCGTAAGGAATCTGTCTCATGTTGAGCTTGTTGGACTTCAGCAGACAAATAATTTCACTATCGTGCTTAGATGACTCCAGGCTGTTAAAAACCCTGTTAGGGTTTGCAAGCCACTTATGAAGTCGCCGTGGTCTAGTAGGTACTGTGTTGGCATATTAGACGAAAGACCCGTATTCGTTCGTTTCCCAGGTCAGACATCAAAAGGAAAAATATATCTTCGGCGACTTCCTCTCAGCAGATTTCTGGCAAAGACTCTGGGAGTAAAAATTGCCATGAAAAACTTCTCAAAAATCTATCGTTCGATGTCGACTTTAAACTGTAGGTCCCGCCACTCATATATAAAATTAACGCACACAACATAAGTGGTGTGAGAAGCTAGGTCGTAATCCTGACGGAAGGGTTTCAATGGCCAATTATGTATGTAAGTGATGATGTGCTGGTGTGATATAAGTTATCATGAGCACTTCTTGAAATGATCAGGGCAGCAGTCAGAGAGGGCATCTAAGCAGCTATGTCCAAGTAAAAATAAAGGCAATTGTACAATGAGCTGAAGCTAACAGCCATGGCTGTATGAAGTTCATTACAGCAATTAGAACTGGATTCGATTATAATTTTCCTCTCCATACATAATTGGTTATTACATCCCTTCAGTCAGGATTACGACCTAGCTTCTCACACCAGTTATGTTGTGTTCGTTAATTGTATACATGAGTGGCGGGACCGACTCTGAACGATAGATTTTTAAGAAGCTTTTCGTGGCACTTTTATTTACTCTAAGATTTTTTGTCGGAAAACTGCTAAGAGGAAGTCGCCGAAGAAATATTTTCGTTTTGTGTCTGAGCTGGGGTTTGAACTCGAGCCTTTATTCTAATACGCTAACGCACTACCTTCTAGATTAAGGCGACTTTAAAGTATCAAACAAATGACTATCCTCTCCATAAACTCTCTTTTGTCATTATATAATGGAATTAGTTTGTAGGTCACTAGACCAGTTAGAACTGGTTTCTTATCTTCTTTGCCATTTGACCTATTCCGTCTCTGCAGCTATCAGTCTTTTAGGGTCCCTTTTGTCGGGGTTCACACGATTTTTTTTGATAAATTTTATCTCGTGTTAGTTTTTATGATGATACCACATTGCAACACAATTATTTCTGTGGTAACTCTTCTAATATCTTGGGAATTAGTAGCATTCATAGAGCAAAGTACCTCACACAATATTTATATGTTGAAAGGTGGCAACTCTGTTATGCTAGAAGCTGCTATGGCGCATCAAATTACAGCTTAATTGCAATTAAACTTTACCAAAGTATCAAGCATTCTTTAAGCTAGGCTGGCTGGGTGTACACAACCACAAAAAAATTTAATTTCAATTTTCTAATATTTTTAAACATACCTCGTAACTACTACTACCAGTTACAGTACGGTTACAGTTTTTCGATAGAATTGTTGTCTGCAAGCAATTGAGATGGTTTACATTCATATTTAATAAAATTTTCTAATTAACCGTTAGATAAATTGAATACAGAGTCACCATATAAATTCTTGCTACAATACAGGGTGTCAAGTTGAACAATAAGTGCAACAAGAATTGATTCCCAATTTTTAATTTTGTTTTTAAATTTATTTTGAATTTTAAAATTGGCTTAAAAACTTTAATTTTTAACACAATTTTGTTATCAAAATTGATTAAACACCCTGTGTTTGTTGGGAAAAAACAAATACAAAATCTTAAATTACATAAATACCTACAAAAAGAGTGACACCGGGGAGAGCAGGAGAAGGAGAGCGAACCCTCCTTAGTTGCTTTGTAGCTACACACACACACACCGACATCCACCCACACATCAACATTAATAAACTCATGCAATACATTCGGTAGGACAAATTGACAACTCATACTCAGTGAGTACAAAGAGAAGAAATCGATGGTAATGCCAGATCGTAAATTACTCGAAGCATATCAAAATAACGATTTGACAGCTCATAAAAAAGTGAAGTTGGCTGCAGTTTATTGTTTGAAAGTACTCATAATTTTATGTCCTTTTGTCTAGCTTATTTTGTCTAGTAAATGAAATTGCCATGAAAAGCTTGCAAAAATCTATCATTTGGAGTTCACATTAAACCCTAGGTCCCCCGGTTGAATAAATTTAGCATATACAACATGGGTGGTGTCGTGAGAAACTAGGTTGTAGTAGTGGCCATTTAAGTATGATTAAACGAAACTTTTATTTGCAGGATGAAATGAATCCAGGATTGACTTTTTAAATTTAATTTTAATTAAATTTTGTACGAGATTACGCCTTGGGTGGTATGTACATCCGTGGATTTTAATTTTTCCATTTCTTTCCCAGATTTTGACTATAAAAGCGAAATACTTTTTATAGCCATACAAAAACCAGTCTAGTTGGATCAAATCGCATATCTTAGCGCTCAAGAAGCTGCTTCAAAACGTGATATTTATTTGTTACCAAACTTGTTCCTCAATGGCTCATGGTTTCGCATGCCGTGTGGCATTATAATTTACTAAAATTGCTGCTTGGGTCAAATCGCATAATCTTAGCGCTCAAGAGACTGCTTTAAAACGTGACATTAATTGCTTACCAAACTTGTTCCTCAATAGGCTCTTGGTTACATATGGCCAGTGGCATTTAAATTCGATAAAATTGCTGCTTGCTGGACCCTATTTACCAAATACTTGGCATATCCACACTAAAACCAGTATAGTTGGGTCAAATCGCTTAATCTTACCAGCCAAAAGACTGCTTTAAAACGTGATAGTAAGTGCTCACTAAACTCAGCCTATATAAAAGCCTATCGAGCTCTTGATTTCGCATACCGTGTGGACTAGGTTATCATCTTGTCGAACCTACATGCCAACTAATTTCACTTCCTCCGTTTTGGGTAAAGATTTCATCGTACTGTGTAATTGCCTCGTTGGCTGTTAAATTTTCTTATCGGTCTTGAAAAAGAACGATCGCCCCAAGCAGAGTATTTAGCGGAATAGATTGTCAGATCTAGGACTGTCATTAGCGGCTTTTCATACCAACTTGGACAATTCTAGGTAGCCAAAATTGAGTCAATATGAGCTTCCCCGGCTAAAAAAATACTTCTAGGGAAGCATATTTCACTAGCATCAGGCGTATTAATTATAAAATACAATGATTTCTGCTCTATGTAGGTTTTCTGGGACTGTTGTGACCTTTTTTGACTTTGTCACATGTCACGAATACTTGTTTTATACTAAGAAATCAAATATCATGCCAACTTTGGCAATTCTGTTTGAATTGAGTCGAAATGAGGTTCGTGGTTGAAAACAATATTTCTAGGGAAGCACATTTCACTAGCATCAGGTGTATTAATTATAAAATACAATGATTTTTGCTCTGTGTTTGTTTTCTAGAACTGTTATGATGAAAGACAAACCTTAATGACCTTTTTTGACTTTGTCACATGTCACGAATACTTGGTTTATACTAAGAAACCAAATCTACAAAAAAAAAATCAATGATTTTGGTTCTTTGTTATTTTTCTAGAACTTTTATGATGAAAGTTATCGACCTTTTTTGACTTTGTCACATGTCACGAATACTTGTTTTATACTCAGAAACGAAATATCATGCCAACTTCAGCAATTCTGTTTATTTAAGGAACCAAAATTGAGTCGTGAGCTTCGTAACTGAAAACCATATTTCTATGGGAGCAAATTTCACTAGCAGCAGGCGTATTAATTATAAAATTCAATTATTTCTGCCCTTTGTTGGTTTTTTAGAACTGATATCTTGAAATGATCAACCTTATTGACCTTTATCACATGTCGCGAATACTTGTCTTATATTTTCAAGAACTTTTATGATGAAAGGGTAAACGTTATTGACCTTTTTTTGCTTTGTCACATGTCACGAATAATTTTTTTATATTAAAAAACCAAATATCAAAAAAAGCCTGAAAACAAATCTCAAATAATTTGAGAACACATTTAAACATCTGGCTACACTGTTACTTAACCAATAGCATTTAAGGGTATGAGTATAGAGAGCATGAGAAGAATTCAAAACCAAATTCAATATATACACGAGTACGAACGAGCATGTATGGATGTATGTGTTCGTGATGTATAACGTAAAAAAAGGAGTAGGAGGTAAAGTTACTAGTGCAACAGTATTAGTGAAAATATAGGGTACAGGGTACAGATGTAGTATTACAGGTTATGTTGGTGTTGTTGTTGTTGGTGTTGTGTAAAACATTGAAATGAGTTTTTATCGATTTTGTAGTCTGAGCAAGTATGCATATGTGTTAGTGGATGTTTGTGTACGTAGAGAGAGAGTAGCAAGTAGTTTTGCTGTTATAAGGGTCTAGCAGTAGGTTTCTTTTTCGTTTCGTTTCGTTTCGTTTCTTTTTTTTTTGTTTTTGTATTGTGCTATTGTCTCTTTGCCAAAAAACCGAGCAGTAATATGAGTTTGTAAACTGTAGTGCCATATGTTTTTCTAAATACATGTGAATGTGTGTGGCTATGTGTGTGTATGGGTTTGTTATATCCTTACCAATAACATCAAAAGCAAGAAAAATGTGGAGTGCAAAAGACAGGGGCTGTTAGGCAACATTCTTTTTTAGTTTTTTTTTCTTTTTTTTCTTTATCTTGCTTGCCTTCTTTGAAGAGAGAAAATATGAGAGTTCGAAAGCCAGGGAAAGAGTGAGAGTAGGTTTTCTTGTTTATTATTATTGTTGCTGCTGTTTGATTTTCTCTATTGCTTATTACAACAGATCAAAGTCAATTTAAAGTTCTCTTAACGTAATCACCTGACACAAGACATACAAAATTTTTTCCTTTTAATTTTAAGACTTCTTCTCCTTAAGAAGTTAAGAAAAAAAAACTCACTTAAAGAGGAGAGTTAAGGTTATCAATCTATGCAATAGTAAGCATACATTGCTTACATTAAATATTGAAAAATTAGTATGACCCTAATAAATTTATTTACATACTCTATATACACATACATATGTACACATACACACATACGTACATACGTAGATGTTTATGAAAGTGTATTATGATATCCTTATGTACATGCATACATACGTATAGCAAGTATATTAAATATCAAATTAAGCTTTAACTTTGGCACCCTTACTTTATACTCTATCCCTGTCTCTTTCCTTTTCCTATTAGAAAGGGCAATGCATGATAGCGAGTAGTGGTGTAAAGATGGCTGGGTGGCTGTATATGAATGCATGTATGTTTGTTTGTTTGTGTATGTATTTGTTAAGGACGATTTAATATCACTTGAGGGGGTTTCAGAATTCTATTTAATTTATTAATTGAATGTTTTTCAAGTTTTAAAAGCTTTATTCTAAATTATAGCGTATAAATATTGTTGTTTTAATTGGTTATACGTTTCTCAACATTTTCAAACGAAGCAATTAATTTTAAGTTGGCAACTCAAGTTGCAGAAAAAAAATTAAATTCCAAGTTTTACATTAGTTTTGTTCTTTTAAATTATTTTTTTTTTACAATTTTCAACGAATACAAAATTATTTGCTTCGATAAATATTTCCTTTCTTCATTTAAAAATAATTTATTCGAATAAAATATACAAAATATGATTTTTATAGTTTTTTTTATGTACTGGAGATTTCTTTTTATATATAAAATCATATTATTCGATTTATTAAACGAAAATAATAAATATAAACCAAAAAAAATTTATTTTAAGTCATTAACATTAAGAAATTGTACGCTTTATACTTTTTAAATAACCGAATAATAATTTATTCGTTTCAAACATCTCTAGAAATAAAAATGTTAATGGTTCACAAGCTAACTTCATTCAATTTAAATTATTTCAATTAGTTGTATATAAAATTTATGTTGTTGGATGCTTAAAATAATCGAATAAAATTTTATTCGTTTGAAATATTTTTGAAACTAAATATTTTTTTGGTTCCTAAGCTAAATAAAACATATTTATTATATTTTTGAAATTACCATAAAAATTGTATGTAATTTTGTTACTACGAATAACCGAATAAAATTTTATTCGCTTCAAACAACTCTTGAAATAATGATACTCAAGCCAATTTCATCCAATTGAGAGTATTTCCATTAATTGTATATAAAATTTATGCTGTTAGATATTTAAGATAATCGAATAAAATTTTATTCGTTTCAAACATCTCTTTAAATAAAAAATGTTAATGATTCACAAGTTAATTTCATTAAATTTAAATTATTTCCATTAGTTGTAGATACAATTTATACTGTTAGATACTTAAAATAATCGAATAAAATTTTATTTGTTTCAAATATTTTCGATAACGAAGACTTTTTCTGGTTTACAAATTAAATAAATTAAAATTGCTATATTTCCGCTCATACATACTAATTTAGGCAATTTAGGTTCATAGAGTAACCGAATACAAAATTATTCGTTTCAAAAAGCGTTCAAAATAAATTTTTTTTTTTTATGGTTTACAAGTTTATTTCACATAATTTAGTATATTTCCAATAGTTGTGTATAAAACTTAGGTAATTCAGATTCTTAGAGTAACCGAATACGATTTTATTCGTTTGAAAATGAATATTTTTAATATTTCAATAGCTTATTTCATTCAACTAAATGTATTTCTAATAATTTTATATAAAATTTATGTAATTTTGATACTTCGAATAATCGAATAAAATTTTATTCGTAATGAATATATTTCAAAACGAAAAATTTTTCTTTTTCTTAAGCTAAGGAAAACAAAACTATTATATTTTTGCTAATAACATACAAAATTAATGCAAGTTATGTATTTAAAGTAATCGAATAAAATATTTTTCGTATAAGTATAAGTATAAATAGAGTAAATGTAATATTGGCAATTAGAAAATGTGAAAAATGGGGCGTACATACACACCCTGCTCTATTATACACTATAGGGTTTGATTTTTGTAATTAAAGCTTCATGCAGAAATTTTGATATAGAGATGCTAGCAATTAAAGTGCATTTTCAAAAGTAGATGAAATAAATCTAACATTTTTCTGATTTATTTTAAAGATCCTGCAATATGATATACATAGATACCTACATAATCGCCCATTACAATCCTTTCAGCCAGGATTATGATCTAGATTCTACTGTAGCTATAGCTTAACCGTTTGCCTGCTAAGCGATTCTAGTGCGAACGTTCGAATAGTAATGTTAGTAATAGTTTCGAATGCAAGCAAATAATATATTTATGTAGTGGAAAATGAAAAATCTATTGCGCCAAATCCCTAAAGACTAAGTATTTAACTTGACAAATATTCTTCCAAAAATCAAGATAATTTCTCATTGTTATTAGTACATTTCATTGAATATTGGTGAATACTACTACAATATTTCTTTGGGTGTATAATTCAAACTTGGAAAAAAGCGATATGAGCCTTCTTTCAAAACTGCAACTGAATGCAGAAACAATGCTTGCTGAGTTATAACCAGTCGTAGCCCCAAGGAGAACATAATGAAAATGTGAATCACCCCTATTCTGACTTTCGATTCGAATCGAAATTATCTCCGTTTGGCAACTTTGGTATTCTGAGTTTCGATTCCGCTCTGTTTTTTTCGACTGTATGTATTTTGTATGTCGATCGTAGTTACGTTTTTCTAAGTTATATTTTTAGTGACGGAGGTTTTTTCGATTTTGTTTTTAAAGTAAAAAATTGATTATTTTATAAAATGTAAGTATAGAATATTAAAATTTTTTTATTTTTTTGTGCTAAAATATAAAGATTTATTTTGTCAGGTCAAAAACAACGACGCCAGAGCAGTACGAAAAGCTGGCAGATATAATGTCAGCAAATCCAGATATTGCTTGCGGCTACCATAAGAAACCCAAGGAGGAAGTTCAGGTCTTTTGGAATGGCGTAACACAAACCCTTAACGCGCTAGGACCACCAACCAAAAGTGACACGGCATGGAAGAAGGTATTTATGGCTTATTACAAATATTAATTCAATTTAGGAGCATTGTAATCATTAAAACAAAATGCTCACCACCATAGCATTAATGCTAAAATATCCTTTTCTATTGTAGTAAAGGAACGCCTCTTCTGATGGTTTGATTATCTTTATATGTGTGCCATCAACACACATGATGACTCCTGGGAAGCCGGCCTTCGCATAAAAGTCTTGTTTAGCTTGCATCTTTTCTTCCACGCTTTGGTCAAATGTTATCCACTGATGACAAAGCTTTCTCTGCATTATGTCGACAAAATACGATAGTGATTTTGACACTGTCGATTGAGCCATCCCAACATTATGATCTGCACCAACTCCATGTTGGTAACCTCCTTCGGCAAAGAATCTTAAAGCGGCTACAACATGGTTAAGCGGTGATGAAGATTTTAGGGAGCAGCGCCGAGCTTCTTGCCCAAAGGTGTCTAATACATATTTAAACGCGTCTTTGTTCAAACGAAAGTTCTTTTTGAACCTTTAAAATTTAAAGAATTACTTAAAAAATTAAGTAAAAATAATTTCATTAAATATAACTTCTTACAACTGGTCACTCATTTCAATTGGATTGCAATTGTCCCTCAGTTTCCGTTTTTCAAGCCTTGCCTCTGTGTTCTGAGCCACGTTGTCCTCCTCTTCCATTAGCAAAGCCACTGCTATGGATTCCATTTCTCCTTCAAATTATAAAAAGAACTTCCACTTGCGCACTTGTAAGTATACAAGTTTTTTATATTTTATTTTTATTTGTTAATCACTTTTTAATAAGCACTTTTTTTTCGTTTTTTATTGTTCACAAATTTTTTGTTTTTATTTTAAATTTGACTTTTTTATTAAAATAGTAACAAATTTGCATATTTCTTTTGTTCTATTCCACATTCCGAAGTGAAACAATTGGTTTTGTAAACATTGTTGTCTTCTTCTTGTTCTTTCGATTAAGTTTTTGTTTGGAATACCAATTTTCGATCGTAGCGTAACTGAATGCGGAGACGTAATCGAAAGTCAGAATAAGGGTGAATGTATTTGTGAGAGGAATGAGTATAACCCAGAGGAAAATTGTAAGTAATACTTTTAAGTGTAACCTAATAATCTGTTTATAGAGTGGAATATGGAAAGTGTACAGTGCCAAATCCTTAAAAGGTGTGTATTTAATTTGACAAATATTCTCCCAAAAATGGAGATCATTTCTTATTAAATATTAGTGAATTTCATTTGGAAATAGTGAATCGTATTGTAATTTTTCTTTGGGTGTATAATTGATATACAAAAAAATTTCAAGGAGCAGCGAAAACCTGCTTCACTGAAAGCTGGTAAGCAACTGAATGCATTTTTACGCTTTTTGTAAAAAGCCGAAGATGTTTCTCGCCTGAGCGACAGGGTTTTTCTCTTTGCATCCTGTTGATCTGTTTGCCAAAATAATTTCTTGCTTGGTTGTGTAACTGTGTACTGCAATTCTTCTTCTTGTAATAAATTGAACTACTGCTCTTGTTTAAACAATTGTGTCACACACACACATACACACTCTCTTTGCTAAAGCAAACTATTTGTGTGAGAGTTGTTATTGCTACCATTGCTTCGTTTAATTGCCGACTAATGAACCTCGGTTTTTCGCTTAAAACGAATTGATTTATTTGGTTTGATTGCTTTCTAAGTTTTTATAACTGTTTACAGTTGCTCTCGCGCTCTCTCTCTCTCTCTCTCTTATTCGTTTGATCTCAAAGAACGTATAATAGTTAGATTAATTTGTGACTGAAGAAAACCTGTTTCTCTGCATACATACGCACATGCATCACCACGAACACTACATTAACGTACTGTATGTGTATTGGTAGTATAATAATTTAACATTTTTATGTAAATAGTGTAAATTACAAAAATTCTTACACGCTCTTGCAATTTTATACACAACAAAATACATTCAAACACATATACCCAGCATACACATACACAGAGAGAGCGAGGGAGAGTGAGAAAGGGAGAAAAAACATTTTTTTGTATAGCAACAGATTTTTTAATAGAAAATTTTCCCCATTTTTATATGAAAGCAAAGGAAAAGTAAAAAAAAACATGGAAAAACTTTAACAGGTCGTTGTACTTCCGTAAGATTTTGTGTACGTTTGTGTGTATACAACAACACTAGCAACATGTAGGAGAAAGCGAGAGAGATAGAGAGGGAGAGAGCGAGTGTATATATACGACTGTGTATGTGTGTGTATGTAAGACTTAAAAAAGAGAGAAAACATTGTTATAAAAATGATATCAAAAGTTTAGCACATAATATTTCGTTGCTGTTACTGTCGTTGTTGTTGTTGTTGTTGTTAGCGTTACATTAAATTGAAATGTGGGCTTTTTCTGTATTTTTTTGTATTCGCATTAAAAACTCGATATACAATATTAAACACAAAAAAAAAACCCGCAAGAATCCCTACATTTATCGATTTAATAACGTCATCACTCTCTTATCAATGGGCATTTTAGGTGAAGTAACTGTATGTTACAGCACACACGAACGTACAAACACAAAATACATACGAAATAAAATCATGTCACTGCCCTAAGGTATGCTTTAAATATTTAAGGAACTTTTTTTTTACAAAGAAATTAAAAGAGACAGGATGAGAGAGACACACACACAGAAAGACAGAGAGAGAGTGAGAGAGAGAGAGCGAGTGCGAGAGAATACGAAAAACGAGAAAGATTTAAAAGGATAAAACAGATTTTATGATAAAACTTTAAATTTAATACCGTTTTATTTCACACCGAAGAGGAGATACATAGTAAGCCTTTAATCGTATAATAATCGAATAATTTAGTTAAAACGCAGACATATCAAATTTGAATCGAATAATATTTTATTCGATTGTTTCTAGCATTTAATAAGCAATAAAAAATTACCAAAATTAACAGAAGCATAATAATTCCCTTTAATTTAGCTTATAAATCAGAACATTTTATTGTTTTAAATGATATTTAAAGCGAATAAAATTCTATTCGATTATTTTACAGATTCAAATTTTATAAAATACAACTGGAAATACAATAAATTCGCTTTAGTTGACTAACGAATAAAAAACTTCTCCGTTTTGAATGATATTTACAACGAATAAAATTTTATTCGATTATTTTAAATATCTAAACAGCATAAATTTTATATACAACGACTATGCATATACTTAATTAAATGTAGTAAGCTTGTAGCCCAATTTTATTTTCAATTTTTCAACTTCTAGAATTTACATTTTGTTCTTTATTTACCCTAATTTTTGTAATTTCTTTACATTTAAGGGTTATACTGCCTTAGCAGCAATATGGGAAGGTAAATAAAGCTTTAAAAAAACGGTTAATGCTCCTATTATTTCCTACAATACTGTAAATCAAGAAATCTTTAAAACGAATTTTTAATAAAACGTTACATCAAACCAAAATTGCAAAATCAAAGAAGATTTATTTAAATAAAGGATTCGCAACGAAATATTGATTTCAATAGTTTTTTGTGCACGTTAACTTTAACTTTTTTTTTTTATTAAATTTCGAGTTCCTTAAGTTTGTGTTTTTCAATAATAAGGATGTAAATAAATCATATAAAAAATAAAAAAAAATATTAAATAAAATAAAAAAAAATAAAAAGAAAAATTTAAAAAAAAATTTAAAAAAATAAATAAAAATTAAAAAAAAAAAAAAAAAAATATTAAAAAAATAAAAATAAAAAATTAAAAAAAATTAAAAAAATAAAAAAATTTAAAAAAAAAATACAAAAAAATTATAAAACCTTTGTTTTCGTAAAATAAAATTATTTAAAAAAATGTATTGAGGGGGTGCTTTAGTTTTGGCCGATACTGTATAAAAAATATTGGCCGAACTAGATTTAAAGAAAACTTTGCTTATTTCTGTTGTTACTTTACCATAAGCTGACTGCAGGTTGTTAGTTTTACACTGTTAAGCACTTTTTGCCTTACACACACTCTCTCTCTCTCTTTCCATTTCAGTTTTTATTTTTTTTTTCTTTACTCTTAATTGAATTTATTTTAAATTCATTACATTTTTATTGATTATACTTAGCATTACTGCAATACTTGCTTATAAATTTCATTATCACAAAAACGAGAATGATGAATAGAAGGCAAAAAAAAACAACAACAACAAACAGTTGTAAACTTATAAATATTAAACAGTTATTAATGCATTATTGTTGTTATTTTTAAAACTAATGAAAGCACATAAAAATAGAAGAACTTTAATCAGAGAGAGAGAAGGAGAGAGAGAGAGGGGGCATATAGTAGTAGGATATGAGAGAAAAAACGCATTACAACAATAAATAAATGTAAGTAATTACAGCAACATGTTGTGACATCATTATTGAAACATGTTGATGCCATTATGATGCACACATCCAAACACACACACACACATTCACATTACATGATTATCAGTTTGAATTCTTGCTTAAATTAATACTTTTTCGACACAATGTATGCCATCATAAAACAGAAATAGAGAGAGAGAGAGTGAGTGGAAGAGAACGTAAACCTACATTATTTGAAGTATTTGTATGCATTAGCCATGTTAAACTCATTATTTACTAGAGTTAGCATTAAGGTTCAATTAATCGTGACTTTACCATAACGCTGTAGTCGTAACATAATCCATAACCGTAAATTTACTATTAGCAGCATGGCCATAAACAGCTGTTTACGTTAATTGCACTTACATATGTATTTTTCAAAAGTACAAAAGTAAACAAAAAAAAAATGTCTATACATGTAAGTAAATTCAGCAAACAGCTGTTTATGGTTATGGCAAAAAACCAAAATTCAATTGGTACATATGGTTATTCGTTATGACTATGGCATTATGATAAGTCACCTATAATCGAAAACAGTGATGTCCATAAAGTTGGTTAAAACAGCTGATTTATATGGTTATGGTTAAGTTACGACTAATTGAACCTTTAGTTTTAGTAAACTTTCATCTTAACATGCCACTAATTATGCCTTTTAATCGGAGTTCAATTTAATTTCATTTTCCATTTTCTCTCGCTGATTACGTGTATTGTTAAAGTTTTGAAACGGGCACAAAAAACCAATGAAAACAATATTTCGTTGCGAATCCTTTATTTAAATAAATCTTCTTTGGTTTTACAATTTTCTGGGTTGATTTTTAAGTTATTGATTGGATTGGAGAAAGCTGGCTTATCAAGGCATCAATTGTGTGCAAAATATTCGATCAACAGATCAATTATTTCGAGGGTAATTTAAAAGTTTTTACAGACGGGACGCACATCTCCTACTCATTCTGGAGGAAGATCACGTGAAACTTCGCGAAGGCTCCTTAATTAAAAGGTCAATCCAAAATGATTCGATAGTATCTTCTAGTCCCATACGAAACCGCTTAGATTTAAAAATTAGAGAAAGAACGATTCCATAAAGGGTGCTAGAGGCTGGATTATTCAGTCGGCGACCAGCAAAAAAACCTTTGATATCGTCAGAAAATAAAAAAAAGCCAAACTTGAATTCGTCTCAAGGTCCATCTCAATTGGAGTGTCCAAAAATGGATGAACGTGCTGAATGTGCTGGCAAATCTAAATTTAATTTAAAGGATTCAGACAGGATGGCATAAAGCATCCAGACACAGGCCAAACCGACAACGGTTGAATCCTAAATATTGCTGGAAATACGCTAAAAAGAAGTCGGCAAAGAAATATTTTTTTGTATTGATCTGGGTTTTAAACCAGGGCCTCATGTCTAATAAGCCAACACATTACGTACTAGACAACGGCGATTACATTTGATGTAAAATGGATCTTAACTAATCCCATTTGATCTAAAATTTCTATGGGTGTTCCTTTGCCAATGAAGAAATCAAATAAAAATTCTAATTCAATTTTAAATATCCCGTAATCCTTAATCAATGAAGTGTTTACATCCCTGTTGGAAAATAGTATGTAAATCTCTTACACTTTGTAGTGTAACTGTTCATTCAATTCATATTATTTTACTTTTAATAAAAAGCAACAAAAATTAGGAGAGCGAAATAGCAACAAAACAAAAACAAGCTTTTTTTTTTAGAAAACTCTCTCTCTCGCTCCATTATTGAAATCCTGCTATTTGTATTTGTGTAACACCAATTGATCTATTTTCTTTTTTTTTTTATAAATTCTCTTCCTTATTCTTTATTAACTAAGTATTGTATTTGTAATCTCTCGACACACTCAACATATATTTGTCGCTGTGAACATTGAACCTTTAAAGTTACATGCATTCTTACACATACATGGGGTTTAAACCCAGTCACCCCCATTTAAACACACACACATACACACACCATCATTTGCCTTATTTTGTTTTTTTTTTTTGTTTTTATTATTATTTCATCATCATACTGAATTCATTTGAAAATAATGTTCGTTATACTAATACGAAGCTAGAATAGACATCGTATGGCTCGTTAAAAATGTCGTGCTTTGTATACCGAATGAAAAGGAAAACAAACACACACACACACACGAGGTTTTCTTACTACAGACTACAGTGACTGGAATGACACAATCAAAGTGGCTAGTCTATTGATAAGACATGCTTGGAAAATTGTGTGGGGATTTTGATCTCAAGTAGGCTTAAAAAATGTTCGTTTAACAATCGAAAAACGTGTAAAAATTAATTGCAATGCATCATGAATATGGTGATTCAAATATGGCCATGGTTTCTTGGCGATTATAGTCTTCATAGTCGACGTTGTGTGCAGGTAATCGACATGATTCTTAAACACTGTGCATCGCAATGTACCCATGAACGAGTGAAATATCGTTTCTGTTATAGAAAATATAGCGAGCAATCCAAATTTGATGGTACCACGGCAGTTCCAGCAATTAGGCCTACATTACCACTCTTTAAAGGGTATTTTGAAAGTGAATTTCCACTTCCAATCACACTTACAAGTTATATTCACAAGGCTGTAGATATGCAGATTGGGTGCTAGAGCAACAGGCTTTCAATGTTGATTTTCCGCCTTTATGCTGATTTCTGATTCGGTGTTTACATCACAATCAAAATTCTCACAAATTAGGCTCTGAGAACCTAGAAGTGCCTTTGGAAAAACTATTATATTCGGCAAAAGTGAGTGTTTAGTACATTTACGGCCTGGAGATGTATATTTTCAAAAATTATCCTTTAACCCATTCCCTGTGATGCACAGCAAGTTTATTTCATACGTTTGTGCATCACATATGATTCACACTTTAAAAACCCTTTTAAAGAAAAGTAAAATTTTGGGCGTACGGTATAAATTTTTTTTTTTTTTTGTATGGGGACAGGCAAAGGGTTAAAGCCCTATAATTGTGTGACTTTTTTATTGGCCTTCAGTTGAATATTATGAACTGAATTGAGCGTCATTAGACACAAAACACCAGCCATTTTGATTTTATACTATAATAATAATTTCACATAATTAAGAGGCCATTACGACCCTTTAGCCAGGATTACAACCTAGCTTCTCACACAACCCCGATTGTGGGAAGCTATTTTTCATGCATGGCTAGCAGGAACTATAGTTTACAATGTCAGGTCCGAACTAGCTCTTTTTTTTGTCAGAAGACTGTTTTTTTTTTAATTTCGTTTCATTCCAAATGTCTGAGTCGGGGTTTGAACCACGTACTTTTACCTAATATGCCAACACATTTCCAAATTTATAACGGCCATAGAATTTCATATTTTTCCAATGGAAATTAATTATCAAGACCATAAACTTCAATGTTGTTAGGCTTGGACTTGGGACACAATATAGTTGGTATGAGAAACTGTGCGCGCTTCTTGGGGACGATTGCTGTAGACTGTCTAATGGTGAAGCTATAGCTCTAGCCATTTTATAGTCACCTAGTAGCAACTCATTACCTTGGCGTTCGCATCTTCCCTCTCTCTTTACACCTTTCCTAAAAAAAACCTGCACAATGCACTGCATGAGTAGGGGCCATCCCCTGAGAGCTGGTTTCATAAAAAAAAAGATAGTAACGACTGCTATAACCAATCCCTAGGCTAACAGGATGATCCATGCACTATTTTTTCTGAATGTCCCGGCACTGTGTCAGAGTAAAAAGTGGCATCTTGGTGCCTACTGGATCGATGATCTTCGTGATTCGCCGAACATTTACATCGACAGTTTGAATCGCTTAATTGGAAGCTTTAAGTGGTTCCACGACTAGGGTATAATTGATGAAAACTGAGGTTTCATGCGGCTTTAGTCGGTTCTTAACCCTTTCCCTGTGTTAAAGTAGAAAGTGACATCTTGGTGCCTACTCCATCGAAGTGGTCCCACTGTGGTACCACAATAGGCCTTATGTGGCTCATTAACTCCATTCTGAATTCCTTGGGGGCGTTCACCTCTACCTAAATCAAAAATCCTTTGTAACCTCGTTCAGCTGTTCTCAAGTGTTTCTACTGTTCTTTGTACTGTTGCTTCGTTTTTATACCCACCACCACCATTGCAAATTTTCCCGTGTACATGTGAATGTGGTTGTGTTCGTTGTTTTTTTTTTTTAACTTTTTTTTTCACTTTTAAACTAATTTATATGCAAAGCAAAGTAGCTGTACTGATTTGTCCTCTCTAACAAATATTATCGAATTTTTTATTTTTTTTTTAATATTTGTGGCGAAGGAAATTCATTTTTTAAAGAAATTTAAATAAGGCGTGCATAGATTTTTCTAAAAAGGAAATATTTTTTTGTATTTTGATAATTTATTTTTAATATGCCGCCTCTTAAAGTGTTAAATTTTAATAATCATTTTGTTTTCACCTCTGGCAACATTGATTGCCTTGTTAGGCAATGTTATTAAATGTTTGCCTTATGTAAACAATACAAATGCAATCAATGTTTGTTAAATATCCTCTTGCTGTCTTTCTCTCTCTCTCTCTCTCACACAGACTTAAACTCTTTATAGGAATTTGCAGGAGTACATAGTTATGTGTGCATGTGTATGATTTACTAAGTGGTAGAGTGTATTTGCCTGTTATTACTGTTGTAGTTGATGAGATTGATTTTTCTTTTTTAAATTGACACCCGAATACCATGGCTTACATACCGTTATATAATGTAATATGGCCATATATGGGTTATTTCATATTTAAATGTAAAGATTTTTATGAAAATAATAAAATGTTCTAGAAAATTGTTTTTTTTATGTAGTTTATGATCACTTTTGTCCTTCTCTGTATTTTAGGTTTCTTTAAAGAGAATGTAAACGTGTTGTTGTATAGTAATTAAAATGTTATCTATTAAATAAATTAAAAAAAAAAAAAATTATAAATTTATTAATTTTCCTTTTTCGTATTTCTTCTCTTTTTAGGTAAGTTTCAAATTCCATCATTACAAATTTTGTAAAAAATATAAAGAAATTCCTTAGAAAATCAATATCACACAGTAAGTTTAGCTCTAAAATAAGTTTTCATTCCAAAATTGTTTGAATTTTAATTATTTATTACCGCAACCTTTAAAATAAATTGTGTCCATTCGTGTATGATTAAGAGTTATTAGGCGTTTGAAATAAATTTTAAATGCGTTTGATTTGCTTTCAAATTGAATCTTATACTGATTGTCTCTCTACGAAACTCCCTCACACACAAACATACTCAGAGGTTTTGTTTTTATTGTTTTACAATGTAGTTGTTACTCTTCTCCCTCTCTCTCTCTCCCTCTAATTAATGTTGTTACGTTTTTACCGTTTTAAAAACCATTTCAAATAAGAGTTCGTTGATTGCAAACAAAATAAAAATAAATTGTTGTGTGTGTAGTTTCAATTCTCTTCACACGCAACGCGTCTTAACACAAGATTGACTGAATTCTTACTACTCGTTGCCTGTTTTGTCTTGCCTTTTTAATATATCCATGTAATCAGTCTAATGACGGTTCTTGACATCGAATTTTTATGATTCTGCCTACTCAAGAACTCTAACGCGTTTTCATTGCTGTTTGTGTATTTTGTTTACATTGCTTGTTGTTCTGTTATCGCTTAGTTGGCTGTCCCCTTTTCTTTCATACTGATGTTGTTGTTTTACTCTCTCACTCTCTACTAATTGATCTAATCGTTATGTTTTTACATTTTTAAAAATCGTTTAAAATAAAAGTTCGTTGATTGCAAACAAAATAAAATTAAATTGTCGTGTGTTTAGTGTCAATTAAACTCTTTATTGTTCGCGCTAGTTTTGTGTGCCACTGTTTGTAACTTGTCGTATACAACAATAACTGTTGTTCGCTACTCTTCTTTGCTTACTCCCTTTTGGGCAAACAACAACTCTTATTCATTAGATCTGTATAGCGGAGATCACACGCAACGCGTCTTCACACAAGACAAACTGAATTCTTACTTATACTTACGTAAGCAGAAGGTTTCATTGTTGTTTTAGTATTTTGTTTACATTGTTGTTGTTCGCTTCCATCTCCATATCTTTACAATTGTTGCGGTGTGCTTCGGATCAACATCCTGTTTGGAAAGCAATTTCTTATTCCGGATAAGCACATTTGTCCATGAAATTCGGAAGATGGATTTGCAGAATCTGTAGATAGTGTTTTTTTTTTTTGTTTTTGCATGATACCACCTACTAAATATAGAGGGCCAACATGCCACCATATTAAGCATCCCCAAACCAATATATCTTCGCCTTCATGTTTAACAGTTTGCTTCACATGATACCTTTGAACGCGTTACGTTCCCCGGGTCTTCGCTAGCAGTACTGCTTTCCATCTGATTGGGAACGTGTTATATGGTCTGATTAGTCAAAATTTAACCACTTTCAGTAAGATGGAAAGCAGTACTGCTAGCGATTTTTGTATTTGCTTGTATGGTTTTGAAGTCGCCGTGGTCTAGTGGGTAGTGTGTTGGCTTATTAGACAAAAGGCCCGGGTTCGTATCCCAGGTCAGACATCAAAACGAAAAAATATTTCTTCGGCGACTTCCTCTCAGCAGATTTCTGGCAAAGACTCTGAGAGTAAAAATTGCCATGAAAAGCTTCTCAAAAATCTATCGTTCGGAGTCGACTTTAAACTATAGGTCCCGCCACTCATGTATAAAATTAACGCACACAACAGAAGTGGTGTGAGAAGCTAGGTCGTAATCCTGACTGAAGGGTTTTAATGGCCAATTATATATGTATGTATATGTATGGTTTTGTTTTTGTGGATGACGAAACTCAGTATTGTGAACATGCAATCACTTCTGCTCGGCACTGTAAATATGAATAATATGTACCCGTACATGTGCATGTATTCATGCTTACACGCAAGAACGATAGACTAAAGATTACACCATCACGCAAACAAAATTAAAGCTCTCTATGCATGCTGAATCAATGACGTCACGCAAATTGTGTTCCTATTGGCTAATGATAATGTAAGTTAAATTGCAGGGCTGCCAACTACTTTCACGTAGTGCATACATTTTTCAAAAGAAATGTTAATTTTCTTATATGAAAAAGACTTGGAAGCCTTTAAAATAGCCCAACAACATCATCTAACGGGAAATCATGCATGAGGTGTAATCTTTAATTTTTTATTCTTGCTTACATGTACTATATCCGCGTGTTACAGTGTCGTGTCGCTGATGTTATTATTTTGTGCTTATTTTTCTATTTCCAGTTTTTTCTTTAACCCTTTAAGAGGCCCTTTTTGTAAACATTTTCTGTGTATTTATTTATTTTGGATGTATTTTTTTGAGTGTATTTCCCTATGTATTCCTTGTAATTTCTCTATTTTTTTTTCAAATTTTTTTTAACAAATCTTGTGTATAAATTATGCCATAAAATTACATTTTTTTCTCTCAATATTTATTGCAATTGTTAATTTTTATTTGTTGTAATTATTATTATTATTACTGTTGTTGTTATTTTAATTGCAATTTTATGAAATCATGCATTACATTGCAAATTATTGCTCTCTCTCTCTCTCTCTCTATTGTTTTCTATTAAATCATGCAATTAAATTAGAAAAAAAATGAATGAATGAATGAATGAAATGAAAGGCCTTTTTATTGTTCTATTATTATGGAAATTTCTACATAGAATTATTGTTTTTAGAAAAAAAATACAAATTACAAAAGAAATTATGTTGTTCCAATAGAAATTAGAAGAATAGGATTTTGGGAAAATTTTTATTGCAAGAGAGAATTTTTTTGGGTTGCATTCTGTTGTCCTTTGGCATTACAATTATTACAACACTGTGTCAAAATAAGGCAAACTAGGTTGGTATGTATTAGGACCTGCCTAACAAAAAATCCTGGAACCCATTATCTTTGTATTAAAAATTACAAACGCAATGAAGTAACGAAATTGTTGAAAGAAGCGGGAAATAGAACAGAAAAACAAACATGAAAATCATCTAATCGCAGTTTGATACACTCTAGTTAGGCAGCGTACAACCATAATAAACCTCAGAATAGCCAATGTCCCTCAGGGAAAGATCATCTTCGGCTATTTACACACATCAGGCACGAACATTAACAACGTTCGTTAAAAAGAACGTAAAAATGCAGTCAGTTGCTTGTCATTTTGCAATAAAGCAGGTTCCCGTCGTTTCTTTTTGAAATTTGTTTGTATATCAACGATACACCTAAAGAAAAATTACAGTAAGATTCTTTATTTTCTAATGAGATCTTCTACTAACAATGAGAAATGATCTTTATTTTTGGAAGAATATTTATCAAGTTAAATGCGCAGTCTTTAGGGATTTGGCACTGTACACTTTCCATATTCCACTCTATAAACAGATTATTAGGTTACACTTAAAAGTATTACTTAAAATTTTAATCTGGGTTGTACTCATGCCTCTCAGAAATACATTCACATTTTTATTATGTTCTCCTTGAGCCTACGACTGGTTATAACTCAGCAAGCATTGTTTCTGCATTCAGTTGCAGTTTTGAAAGAAGGTTCATATCGCTTTTTTCCAAGTTTGAATTATACACCCAAAGAAATATTGTAGTAGTATTCACTAATATTCAATGAGATGTACTAATAACTATGAGAAATGGTCTCCATTTTTGGGAGAATATTTATCAAATTAAATACGCAGTCTTTAAGGATTTGACGCTATAGATTTTCCATTTTCCTTTCTATAAACATATTATTTGGTAACACTTGAAAATATTACTAACAATTTTCCTCTGGTTTATAAACATGCCTCTCACAAATACACTCACATTTGCATCATGTTCTCTTTGTGCTGATGTCTGCTTTTGACAGAGAGTTTAAACCCTTGAAAAATTTTTTTTCCCAGACACTTCAAAGTTTCGCCATTAAAAGCCGAATATTTACAGCGTAAATGCTCTATAGTGTCCACCTTCTGCTTATCTCCACTTACATACATACATAGTCGGTCATTACAACCCTTCAGTCAGGATTATTACATGAGTGGCGGGGCCTACAGTTTAAAGTCAACTTCGAACGACAGATTTTTGAGAATCTTTTCATGGCAATTTCATTTATACTATCAGAGTTTTTGCCAGAAATCTGCTGAGAAGAAATGGCCGAAAAAAATCCTTTCTTGTATTTTTATTTTGATGTCTGGCCGGGGACTCGAACCCTGGCTTTAAGTCTAATAAGCCAGCACACTACCTACTCGACCACGGCGACCTCAACACTCCACTTACATATTTATGGAAAATTCTAGGCTAAGCTAGCTCTATCCCAGATCTCTGTCAAAGAGGAGAACATCAGAAACCAAATATTGGCTTCCCCCAGGAGAGTTTAAATCCCTAAAATATCCTTTCTCCGGTTAATGATTTCTTTATTTCTTATTGAGGTTTGATGCCCTCTATAAGCCCCTTGAAGAATTCCCTTCCCAAGTACTTTAACCGATTTCTCCGAAGGGCTGGACATTTGCAGCGGAAATGCTTTATAGTCTACATATTCTGCTTATCATCACAAATTTATAAAAAATTCTGGGCTCTATCCCAGATCTCAGTCAGGGAGAAGACACCAGAAACTGAATGCTTGCTTCCCACCGGAGAGATTAAATCCTTAACAAACCTTTTTTCCAAGTGATGATTTCTTCTCGGTTTGAGGTTTTATGCCCTTTATTTAATCAGCGTAAAGCCGTAATAAACCTTAGAATAGAATGAACATAGGCTTCCTTCCGACAGGGAGTTTAAGGTTCTTCAAACTTTTTCTACAAAGAGTTGGACATTTACAGCGGTAAGGCTCTTTCGTCTGTATCATCGGCTTATCTTTTTCTTCGGCCACATAATTATCAGAAATCCTGGACTAAGTTCACTCTATCCCAAATCTCCATCAAAGAGATAACTTTAGAAACTAAATACTGGCTCCACACTGAGAGTTTAATCCTTAACAAACCCTTTCTCCGGGTAACTATTTCTTATTTTCTAAACGAAGTTTGATGCACACTATTTAGCAAGCAAACTTCTAAATAGGCTGAACAATGACGGGAGTTTAAAACCCCTTGAAGAATTCTCTTCCCAGGTTCTTTAAAAATTATGCTACGAAAACATTATTTGTAACAGGTATGCCCTTTTTTTATCTTCATTCACTTATTAATCAAAAATCCTGGACGGAGTTAGCTCTACGCTAGATCTCCGTCACTGAGATGACATCGGAAAGTAAATAATGGCTCAACATTAAGAGTTTAAATCCTTTCTCTGGATAATTAATTCCTTTCTAATTGAGGTTTAGTGCACTCTATTTAGTCAGCATAAACGTTCGAAAAATCCTCTTCCCAGGTTGTGCAAAATTTTTCTGGTAAGAGTCTTATATTTATAGAGTGGATGCCCTACAGTCTCCAATTTCTCTTTATCTTTCCTATATTTTGGCACCGGGCTAAGACTAATGTTATAACTCTCTCAGAGAGGTGACAACTGGAACTGCTAAGAGTTTAAACTCTTAACAAAATCTAGAAAAATCGCATCATTTATCGAATTGTTGTTTCGTTCCAAAAATTCTTACAGATTAATTAGATCAGAGTCCTTAGATAAAATCATTGCTGCGTAGTACAACAAACTGATATTCACGTATGCACCTTTATTAAGTAAATCACAATAAATGCCATTATTAAGCTAAATATTTCATATAAAGATTCAATTAATTATTGCGCAATAAATACGGAAATTTTTCTAATATTGAGTAAAACTTTAAATACAACACTGTCATAAGTCTGTTTAGTGAGCACATTATAAATAACCGAACACTTCCTATTAATATTTGACAACTCAAATATCAACAACGATAAACAAAACAAAAACAACCAGCTGGTTTGTTTACCAGTTTGTCAAATGAATATTGAGTCAGCTGAATATTGCGTATATTTGTTATACCTGAACGGTTAAAATTTTTGTTCTCAATTAACCGAATATTGACTCAATTAAATTGCATACATGAACATAGTATTAGGCGCTTTCAGACGTCGGAATGTGGATGAGAAGCAGGGAGATTGTCCAAGACTTCAAAAGCAATCCATATTCGTACATAGAAAATCTTTTACTGAATAAATGGGACTTCAAATGAAAGATATTTAACAGCTGACAGCTGTGGCAAAGAGAGAAGAATATTCGATATTTAGGTAACGGTATTCAGTACCTTCTTAATGTTATTGTTATTGCCTTTCCTCCTCTATGAACCCCAACCCACAGTAGCAGACAATTTAAATGGCTTCTTAGCAAATTTTAAAGCAATAAATCAAAATTCTTTAGAAATTAGGTATTTTGAAAAACCCAAAAAGAAAAAAGCACAGCGTTCTAGCAAAAAGCTAAAAATAAATTCAATACAAGTCAGGTGAAAGCTGAATGCCTTAATTTATTATCTGCCTGACATATTTCATATATTTATGACGGCAAATTAATTGTTGTCAACATTTTTTTTTAGGGAAAACAAAGCAATTTGGCTGCTATAAACAAATTTTAAGAGAATTTTTTTTCGAATTTTCTATTTAAAAAGAATTTACCCTAGCCTGTTGCAATTATTAATTTTCTAAAGAATTAATTCTTTTACATTCACTATAAATAAATTTATGTCAAAATAAGAGAAAAAAATAACAGTGATGCCAACTTAATTTAATTTGTCAACAAAATGCAGTAAGAAAAAAAACACCATAACAACATAATACAACAACAGTTTTTAACTTTAATATTTTCAACTCGCGCTCTCTCTCTCTCTCTCTCTCTCTCTTTCCACCTTAACACTCTTCAACACCTTTTTGTAAATAACAGCAACATTAAAATAATAATGTTGGTGTTGTTGTTGTTGTCGTCACTGTTGCCGTGGCCATTAAAGCCTGTACACATGCATTAACATACCTCAACACACTAACACTCACTCACTTTTATTCTCATGCCCAGACATGTTCACATATCACACCATCAAGCATAAACAGTTTTAAATAATACACACAGAGAAATTAAAAGTCAATTAGATAAAAACAGAGGAAAAGCTTTGGTAACGGTAATGTCCCTCAGGGGAAAATCATCTTCGGCTTTTTATACACATAGGACACGAACATTAACAATGTTCGTTAAAAAGAACGTAGAAATTAATTCAATTGCTTGTCAACTTTCAGTGGAGCAGGTTCTCGTCGCTTCTTTTTGTAGTTTTTTTGTATATCAATTATACACCCAAAGAAAAATTACAGTAGGATTCATTATTTTGTAATGTGATTCACTAATTGTAACAATGAGAAATGATCTTCATTTTTGGGATAATATTTATCAAGTTAAATACGCAACTTTTAAGGATTTGGCGCTGTACTTTTTCCATCTTCCACTATATAAACACATTATTTGGTCAAACTTGAAAGTATTACTAACAATTTTATACACATGCCTCTCACAAATACACTCACATTTTTATTATGTTCTCCTTGGACCTACGACTGTTTGTAACTCAGCAAGCATTGTTTCTGCATTCAGTTGCAATTTTGAAAGAAGGTTCATATCGCTTTTTTCCAAGTTTGAATTATACACCCAAAGAAATATTGTAGTAGTATTTATTAATATTTAATGAAATGTACTAATAACAATGAGAAATTATCTCGATTTTTGGAAAAATATTTGTCAAGTTATATAGGCAGTCTTTAGGGATTTAACGCTCTACATTTTCCACTTACATTTGAACACATATTACTAACAATTTTCCTCTGGTTTATACACATGCCTCTCACAAATACACTCACATTTTTATTATGTTATCTTAGTGCCGACGTCTGCTTAGAGCAGGGGCTAATAATGATCGTAGTATTTGAATATTTATTACGCCTGAGGACCTACATTAAACCCTTTCAAAAAATTCATTTTGAATCGCATAATCTACGAATATTTGTATCCAGTCTTTCACCTTTTACTTCCGAACTCTGACAGTTATTTAACTGCCATCTTGTTGAAGCTACGTCTGTCAGTTTGCTTTATCAATCTGTAACCTCTGTAATCTTTGTTTTCCAAATAACGATTACGGAAGTGGGAAGAAATGGTTTCCTATGATTTTGATGGGAAGAATGGTTTCGCTTAAGTAATGGCAACTGCTATTTGATTGGCCTGAATCATCAAGGAATTGTTAACGGCGTGTCGTGGCACTTTATTTTTATTTATTATTGCCTATATTGGTCAAGTGCTCTGTTCGAAAGGTATCCTACATACTATTTTCCAGCCGAACTTCACAAACTAATCTTCGATTTGCCAAAATTTATTTTATTATTCCAACTGGTGAACGCAAATCTATTTCATAAACTCCGCTATTTATTGTAGAAAGAACGTACAGCTATCCTTTGATTTAACGATTTTATATTGGCGAGACTTTGTAATGAAATCCGTAATTAACATTTGTGTTTGGTGTTTGCTTAAATCCTTATAGGCCTCCTTATATTGGGCTAAGCATTTATTAATATCTAGCCCCGTTTAAAAACGAAATCGTATAAAAATAAGTACCGTGTAAATCGGGTGAGAGGTGTATGTTGTTTACTGTAAGCAAATTATACAGCGCACGCGCGCTAATGTGAACTAATTAAAACTGCCGTTGTTCACATTTGCGAATTGTTCACATTTCCGAATACCGACAATTTTAAAACGGAATTATACGCGATCTTTTAAACAAAAATCATTATTTACGAATTTTTTTCTTATAATTTAATCTTCAAAAACTTTTTCACAGTATCTAAATCGCAAATGAAGAATAAACATGCAAGCAGATGTACTAACGCATACATACATATATATATGTACACCAAAAATGGGGATTCCCCCAACTAATAAACACAGAATTTTAACGTTTCATATTAAAACAAAATCCTGGTCAAATTATGGGAGTACCTAGTCAATGAGACAAAAAAAAGTGTTTACATTAAACGGTGTTCATATAATGCGGTGTTCACATTAGCCCGCGTGCACTGTACTTTTTTCAAAACACTATTTATTTTACCAGACTTATTACTACGCCTCTGTATTACATTTTTTTATTTATTTTAATTTTTTTCTTTTTTGCAAAATATTTTTTTTTTTACCGCACTGTACTTCATTTGCTTTGTTTGCATACCTTTAAACCTCTGTTCATTATCTTCCATAGTTTGTTTCATGGTTTTTTTGATTTTTCATTTGTTTTGTTTACATGCGAATGGTGACTTTTGCATGCATAACAACAGTGTTTTTTGGGTGTGTGTGTGTTGTGTAATTGTGCAAGCAATGACCTCCAAAAAAAATCTTGTTTTTTTGTTTTTGTACAGAAATAACTTATTTAAAGCGAGTTTACAGAGTGGAGGAAAAGAGACAAAAAAAAATTCATAATAAATTTATATGCTTAACAGGCATAAATATGTCGTCATGTATGTATGTATGAGTTTGTGTGTGTGTTAAAAATTTGATTTAAAAAATTAAAATGTGAACAAACAGTGAGGGAGAGAGAATTGTATGCCGTAATAATTTGCAAATAAAAAAATTCTTACATTTTCCGGCAAATAAAATTATTCTGTTGTTTGTTATTCAATATTTTTATTGTTGTTGTTGTTTGTTATTCAATATTTTTATTGTTGTTGTTGTTTTATTCAATATTTTTATTGTTGTTGTTTTTTTTTTTTTGCTTTAAATTTTTTAATGTGATTGATTTTTTTGACCCATTAGTTGTTTAAAAGGGAATTTCATTAAAGAAATTACAAAGAAACAAAAAACTAAAAGAGGAAGTGCAACAAAATCAAGTAATAAATTAAAATCAATAAAAAAACGAATAAAAACAGAAAAAAAAACACAGAAACTTGCAAAAGAACAATAACAATAAATAAAAACCAATTAAATTAACCACTACCACCACCACCACCAATTTAAACTTTCGAACTCTATGCACAATGCATGCATGGCGTTCCTTTCTTCGTTACGTTCGTTCGTTTGTTCGTTTATTCGTGTGACCATTTATTTCGTTCGTTCGTTCGTTTTGTTTCGTTTGTCCCCACACACAGCGAAAGAAAATGCTTTTCGCCTATGCTTAGTTAATATTCATTCGGTTTTTTGCTTTTTTTTGCTGTTTTCTGTTGCTCTCTCTCTCGTTTACATTCGTTTTGTTTATTAAAGCAACACAGTTTCTATATTTTGTTGTTGTTGTTGTTTTATTAGTATTACAATAACAATAATAAGTGTGTGTATAATTAAAGCTGTTTGAAATACAATTTTTTTCATTATGATTCTTACTAGAGCGGAAATAGCAAATTAACCACACCAACACTTGCTCATTTAACTCTCGTTTCATACTTTTTCTTCTTCTTTTCCATTTATTTTTTCTTTTTACCCGTGACACTCAAATGCATTTATTACGAGAGGCCAACAAAACCTTTTAAATCAATGACGGACGGCTTTGATTACAAAAGAAAACAAAAAAAAAAAAAAATCAAGAAAATTACTGTGAATCAAGCTTGCACAAAGAGATACTAGCCTCCGGTATTGTAATGGTAAGTTTGAGTGAAAATTATGAAGCCAAAAGAGAGAATTCGTGCACTAGACTGACTTCGGATGTGTAACGAAAAAAAATGGCTAAAATTCACGAGGCCAATTTTTATGTTTTTTGAGTAAAGCCCTACGTATAGCTGCTGTCATTGAAGAGTTTATGCAGCAATTTGTTGGTTCATGTGCGTAAATTGAAGTCGTCGTGTCTATTAGGTAGTGTGTTGGCCGCTTAGACGTAAGGCCCGGGTTCAAAACCCAGCTCAGACATTTAAACGCGAATAAAAAGAAAAAATTTCTTTGGCGACTTCCCCTCAGCAGATTTCTGGCACAAAAACTTTAAGATTGAAGCCACCGTGGTCTAGTAGGTAGTGTGTTGGCTTATTAGACGAAAGACCCTAGTTCGAATCCCAGGTCAGACATCAAAAGGAAAATTTGAAAATAATTTTTCGTTGACTTCCTCTCAGCAGATTTCTGGCAAAGACTCCTGAGAGTAAAAATTGCCATGAAAAGTTTCTCAAAAAAAGCTGTCGTTCGGAGTCGACTTTAAACTGTAGGTCCCCCGCCACTTATGTATAAAATTAACACACACAACATATGTAGTGTGCGAAACTACGGGTTTCTTGGGGACGATTTCAGTAGACTGTCTAATGGTAAAGGTATAGCACTGGCCATTTTATAGTCACCTAGCAGCAACTCATTTCCTTGCCGTTCGCATCTTCCCTCTCTCTTTACACCTTTCCTATAAACCTGCACAATGCACTGCATGAGTGGGGGCCATCCCCTGAGTGCTGGTTTTATTAAAAAAAAGAAAAGAAAAAAAGTGTCTTCAGTTCTCTACACAATACTTTCGTACAATTCTTTATGCTTTATGGACCAGGCTAATGTCCCTGTATAGTGGAATCTTCCTTTGTCAGGCCAGATCAGTAGATACTTTCTTCCAATCACATTCAGCGAGCCTGCTTATTAGGGCTAAAAGGCTTTCTGTTATAATTTCGCTGAAACGCGACTCTGATCTTGTTATGGCAGAATTTTCTTTACCCTATCATTGATTGTAGACGATAAAACTTCATCTCCAATGACGGAGTTAAAGTCCTCATCCCCAAGCAATACTTAGAGCAGAGTTGCTGCGATAACCTCGGTACTACTTGTGAATCTATAATCGCGATCGGTTTTTGGAAAACTGCAGGGACTGAGAGAAAAGCATGGAACAACCAACCGTCCTGATAGGTTCTTAATTTTAAACCTAAAGGTTAGTCCAATCAATTCCTTAAAATAACCTAAAAAAAAAAAATATTAAGTGCCTCTGTTTTTAGGCTGCACTTAAAGGTTTGAAGTCGCCGGGGTCTAGTGGGTAGTGTGTTGGCTTATTAGACAAAAGGTCCGGGTTCGAATCCCAGGTCAGACATCAAAACGAAAAATATTTCTTCGGCGACTTCCTCTCAGCAGATTTCTGGCAAAGACTCTGAGAGTAAATAATCCTTCCATGAAAAGATTCTCAAAAATGTGTCGTTCGGAGTCGACTTTTAAACTGTAGGTCCCGCCACTCACGTATAAAATTAACGCACATAACATAAGTGGTGTGAGAAGTTAGGTCGTAATCCTGACTGAAGGATTGTAGTGGCCAATTATGTATGTAAAGGTCAAAGTTCACAACGATCATAGCCCATACAATGTAAATTTTTTTTTGTTTCTGGCATGGCGTTTCCAACACCGTAAAGAAAATTTTTAATTTATTTTCATTAATTATTATTAAAAACAAATAGAAAATATAAAATTTAGAAAGAAAAATGTTCATTTAAAGAAAATTAATTATTTTTTCTTTTGGATTTTAATTAAAATTCATGGCACTTAATTGAAATTGTCTTGAAATTTCCATTCAAAAAAATTGTATGCAAGAAACCATAACCATTTTCTCATTTCCAAAAGCTATAAATATTGTCTTTACAAGTGTATTAGTGCAAAGAGTGTGCTAGTGTCGGTGTGTGTGTGTGTACATTGAAAATTAATGTTCATTTGAGGTTTGAAGGACTTTCCTCTGTACTACAGACTTTGCAATACGAATTTTTCTCTTTTCACTTAACCAACAGCAAAGGCTCTCTGCAAATGAGTGACTGCAAGTGAGTGAATTTCTCATTTTGCTTAACCGCATATAAGCATGGAAATGGTTTCTCTCTCACTCGGCCTGTCTATTTCGCATTTCAATCTTGATTATTTTTTCACTCATTTGTGACAGTTTTTTGGTAGAAAAATGCTCAAATATTACTCAAAAGTAGGAAACACTCAGATTTTAAACTGTTAAACGGGTTTGCTATTTTGCTTTCATTTAGAAATCTTAGTACAAGATCTTGTTCGCAGGAAGAATTTATTCTAAACGGGTTTTGCCCTCTCTCTACTCAATTTTGTAACATTTGTACTCACTCTTTATACATGAGCGAGTTTTTTGTGAAGCATTTCATTGTAATTTTTACTCTCTAGCTTCTCACACGACTTATGTTAAATGCGTTAATTTTATACATGAGTGGCGGGACCGATAGTTTAAAAGTCGAATCCGAACGACACATTTTTTGAGAAGCATTTCATGGCAATTTTTTTTACTCTCAGAGTTTTTGCCAGAAATCTGATGAGAGGAAGTCGCCGCAAAAGTTTTTTCATATTTTCGTTTTGATGTCTGACCCGGAAAAAATCCTGTAAAATGATGTCAATTTTGTGGCAAAAACTTTTTGCCTTAATTAGTGGCACTAAAATCCAAGGCATGGACTTAATAAACAACGATGTACGTTCAGTGAATGAGTTCTGGAGCGATTGGCAACTGACTCTGATTATCAGCGAAACAAACAAAAATCACGTTGGATTGGGAAACGATACCAATGCACATGAGATCGAAAAGTGCAGCCAATGCTCTTTTTGATGGGGAATTTATAGCGGCGGCATCATCGGTCTATACTTCTTTATGAATGGCACTATTCAGGCCATCATAGGTCGATTATTAAAAGCTTCTTTTGCCTTGAAATAGATGATCAGGACATATCCCTAAGGATATGCGGTATCAACAATTCAGCTCTATGTGCTCCATAATGGACATTAAGAACAAGCGATTGAGGAGTATTACCATATCACTTGGCGGTGATATGACCCACCCACCGTGATTATGCGATTTCATCTCGATACGCTTTTCGGTGTGCGGTTATTTCTCAAGTCGCAGATGTACATAAGTGGGTACTACAATCCTTCAGTCAGGATTACAACCTAGTTTCTCACAACACTTACACAGTGTGTGTGTATTAGTTACCATTACCGTTATTACATTTTTTTTTTTAGAAACTTTTAATGGCAATTTTTTACTCTCAGAATTGTTGCCAGAATTCTGCCGAAAAAGTCACCAAAGAACAATTTTTTCACATTTCGTTTTATTGGGGGTTTGAACCGAGTCCTCACGTCAATTACTAAACTGTTTTCACTTGAGCTTAGTAATAACAGAGACTTTAAAATCCAATATAATCCATGCTATCTATCAAAATCAATCTGATTTACGAGTTATGAAAAATTGAAATTGAATTGAATTTATGAAAAATTTATAAAAAAAAAACTCAATCATTTTTGAGTTATTGAGTGTTTTACATATTAATTCGTGATTTATGAGTCATAGAAAATTCGTCAATAAGCTTCAAATTATTGGCTTCTCCTTGAAAAATCGAAAGACAAACTGTTAACGGATGCCTTTACAATTTTACACTGTTTCTGTAAGACAAAATTGAGTGTTTTTTTTATTCCGTTTCAATGGTCGTCTGAAACCCCATACATCTTACAGATGCAGACCATTTGTTCTACATATTGTCCCCCAACTGAAATCGAACCACTAGTCTAACCGATTCACCGTCTTTATTTGCATTTCGATCAGAAATTTATAGGAAAAATTTATAAAAATAAAAAAACTCGAATCATTTTGAAGTAGGTAATTGAGTGTTTTGAAAACAATTTTCGATCGTTTTAACATCTGCTGGCCTAAATTACGACAACAACAGGGGCTAAACTACTAATCTGTTGACATCAGAAAAGCATCGCTATTTTATCTTTATTCTCGCTCTGTTTCCGTAATACAAACAATTTTAGAAGAACGTTTGATTGCATCTTACAAATGCAGACCATTTGTTGTACATATTGTCCCCAACCGAAATCGAACCACTAGTCAAACCGATTCACTGTCTTTATTTGCAAGCAGATCAGAAATTTATAGGAAAAATTTATAAAAATAAAAAACTCGAATCATTTTTGAGTAGGTTATTGAGTGTTTTACAAAACAATTTTCGATCGCCTTAACATCTGCTGGCCTTACTTATGACAACAGCAGGGGATAAACTACTAATCTGTTGACATCAGAAAAGCATCACTATTTTATCTTTACTTTCCCTCTGTTTCCGTAATACAAACAATTTTAAAAGAAGGTTTGTTTGGATAAAAATCACTCAATAACTTAAATTGTTAAACGTTAAGCGTTTTCCCTTTAGAAACACGGGTTAGGTATGAAGACTTCTTCTTTAAACTGTAATATGACTATTTCACTTTCTTGTCTGTTTATATGGGAAATCAAAAACAAAATTGAGTGTTTTTGTTTGAGTGTTTTCCATGCAAACTGGCAAGCAGGCAGGCAAGTGAAATAATCTGTGTTACAAAAACATCACATAAATCCATGGTTTTTATAAAACGAATGATGTCACACGTTTGTCTGTTTAAATGGAATGTAGAAACGTTTTACAAAAACATGCCCTAACAAAACCGAGTGTTTTTGTGTTCGCCTGTTCTCATACACATTCATCATACAGAGACAGCATATGAATTTTATTTATCCTTAAAAACCCTTAAGCTGATTGGTTTTGTTTTTGTAACTACAATAACTTTATCTCTCATTTGCTTTGTTACCACTCTCACTTACACTCTCACTCTCTCTCTCTCTCTGTCTCTGCATAATAACGTTTAATTTTCTAACGAATTTGTTTGAGTTGAATTTTTTCAATTCATTTGTTTTGTTTGTAAGGTGGTGGGTTGAGTTTTTATTTTCTCCACTATAAAGCAGACTCCAATTTGTTTTGTTTTTGCAAACACACAACACACACACACATGCATACACATTAAAAAGCATAAAATCGTGTATGTTGGGCTGCTTATAAATATTACCAGCAATGGTAAATTCAAAGCAGAGCCTGTTAAGTGACCAAACATTGCTTAACAAATTTTATATCGATGGAGGGTTTAAATTACGTTTTTTTTTCGTATTTTTTTAATTTTTAAAGGAAAAATACGTAAAAAATTAAATTTTTTTCCCCATTTTTTTGTTTTTTTTTTAATAATTTTCAAGCCCTGAATTTTATATTTTTTTTCCTTTCGATATTTATTTAAAGCTGTATTCACATTCCTTATTTTATTTTCAATTTTTAATGCTTGAAATTGTTTGGTTATGTATGCAAACACATGTCGAGTCTACTTGTGTATCATATTTCAACGTTTGCATTTCCCTTTGAGCGTGTGTGTGTGCGTGTATGTGTGTGTTTGTTTTGGTGTTGTTTTATGTCATCTTTGGCGCCGTTTTATTTGAATTTGACTTTGACTTTTTGTCAATTTTTAAAACTGTTTTTTGGTGGGGGGGAAGGCATTTTTTTGCATTTGTTTGCAATGTTATTTAAACAGCGTTTATACCTTAATACATACATACATACAGAGTTACATAATGTATGTATGTATGTATGTGTGCGCATATCAATTTTTGATTATTATTTCGCTGTTTTTCTCCTTCATTTTTTTTATTCAAGTTATTGAACTTTAATTTCATTTAAATTCTAAGAAATAAAACTTAAAAATAAATCAACGAAGCCATGCAATTTAAATATTTGTTGTCTGCCAGATTGAACTACAAACAAAATAAAAAAATTTTTTAAACAAATTTGTTATCTCCCCATTAAGTTAGCGGGTATTCTCATACATAGGTTCACTCTGTCGCACATATAGTCATTGTGTCACCCAGTGTGACGTAAATTTTTCCCCCATTAAGAAACGAAAATAAAAATTTGATTTAGAATTCGTAAGGTTAGGTTAGGTTAGAGGACGTGTACTTGTTAATTCTGACAAGTACAGTACCCGGTAGTTGAATTAACCCATTGTACAACGTCCTAGCTTCTCACACCACTTATGTTGTGTGCGTTAATTTTACACATAAGTGGCGGGACCTACAGTTTAAAAGTCGACTTCGAACGACACATTTTTTGAGAAGTATTTCATGGCAATTTTTACTCTACAGAGTTTTTGCCAGAAATCTGCTGAGAGGAAGTCGCCGAAAAGGTAATTTCGTTTTGTTGTCTGGCCTGGGATTCGAACTCGGGCCTTTCGTCTAATAAGCCATCACACTACCTACTAGAACACAGCGACTTCAACATAAGTGGTGTGAGAAGCTAGGACGTTATACAATGGGCCAATTCGATCACTGGGTACTGTCAGAATTGACAAGTACACGTCTTCTAACCTAACCTAACCTACTCTCTCTTTAACTGTCTTCCATTAAAAAAATCCTGTAAAATGATGACAATTTTGTGACTTCAAAAGAATTCCTAATCTCACACCCAAAATATATTTTGCTTTGTCTTCAGTTTACTTCTAAGGGCTCAAGTCTTCTACAAAATCGTTGAAATTCACTGAAAGCATTCTCACCTATTTTGGTCCTTCGTATGTAAGGTTGTAATGTTCTAACATTAATTTTTTGATCGAAAGTAAACTCGTTATACTCGCCAGGGCTGGTGCTGCATTACTTTCGGAATCCTCTTCAGTCAACTGTGGCATTTGTTTTTTTTTTTTGTTTCTATAATACCAGCACTCAGGGGATGACCCCTACTCATGCAGTGCATTGTGCAGGTTTTTAGGAAAGGTGGAAAGAGGAAAGATGCGAACGGTAAGGAAACGAGTTGCTGCTGGTGGCTAAAAAATGGTCATTGCTATACCTTCACCATTAGACAGTCTACAGCAATCGTCCCCAAGAAGCCCGCAGTTTCTCTCAGTCGACTTTGGCATGCGACTTACCTCGGTCAACCTGGCTATCGCGCGGTAATTCTTTCCAGACGCTAACATATCCTGGATCAATTAGGAGTTCTGCTCCACCGTTAGGCTCACTTGGCCTTTGATGGATAAACGCGTACCACCCAGTTATTCATCTCGATAACTGTGGCCATGCTTACAGGTCACGGTGTCATAGAAAGATACGCAGAGAGAATGCAGTTCCCACCTAACGATTTATGCCGTGGGTGCAGAGGAAGAGGCGACTGTTATCCACTTTCATTGTCAATGCCCATCTCTAGCGAGGTGCAGATATTTGGTTATTTGGCTCCTCAACTCCTTTCAGCTTGACGGAGCCATCGTCCATTGATGTCAAGGATATAGCTTCGTTAATCAGGTCTTCGGGCTGGTTTCCAGCGTAGAGTAGTCGCGTTTTAGCAAATGCAACACTTGCATTGAGCAATTTCTTCTCCGCGGATTTAGAGAACTTGGCCAGTTCAGAAACTGCATTCACCTGAGGCCTGACAACCTGAGGCCAAAATAAAACGTCCTACTGCAGGAGTTGGTATACTTCCCACATTAAATGTTTGGTTTTTAGGTTAGTAGCTGGTGTCACAATGGGGATCTAGGTCCCTATGTTTCGAAAGTAGGGGAATCAAGGAGTGTTGCTTTTTAAATTACTGATAGCGTGGAATATGGGAGCACTTCAAAATTAACTTGCATTCCTGTACTGAAAATAGATTTGAATTGTATTAGGATGATGGATTAATGGTGTGTTTCTGTAAGGCAAACGTTTGTCAATTTTGTCTTATAAAAACATGGGATAAATTGGCAAATCCAAACTCGAATTAATCTCAAGCAAAAGCTTTTAAATTTGAATCTTGGATTTAGTAAATTTACCGCTACATCCCATCCATATTGTTTTGAAAACAAGTTTCTGAAGGGACGGACAAGCTCCGATTGAAAACGTGTATGAAAACGTTTGAGTGATTTTCATACAAAATTTTCTTTCTTTCGTGCTTTACTTCTATTTTCATATCGTAATTCTATTTATTAAACTCTCATTAAAATTATAAACGAATTATTAACACGCACTTTCATACATTGGACACCATCACCACTAGTTGATTAACCGAACGCCATATAAATGAGATAGGATTTCTTAGCAGCTGCAACCCTTAAAGTAAATGTAAGAACAGACGACAATAAGGCAAATAAATTGTGTGCGCTCTCACTCACACATTTCTTCTTATTCTTTTGCTCCCACTATCTCTGCGTCTCTCTCTCTCTCTCTCTCGGGCTATTCACTTCGATTTATTTCGTTAATAAATTGGTGCCTAACAGCGTTCGTTAGTTGGAGTCGGAACGAAGTCATTTATAAGTGTGTTGTGTTATAAGAGAGTGTATGTATGTGTTTGTGTGTGAGTCTCTTAATAGCTTAGAATGTAGAAAAACTTATACAGTGAGTGAAAAACTGTAAAAGTATTCTTTTTGAATAACAACAACAAATCAACAATAATTTCTGGAAGTTACCAAATCGAAAATAAATCAAGTAGAAATGATGTAAACAGCAATTGATGGTGACAGGCCAATAGCAGTTCGTTAATTATTGACTTGCAATGCTTGTTGCTGATAAAGATAGCCTGGCCAACGTTGTTCTTAAAGAATTGCGGATCGATAGTGTTGCTAGCCTATAATTAACGTCAATAAGTGCATTTTTGAAATCAATTTCCACTTTGTTTAGATATGGAAGTCTGTCAGCATAAAATCTATAGGACAAGGGATAAATCGCTGTTTCCCTGATTTGGCGAAACTTGGTTAGTACAGGGACTGCGTTTCACCTGTGGCATCACAACGGGCCGCCATGCGTGCTCAAGTGAGCTTTGTAATATCAGAGCTACCACTACGACCTAAACTGTCGCCTGAATTGAGAGGTTGATGATGAAATGGTTTAACAAATTTCTCTATGGACGCACATAATTGAAGTCAGCTCTGCTTACTTACTTAATTAATTGCAGCCCTTCAGCCAAGACTACAACCTAGCTTCGCACACCATTCACGTTTTATTCTGGAGTGGTGATATCTGCAGTTAAAAAACGACTCATAGCGGTCTGTGAGCGATTTAATATGTACATACAGTGTGCGAAGTCGCCGTGGTCTAGTGGGTAGTGTGTTGGTTTATTAGACAAAAGGCCCGGGTTAGAATCCCAGGTCAGACATCAAAACCAAAAAAAAAAAATTTCGGCGACTTCCTCTCAGCACATTTCTGGCAAAGACTCTGAGAGTAAAAATTGCCATGAAAAGCTTCTCAAAAATCTCTCGTTCGGAGTCGACTTTAAACTGTAGGTCCCGTGCACTCATGTATAAAATTAACGCACACAACATAAGTGGTGTGAGAAACTAGGTCGTAATCCTAATTGAAGGGGTTGATGGCCAATTATGTATGTATGTATACAGTGTCCGTCAAAACAAATACAAATATTTGGATTTTCAAATTGTTGCCAGTTTTGAAAAATTGAAACAAAAAAAAAATTACTAAAAATTACAAATTTTTTCGGGCAGTCTCCTTAAGTGGTAAAAGTGTGGTGAGAATTTTATCCCTAGTGTACACTTTCTTTTGATGCTCTATGTACATACATAATTAGTCATTACAACCCTCCAGTCTACGACCTAGCTTCTCACACCATTTTCGTTGTATGAGTAAGTTTTATACAAGAGTGGTGGGACATGCAGTCAGACAGATTTTTTAGAAACTTTTCAGAAATTGGCGAAAGAAATACCATTTCGAACACTACCCACTAGACCACGGCGACCCCTTATTAATCTTTATAAATTTGTTAAAAATCACCGGGAGAAAAGTCATAGCCACCAAAGTACATATAAGCCACCAACTGCACTAGACTACACTAATACCCCTGTTTGCGTCGCTAATAGGGCCTGAAGAAACGCAACGCAAAACGAAGCACGATCTTCCATACATTTGTATTGATTTTCATTTAATTGGTTCCGAGATTCATAATTTTAGCTGAAAAAATTGATTTTTCATATTAACGATGCAAACTGAAACAAAAACGACGCAACTACGAAGTCACAGAAATTTTAAAAAGACACAACTTCGAATTTGTAGTAGATTTAAACGGGGAATCCCCTTTTTCTGTTTTAATTTTGTAGAAACATTTTCGTATTAACGACGCAAATTGAAGTACTAACGACGTAACTTCGAAACATGCGAGGCAAACTGAAACAAAAACGACGCAACTTCGAAATCACAGAAATTTTGAAAAGACGCAACTTCGAATTTGCACTAGATTTAAACGGGAAATCCCCTTTTTCTGTTTTGGGTTTGTACGAATATTTTCGTATTAACGACACAAATCGAAGTGCTAACGACGCAACTTCGAAACATGCGACGCAAACTGAAACAAAAACAACGCCACTTCGAAATCATAGGAATTTTAAAAAGACGCAACTTCGAAGCAGACGCAGAACGAGGCGACGCAAACCGGGGTATTAGTGTACATATAAGCCACTAACTGCACTAGACTATTTTGTTTAATTTAAAAAAAAATAAAAAATATCCACCAATTTTGTAAAAGAAAGAAACAAAAAAAGAATTGTGGTTACAATTTTGTTCGCCACTGTTGTTTACTTGTTTATATAGCAGTACTAATTTAATTACTTTACTGCCTTAATAAGTCTAAATAAACTACAGCGACTATACAAATACATGCACACGTTTTTTCTTTCTTTTTTGTTATATGACGGCATATGGCCTTAAAAAAATTTAAAAAAAAAATAAATACGAAATTAACTTTACAACGTAATTTAATTAACAATTATTTTAATTAAAATGTAATAAAAAAAAATAATTCTAAATTACATTTTACAATATCCGTAGTTTTCAGTTTCCAATTTAATTGCCATTTTAATACCTAAAGAGAGTGATTGTATTGCAAAACTAACTGCGTTACCACCATTAGACACTCTTTTTCTCTTTTAATAACAGGATCTGTTGTTTGTGTTCTTCTTACTCATGCAAGCAAACACACGCATACATACACATTTTCAATCTTTAAAGCTGTTAAATCTTATCATTTTCAAATCTCTCTTTAATGTTTGGTGCTCAAACAAACAAATTTTCCTAAACATTTAATATGTTAAACATAATCATACTACATCTTTGTATGGGTGTGTGCACATGTGTACTCCGTATATTTTGTTCTCCTGTATGCTCTATGTGCACAATGTTAACGGTTGTTCCGATGTTGTTACGATGCAAAACCAATTGCTCTGTTATTGCAAAATTTGTTTCTTTGCTTGTTTTTGTTTGCTTTTTTTTCATACTTTTTTTAACTCTTGCGCATACTACTGCCACAGTGGTTGTGATTGTTGTTATTGCTGTTGCTTTGTTATTGTTGTTGCTTTGTTATTGTTTTTACGTGTCAATGAATTGCATTGAAATGCTCATGGTGTTACTCAAAGCTTTAGTAGTTTACACTCGTATTAAAAACTCATTTACACAAGCAAATGCTCTCAAATAAACGTATTTTTTACACTCACATACACATACATACATACATGCATGCATGTATGTATTGTTATGCGTTATGCGGCATTAGTTATCCCTTGTGTTACACACAAAAATTAGCAGAAAATTCTTCCTAAACACTCTAGAACAGTCAGAGAGTGAGTGAAAAAAAGGAGAGCACAACACAATACGAAAATTCAAGTTCTTTGTGGTCAGGGATGCCAGTTTCTTTAATTTAATTTAACAAAGTTTTGGCAATTTTTTACTGTTATTTTCAATTAATCCCCTAGTTTTTGTAAGACGAACGTTTGTCTATTACTAGGGAAACCACAAATAAAATCGAGAATAAATTCTCAAACGCTCGTTTGTCGGCACCAATGTCCTCAGGGGATGATGATCTTCGGCTTTTTACACAAAATTTAACAGAAAATTCTTCCTAAACACTCCAGAACAGACAAAGAGTGAGTGAAAAAAAGGAGAGCATAGCACAATACGAAAATTCAAGTTCTTTGTGGTCAGGCATGCCAGTTTCTTTAAATTTAATTTAAAAAATCCAAATGTTTTTGCAATATTTTACTGTTATTTTCAATAAATCCCCCCGTTTTTGTAAGACGAACGTTTGTCTATTAGTAGGGGAACCACAAATAAAATCGAGAATAAATTTTCATTTGTTTACAACTGCTGTTGGTACAGAAACGCTCGTTTGTCGGCACCAATGTCCTCAAAGGAAGATGATCTTCGGCTTTTTACGTACATAGAGCACAAACATCAACAATGTTCGTTAAAATGAGCGTAAAAATTCATTCAGTTGCTTGTCAGCTTTCAGTGAAGCAGGTTCTCGTCGCTTTTGTATATCAATTATACAGCCAAAGAAAAATTACAGTAGGACTCTATATTTTCTAATGAGATTCACTAATATTGAATGAGAAATGATTTTCATTTTTGGAAAAATATTTGTCAAGTTAAATACTCAGTGTTTAGGGATTTGGTGCTCCATATTTTTCTCCATATTCAATGAGAAATGATCTCCATTTTTGGAAGAATATTTGTCAAGTTAAATACGCAGTCTTTTAGGGATTTGGCGCTATAGATTTTCCATTTTTCACTACATAAACAGATTATTAGGTTGCACTTGAACACATATTACTAACAAATTTCGTCTGGTTTATAAACATGCCACTCACAAATACACTCACATTTTTAGAAAAAGAGTTTAGTAAAGAGTTTAAACCCTTGAAAAAATTTGTTCCCAGACACTTCAAAGTTTCCCCATTAAAAGCCGAATATTTACAGCGTGAATGCTCCATATTTTTTTCTATATTTTCCACTACGTGTACACATTATTTGGGTACACTTGAGCACATATTACTAACAATTTTCCTCTGGTTTATACTTATGGCTCTCACAAATACACTCACATTTTTATTATGTTCTCTTTGTGCTGACGTCTGGTTATAACTCAGCTAGAGCATTGTTTTCTGACTATTTCTCGTCATCGCTATCATCGTTGTATTTGTGTTTTTCCATCTATTTTGTCTTTGTTGAGTTTAGCGGCGGCATTTTTGAGCGGATTGTATTTCTGACAGTTGGGTGGAGAGATTCACCCATTAAAACAAACCAAAACAACAAAAAAAAAAAACCCTAAAAGAAGTCATTTATCATTAGCTAGGGATTTTTGCTGCAGAAAAAACAAAACAGTGGCGTATCTAAAGGAATATGGTGTGTTGGTTGTTCCAAATCATTGAATTTTGTAGCCAAAAGCAGAAGGAAATTATCGTTCTATAAAGCTCTCCAAAGAATATTGAACCATGAACCAAACAGTGGTTTTTTTCAGCATGGACAGAGACCCTCTTGTGGACTGGTATCGTCCCAAATTCTTTAATTTTGTATATTCACATACCCATTCACCTAGAAATACGCCTCAAGACGATTTTTCGATTAAAACTGCATTGAAGTCGCATTGTAGTTGAATGCTTTATCCATCCAGCAACTAATTTGATAGATGTAGCTGCATAAACAACGCCACTGTTTTCTTATCTCTCTCTCTCTCTCTCTCTCTCGTTGTCTCACTATAACTCATTCTCTTCGTTCGTGCCATTTTACATTAAACGATGAACACTCGGCCAAACACACAACTGATATACGAGGAGATACACAACAAACCTAATAATTAAACATTGCAAGAATTGTTGTAATAAAAATAACAATAACAACAACAACAATAAATAGAACTACATTAGCATGAGTAGTAAAACAGAATATAAAAATAACATGAATGTGTGTGTGTGTGTGTTTAGAAGAGTGTGCGCTCTATAGTGGTACGTAAAATAAACGAGGACAAAACACATATACTTACACACACACACATGTGGATACATTCGTACAGCCAGATGTACATCACTGACGACTGTTCTGTTGTGTTGTGTTGTATTCTGTATTCGGAATAACGCCAACTTACTCGTCTTTATTTTAATTTTCTACTAAAACGACGTGACTTTTTAAGTCTTCTACATGGTGAGTAGGCCAGAGTACAGCGAGCGAACGAAACAGTACTGCCAGTGGTGGCCACTCACACACAATAAAAAAGAGTGAGTGAGTGAGCAAAAAAATAAAAAACAAAAAACGCGTCATCGTTAATAACAACAATGACTGTGATGATGATGATGATGTTGATTGCATTGCGAAGATTATTTTCATCGTCGTCACTACCACCACAAACGTCATTGTCGTCAACTTCTCTGTACGAATGCAAGCAGACTGTTGCCAATACAGAATTTTTGTTTTTGTTTTGTTTTCTCTTTTTTGGGGTATTTTAAGCACTGCCAGTTAATTAAAACTGAAGTTGATTTTAATCTTCTAAAAAGTAGCGATTATTCTAGGATTTCTTGATAAAAATTTCGAAATGAAAATTTTAAAAAATTTCTATCACATTTTGACACATTTTGAACAACATCTTGGCGATTATTTTGGAGGATGTAGATTTCAAAGACTCCATTGTCAGGGGATTAATTTTTTTTTTTTTTGGCGTGTGAGGTAGTGTTCAAAATGCCTTCGCACTTGCAGTGACCGTCGTTAACTGCGTCGAGTGGTGCTTCCACTAAAACAATCCCTCCTTCTTCTGGGGATACTCCCTTCCCGAGACGGCTGTATGCATTACTTCAGGAAGGGCCCAGAACGACGTCCAGTTAAGGACCGTTGTCTACTTTCCCACGTCTGGGTACGCCATATTTGAAGCCTGCTTCATGCTTTTGGCTCGTCTTCTCATGTATCATTCCGTTGTATTGTGTCAAGGTCGAACTTCTTTCTGCGGAGTACATATTCAACGTTATCTTCTCACAGCGTACCATTTCGTCTCGCTGTCGAGCATTGCGTCCACAATGGTGTCGGGTGTAAATTCACCAATTTGTTCCATCAACATGCTCTTCTCGTCTTGCCATTTAATGCAATGGAAGAATGTGTGCTCAACGTCGTCACTTATTTCCTTGCCCATGCGGCATAGGTATTTCCGGAAATAACCATGACCCGAAAGAAACTGGGTCAGAAAATAGTTAGTTTCCCCAAAGTTTCTCCGTATCCACGGATCTATAGACGGAATAAGTTTATAAGTCCATCTTCCTTATGTTTCCGCACTCCATCTACCTTTGCCATCGCCGTAGTGTTTGAGATCTGAGATCTGCGCAACTAATGGAAAGATTTTCCCTCTTTGTTCTCCAAGATTTTCTTCGTTCAAATGCCAGCAGGTCAATAGGTTTCTCACCGGCTATTAATTTGAGTTGATATAGTTTTCGGCGTAGTCTAATAAAAAAAAAGGTCTACCAGCATTAAATCTTACTTCTTGGCAGCCAATTGAGGTCGACCAATGTACTTCTTCTGGAAAATTTCATCAGCTTAAATTGATCGAATTGTGTGGCATGTGGCATTGTTCTGTTGCCTTCCAGTCAATTAACTTCAACTGCAGCCCATAAAACTAGATTATCATGCGGTCATAGCACTCTGAGTTCAAGTAAAAGGTATGGAGTAGCCGTGGTCTAGTAGGTAGTGTGCTGGCTTATTAGATTAGAAGCGATTTCTTCTCTTTCCCTTCTCAAAAATCTGTGGTTCGGAGTCGATTTTAAACTGTAGGTCCCGCCACTTCTGTATAAAATTAACACACACACGACATAAGTGGTGCCTTGGGGACGATTGCTGTAGACTGTCTAATGGTGAAGGTATAGCACTGTCCATTTTATAGTCTCACCAGCAGCAACTCGTTTTCTTGCCGTTCGCATCTTCCCTCTTTCCACCTTTCCTAAAAACGTGCACAATGCCATGCATGAGTAGGGAGCCATCCCCTGAGTGCTGGTTTAAAAAAAAAATTGAATGAAATCTGACCCAATGACACCTCCGCTCCATGTTGCGCAGCAAACAGTGTTGTCCTCTAGCCTCTTATGCAATATTTTTGCTTGGTAACCAGATCATTGAATAGGACCATGAGCTTTATCACTGTAAAAGATTGAAAAGCGGTTGACAGTAGAGATCGAAATCAATTGTTCGTGCCGGTTGTAGCGGTACAGAACGAACAATACCATTTTCACTGTTTTAGAATTCAAAGTGGAAAGCATTTTTAACATCAAAATAATCAGTAGAAAATAGAGTTTTACTGGTTACAAAATCATTTCCTTAAACTTTAAATCTTTTTTCAGTAGCCTGCCACATATCATGTATATTATTTTTAAAGCACTTTTTTGTCGGTTGCAAATATCTCCCATACCACCGCATCAAATTTAATGAATGATATCTCATTTTAAAGCTTATATCTAACACTAATGGCGAAAAATAATTAGAAATTGGAAAATTAATATTTTCATTGATAAAAATTATATTTTATATAGAACTGCAAGATAATACTATTATCATTATGATTATATGTTTTTGTTCAAGTGTGCTAATACAGGGTCGCTTAATAGTAATGTAGTTCTACTTAGTATAGTATGTATTAAAATCCATTACTATAATGCCGTTTATTACTAAGTCAGTTATATATAATATGCATATTAAGTTGTAAAAAGCTGTTTTGGCAATTATTTTTATGTTACGAAAATTACAACTAACGGTGCGAAATATTCACACAGGTCATCTAGTTCTTAACAAATCCTCACGGAAGAGGTCTTTTGCAGGAATCGTTTTCAAAATTATTATAAAAACAAACTATACTGTAAGACTACTTTTGTCCTTCTCTGTACTTTATGTTTTTTGCATGTATTATACAATTTTTATAAGGAGAATGTAAGAATGTTATTGTTTTTATACAATAATTAAAATTTTATCCATTAAATTTAAAAAAAAATTAAAAAAATAAATTTATTAATTTTCCTTTTTCGTTTTTCTTCTCTTTTTAGGTAAGTTTTCAATTTCATCAATACAAATTTTGTAAGAAATATTAAGAAATTCCTTTGAAAATCAATCCCGCAGTAAGTTTAGCTATAAAATAAGTTTTCATTCCAAAATTATTTGAATTTTAATTATTTATTACTGCAACCTTTTCAATAAATTACCCATTCGTGTACGATCAAGTGTTATTAGGCGTTTGAAATGTATTTTAAATGCATTTGATTTGCTTTAAAATTAAATTTTAGATTGCTTTTCTCTACGAAACTCTCTCACTCTCTCATTGATCTAATCGTTACGTTTTTTACCTTTTTAAAAACCGTTTAAAATACAAGTTCTTTGATTGTAAACAAAATAAAAATAAATTGTTGTTGTTGTTGCATTACTTTTGTGTGCCACCGTTTACAACTTGACGAATATAACAATAATTGCGTGTTCGCTATTCTCTTTTGCTTATAACGCAAAATCTTTCTAACGCTGATCTTCATCCTGTTCTCTTCATACGCAACACATATTCACACAAGATTGACTGAATTCTTACTACTCGTTGCCTGTTTTGTCTTGCCGTTTTATATATCCATGTAATCAGTGTGATGACGGTTCTTAAAATCGAATTTTTATGGTTTCCCCTACTCGAGAACTCTAATGCGACTTCATTTTTATTTGTGTATTTTGTTTACATTGCTAGTTGTTCCGTTATCGCTTAGTTGGCTGTCCCCTTTTCTTTCATACTGATGTTGTTGCTCTTCTCTCTCACTCTCTACTAATTGATCTAATCGTTACGTTTTTACCTTTTTAAAAATCGTTTAAAAAAAATTTCTTTGATTGTAAACAAAATAAAAATAAATTGTTTTGTGTTTAGTTTCAATTAGACTCTTTATTGTTCGCGGTAGTTTTGTGTGCCACTGTTTGTAACTTGTCTTATACAACAATAATTGTGTGTTCGCTATTCGCCTTTGCTTACAACGCAAAATCTTTCTAACGCCAATCTTCAAACTGTTCTCTTCACACGCAACGCATCTTCATACAAGATTGACGGAATTCTTACTACTCGTTGCCTGTTTTGTCTTGCCTTTTTTATATATCCATGTAACTTGTCGTATACAACAATAACTGTTGTTTGCTATTCTTCTTTGCTTACACCCTTTCTGTAAACAACAACAACAACACTTGTTCGTAAGATCTGTATAGCAGATATCTTTAAACCACGACTGTTCTCTTCACACGCAACTGTATTCGTACTACTGGTTGCCTGCTTTGTTTTGCCTTTTTATTCGCATACGTAAACAGAAGGTTCTTGAAGTCGAACTTATTGCGGCTTTATTGTTGTTTGTGTATTTTGTGCACAGAGCTTGTTGTTCTGTTATCACTTAGTTGGCTGTCCCCTTTTCTTTCATACTAATGTTGTTAGTTTACTTGTTACAAGTTCGTTGTATTTGTTTGTGTAGTTTTTGCTTATTTTAATGTTAACCGATATTACACCATTTCCATTTTCCTAACAATATTATGAATTATTTTTCTTAACAAATGAAGCTTAAAATCTTAGCTTTCAAATAAGCTATAATATGGCTGAATACACTTGATATTACCGGAGATATTACAATTTATAAACTTAACTATAAAATAATCTGGCAACATTATTAATCTTCCATTCAATGTCTGATAATACCGTTGACCAGCCATACTTAATTACAATTCCCTATGGTACTCTGTAGTTGTAATTAACCGTTATGTTTTACTGTTTGAGAGAGGCGAAGGAGGCCTTTGATGTGAATTTCTTTACTGCACTTCTTCGCTTAAGATCAAAAGCCAAATTAGAACTTAAATTTGTAAAAAATCAAAACACAATTAAACTCTCATTTTCCTTAAACACTTTCACTCTTTCTTATGCTCTCCGACAAACTAAAAATTTGTTTAAAGAAAACAAAAAAACAAAAATCAATTCAAATTAAATTAAAAAGAGTGTAGAAAAACTGTGTTTACTTTACTCTCTGTCTCTCTCTCCACTTTATTTTAATCTGCTCTTCCTAAGTAAGTACAATGAACGGTAATGACGATGTTATTGATCTGTTGTTGTGTGTACATAATATTTGGCTTACAAACAATCATCCCACCCCCTCTTCTCAATAGCAACATACAATAAATACTGTAATCATGTCAACAGAAAAAAAAAACAACAACAACGATGAACAAATCATTAGAGAAGAAGAATTTTAATCAAATTTCATCACTACATATTGACTTTGTATGAGTAAAAGAGAATCAACAAAGAAAAAAATCCTCTCTTTAAACAATAAATCTTTTTACAATGTTTTGTTGTTTTCTTTTTGCATTACTTGTGTATGCAGTAAGAAGAACAAGAACAAACACAATGGCTTCCCCCCCCCCCAACATAAAGAGATAGCGAGAGAACAAGTTGTTCTTTACTCCACTAGACATTAGTCACTAGTGGCTTTATAGTAGAAGCAAGCATCTATTTAGTATGGCATGCCATGCCATTGATTTTATTGAGTTTTATTTATAATTTCTCTATGGAATCATAACACAACACCACACACAAACCCTCTACTCTATAACCACTACAAAGAAAAGCGCTCAATAATGATTTTGCGTATTCCCTTAAACTCTCTCGCTCTCTCGCTCTCACTTTGTTTACTTCCATTGCAGTACTGTTGTACTGAGAGAATAATGTATTGTTATGAAAAGAGAACATATCAACAGAGATTAAAATATCCCTGTCGGATAATGTGTAGCTGACTACAAAAATAACTAACTTTATGTTAACTTTTATGAACTAATTTTAAGCTATCTACTACGCAATGCAAAATTTGCGTTAACCAAAGTGTATATTCTGTACAGTAATTTTTTTTTCTTTTGGTTAGTTGTTCGCGTTTGTTTTTTATTTGGGTTTTCTCCTTTTAGTTTCATATTATTATTTTGAAAGATACCAAAGTTGATTAGAAGTAAAGCGCCTACAAGAATGTTTTATTCAGTACGTAACGTCGGTTGAGCCGTCAGTATAAAATGTATTTGCGTATACATATCTTGGTTTTTATATTTATATCTACATACATATGCAACTAAAGGATTACAACAACAGATAGTCTAACAATATGTCAAAATTGTTCATGAGTAAGTTGAACTCCGACTATTTTAGGAGTTAAATATATATGTTTAATACATATTATATAATCAATAATAATCTGCAATTAAATATGTTCTTATTAAATATCAGCTTCATTCAGTTTCATGCAGCACCGGCCATTGTCGCCGTTAACCTGTTGACGCCGTCGAGTTCAGTTAACAGCTTCGACTTTTGATTAGTAAACATTCTCGCGAGTGATATCGAAGTTTTTCTTAAAGATATATATTATTGTTTAATTTACAAGATTTTAAGTGTGGTAAAATAAAATATAAATTAAAATATAAATATATAAATATTGTGTGATTGCTTTAATTTTAATTACAAGTGTTATTTGAATTGTTAAGCAAACATGAAAAGTGTTAGCAAAAGGCATATGAGGAGGCTTTTTAAAAAGGAAAGAATTTTATATTCCAACAAACTACTGTTGTGTAATGTAGCACAGTCGGAAGACTCAAACCCATCTGTTGGAGTATCGTGCACAAATGAAGTTGATATTCAAATGGATGACATTATTAACATTCCTGATGAACAATGCGTAGACAGAAAATCATTAAAAGAGAAAATTGGTAATTGGTATTTTAAAAACAGACCGTCCCGCGATTGCTTTGAAGAATTGTTGAAAATTTTAGTGGAAGAAAATATAGAAGTGCCATTGAGTGCAAACGCATTTTTTAAAAAACGTGAAAAATTATGTTTAAGAAATATTTTGCACGGTTCATATTGCCATTTCGGCGTGAAAAAACAACTTGCAAGAGTTTCAAACATCATAAGTGGTTCTAACAAAATAATGATAGATGTAAATATTGATGGCCTACCTCTGTTTAAAAGCTCGAGAACTCAATTATGGCCGATTTTAGCCAAAATCGTCGACTTTCCTAACATTCCTGTTTTCCCTATTGGTATCTATGTCGGAAAGAGTAAACCACTTGACTTAGCTAGTTTCCTTAGCGATTTCATAACAGAGTTGAAAGAATTAACTGATAGGGGAATACATATTAACAACAGGGTTATAACATTTGAAATAAGGGGGCTTATTTGTGATACGCCAGCAAAAGCTTTTGCTTGTGGTATTGTTGGCCATACCTCTTCGGATGGCTGCACAAAATGTACTCAAATAAGCAGAAAGATCGGGAATGTGCTCACGTATTCCTCAACGTCGGGTGAACTCATATCTGATGCCGATTTTACATCAAGAAAATACCCTAACCACCATCAAATAAAATTTCGTTTGGAGCAATCTCCATTTGAAGAGCTTGGTCTAGGTATGATAACTCAAGTACCCCTTGATCCAATGCATCTAATAGATCTCGGAGTTGTAAAGAAAATGTTAGTTCGATTGAACTCAGACAAAACTGTCTTTAAAATAACTAAAGAAGTTAAAGAAGAAATTTCTGCACATCTAAAGTCCTTGAAAAAATACATACCACGGGAATTCGCACGATATCCGAGAGAATTGCAAGAGATATGTAACTGGAAAGCCACTGAGTTTCGCCAATTTTTATTGTACACAGGTATACTGGTTTTAAAGGATAGAGTTCATGAAGATTTTTACTACGAATTCCTTCTACTTCATTGTGCTTCCCGTTTATTATCCTGTCCGAGAACATGTAAAAGAAATGTCGAAACTGCTCAAGTCCTCTTAGAACTATTTGTGGAGAACTTTCCTGTGATTTTTGGAGAAGACAGCATATCATATAATGTACATAGTATTCTGCATATAAGTGAATGTGTGAAAACATTTGGACCATTTCAAAATTTTTCCTGCTACCCATTTGAGGATTATCTTCAAAAGTTGAAAAAGTATAATGAAGGCCATGGCTGAACAAAAAGTTTTGACAGAAAGGCTTCTATACCAAGAAGTAAATAAAAAAAAATTACCCTCTACATTCCCTATTAAAGATATAAATGGTTTAAATGAAATAAATAGAAGCATTAGTGAAGAGAATCGTGAAGCTTATGTGAGTTTTTTGATCGAATACCCAAATGTATTCATATGTATTTATATAATTACTTTATTACTTTCTGTAGATAAATACAATGAAGTCACTATTGAAGGGGCGCCTACCGAAAACATTAACTGAAATAATATCAATAAATTTGTGCATGGACATAAATTTGGATGGAATTCATGGCAAAAGAAGATTAAAAGACTTCGAGGTTTTCTTTCACACCTTGACAGGTAACTTAAAATTTTTAAATTTATATATGTATGCATGTATTCTCAAAAAGCAAATATTTACTTTCGTATATTCTAAACAGATGCCTGTCGAACACTTGGGTCTCAAGATGTTGAAAAGGACATACGAAACGCCTTAAAAATAATAAAAAAACGTGCTATTCATGCGCAGTGCATTAAAAATAAGAAACAATTAAAAAATTAATTGTAACAAAAAACATTTAATCGAATATTTTTTATTTAAGTAATTTGAGTAATCTTTTTTTAATGTTTTTGAAAATCGTTCCTTTAATTTTTCCAAAGATTGTATGCATTTACCTTATAACAATAATATAATTTTATTTTTATGTATAGTGAAGTTTTTATAAAATTATTTTTTTTAAATTACAACAAAACATTTTTGTATTCCGAATTAAAATTATTTATTCAAAATGTGACAGCTAGCTGAATAATAGTTAGTTTGCAGCTAGCTATAAAAAGTTAGTTTTCAGCTAACGTGTAAACAATCAACTTTTAGTTGATTTAAATCTAACTAACTTGAAGTTAATTTAAAAAAACCTACTTATAGCCAACTTAAAAACAGTTAGGTTACAGCTAGCTTCAAAAAATTAACTGAAAGCTAACGTTTAGTAAGTTAACTTTAAGTTAGTTGAAAAGTAATGCTGAGTCGGACAACTGACTACTGCCTAGGACATCACAATGTTAAAATAGTTAGTTGTTTCAATTGAAAAGTAATCCAAGTGTCAGTCAGTACTAGTTGCGAAATAGTTAGCTTTAAGTTAATTTAAAGTTAACCCAGTTTCCGACAGGGATCCTACACACACACACACTCACACCCATGCATAAACCTCGGTACTTCAAGCCGAACTGCACATTTTTTAAGAAATTCCGATTTGTTTTTACTTTTTATTCTTGATTACGTAGTAGTTGTATTTGTACATTGTACATATGAATGTATGTATGCCTGTGTGCGTATACAAGAGTTTTTGTGCATTGCACTTATCGTTTCTGGAAGAGGAGACCCGTAAGCATTGTTGTCAACTTGTTTTTTTACATCGCAGTGCGAAATCCCGCTTAATTGTAGGGACTCCAAAAAGATTTCTTCTATAAAGGTGCAGATGTACAAACTTTGGAAGATGAAATTGTAAAAATGAGTACGAAATTTGTAGCGGTTGAACATTAAAACGTTTTTTCATACTTTACTCTGCTCAATGAAATACTTTCTACATCATTGGGTAACCGTTTGATGCACAAAGGCGCCTGGAGACGATCAATCAAAATCATCAACGCTTTATACATACACGTACACGTTTTATTGATGAAAATTAAAAACCTTTTGATTTTTTTCATTTGATGACTTTTTATTTGATGATTTTATTTGTGATTGACAATCATTTTCTCAGTTAATTGGATATTTTAGTAATGAACACATCCAGGCGCTGGTAAACACAATGTCAAAAGCAAAACATTTCACGAAACGAATACTAAAAAATCAAAATGCGAAGGATGATTGACGAATTTTACGTCTCCTTTTAAACATCAATCACAAGACTCGAGTCCCTATATGCATTTGTTTTTTAAATTATTTTATCGTGTCCAGGAGCCTAAAGAACCAAATATTTTATTGCAAACACTTTATCATACAAAACTAGTCATTACAACCCTTCAGTTAGGATCGCTATCGAGCTTCTCACGCAACCTTTGTTGTTTGGGATCTACAGTTTAAAGTCGACTCCGGAAAACAGATTTTTGAGCAATTTATCATGGAAATTTAATTTGCTCGCACGAGATTTTGACAGAGATCTGCTGAGAGAGTCAGTTGCCGAAGAAATATTTTCTCACATTGCGTTTCGTTGGAAATGTCTAACCCAGGGGGTTTGAACCGTGGCCTCACGTCTAATAAGCCAATTCACTACCTACTAGGCTACTTAATGGAACATTTGTGGCATTTCTCATTGCGATCGTAATAGACCAATGCTTGGGTTTCAACACTAAGCAGGTCTAAAATTCCCTCTCTTCTTCTTACCTACCTAAAACCTCTTTCATTTAGCACTTAAAAGCCAAAAAAACTTCTGGGCACGATGTAAATTAAAAAAGAGTAAGATATGAACCAGCGGCCTTAAGGCCAAACGGAAGCTGAGTTCACTATTCTAAAGAATGACGTGCTCTTCTGAGTCCACTATTCAAAGATTTCAAAAAACGCTTGCATTAGATGAACTCCCATATGGAAGGCATTGTTTCCCTTCAAATGCGTTTCAACGATGCCCCTTACTGCCCTAACTGTTCACTATCGTTCTGTTTAAAGTGAGAACGAATTGTGGGGAGCTCTTCATACCAATCTGCTTTCGCACTAGAAATAATTTCCAATAAACAAATGTAGGAGACCTGGAAACGTCACAATCAGAATTGGCCTTAATCAGAATACCTTAAGAACTAATAACATAAGAATAAAGGACGGTAGGACCAAGGCTATAATGTTACAAGGGTAAATGGCCAAATTTATGGACAACTTCTTGTATCAAGGCAGAATAGTAAGGAATCACGGCACAAAAACAGCAGACGGCAGGCTCAACATATCGCACGATCAGCAATATGCAGAGAAAAAGCTCAGAAATATCCAAACAAATCAGGCTTAGTTGTATGAAAGTAAAAACTGTTCACATTGAGAATATTGTGACTCAATAACATAGGCAACATAAATCTAGGAAATCTATATTGGAGGGAATTACAAGTAGAAAACGGTGGTGGATCAGATATTCTTATTCTTAGAATTATGACTGATACTACCGCAATGATGGACCGATGATGATAACAATTGGCTGGGAAGCTTTGATAGAACTTGTTGATCTTTGTTTGAACCTAGCCATGTACTCTCAATCTTCAAGATTTAGATTGTTATCATTCGCTGTACCATTATAGAAAACGTTTACTTCCTTTCTATGATAATTTAATATTTTCCTACACCAATTTTTCGCTGACTTTTTTGTATTTGCACCTAATAAACGATGATGAAAGCTAAAATCCTATCTGAAAATCTTTAAAACCATTTTTAGCATCATTTTCTATAACAAAACTTTTTATATTTTCGAATTTCCCAAAATTTTTGTTCACTTTTTATTCGTGTTACCCTGTATTGCTTATGATGAGATGTCCGTCCCTTTCCTTTTCAAAATTCCAACCCCAGTACAGATTGTTTTTATTTGATAACATGATTGTTGTAAAACACTTTGTAATCGTAAGTTAATGAATATTTCACAACAGAAAAGATTTTTCAATTACATTTTCTACAAGAATTTCGTCTTCTTTAGTTTTTTTTTTGTTTTTTTTTAACCCCAAAGATTATCTACGACTATGACACTTATTATCCTTTATCCTTCTAACACTCTTCTTACAACCCTTAAACCAAATCACTTTAAAGAGAACATTTTGTGTTCAAATAAACAACAACATCAGCAACATCATCAAAATAATTTCAAAAACAATGACCCCTTGTGGCTGTGATGGCTACTACAACTAGAAATGGAAATCAAAATAAAGAATCAAATGAAATGAAATGCAAAAACCATATGTTTTAGAAAATTTCCAGCAAAACCTTTATTTTTTTCCCAACACACCACATCATACCATATTGGTGTATCACTATATCACCCCATTCCGGCGTTCACAATACTCGTATAAGCATGAAGAGGCCGGTAAAAATACCTAAAATAAGGGCCATAAAGAGTAAATCAACAAATAAACTCCCTTACCCTTATATTTTCACTCAAATATATCAGACAGTGTTGCCAATTTAGAATGAAAACCATTTTTATTCCTTTATACATTAAGCCGATTGCAATGTTGCCAATTAAAGTTACAATTTAGGATTTTAAAACTTTTTAAATTTTAAATCTTTTGCTATTCCATCCATTAAAAGCAACAGTGTTAGCAATTTTGTTATTTAATTAATCGCTAAAAAGATTTAATACTTTTTAATTTTTGTTTTCTACGTTTCCTTTTTATCTTATTTTAGTGATTTTTCTTTATTGCATGCCTACAACACTGTTGGTGACTGTTCTTTAAAATGTAAACAAAACTTTTTAATGTGAATTCACCTCGTCACCGTAAGTGTCCGAATAAAATTTCATAAAACAACAACAACAACACCAAACACTTAATATTTGTATGATGAAGCAACAAATTTGTTGAAAAACATTTGCGCCTCTTTAAAATCTAATGACAATTAAATTGCAAACACACGACAACGTTAACAACAACGCAACGACGACAGTAAAACAGAGAAACGAACTTTAAACGAATTGCAAAATTACATGCAACGAAGAGAAGGGCACACGACTAAAATATAATAATAACAACAACACCAGTTCATTTTCTTCCCCCATATGCTTACGTATGGTAACGAATAAACGAACCTACTCTACTGTTACAAGCAAGACCTATCAAACACATGTACATGCACATACTCATGCATATCTAATTTTTAACTATTATCACCAGCAATACCAACATCATCATCATAATTATTATCAACCATAACGTCATTATTATTATCAGTTGTGTTGTATTGTGCTGTGTGTGTGTTTTTTTTTTCATATTTAGCTTTACATACCTGCATATATGTATGAGCTCATTGTTATTTAAATGCCCATAATAAAGCAACAACACAAAACTCATTACTCACTCATGTAAAACGAGAGAGAGCGAGAGAGAGATTTACGAAAAGCAAGCAACAAGAGCAAACAACAGAGTGCTTTGAAAATAAGGGTTTGCTCTGCTCTGCTGTGTTGTGCTGTTGTGAGAGCATTGGAAAATAAAATTGAGAGCCGTTATTACAAATTCTTATTGTAGTTTTAGAAAACTGCATTAAACAGGTTTTTTTCGTTTTTGTTTTTTTGTTGTTTTTGCTTTCATTTGTTTGTGTTTGCGTTTTACTCTTACATGGAGTTACATGACAATATTTTGCTTTAATGTTGTTATTGTTTTTGTTAATGTTTTTGCTGTTTGTTGTGTGTGGCTGTATGTGTGTGATTTTAGTATGGTTTTGCAGCCATTCTGTAGTAGCGTTGTCAACCATTTTAAGAAGGGCAAAGAGGAAACGGAAGTATATTTGCAAATTGTGTACAGTGGTGTAGATTAGCATGTGAATATGACAGAATTTATTTACGTAAAGTGAATAAAAAATTTAAATAAAAAAATTAAATGAAATGGTAGATAGTGTGTTGGCTTATTAGAAAAATTATTTCTTCGGTTTCTTTCTATCTTTCAGTAGATTTCTAGCAAAAAATTATGGTTGAAAAAATAAAATTGCCATGAAAAATTTCCCAAGAATCTGTTGTTGGAAGGCGACCGTAAACTGTAATCCTAACTGCCAGATTTTATATTTAGCAACCTGCTAACGACTTAATTTTTATCAAATCATGCTGGTTTCATTGTGAAAGTTTAAATCTTTTACAATATTTTTGTAAATTTGAAGTTTTTAATCGTTAATACTAGGTTCTCACGACAGTTCAGTTAAAAATTTTCTACAGATGACTGTAAAAAGTAATATTTCCCATAATATCGGTTGCCTTGTTTGACATCTTTTCATTTTAGTTGTTCTTAAACGTTATTTTGTAGCAATAAGTGATTAGAAAACCTATTTTATCAGCTTGTACTGTTTTTCTAATTTTACCCATGAGTTTAATTCTGTTTCCTGCTGTTAAATGAATGGACTTGTATCGCAAGTAGTTAATGGATTTTAAAAACTATCTTCCCACACATAAATATCACCGTGTAAGCATTGTGAGCACGACTAAGCGTCCAGTTCCGAGTTTAGCATCGATTTATAAACCTTTTGAAGAAATATGGAAGTACAAAGAAGCACAATGTTTTAAGTGCCTCATGAATTATAAAAGATTCAACGATTCACTGCTAAAAGCTTTCAAAATTGAACAATTTCTGAAGCGAATAATTACGGAAGATGGGAAGGGGATCAGGTATTACAATTATTGTGCCCCCAAGATCATGAACGAAGCTTTGCAACATACATAATTGATTATTACAACCCTACAGTTAAAAAGCCAACACATTGCTTACTAGACTAGGGCGACTACATAGCAAACCTAAAATTTTTAGCAGAAAAGATAATCCACAGTGTCTTGTTTTTCTTTTTCTATTAAACCAGCACTCAGGGGATGGCCCCTACTCATGCAGTGCATTGTGCAGGCTTTTAGGAAAGGTGGAAAGAGGGAAGATGCGAACGGCAAGGAAACGAGTTGGTACTAGGTGACTATAAAATGGCCAGTGCTATACCTTCACCTTTAGACAGTCTACAGCAATCGCCCCCAAGAAGGCCGCAATTTCTCACTACAACTTGGGTTGTTTAAAGTCGACTCCGAACGACAGATTTTTGAGAAACTTTTCATGGCAATTTTATTTGCTTTGAGGAAATCGCCGATAAAATACTTTTTGTATTTTTTTTATATTTTGATGTTTGGCCTGGGACTCGAACCCTGGCTTTATGGCTAATAAGCCAGTGCACTACCTACTAGACCACGGCGAAATTGTTGAAATTGATCGGTTTTGGTTTGGCCTGATCTCTCCTGCCAACAACTTATTCAATGGCCAAAATTAATCATCAGAAACAAACATCTTAGATGACCTGGCAGTAATTGATAGAGCTTGCCTGGAAAATTTTAACGCTTGAACTAAATACCTTAGATCCTGCACCCCAAATGGTTATTTATTTAAACGTCTACTGAGCCTAGAAGCCTTCAAAACACACTTGCAACAGTTCTTTGCTCTTAGAAAATCCAAGTTGAAAATTTTTTCTTGTAGACATCAGTTGCTCTCGCTTCTAATGACATAATAAGTCCTCTACTGAATATTTTTAACCCAATCCGCAGTTTCCAGTTATTCCTGCACGCAAAACCTCAACATCTATTCATTTTTAAGCAGGTAAGGGCGTATATCCTTACGGAAGCTATCCTAATCCTTTGGATTTACGTCGAGATTTCGTATCTATACTACGGCGTTGACTTAGGGCCTGTTTCTGTAAGACGAGATCAATAAAGAGCTAGAATTGAAAGGATCTCCATTCCCCTGAGTATTCATTTGTATTATCCTAGGGGACTTGATGACAAAATTAATTTCTATTTAAATTTTTTCAAATTGTCAAACCGTTTAGTTTTGTTGCTGTAAGCCCACTGTACCAGTTTTAGAAATCTTTTAGTAAAATTATGTTAAAAACTCTTTTTCTTCTTCTTCTTCTTATTAGAATTCAATAACAATATTAATGTGCAACAGTGCGTTTAACAAAAAAAAAAAAAAAACGCAAATCCTTTTACCTCTCTCGTGGTACTAAGGGAAAAATCTGAGTGATAACGTATTTACGTTACTCTAACACTCAAATTGAGTGCAAAAACTTAATACGAGAAAAGGGAAAAATAATTTTTTTAAATTGTTTTTTCAAACGGTTTTTGTTGTTGTTGTTTTTTTTGTTTAAAACAACAAAATTCTACGTGTTTGAAGGAAAATTGAGAAAAACAGACAAAACTTTCTTTTATTTTATGTTTTCAACAAGAACAAAAACAAAAACAACCAAGAAAGAGAAGGAAAAAACACAATTTTTTTTTTGTCATTTCTTTGCATTTCGCTGCTGCTATGGTCACTGTCTGTCACTATTGTTGCTGCAGCTACACATTTGATTTGTGAATGTGTATGTGTGAATATGTGTAAAGAGCTCATTTTGTTAGTTACTCTGTGAAGAAGAAGAAAACAAAAATAAAATGAAATTGAACTGATGACTGTGAATGTTTGTTTGTTTGACTGGCTGGCTGGTTGGTTGGTTGGTTGGATGGTTTGTGTATTTCATTGCTGGCTGTTGTGGCTGGCTGGCTGGCTAAATGAATGATTTGCCTTGCTTTGCTTTGCGTTGCCTCGCTTTGCTTTGCCTGCTTGATTTCTACAATTTTATGCATGCGATAAATGTATAGCGGCTCGTGCCACTAGTACTCAATTGACAGCCATACACGGCGCACACAATTATTTTGCCAAGCGCAACGTATCGCATTCAAAATACAAAAAATTTTTATACACACCGTGTGTGTTTCCTCTTTTTCCTTGTCATTACTTACTTAAACAACAACCAAAAAGAAGAATATCACACAACAACAACAAGAAAGGAAAAACAAAAAGAATTAAAATAAAATAAAGAAGAAGAAACAGGCAGTATAATAATAAAAGAAAATAAAACACAAACAAAAATAAATTTCAAGTAAAAAAAAAAATTCAAAACACAGATAGCAACCCAACATTAAAAATTTTACTCATGCTTTTAAAATAATAACACAAAAAAAAAATAAATACATAAACCAAAGTCTAAACAAAATAAATTTAAATTTAACTAAAAAAAAAAAAAAAAACAAAATATTTAAAAATTAATTTGAAAAAAAAAGAAATTAAAAAAATTAAAAACCTAACATAAAGACCAACATCATCTTCTCAATGCAAATGTTAAGACAGATGGCAACGCAATCTTTTAATAAATCACAATAACAAAAACAACAACAACAACAAATTATAACCAACAATTATTTTCACTCTCTTTTTATAATTGAAAAATTAAAAATAAAAAATAAAATAAAAGAAATAAAAAAAGTGTTGAAGTAATTTAATTCCTTTTTTTTATTATTATTATAAAGAAAAATATAAAATAATCACTTAAATAATTAAAAAATAATAAAAAAAAAATTTATTAACAACAGCAAGCAAGTATTGCTTTGTACCCGAACAACATAATTGCAGTCTCTTCTTTATTTTTTTTTATTATTATTTCCAACTGTATGGTATGATGGTTTAACCACACATAACACAACACACCTCACTACACTAAAAAAACAAATCAAAAACACCACTCTACACAACAACAACAACTACACATAAAACCAAAACAAATAAAAATGTAAACATTAATTATGTGTTATTGCTATTGTTGTTTATTTACTCTACAATTTCTTATAGTACAAGCTCTCTCGGTATTAAATCAAGAGTTTCAGTAACAAAAGCAAAACATCAACACTATTTACCTTTAGAATATAATGCAAGTAGCCATGCTTAACCAAGACACAAAGAGAAAGAGAGCAGGGTAGAGAGAGAAAACAATTTCCAAATTATTTATGTTTTCATTCTTACGGTTCTTTATAGATTTAACATATTATTGTTTATAGGGCTATTACAACCAAATGCTGTAATAAAACTAGAAAGATGTTAGTCTTTGCTCTCTCACTCTCTAATTGTTCGTTTTATACCGTTAATTATGTACAATAAAATTGCCACACAAAAATGATTGTGTATGAGTAATGTTTTCATATGATAATCATGATCATGATAATGATGATCTATACTCCATGTAAATAAAACAAAAAAAATTCAATGCATTTGCTTTTTATTTTTTATTATTACTTCATTGTTATTAAACAATTTAACAAAAACAAAAAACAAAACAAAAGCAGCAATCAAATCAAGTATGTGGGTATAGTGTATGCATACATAATTAGAAAAAAAAAAACAAAAACAAAAAAAAAATATTTCAAAACAAATACAAAATAAATTAGAAAAACAAGAAAAGAAAACCATGTTAAGTGTGTGTTTGTTTTCTTAAGTGAAGTGATGAGTGCGTAAAGATGGCTGGCTTACAGCAAGCAGTGCAGTGCAGTGTAGTTAGTGCATTAAGTTAACAAAATATTGTCAATGTACGTACAGAATTATGAAATTATGATTGAAAATTAAAAAGAAAAAATAAATAAAACAAAATTAAAGGTCTTAAAAAAGGTTTATGTTTACAAAAAATAGAAATATTTTTAATAAAAAAAACAAAAAAAACCAAATATTAAAAAGAAAATAAATTAAATTAATTTTTTTGTCTTTATGTTTACTATTAAAAAAAAAAAAACAAAATTAAAGGTCTTAAAAATGGTTTATGTTTAGAAAAAATAATTCGAATTTTTTTTATTATTATTTTATAGAAATATTTTTAATAGAAAATAAAATAAACCAAATATTAAAAAGAAAATAAATTAAATTAATTTTTTGTTTTTTACTAAAAACAATTGGAAATAATTTTTATGCATACTATTAAACAAAACAAAAACAAAAAAAAAAAAAAAAAAATCCGATTTTTTTATTATTAATTTATAGAAATATTTTTAATTAAAAAAAAACCTAATATTAAAAAGAAAAAAAATTAATTTAATTTATTTATTTATATTAAAAAGTAATATAAATTAAATTAATTTTTTTCTTTTTTATTAAAAACAATTCGAAATAAATCACTTACAGTGTGTTTTTATGTTTACTATAAAAAAAAAAAATACGAATTTTTTTTATTATTAATTTATAGAAATATTTTTAATAAAAAATTAAATAAACCAAATATTAAAAAGATAAAAAAATAAATCCACAAAAAAAAAAAATACATAAAAATACATAAAAAGATCAACAAAAATTAAGTTAAAAACTATTAATTTTATAAAAAAAAAATATATATATAATTTAAAAAAAATATATCAGAAGAAATATTTAAAAAAAAATTAAATAGAAAATAAATTATTAAAGTTCCTTTTTTTAATGAAAGCAAAAAATTCGAATTAACCACTTACAGTCTGTTTAATATAAGGAGTGCGCACAAAACAAAAACTGGACTTACACGTTACAGAAATAAAACTAATAGTCTTTTCTTTTCTACCAAAAAATGTGCATTTTATTAAGGCAAAATGCAATTTTGCGTTTATTTCTTAAAAATGTTTCGCCCTCTAAAAGGGTGGTATATTTCATTCTAAATAATTCGCTCTTGCCAATGGTGGAAAGGCATTGCAATTTATGCCCTGTATAAATCGAAAGTGCTGATAATGCCCTGTAAAGCAGATGACTTTTGTTTATTCATACATAATCAACAGCCGCCCCTGGCAAACACAGGTCATACCCTTTTTTAAATATTTGTGTTATGTTCTTCTCAAATAAAAAATGACATTACAACAGGGTTGCTCAAAATTTTTTTAAGCGCCTTGTAAGAGGGTAACATTTTCTTTGTAGAAAAGAAAACACCATAAGTGGCGGATTTTTTTTCGTTTTATATTTCAATTAAAGTAAATAATATTTGAATTCTTTAGTGTATAAAATTTTTTTCTGACAAAGGTCTTCAATTTTATTCCAGACATTTTAGGGTGTTTTAGAAAAATACGTATTATTTTACATGCTTTGTTTTGGTCGGCAAATCCTTTTTTTTTTTTTCTGCCACTTCCACGCTTTCTCTCAATACTCAAAGACTCCTCATATTGTTCTATTCTTTCCTTAGAAACTGTTTTTTGGTTGACACCTGCGAACCTAGCAATCGTTTTTTGTAAGCGGCGCGGTTTTTCATTGAAAATTACGTTGGGTGGCCATTTTCAAAAAACTAATTTGAGACAGATGACTAATAAAAGTAATGTAACGGTATTTATTTTTTTCCATTATGATCAAAGTTATAAGCTTAAAAGTAGGCCCAATTTTTTGTTCGTGCGCACTTCTTAGTTTCGAAATTTTTGTGGTTTTAAGTTAATCAGAAAAGAAAACTTTTTAATATTTTTATTAAATACAGTAGTGGCTTACAAATTAGAACCGCTTTGTTTTTGAAGCAATTCTAATTTCTGGACGATTTTTTTTAGAATAAAAACTAAAATTTTAAACAGATTTCCTTTCAAAAACTAAAATAAAACACATTGAATTTTTTTTTGATCAATTTTATTTGATAAAAACAAGAAAACAAAACGTAACAATTCATAAACTAGCCACCATATACATAAATGCGACAAAAAAACGGAAAAATTTTTATAATTTGATGATTCCCCTTTGTAGTTTTACAATATAAAAAGAATTTTGGGAATTTCTTGTTGCAAAAAAAAACCCTCAGAAATTAGAATTTTAAATTCGAATATTAGAGCGTATAATGTATTGCAAGCACTGATTCTAATTTTTCGAATTTCTAATTACTAGATATTCTAATTTGTCAGCTTCTACTGTACAACATTTTATATTTCCTCTAAAATATAAATTAATACATATTAAAATATGAAAACGTTTAAAAATAATTAAAAAAAAAGAAAATTCACAAAAAATCAATTATAAAAAATAATGATAAAAAATAAAGTAAAATAAAATAATAAAACTATAATAAAATAAAAAAGAGTATTAAATTAGAAAAATAAAAATTTAAACAAAGTTAACCAAACTGAAATAAAAATAAACAAAAAAAAAAAAAACAAAAAAAATGAATAGAAACAGGTTAACTATGTTTCTGTTTTTAATATTGCAAAAATTCAAATAAATTTTTTATTTTAATTTTAATGAAATTTTTCTAATTGTTTGTTTAATGTTTTAATAATAAAAAATAATTTTTTCATTAAAAAATGGGTTTAAATTTTCTAAATTAATTTTTCATTTTTTTTTATAAAATATGTAAAAAAAATCCTAAAAAATTAAACAAACAAATTTATTAAACAATCAAATTATAGCAAAAATAAACACGGATGAACTCTTTGGTTTTTAATATTGCAAAAATTCAATTAAATTTTTTATTTTAATTTTAATGATATTTTTCATTAGATTTTCAAATTTTTTGTTTAATGTTTTAATAATTAAAAATAATTTTTTTTATTAAAAAAAAAAAAAACACACACAAAATCTCATAAAGAAATCATTAAAATAAAAAAATTTTAAAATGAACTTTTGCAATATTAAAAACCAACAAGAGTTTACACGTAATTCAAAGAAATTTTTTATTTTAATTTTATTGATATTTTTCAATAGATTTTCTAACAGTTTGTTTAATGTTGTAATAATTAAAAATAATTTTTTTTATTAAAAAATTGGTTAAAATTTTTTAAATTAATTTTTTTATATTTTTTTTTTATAAAATATGTAAAAAAAAAAAATCCTAAAAAATTAAACAAATAAATTTATTAAACAATCAAATTATTGAAAAAATAAACACGGATGAATATTGCAAATTTCATTAGATTTTCAAATTGTTTGTTTAATGTTTTAATAATCGAAAAAAATTTTTTTTATTAAAAAGAAAAAAAAACAAAAAATGCCATAAAAAAATCATTGAAATAAAAATAAAAAAATTTTAAAATGAATTTTTGCAATTTTAAAAACCAACAAGAGTTTATACGTAATTCAAATAAATTTTTTATTTTAATTTTAATGATATTTTTCAATATTGTTTGTTTAATGTTTTAATAATTAAAAATATTTTTTTTATTAAAAAATTGGTTAAAATTTTTTAAATTATTTTTTATAAAATATGTAAAAAAAAATCCTAAAAAATTGAACAAATAAATTTATTAAACAATCAAATTATAGAAAAAATAAACACGGATGAACTAATCTTGGTTTTTAATATTGCAAAAATTCAATTAAATTTTTTATTTTAATTTTAATGATATTTTTCATTAGATTTTCAAATTTTTTGTTTAATGTTTTAATAATTAAAAATAATTTTTTTTATTAAAAAAAAAAAAAAACACACACAAAATCTCATAAAGAAATCATTAAAATAAAAAAATTTTAAAATGAACTTTTGCAATATTAAAAACCAACAAGAGTTTACACGTAATTCAAAGAAATTTTTTATTTTAATTTTATTGATATTTTTCAATAGATTTTCTAACAGTTTGTTTAATGTTGTAATAATTAAAAATAATTTTTTTTATTAAAAAATTGGTTAAAATTTTTTAAATTAATTTTTTTATATTTTTTTTTTATAAAATATGTAAAAAAAAAAATCCTAAAAAATTAAACAAATAAATTTATTAAACAATCAAATTATTGAAAAAATAAACACGGATGAATATTGCAAATTTCATTAGATTTTCAAATTGTTTGTTTAATGTTTTAATAATCGAAAAAAATTTTTTTTATTAAAAAGAAAAAAAAACAAAAAATGCCATAAAAAAATCATTGAAATAAAAATAAAAAAATTTTAAAATGAATTTTTGCAATTTTAAAAACCAACAAGAGTTTATACGTAATTCAAATAAATTTTTTATTTTAATTTTAATGATTTTTCAATATTGTTTGTTTAATGTTTATAATTAAAAATATTTTTTTTATTAAAAAAATTGGTTAAAATTTTTTAAATTATTTTTTATAAAATATGTTAAAAAAAAAATCCTAAAAAATTGAACAAATAAATTTATTAAACAATCAAATTATAGAAAAACTAAACACGGATGAACTAATTTTGGTTTTTAATATTTCAAAAATTCAATTAATTTTTTTATTTTAATTAAAATTTTTTTATTAGATTTTCAAAAATTAAAAATAATTTTTTTATTAAAAAGAAAACATAAAAAATCGATTCGAAAGCCATTAAAATTTTTAATTTTTTTTTTATAAAAATAAAAAAAATTATTATTGAATCAATAATTAAAATAAAATAAATTTATTAAACAATTAAATTATAGAAAAACTAAATATGGATAAACTCTTGGTTTTTGACATTGCAAAAAATCAATAAAATTTTTGATATTAATTTAAATTTTTGTTTAACGTTTTAATAATAAAAAATAATTTTTTTTTATTAAAAAAAAAAACACAAAAAATCGTTTTTTTTTTACTTTAATTTTTTTAACTAATTTTGCTTTGTTTTTTTTATATAAAAATAAAAAATTAATATTAAACAATGAATAAATAAAATAAATTTATTAAACAATCAAATTATAGAAAAACTAAATACGAATAAACTATTTTTGGTTTTTAATATTGAAAAAATTCAATTAAATCTTTTATTTTAATTTTATTTATTTTTTATGAGATTTTTAAATTCTTTATTTTTAAATAAATAAAAAAAATTATAATTATAATCAAAAATCATTAAAATTAAAATATTTTTTTTTTTTTTTTAATAATAAAATATCCTAACAGAATTTAAAGTAATTTTATTAAAAAAAAAATATTCTATTCTTAATTTTATTTTTACTAAAAGAAAAAAAGAGAAAATAATATAAAAAAATAATTAAAAAATAATTTTTTTATTTAAATAAACGAAAATATATTTTATATTATTATATTTGTTTTTTTAGTAAAAATAAAATTAAAAATATTTTTTGTTTTAATTTAATTAAAATGATTTATTTAAAGAATTTTTACTTCAATTTATTATTTAAAAAATAAATGAATAAATTAAAAAATTGAATAAAACATTAATAAAAAGTAAAATTGAAATTTATATTGATTTTTGTTTAATAAAAACCGAAAAATAATTAAAAATTGCACCCCTTTAATCCATTAATTTTGTTTAATTTTTCTAATGAAGAAATAAATTAAAAATTCTGTTATTTTAAATCGAACTCTTATGTTACACTTTTCCGAGAATATATTCTATGTATCAGATTTATGCATGTATTTATAAAGTTTTATTTAGTTGATGAAAACGGTTCTTCCCCAAAGTTCTGTCATTTCAGTTGAATATTAAAAATTGCATTTAAAAAGTATTTAAAGTTGCCACACTAATGAATATTTTTTAATGACGCCAGATCTGGAATATCCTTATAATTAGCAAAAAAAAAAAAATAGCAATCGTTTCGTCAAGAAATAATAATACGATGTATGTAGTATCCTATCCATGACATTGAGGAGCTTAATGTTGGTTCGAAAGGGGATATTTAGGCCGACATAGACTGGAAAACAGATTTTCCGCCGAAGTTATCTGCCAAAGCAACTGGATTACTGGATAACATTTTCATTGCACTTGCAAGCCTTAGACAAGCATGGAGAATTAAGCGATTTTTCTCACTCCCTAAGAGAGGTCACTCACTTACTGTGTCCATGTATTTTGAAACCATTTGTTTGCGAATCACAAATTCTTAAAACAAATCAATGCCAGTTTGTACTTGGGATGACACAACAAACGTTTCACAAGAAATACAATTCATTCGGGGGTATCACGTTTGCTTTACGCGAAATTGTGTAATTTAAAGCTGCTCTCTTTTGTTAGCATGTTTGTGTACGACTTGTACCGGCAAACACAAAATCATAATAAAAACAAGAAATGGCAACTCTTATCATAAGGTAAACATCTAAATTACCGTTAAATTTTTTGATTTTTTTCTAAATAAAATGTTAAAAACAAAAAATCATTTCATCACAATACTTCACACAAACAAAATTAAAAAAAAAAAATTTGAAAATTAAAAAATTGGGTTTTAAATTCCAACTGAAATTGCAATCAAAATTGTAATAAAAACTGCTGCTGCTGCTGTTGTTGTTAACAACAATAATAACTCTTTCACGGCTTATACATGCACGGCTTATACGTACTCACACTCTCTTCTCATTTCGATTATTATACCGCGAGAGTTCCTCTCTTTGTCTCTCAGAAAACAACAAAAAGAACCTTCTCTACTGCAAGATATTGTCGAAGAGAAATATCGTTTTTGCTTGTTTTTTTCGTGTGTTTTTCGTGTTTTCCTACAATGTTGTACAGAGTGTACACGGTAGAATTGTGCCGCGAACCTTGACATAATAAAACAAAAACAAAACAAAAAACAACAAAGAAGCACAAATAAAATAAAATCTTCGGCAGCAACAAATCGCTTTTAGCAGCACAAAACAAACGAAATAAAAAAAAAAAACAAGAACAACAAAAACATTAAGAATTAATTTCGATTTTTTGTTTTGCTGTTCTTGTTGTTGTTATTGCCCCGTTTATTATGTACACATAAGCAATAACAATACTAACAACAACAACAACAAATACAAAATCAAATAATAAAAACATCAACATTAACAATTACTCACTCATTCACTCACTTCACTTCACTTGTGTGTGTGTGTGTTTTTTTTTTTTTTTGTTGTGATTTTTGCCATTGGCAAGTAGCCCTACACATGGAATAAGCAGGCACCAGGGTTTTTTTACCGCACCATAAAGGAAGTCGCTACATCCTCTGTGTGTGAGGCGTTCACCCACTAAATCTGCCCTTGTGTCGTGGACTGTTGTGACCATTCCGGAATTTCTGTGGTATTACTTCGGAATGTTGTTCTTTTGGTTTCTTGGCCACTGCATGCTTTTATCCGAGTCCGGATTGCGTATCGAAAGTTGAGGAGCCTTCCAAGTGCCTCCACTACTCCATTCGTCCAGGTTCCTCATTAGAATTTCATTCGACACGTAAGCCAATGTCATCTATGCCGGCGTGCCTATATGTTTCGTAGCCTCAGATCGCTTTTCAGCAGTCTTAGAATGCGCTCCACGTAATTCACCACTGAGGCCCAATTCTTTCTACTTACAATCATAACCCCGACAATGTTAGCGCCCGTGATCGTTCCAATTGTCGACGACAGTACAGTGCGCTAGCTCTGCCAGCGTGCACATTCGAAAACAGTGTGTTCTGCATCGTCAAACTATAACATTGTATATGGTGTGTAGAGCGCATCATACAGTCGACCATGTCGCAATTTTTCCTTAAATTCCTTTAATGATGAGTAAAGAATTAACGCAATACAGCGGTAAAATAAAAACATTTTCTTCGTTTCCATTATTATTGTTTATATTATTTGTTGTTGTTGTTGTTTTAATTGTTGATGTTGTTGTTGTTGTTCTAATATTAGTTTTGTTTAGTTTGTATGTGTGTGTGTGTGTGTGTTTACATTTTTTGAGGTTTTGTTTTGTTCTATGATTATGATTACAAGTCTATACACTAACTAATGATAAACTACTGCAATACCACAATCATAGCGTTAAGCGACAAGCGTTATGCTTAATGCAATAAATTGTTCTTTTTCTCTCTCTCTCTCTCTCTCTCTTTCTTGAGTTAATTTCTGTACGATATTGCCATACTTCTATGAAACAACGCGTGTGTGTGTAAGAGAGAGCCATCATTGAATTGACATTTGATATCACTGAATGCCACTACGGCTTATCTATGTGGAGCAGAACTGAAATATTTAATTTTCCATGTCTCTGGCCAATAAGTCAGGTTGTATTTAATCGATAGAATTGCGTGGATTTTGCCGTCTACTGCTAGCTACGTTTTATGGCTTATTCGCATACATCGGTGAGTTAAGAAAACTCCACAAGAAAATCTCTAATCGAGTCAAGAGTCAGTGGCCCACCTAAATTGCCTTTACGTAAGATGACCTTGCTCTTAATCGCTTATACAGAATATCCAATGCGATAGGAGGTTGTGTGACACGTAACGCCGTTCTGTTGAAACCACTTAACGTTAGTGTTCAAGACCAAAGAAGTGGATAATAACGTACCTATAGCGCTCGCCTCTAGAGTATGATAATGCTGCAGAACAATGTCCACATATAATACAAGACTATTCGAAATACATTGGACGCTGTTCCAATGTGAATTGCTATCATGCCAAATACGAAAATTGTATTCGTTCACGCATCCATTCATGTGTGCTCCAGTGAGCTTTTAGTATCAAAGCTACAACTCCAACCTACCTACCAGAGATCAACAATGAATCGTTTTTCCGCTACTCATAAGCAATTTTGAATTTCAACTACTCTGATTCATTCGTACTCGCCACAACATTGATTTATAAGTACATGTTTCAACGAGTATGAGTACAACGTTGACATCAAACTCACAACATTCGAAATATGTTTGATTTCTACGCCTATTCATTCTGATTCATAAATTTAGAAAAATACTTATAATACTTATAAGAGATTCGAGTAATTCGAATCATTCATCAAACTTTACATCCTTTGTTGTTGTTGCATATACAAACAAAGAAGAAAGGAAAGACAAAGACAACAAGCAAAGCATACACACACTCTTCTTGTGAGTACAGTAGTGCTCGTACGGAAATCATACTTATTTTGTGCTTCGTGGAAATATTAAGTATAGACGAGTCGAAGCCAATCACATCATGCATATTGTTAAGTACGAATACGACGAGTACTTCCAGAGTATGAGTAGTGTGGTTATCATATTAAAATAAGCATGAATGCATATAAGTATCAGAAATTATAAGTATGACTCGAATCTATTCATTGTTTGCTGATCTCTGCTACCTACTTACATCTATTCGTACAAAAATTTCCCTTATTTCGATAAAAGAAAGCAGTTGGCCTAACTCCTGACTTTATTATGCGAACACACGGTCGTTGCTTATGGTTTTCTATGATCGCTCATGGTGATTTGACTAACCAGACTTCAATAAAATGGCCTTTATCAGCTGTCAAAGTTCGCAAGTCCCTGTTGGAAGATCCTTTACATTCAAAATCAATATGAATTTGCTAAAATTGGCATATCAGGGCTGTAAATTTGCTGTAGAGTACTAAACCAGTTTCCTTTATTTTTATAAGACAAATTGTTTCAGACGAACGTCTGTTTGTATGGAAAACATAAGCAAAAACACTCAACTTCACCTTACAGAAACAGACTTTAGGTTTTTTTTTGTATTAAAATGTTTTAGATGCTGTTTCTGTAAGATGAATGGAAAAAAAAACAAACAAAAACACGTAATATTGTTTGTATTTTCTGTATAAACAGACGAATTGTTCGTTTTACAAAAACGGGCTCTTAATTTCATATGTAATTCAATGCAATTGTCTTCATTTCATTGCCACTGTCGCTTTGCTATTTGAAGTTGTCCTTATAAATTGTGTTTTTGTTTGTTTACCTTTCTTAACCGCAACTGTTTTTCTCTACCAATCACTCTCTCTCTGACTCTCTCTCCGGCTCTCTCTCTCTGGCTCTCTAATTGTTTTAATAATTCAATATATGCGGTCTATGTGTGTGGAAGTGTGAGACTGTTGGTTGGCAATTTTATTTTAATGCTACTGCCGCCTGCATGCATTAGTTTTGTTTGTTTGTTGTGTGGCTATATATGTGTGTGTGTGTGTGTGTATATGGGGCCATATTTGTTTTTGTTTATTTTCTATGTTCAATTATGAAATTCTCAATTCGTTTCGTCTAAAATTTTAATTCGGGTGATTAATTTCATTAAGTCGTCGTTGTCGTCGTCGTTTTTGTTTCTTGCTTGTTGATATGGTTGTTGTTGTTGTTGATTTTTCTTTGTTTTTTGAAAAATGGTTGAAACAACACGTTTTAATTGAAAAACGCATTCAAATAAAGAGATTGATGAATACGTGTGCAAGTACACATGTACGTATACATACTTCCGTATTCTAAATCAAATTCAAAACAAAACAAAACACAAATAGTGTTGCCATTTAAGCTGTTATGCTTAAAAAAAAAGCGTTTTAAATTGAACTAAGGTTCACATACATAATTTAATTTAATTAATTTATCATTGGGGAAATTGTTTTTTGTTGTATGTTTTAATTCCTTTAAATAATTATTTTCATTTGAAATTCATTGCCCGTCCGCCTGATTGCCTGGTTAACTTTGGGAATTTGTTTGTGTGGAAAAATAATACAATTTTCATCTTTTCTTTTTCGTTTTAAAAGTCGTTTCTTTTTTTCTTCTTTTCGTTTTTGTTTTATTGCCAGTGGAGTCGTAAAAATTTAAATGACTTTTTAGTTTTCTCACTCATATACTCTATACACTCCTCCTCATTTTTGTCTCTTGTCTGCATACACTGTACACATTTGGTATGAATTTTTATTAGCAAATGTATTCAAACCAACCAACCAACCAGCCAGCCAACTAAACAACAATACTGAGTGAGTGAGTATTTTCATATTAAATTATGGAAAATAAAATGTTTTTTTTTTTGTTTCTTTTTTTTCATTCACTGTATTATGAAAAACCAAAAAAGAAAAGTTTTATTTCTAAAAAGCTACAGAATTATTAAATCTTAATTGGATATTTTGGAAAACTAAAAACATGTTGGCATATACACACAGCACAGGAAAAAAGTAAATTTTTTGTTAATAAAAAACGTAAAAAAATTAAAATTTTTAAAAAATTTCAAAATTCCAATCAAACCAATCCATTTCAAACAAAAAAGTTAATTGGTTTGGGCGCTAAACTTAGGGATTTTCCAGTGACTCGTTCGTAAGATAAGCCACAATTTTGTTTGTTTTTTTTGTCGTAATTAAAAATCCCTCACTCAGTAAGATGCAACTCATTAATGTTCCAGTTGCCCCTACTTCCTCCATTCACAGAGAGCCTCGATATCGTTGGCAGCAGTAACATACTTGAAATGTTGCCAGACTTTGTTGGTCTTATATGTATAAGTACAGTTCTGAATGTCGCCTATCTTCTATTCTATCTTATCACTCACGAGTGCGATTCACTTTGCGATTCACTCAGGCTTTAAATGAGAAAACAACGTATGTTTGCGGAAATACGAGAAAATGGCTCCATCGTAACACGCATATTACCAAATTATGACTAAAGAGTGGTGTTGAGTCTTTCCAGGCCGAGTAAGAAGTTCAAGTGCATCCTCAGATGACCGAGTATACATTCTATAGCGTTGCTTGTTAAACATTTTCTTGTCTAAGTTACCTGAGGGCTTAAGGAAAAGATGTAAGCATTATGTTTTCCTTTCAGAGTCCAAAAATTTTTTTTTCGTGGAGAATCTGCTCGGAAGTACGCTTTAAAATCTCCAGTCTGTTTTAATGAGTTTGTGCACAATACAGAATGATGCTTTAGAGGTTAGATTTCGTAACCAAAGTGACAATAGCTGTGACATGTTCTCTACTTGTATTAGAATATGTGTTCAATGTTTTAACAAGTAGTTGCGGATGGATATTTAGAAAGTGATGCTTAATAAAAGATCTCTAATTCAAGAAATAACTTGAGATTGGCAGCTGGTCTTTTGACAGGGCATTGTAGACTCCGAGTATACCTATTGAGAAAATGCTGAATATGTACATTCACTTATGATGAAAATTATGCATCGGAGCACATTCTTCGAACCTGTGAGGCATATTAGTGCTTATCAGAATGAAACATTTGGGTGCATACCAAAGATCAGCAACGAGTATTCAAAACGATGTGTAGATTCGAGTCATACTTATAATTTTTAATACTTATACGCATTCTTACTTATTTTGAAATCATACTGATACTAGTCATATTCGAAGTTGGAAATACTAGTCGTACTCATACTTAACAATACGCATGATATTATTGAATTCGACTCGTCTCTGCTTAATATTTACACGAAGCACAAAATAAGTATGATTCGCGTACGAACACTACTATACTCATAAGAAGATTGTGTGTATGCTTTGCTTGTTGTCTTTGTCTTTCCTTTCTTCTTTGTTTTGCATATGCAGCAACAACAAAGTCATTTGAATTTCTTATAAGAAATATGAATCAAAGGCGTATGAATCAAACATATTTCGAATGTTGTGAGTTTGATGTCAACGTTGTACTCATACTCGTTGCAACCTATACTTATAAATCAATGTTGTAGCGGGTACGAATGAATCAGAGTAATTGAATCTCAATTCTGTTGATTCTCTTATACTCAAAATTGCTTAAAAGCTTATGAGTAGCAGAAAAACGATTCATTGTTGATGTCTGGTGCATACCAGGTGATCTGGTTGCTGTACTAAGTTACAACTTCACCAATATAAATAAAATAATTGCCGGTAATATTGTAACCTCAAGTACAATTGGTTTCAATAATTATTGGATGTTTGAAAAAAAAACAAGAAATTTTTAAATTTTGAAAAAACGCTAAATTATCCACCTTGTTTATTAACAGCACAACAGCTGTTTTTTTTTACCTTTAATGTGTTAATTTTTTAACTTAAAAATATTAATTTAAACAAGAAAACAACAATAAAAAAAATAAATTAAAAACAAAAAGAAAATGAATGTGTCATATTTACAGTTCCAAAGAAAGAAATAATCAATTAAAGATAAATTTTCTTGTGAAATGTCACGTAAAATTGAATTATTTTTACTCACTGGATAACACTGAATATACAGAAACAATAACAACAGCAACAGCAATGATATAGAAAAACAATATGGAAACTTTTTTTTAGAGAAGCACAAGAAAAATTATAATAAAATAAGCAAGCAACACACACAGTGCATATAGCAAAAATATTTACATGCTTACACACATAAAATACAAAAACAAATGAAACGAAAGAAACAAAACAATAACAACAAATATAAAAAAGCACGAAATGAAAACGATGAGCAAAAAAACAAAAACAAAAAAAGTATGTTGCTCATCGTAAAAACCTTGATTTATTGTTGTTGATTTTTATAATACACTGCTGCTGCTGCTATCTCACTTACATTCTTCCTCTTTTTCCCATTGTTTCGGCTTCTATTAAAATGGTTTTTATTTTGTTATTGCTGGCGTATAAGTGTGTGTGTGTGTTTTGTTTTGTTTTTATATGGCCACTGCAATTTTGTGTTTTTTAATGCGTTTACGAGTTTAACCAAACAAACCTTTCCAATGCATTGAATGTTTAATATTTCGCTTGTAGTTAGTAAGCGAAAACTTGTTTGCTGGGTTGTGTTTGGTTGCTTGAGGCAAATATTCATATTGTGTGTTTGCATCTTTAAGAAAATCAAAATCAAAACAAACTTCAAGAAGAAACACAAATAAACAGTTGTTGTAAGCAGGTTGCCATGCAACGATTTACACTTCAAAAATACTTTATAAAAAAAAAACAACAACAAACTTACAGCAAATGAAAGTTGGCTACACTACAGTGACAAACGTTATTTGGAAAATGATTTTTTTTTTTGTTATTTTTTTAAAGAGTGGTCAAGTAAATGTATTTTTTCGAAGTTATTTTTGTTTTTTTTTGTTTGTTTTTAAAATAAAAAATATTAAACAAAGCGTAACAAATTTTTATTATCCAAAAGCAATTAATTTAAAATATTACAAACAATAAATAGCAATAACAATAATAATAAAAAAAATAAATTAAAATAAAAATAAAAAAAAATAAAATAAAATAAAAATAAAAAAAAAATAAAATAAAATAAAAAAATTTACAAAAAAATAATTAAAAAAATAATAAGATATTTATAACAAAAGAAATAACATTTAAAAATCAACCACCATGCCATGCAGTTAAAATAATTTATTAATTGAAAAACATTAATAAAATTGTAAAAAAAAAAAATTTTTTTAAATAAATAATAATTAAATAAAAATAAATTATAAAATTTGAAAAAAAAAAAATATTACTTACCTACATACATTTTTAATCCTTAGCTTACAATGCAATTCCTGAAATTATTAAGAAAAATGCCATTTAATTATAAATTGTTGCATAAAACTTTACGAAGTCATTTAATAAAATTATAAACTCCCTTAACTAAATCAAAAATCAAATAATCTACATATTATCAAAGAAAAAATCGCTTAAATAACATTCTAAAATACAAAAAATAAACGCCGCTTTGTTACTTATAAGAAATACAACTCTGCTTGAAGTCTAACAACAACTAGAAATCCTTGGAATCTCTCATCTTTGGAATCTCTTAAGCTGTTAAACTATTTTAATGAATATTTGGGTAAATAAACACAACAAAATAAATAAAAAAAAAATTTAAACAAATAATACAAAATTTAATTTAAAAAAAAATAATTATTTTAAATAAAAAAATAATTTTTTTTTAGATAATAATTTATGAAAAAAAAGAATAAATACAAATTAGAATTTTAAAAACGTACAGTATTGGCCAAAACTAAAGTGCATTTTTTTTAATGATAATATTTTTAAGAAAACAAAGCTATTAAATTTTTTTTTTTTTTATTTATTTATATCCTTACTATTGAAAAACACAAACTTAAGGAATTCAGAATTTAATAAAAAAAGTTAAAATTTAAAAAAACATTTTACTGGCTTACTTAATTGGCCATAACAACCCGATTAACGGATTTCGGCCTACCGCAACACATCCTTCAAGGCGCCTCTGCTTCTTGCGCGCCTACGCCAATTGGATGACAGGGCTTACCTCGATTTGGTCCTTCCAACGGATACAAGGTCGTCCTCTTCGCCGACTTCCGCAGATCTTCGCATCAAATACTCGTCTCGCCGGAGCATCCTTCTCCACGACATGATCGAGCCAGCGCAGCCGCTGGATATTACTACGCTGTACAACGTCCATGTCGTTGAGGAGCTCATACAGCTCACTGTTAAATCGGATGCGAAAATCATCGCTAACTCGCACTGGACCGAAGATCTTACGTAGGACTTTTCTCTTGAATACTCTCAAGGCAGCTACATCAGTTCTTAATAGGGCCCATGCTTCTGCGCCATAAAGAAGCGTGGGTAGAATAAGCGTCGTGTAGAGTATTAGTTTCGTCTTGCGAGAGAGGCCTCTGCTACTCAATTGCCTATTGAGACCATAATAGCATCTGTTGGCAAGAGCAATCCTGCGTTTGAGACCCATTCTGACATCATTTTCGGTGGTAACGGCGGAGCCAAGGTAAATGAAATCCTTGACTGTATCAAAAAGTATAGTTATCGGCCGTAATTCCTTGACTATATCAAAATTATAGTTATCGGCCGCAATTTGAGAATCAATACGCAGCACGGCTCTACTTCGTTTTGGCCTCATTTACTGCCAGACCCATCTTCTTAGACTTCCCGTTCTATAGCGCTAAAGGCAGCAGTGAGATCTCGTTTGGTACGCCCAATGATGTTGATGTCGTCAGCGTACGCAAGCTAGTGGACATTTTTTTGAAAAACAGTGCCATTGCGATGCACTCCCGCCTTTCGCAGAACACTCTCCATGACTAAGTTGAAGATGGATCGCCTTGTCTGAAACCTCGCACGGTATCAAAAGGTTGGGAGAGGTCCATTCCTACCTTGACGGAGCTGTAGGAAAAAACATTTTAAATCGCAAAATTTAAGGCACCCCCCAAATTAAGGTGCACAAAAAACTATTGAAATCAAAATTTCGTGGCGAGTCCATCTTTTATCCTTAGGGGATATTAAATTATTTAATTTTTTGCCTGGAGATATTGCTTCCCGGGCTCTTTTTGTGGCTCCAAAAATAAATCTTCTTTAATTTTGCAATTTTCTGGGTTGATTTTTAAGTTAATAATTGGATTGGAGAGAGCTGGCTTATCAAGGCATCAATTGTGTGCAAAATATTCGATCACAGATTAATTAGTTCTAGGGTAATTTAAAAGTTTTTACAGACGCACACCTCCTACTCATTCTGGAGTAAGGTCACGTCATGAGGACAATCCAAAATGATGCTATAGTATCTTCTAGTCACACACGAAACTACTTAGATTTAAAAATTAGCGAAAAAACGATTCCCAGAAGGGCGTTAGAGGCCGGATTATTTAGTCAACGTCCAGTAATATTTAGGATACAACTGTTGTCCGTTTGGCCTGCATCTAAAGCCTTTAAATTAAACTTCGATTCGTCAGAAAACAGCAAATTCATCCATTTTTTGGACCCTCTAGTTGAGATGGGCCTTGGCGAATTCAAGTTTGGCTTTTTTTTAGTTTTTTGACGATATCAAATGTTTTTTTTACTGCTCATCGACCGCCCTTCTGAGGGGGTGCTTTAGTTTTGGCCAATACTGTATATAATACATCGCTTTTTACGTTTACTTTCTTACTGAAAAGGTGATTACAAGCCTTTATTCAGGATTACGCCCTAGCTTCTCATGTCACTTATTGGTTGTGCGTGTTCATTTTATACACGAGCGGCGGAACCTACAGTTTAAATTCCACTGCTCTGGTCAAACAACACAATGTCCTGGATATATATACCGACGGCTCTAAACTCGATAATGGGGTTGAAAGCGGTGTCTATTCTGGGAAACTGGACCTTCAGCCGGACTACTGTAGCGTGTTTTAGGCGGACGTGATAGCAATCTACCGGGCCGCTCAAAGGATTCTCGTCAACGGTGCTCCTTTCAACTGCGGTTGGTCTTTTCTGATAGTCAGTCTGCGTAAGATCTCTATCGGCTTTCGTGAATAACTTTAGGATCATAAGGGAATGTCGCCGCTGTCTCGACCTTCTTTCTGTGCGCTTCAACAGTGTCTCATTGGTGTGGAAACACGGGCACAGTGAAATCCCGAGAAATTGTAGGGCCAAAAAGCCCGCCAGAGCTGGTGCGCTCCTTCCGGAATCCTCTTCTATTGAATTGGGAATGCCACTTGCCTCGGTCAAAGCTCACATGGCCCTTAATGAATAGAAGAAGTACCAACCAGTTACTTGGTCTTGGTCGTGACGTCATCTCGACTACAGTGACCGTGATTACACGTAACAGCGTCATGGGTAGACACGCGGAGAAAATGAGACTTTCATTTAACGACTTCTGGCGTGGATCAGATCTGCTGAGGAAGAGGAGACTGTTGTCCACTTTCTTTGTCAGTGCTCGTCTCTGGCTAGGTGTAGATAGAGGGTATTTGGCGCCCAATTCCTTGTCAGCTTGACGGAGTTATCATCTATTGATATCAAGGATATAGATTCAAAACTTTCTGTATGGTTTTCCAGTGCGGGGTAGCCGTTCTTTTATTGTGCCGCCCTTACGCTGACCAGCTTCTTCCTTTTCCCTAATTTTGGTGGAACTTGGCCAGTACAGGGAGTGCGTTCTTCTGTGGAATGACAACGGGCCGCTATGCGTGCTCAAGTGATCTTTGTGATATCAAAGCTACCACTCCGACCTAACTTAACCTAATATCTTGTTCAGCAGTAAGATCTCTGCAATATTGCTAGACTCTGCGGGAGACGTAAGAGGGCAACCATTTCACTTCTTTTCTTAAATCGAATGGGGCCATTCTCATCATATAGTAACTGTTCTTATAGGCCACTTGCCTATTGATAGGCATGCCGAAAGGCTTAACATTCCGGCAACTGACTGAGACTGTTTTTCAACTCACGTGTCAGTTCAAAACTCTTGTCTTCTCGCTTTCCGGCATGCCTAGCCGAGCTCTCTAATATAAAGTCTACTGCAATAGTATTATTTATTGGGGACTCGGATTGGTTTCCCTCAAGGAAATGTTTTATTCTGGAGTTGAATATAGTTTGTGGAACATCTTCCTTTAAGAAGATTCCGCCATCTTAACTAACCTAAGAGAAATTATGTATGACCCGTTTGAGTCCGAATATACTCGCTTTGGCCCATTCCTATACCCTGAAAATTCCTCCTTTTAAGTCATTGTATCGTTTCCAGACTACCCCATTTACAATTGTTACGTTTTAATTCGCACAATTCTGTATGCCACTGTTCACAACTTTATGTAAACAACAACAATTGCTTTGTTTACAGCCTTTGCATAAACAATAACAATTACTAGAAAATTGACTTCAAACCACGATTATTCTCTTCAAACGCACAACGTCTTCACACAAGACTGACTAACTTTTTATTCTGCTTCTTTCCATGACTATAAAATACTCTGGGCCTCTCCAAGTGATGGCTAAATAGGGAACTGACAGCCATACGATATAATAGATCGTAATACCTCCTTGTGCTCGAACCATGTCCATTCTTCTAGGTATAGTTTCGATGGTTCAGGTCCTCACTACAATCCAGTGGACGTGAATAGCGCAGTGACTGCGTAGTAGAGGCTCGGTTATGTTGATAAACATCAGTTTCTGTTCTCTATTTTGTTCAGTTCCGCCTGAATTGTTTTAAGGTCTGTTTTACATCTGTCCAGTATCCAGTATTTATACTTTAAGATTAAGGCCATCTTTAATCCGAAGCTTACTCACCTTAAGCTAGGCAATGATTAATTACTCAATGACTAAAAAACTTTTCTTTTCTCTCTCTCTTTGCAGCAACAAAAATTTTTAAAACGACCCGCAGACGATGCCGACAATGGTGCTGACAACTTTGAGCCGCCACATAAATTGCCCAATAACAACAATAATAACAACAACAACAATAATACCAATAACAGCAATAATAACAACAACAACAATGGTTCGGAAAATCTAAAATTTTCGGTAGAAATCGTTCAACAATTGGAATTCACCACCTCAGCGGCAAATTCACAACCCCAACAGATCAGCACAAATGTCACTGTAAAGGCTTTGACGAATACTTCTGTTAAAAGTGAGCCGGGCGTAAATACAGCTGGTGGTCCGGGTGGACCGGGCGGTGGCGGTGGTGGTGGTGTACCAGGTCAGGGTCAGGGTCAAGGGATCAATGATCCCCAACATAATGTCAATAATAATCGCGGCGGTCCCGGCGTTATGCATATGGGTGGTGGGCCAGGTGGTCCAAATGCAGCATCGAATCTAATGGGTGGCCATAATATGAATGCAGCTCAGCAACAGCAACAACAGCAAAAATCGAATATGGGTGGTTTACCCAACTTGGTGGAGTGTAAACGTGAGCCAGATCATGATTTTCCCGATTTGGCCGGTCTTGATAAAGACACTGGCGCAAACAGCAATTTTCCCGGTTTTCCCGAATTTATGGGCGACGATACAACCGAGGGCAATGAAACCTTTAAGGATCTCATCAATGATTTGCAGGATTTCAATCCGGGCTTTCTGGATGCTTTGGATGAGAAACCCTTATTGGATATTAAAACCGAAGATGGTATTAAAGTGGAACCGCCCAATGTACAGGATTTGATCAACAGCTTAAATGTTAAATCCGAGAATGCCATGGCCCAGTTTAGTGCGGCTTTTGGTGGGCCCAAGTAGTGCAGTAAGCAATGCTGGCATGGGTGTGAATGGCGTTCCCATGGGCAATCCCAATAATGATGCCCAAAATATGAACAAAATGCGTTCCCAGTTCCAGAATGGCCCGAATAATGGGCCCATGTCGGAACTGTCGTTAGCGGCCCAGACACTTAAACAAATGGCCGAACAACATCAGCATAAAAGTGCCATGGGTGGGATGAATTTCCCCAGACCGCCCATGCATCAAACACAGCAAAGCCAGCTGATGGGTGGCCCCAATGCCAACGGTCGTTATAATGACTATGGCGGGGGTTTTGGTGGTCCAAATGATTTTATGCAAGGACCTCAGGGGCCGCAACATCCTCATCAACAGAATCTACCGCCACAATTCCAACAGAAACCCCAGCCAGGCGGTCCCATGGGTGGTAACAATGTGCAGCAGTCCTTCCTCGATATCAAACAGGAGCTCTACTATTCCTCTCAGCAGAATGAATTCGATCTCAAACGTCTTCAGCATCAGCAGCAAATGCAACAACAGCATCAGCAGCAGCAGCAACATCAACAACAGCATATGAGCCAAGCCGCCATGAACAAAATGGGGCCGAATGGACCCTTAGGTGGTGTGGGCAACTTTCCCAAACCGAATGTTGGCCCGGGACCACAAACGCAAACACAAAATCCTACACAACAGCCACAATACTCGCCCTACAATTCTCCTATGGGTCCAGCCGGTGCTGGCAATCAAAGTCCAGCCGGACCCAATTTCATGCAGGGACCACCACGTGTGGGACCTGGTGCGGGTCCAAATCAAGTTGGCCCCTCCAATATTGGTCCCTCCATATCTCCAGCCCAGCAACAGCAGCAGCAACAACAACAACAACAATCACAACAACAGCAACAGCCACAAACACAACAAGCACCCAGCGGCCGAGGCGGTCCCAATGCACAGCAACAAAATACTCCAAATATGTCTGGTGGTCCATCGAATCAACAGCAGCAGGCCAATCAACAGAATCAAAATAATGGACCCAATACGGGTCCAAATGTTGGTGCCGGTAGCGGTCCCGGTGTTAATGGGCCAACGTCTCAGGCCGGTAATCCCAATATGACACAACAGCAGCAGCAGACAACCACAACCACTTTGCAAATGAAACAAACGCAACAGCTGCACATCAGCCAGCAGGGTGGTGGTCATGGTATACAGGTGAGTGGAAATTTTTCCCGTTTTTTCTAAGTATGCGTGTAAATTTAATTAAATTTGAATTCATCATCGGTCATGGACCGTTGATGATTAATCAATGAATGGTCCTTCGCGTTACAATTCCGTTAGGATGCACATTAGAAACCACCACGAAAGAAAAACAAAACTGAGTGAGAGCTAGGAGGGTGTAAAGAGATTTAAAACCACTCTCTGAAAATAATCTTATAAAGAGAAATCCCGTAAGAGAGAGATAGCGCAGGAGAGAGAGAGACAAATACAAACAGCGAGACAAAGCTAAGGGATCTTAGAAGATTTCTTTTGTTTGCAAAAGCAACAAAAAAAATTTGATTTTTAACAGCTATTCTGTCTCTCTCTCGCTCTCTCCTTTCGAAACTTATGGGAGAGAAAAATTTATTTGAGGGAAAACTGCGTGTCTGGGCAAATGGGAAAAGCAAAATGAAATGAAATCAAAGGCAAAAAACATTTTTGACTGAAACAGAGATGCCAGATTATTTTATAATAATAAAAACAAAATTTTTTTAAAATATTTGTTTGAAAAAACTTCGCTTACAAGTTTGATCAAAAATTCAAACTTTCAAAAAATTTTATTTTTTATCTCAAATCTCTGCTGCTTTAAAGGCCAACTTGTTTGCCATCAAGACACGATAGGATAATCTAGTATGTAGTGTGTTGACCTATAAGACTGAAGGCCCAAATTCAAATCAAAGGCGATTTCCTCACAGCAGACTTCTGCCGAAAACTCGGAGAATAATTAAAATTGCCAAAAAAAGCTTCTCAACAATCTGTCGTTTGGAGTCTGCTTTAAACTGTAGGTCGCTCCACTCATGTATAAAATTAACACGCACAACATAAGTGGTGTGAGAAACTTGGTCAATAATCCTGACTGGTGGGTTCTAATGACCAATTATGTATGTAATGATGTTGTCATTTATAGAGATTTCGAGAAGGCAAAGTCATGAACATTCGCCTTCAGAATATTCGTCAAACTGTATGCGTTGCCACATTAAAGGCAAGGCAAAGCAGGAGATGCTAAGACTAAGTTAGTAAAGTTCAGTCAGTCTTATGTAAAGACGCGAAAATCTCCATTACAAAGACCTGTCGAATAATTATCTAGGACATAATTGTTATTGTTTATACAAAAAGCTTATAAACAAAGGAATAACAAAGAAAAACAATTGTTGTTGTTTACATCAAGTTGTGAACAGTGGCACACAGAATTGTACGAATAATAAAGAATTTTAATTAAAACTAAACCCAAATGAGTTTATCAAACACCACATATGATTTTAAAAGATCATTGTTTTCATATATTTTGACTTTCAACCCACTGCAATTTATTTCCTTTCCGTAATTTATTTTCCATACTCTGTTTTTCGTTTTTTTTTTTGCTTTTTTTTTGTTAATTTCATTTGTTTTCTCTGCTAACGTTAACGTCGTACGTACGTGACTTTTCGTTTTGTTCTCTTACTTTTAAGAGTACTCTTCTCAAAATACATACACAAATTCGGAGTAGTTTCTATACAACACAACTGTTCTAAGTTTTTATCACTTCACTCCACTCAATTGGTATGAGTGACAAATGAGTGAGAACATAAAATGCAACTGTGTATGTAGAGGGGTTTCTCATAACAGTTGTCTTTATAACAAAGTGGATTTCATTTGTTATTTTTGGGGTTAATCGTAAGGGGTGACCAAGATTTTTTTGTTAGAAAAACGTTACGTTTTGTAATACATGAATAAATGAGTAATTTTTACATACGATTTTTCTTGTTGCTGTAATCATAAAGTGAGAAATAATCTTCATTTCTAAAAACATTGGTAGTCAGCAGCGTTACCGTTGAGCGACTAAAGTCGCAATTTCACACTTTTTCAGCGACCTCGCCACTTTTTGTGCCCCCTTACTAAAATGAACTAAATCTGACACTATTCAAGATTTTTGACCCTTTTTTCCCTTTTTTTAAAAAGTATTTTTTCTAGACTATAGACTAGACTAAATACTAGGCTATGTATTAGACTATAGACTAGACTATAGACTAGACTATAGACTAGACTATATACTAGGCTATGTATTAGACTATAGACTAGACTATATACTAGACTATAGACTAGACTATATACTAGACAATAGACTAGACTATATACTAGACTATAGACTAGATTATATACTGTAGACTAGACTATAGACTAGACTAGATTATATACTAGACTGTAGACTAGATAAAATAGATTAGACTATAGACTAGACCATATACTAGACTAGAGTATAGACTACACTATATACTAGACTATAAACTAGATTATATACTAGATTATATACTAGACTATATACTAGGCTATAGTCTAGACTATAGACTAGACTGGAGACTAGACTATAGACATTTTCTTTTCTTTTAAAAATGTTGCCCCTTTTAACTGCTAAAATACACTTTTTGTGCGACTTTTTTTTTTCAAAAATCTCCTTTTTGTGCGACTTCTTAAAAATTTCCAGCGGTAACGCTGGTAGTCAGTGTTATCAATGATTGGTTTTGCCAGATCTTCTCTAATGATGGAATTAATATAACATTAACATGTAGACTGCTGACTACGAGATAACTCGTAGATTGCGTTTCCTTATAGGGAGCCAAGCTACGAGTTATCTCGTACTCACTAATGTGAATAAATCAAATTGTCGTTTTTTTGGCTAATTTTCTAAAGATTGCCGCGGCAATCAACGTGTTAACTTCATAGGAATACCGTGGGTATTTAAAATTACAAGCATTTTGTATTACTTACCCTAAAACATGGCCACTCTATTTTTATCATCCAAAAAGTCATTGCAAAACCAAGCCAACCGCACATTATTCTCTTCAAATAACATTAAAATGCCATAAAAAAACAAATTATGGCACTCAAACACAAAAGTTTTTGAGTTTAGAAATGAATTTCACTCAAGATTTTGTTTTGGGAATTCCCCTCTTTTTCGCGCCCTCTCTCTCTCTCTCTCTCTCTCTCGTTCGTGCTCTTTGTTTGTTTTTCTTTTCAAAGTTATGCCGGTGTGTTAACCACCTCTGTGCTCTATGCAAAACAAATCGAAAAAATAAATTTCATTTGTATGAGTGACACAAAGAGAGAGAGCAAGAGAGAAAGAGAGAGCAGGAATGAATATTCCTTAGGAAAAACAAAACAACACCAACAAGAAAAATTATATTGCAAAACAGATTTCATTTTATTGTTTTTATAGCTCATAATACACTTGACTTGACTTTTTTGTTGTTGTTGTTTTTAGTACTAATAAACCGGTATATTTGATTTGAAAGCTCTTTACTTAGGCTTCCCCAAATACAATTTTCTAATGAAATGCTTGCTTGTGTCACAAAGCAAGAGAATGGTTGGGTGGTGGTAGTGTTGGAAAGTGTTAGAGGAGATAGAGAGAGAGAGAGAGATTTACTGTTAACTCAAATTGTGCTCATTTTCTAAATATACTTTTCAATTTAGCATGAATAGGATAATGATGATGATGACGATGACGATGATATAGAATACAATGTCTTGAGATTTATAGCTTTATGGATTTTGTGTGCATATATATGTGTGTGTATGTAAGTGTATGTGTATGTTAGTAAAATTCTTATTAAGCCATATGTTATGATTTCGTTGACATTTTGTTAGTTTGGGGGAGTCACAGTGGAGGTTTCTTTTTCATTGAGAGGCAACTTGTTATGAAAAGATTTTTAAATTATTCAACAAATTGTTGACATATACACACATACATAGATAGGAATGTATGTACGTATGAGTAGTTCTTTATTTTTATGTGCTATTTTTTTCTGTATTTTATTTTATTTTATTTTTTTATTTTTGATGTATAGGTGGTAGGCATATTTTGATTTGTTTTTCATGTTATTTCCGTTAGCGAAATGTTAGTTCCTGCATAGAAAATGGAATTCATATAGGAAAAGCAAGCATACTTTTAGGTTGATTGCTTAGCCTGTTTTTTTTTTAATAAACATTTAAATTTTCTTTTACATATAATTCATAGGAAAATGTTAAATATGCAGTTGTGTGAAAAATAATAGAGCTACCTGCTGTCCTATAAATTAATTTTTTTTAAAACCTTTTTTTATAAAACCTTTTTAGAAAAAATTTTTTTCTATGTATTATTAGTATGTCTCTTTCTTATTGTAATCCCGTTATTTTGTCTGTAAATGAATGAAAAACTAAAATATCTGAGACTTTAAAGCGAAAAATACTGCGTCATGTAAAACGGGATCCCTTTGTGACATCTTCCATCCTTATAAAACAATATCTACTTGAGATGGTTACGTCTACAATACGGCATATGCTCCTTAAAAATGGTTTAAAAGCAAGAAGTTCACATAAAGTGCCATTTCTATCAAAGTGCAACATAAAACAAAGACTTGAATTCGCAAAGGAACACGTAAATTGGCCCGTATCTAAATGGCGCAATATTTTGTGCTCGGATGAGACCAAAGTTAATTTATTTAACTCGGATCGAAGTTCTCTTCAAGTTCGAAGACCCAAAAATAAAGAATATAATCCTCAATATACCGTTAAAACCGTTAAAAATGGAGGGGGGAAATATTATGGCATGGGGATGCTTTTCCTACTATGGAGTCGGACCCTTATATAGCATACAGGATATAATGGATGCAAAAATTTATACTAATATGTTAAGAGAAGTCATGATGCCTTATGTTGAGTGGGAAATGCCGCTTGAATGGATGTTTCAACAGGACAATGATGCGAAACATTCATCGAAGTTGGCTAAAGGCATGATTCAGGGATAACAATGTGAAGGTTTTGGGATGGCCTTCGCAGTCACCAGACCTAAATTCCATCGAAAACTTATGGGGCGAGGTTAAAAGATCTCTTAGAGGAGAGAATCCATCAAATATAGATAAGCTGTGGACAATGGTTGAGACTGCATGCAAGAATATTCCTGTCACGACCTGTCAAAAGTTAGTGGATTCTATGCCGAAGTGTTGCTTCGCAGTAATAAAAAATAAAGGCAGTTCTACAAAGTACTGAGGTAGTATTGAGAGACAATATTTTATTACAAATATTATTTACTTTTTCTTTTTAATAATTTTAGGAGGTTCTATTTTTTTTCACAGAGAAAATAAATGTGTATACCGAATTATTTTTATTTTATTTTTTAAAACAATGAATTTAAATATTTTATTTATGTTTTTTATATGATTATAATACCTAATAAAAAACAACAAAAAAGTTTAAAGAAAATTATTATCTGTCAAAATTTTTAAGTATTGAAATTGAGACTTGGCTCTATTATTTTTCACACAACTGTAAATAAAGCTTTTATTTAAAAAATTAATTTTAATTTAATAAAATTCCTTCATAATCTTAGATTTTCTAAACTTTTCTTTCCTTTCTTTCTTTAAAAAAAAAAAAGAAAAGAAATATTTCATTGTAAAGCAGTCCATAATTTTCTATTTATTTTAGCAAACATCTTTATTTTATTTGAATATTTTTTATTATCATTTGAATACTTTTAAATTTAACGGGTATGTAGAAATACAACCCTACCAATTTCATAATATCCCTAAATTACAACTCTATGTTTATGTATTATTTTTAAATTTAACGTTTATTTCCTAATGCATTGAAGTACAACTCAATGGATATTTAAATTTGACATTTATTTCATTGTGATCTATGATACTTTTCAACGATAACTCTGTTTAAATTTAGTATGTAAGCGTCTACATTTGCTTTCTACCTTCAAATTAAGCTAAGCTTTGTCTAGTAAGTAGACCGAACGGGTTAAATTTGTCATTGGTTGTAGAATAGTCAGAATACTTTTTTTTTCCTAAAAAGAAATTAAGTTTTCTTTGCTTTGGAATTGTTCTAAATGGACAATTATTATAATCTTAGGAACAATATTATTACAATTGTCAATAAGCCGAAATTTAATAATAAAAAAAAAAAAAAGTAAAAAAGAATTTAAAAATTAATATCGAAATTTCTTGCAAAAAAATAAATAAATTTTGAACATTTTCCGCAATGTCTACAAATGCAGTTAAAAAAAAATACTAAGTTTTCTTTACTTTTAAGATAATTTTTTTTACTGCATTTGTAGAAATTACGGAAACGTGTAAACATTTTGTAGAAATTGCGGAAAATGTTACATTTTTTTATTGAAAAAAATATTTAAAATATTGTAACATGTTTCCGTAATTCCTACAAACGCAGTTAAAAAAATTATCCTTAGTTTTCTTTACTTTTAAGATGATTTTTTTTAACTGCATTTGTATGAATTACGGAAACATGTTACAATATTTTAAAATTTTTTTCAATAAAAAAATGTAATATTTTCCGCAATTTCTACAAATGCAGTTAAAAAAAAATTATCTTAAAAGTAAAACAAACTAAGGATAATTTTTTTAACTGCATTTATAGAAATTACGGAAAATTTTACATTATTTTTTCAAACAATTTGAAAAAAAATGTAACATGTTTCTGTAATTTCTACAAATGCAGTTAATTTTTTAATAATTAATTTTTTCTTTACTTTGTTTTTAATTTTTTCTTTATTTATAAACTATTTTGAAACAAATTTTATATGTTTCCGTAATTTCTACAAATTCAGTTAAAAAAAAAAATTATCTTAAAAGTAAAGAAAACTAAAGATAATTTTTTTTGAACTGCATTTATAGAAATTGCGGAAAATGTTACATTTTTTTCAAAATTTTTCTACATATTATTTAATTTCGGTTTATTGCCAATGAAATTTCTTATCTAATGATCTATTTTATAGAATTCCACAAATTGAAACTATATTATCACAAAAACTTCGTTTTTTTGTTACTTTCATTACAAGATTAACTCAATTTGATTAAGGCATTATAGGGTAGATTAGTTGTACTAACATTCTTTTGAAAATTAAAATTCAATGACTTTTCTATCTCATTTTTAACAGTCTGGTGAATAGTTTCTTTCATTGAGTACTCGCTACTACTAACCATTCTACGTAAGACGCGTTCCTTTAAGGGGAATGTTCCCTAATGTTACTTATTAATATTTTAACAATGATATTAATTTGAAATCAAAGTACCTTCACGGCACACCGTATGGTGTGTGTGTTAATTTAATCCACTAGTATCCGGACCTACAGTTTAAAGTCGATTCCGTTTTGGGAAACTTTTCATGGTAAATATTATTACGTTGTTACCTTTTAAAAACGTTAAAAATATGAGTACGTAGATTGCAAATAAAATAACAATAAATATGTCCTTATTTTTTAAAACAATTCTTTATTATCCGCACAACTTTTGTACCACTGTTCGAAGTATACAACAATACTGTTCAAGTATATAACAATATCCATCACAATATGTGCTTGTTCGTTGTATTTCTCAGCTTACAACCTTTTTGTAAACAAAAACACTCGTTAGTTGTTCTTCTTTGCTCGCAACCTTTTTGTAAACACAACACTAACAACTGTTTTCTTTACACACAACTTGTCTACACAAGAGTGACTGAATTATAGCTCGATCTCATGTCGTCACACACAACCGATTGAATTCTCACTCAATTCAAAGTGACGTCGTCACATACATACATAATTGGCCATTACAACCCTTCAGTCAGGATTACGACCTAGCTTCTCACACCAGCGTTAATTTTATACATGAGTGGCGGGACCTACAGTTTAAAGTCGACTCCAAACGACAGATTTTTGAGAAGCTTTTCATGGCAATTTTTACTCTCAGGAGTCTTTGCCAGAAATCTGCTGAGAGGAAGTCGCCGAAGAAATATTTTTCGTTTTGATGTCTGACCTGGGATTCGAACCAGGGCCTTTCGTCTAATAAGCCAACACAGTACCTACTAGACCACGTCGTCACACACGTCGTCGAACTCCATCATTGCTTGCTTTGTCTTGCCTTTTATATCGCTTGTTGTTTTATACAACTTGTTTCCTTTTTTGTTTCTTGTTTACATTCGTTCAGCCAGAGTAGTTGTTGCTTGTTTTTGGTTGCTTACTTCTCTGTCTGCTGCAGTTTGTTGTTGGTTGTTTACATCTTTGTTTACTCATTGGTCTTATGCGCATTATTTTTGTTGCCATATTTTCGCCTTATTCGTTGATCACGTGAATACGTGTTTATTATTTAAAGAACACCATTTCCATTTTCGTATTATTATTTCATTAACAATTAAACTTCAATTAGAATTTTTTAAAATTATTTTTAATCAATTTTTTTATTGAAAAAATTTCAAAATTTTATTAGATTTGGCCCCCCTTTTTTGTAGAGAATATTCTCTTCTTCTTTTTAAATTTGTTTTTATTTGATTTGAAACTGAAAAAAAAACATTTGAAGGACCTTTTCTCCCTTTCAGAGTTCTTTCTCTCTGTCTCTCTCTCTCTCTCTCTCTACAGCATACCCTTAATACGTTCTATTTAACAGGACGACAACATTTAAAGCGATTTTAAATGTTCATTCAAAAAAGTTTTTCTCATGTTTTTTCTTTTCTCTTTAAGGAAATGTACTCGTGTACTCCGTCTATTTGGCTGTCTGTCTGTCTGTCTTACATTTTACAATTTTCCGAAGCAAAATAATTCTTTGAAAATGTTTTTTTTTGTAAAAGATTTGTAAAACAAGCAAACAAAATAGTAAAGCTTTTAAAAAAGTTTGTTTTTTCCTCTTTTCTTTCTTTCGAATATATTTTGGAAAGATTTTTATTCTATGCCCTGGAATTTAGTTAAATTCGGGGTGAAAAATAGTTAACTTAGGGAAAAAATAAATAAAAAAGGCTCTAGTGAAACGTAAGAGTATTGTGCATCTATCGAAATAAATGGCAGTTCGAGGGGGCAAGGTCTTGGCCATACAGCGTTTAAGATAAATTGTTTCATTCACTGTTTTCCAAATCGCTTTTGACAGACTCCGCTGCAATATGGGCCCAAAGGTTAGTTATGGCCTAGAGTACGGATGTCTCGTGGTAGTCTGGCAGGTTTTTAATAGCTCACAATGGATTACACCTTTCTGATCCCATCAAATGCAGCAGAATATCTTGTATTCTGCTTAGCCGTTGGTTTTGTTCATTGATTGCCCTTCTGATATGGGGATGGCCCCTACTTATGGACTGAATTGTGCAGGTTTTTTTAGGAAAGGTGTAAAGAGAGAGGAAAGATGCGAACGGTAAGGAAACGAGTTGCTGCTGGTGACTATAAAATGGCCAGTGCTATACCTTCACCATTAGACAGTCTACGGCAATCGTCCCCATGAAGACCGCAGTTGCTCACATCACTTATGTTGTGTGCGTTAATTTTATACATGAGTTGCGGGACCTACAGTTTAAAGTCAACTCCGAATAATTCTTTTAAAGCGTTCAAGTACCATTTCAGACAGGCTTAATTGCACAAGCAATGCTAGTAGGCAGCATGTTGGTTTATTACAAGTGAGGCATCGGTTCAAACCCTACGTCCGTAATAAAACGAAGTATGAAAACGTATTTCTTCGGCGACTTCCTCTCACCAAAGTCAGGTCGTAATCCTGACTGAAGGGTTGTAATGTCCAATTATGTATGTATGTATTTAAAGTTTTACTCAATATTATAACAATTAGCATTTAATTGAGCAATAATTAATTGAGATTCTATATATGAAATATTGAGTTCAATATTGACGTTAATTGCGATTTACGCAATAAAGTTACATACATGAACGTAGCATAAACCGAAACTATATCAAATGGTAATTTTAGGCCCGTTTTCTGAAAATTGCCGTGGCACATGTTAATTTGCTAGATGTGTCAACAATAAAATGGCCGTTATCAACTGTCAATGTTCGAAAGCATATCTTCCGAATCTGTTAATGGCCTATTATTAAAGAAGCCAATGTTGTTATGATTTTACATGTGAGGTTATGTATGAATTAATGAAATATTTATAAACATTTATAAATTGTTGCTATTGTTGTAATTAATTTACAACCATTTGAATAAGATAAAAAATTTTATGTTTATAATTAATTAAATTAAATTTCTCTTTTTATTTTTGAATTTAATTTCTCCCATTGAATTTAATAATTTCGCATTGGCAACAATTTAAAAAAAAAATCAGAAAAAATCAGAAAAAAAGCACAGAAAATCAGAGAAAATTCATGTGAAAAATCAACCTCAGAGAGAGAGTTCAACGCCCCCTAATTAAACTCTATTGTTCAATGTAAAATGGATTACTACACACGCAAATAAATTATTTTTAAACAATAAATTTTAATTAATCACAAGTAAAAATCATGCGGCGATAATAAAAATAATAAAAAAAAAACACCCGTAAAATTAAAAACAAATACAAATATTTGTATTAAAAAATAAAAAAAAAAATACAGAAAATTATCAGAAAAGAAAAATTGGTTTTTGAGGCTTTAATTGCAACACGTGATGTGATGTACGATTATTATGCCATAAATATTCTTAATTATGCTTTAAATTGTCCAATCCTTATTAATGAATATAAAATTGTGAATATTTCTACGTATATTTATAGGTATGTACGAATAAATTCATTAATTTTAAAAAATTCATTGAAAATATTCTTTTCATTTTTATTTTTGTTGGCATATTTTAAATAACAGGGGAATTAATCACATGACCGCTATTGCCCTTAGCCATATGGTGATACTTAATTGTGTCATCATAAGCATTTAGTCAGGACAGCCACCTATCAACATTTATTTCCAGTCTGGTAACTTCGAGAACATTACTGTTGAATTGTCATTGTAAAATTGTTTGCATTTATTTTTTGTTTTCTTTGTATTAGTCAGGATGACGACCTAGCTTCTCACACCACTTATGTTGTGAGCGTTAATTTTTATACATGAGTGGCGGGACCTACAGTTTTAAAGTCGACTCCGAACGACAGATTTTTGAGAAGCTTTTCATGGCAATTTTTACTCTCAGGAGTCTTTGCCAGAAATCTACTGAGAGGAAGTCGCCGAAGAAATATTTTTTCGTTTTGATGTCTGACCTAGGACTTCCAACACATCATAAAATATGACAATATATTCCCAGGAATATTGTCATCCATAGTATTTATCACTGTGGTTCGAATAGCCATTTAATTGCTGTTAGTCTGTAGTGTGATATGATAAATGACAGCCGGCGGAGCAAACTCTAGCTGAAATATTTCAAACAAAACAAAAAATATGAAAAAATGTTTCTTTAGGCTACTTCCCCTCACTAGTTTTCTTTGAAATAATATTGTCACGAATAGTTTCTTAAGTCTGGCGTTCGGAATCGACCTAAATCTGTAGATCCTTCCGTTTGCGGATATAATTAAATGAAATCTAATATATAAAATGCTGGTATCACGGTGTTAGTAGTTAAACTCCTCCGAAATGGATCGATCGATTTTCATAAGATTTTATGTGCATATCGTGTAGGTCTGAGAATCGGACAATATCTATTTTTCATATCCGTAAATGTTAAGAGGGCGTGGCAAATCTTTATAATTTAATATTGAGGTATTGATGGTAGACTAATAAAATTTGGTGGGTAAGTTCGTAGAGTTGATATCGAAAATCCCACCAAAAATGGGCGCAACAGCCCTCTTCCTTCAAGTGATACGTATAACTCCTAAACTACTGAACCGATTTTAACCACTCCTTTTTTCCTCGAAAGCTTATCTGGTTTATATGGCTTAAAATAAATTCGATGTAATGAAAAGTAGGCGTGACAAAACTTTAAAATTTAATATTTAGGGACATAGTGGTCGTAAATGAATACAATTTGGTGAGTAAGTTCGTAGAGTCGATAACGACAATCCCGCCGTGACAACCCTCTCCCTTCAAGTGATACCTATAATTCTTAAACTACTGAACCGATTTTAACCATTCCTTTTTTCTTCGAAAGCTTATCTGGTTTAGACGGTTTTAAAAAAGCAATCTATATAGCAAAAAGTAGGCGTGACAAACCTTTTAAATTTAATATTTCGGAACAAAATGGGCGTGGCAACTCTCCCCCTTTAAGAGATACCCATTAGTCGGCTAATTTTATGGTTTATAACTACATACATACATATGTACGTACATACATATATTACATGTAAGCCTGTTAGTGTTTGTTTTGGAGCGAGTACAAGAACCACAACTTCATCAGCGCTATCCAGAATTCGGACCTGTTATTGTTGTTCTTTGGTACATACATAACTGGCCATTACAACCCTTTAATCAGGATTACGACCTAGCTTCTCACACCACTTATGTTGTGCGCGTTAATTTTATACATGAATGGCGGGACCTACAGTTTAAAGTCGACTCCGAACGACAGATTTTTGAGAAGCCTTTCATGGCAATTTTTACTCTCAGAGTCTTTGCCAGAAATCTGCTGAGAGGAAGTCGCCGAAGAAATATTTTTCGTTTGGATGTTTGACCTGGGATACGAACCCGGGCCTTTCGTCTGATAAGTCAACACCTTACCTACTAGACCACGGCGACTTCTTGTATGCCTAACCTAAATAACGTACCGACTACGATTAGATTTTGATCTAGATAGATCTGCGTTCCGGGCAGCACGAAGTTCACCGGGTCTTGTTTAATAAGCTATTACGCTATATACTAGAGTATCAAAACCTTACTTTTTGTTTTTTTAATTATTTTTTATTTATTTTTTTTTAAATTAATTTTAATTTTGAAAACCCATGAAATGATGTAAAAAATAAGGAAATTAATTTCGAAATAAAAGAAATACTTGTGGGAAGGGAGGAAAGTGCATTTGGGAATAGGACAATATGTGTAGGTTGTAGGTTGGGCCAAAGGAGGATAACCCATCTTTTTCATTTCATTTCCTTAGTTTAATCAATTTAAAGCTTTCAACTAATTTTAGTAGGAAATAAATGGCTTGACATTTATTTTCTTTGCCTTACTAAAAAATAATTTGAAACAATTTAAATGTAATTTTTTTTGTAGTAGTTGTGTTTGTTATTAAATTAATTTAAAATAAACATGCAAGCCACAATAACTTACGACGACATTTTGTTTATAAGGAAAGACCAACTGGAACAACAACACTAAACGTTAATCAACTAAATAGCCTAAGTAAACTGTGTTAAATATAACGTTTACTGTTATATGGGGATATTAATTTTAATGGAAAGAAATACGATTTCTTTACGAAACAATGCGAATCGTTAGCTAAAAATACAACCCTGTTTTAGTAAAGCTATTGCTGCTTTAATGACAGGGTCTTCTTTATACTACATACGTATGTATATGTGGGGAGTTCATATGCAGTGTTGGTAAGTGTGTGGGTGAGTAGAGAGTATTGTAGAGAAGAGAGAGGGGGGAGAAAGAGGGAGAGTATGTTATTCAATTACCTAAATTTATTATAACAGTACATATTATGTTGTTTATTGTGTGTTAGTAAAATGATGATGCAACCAATATCGTTATTTATACAGTCGAACTTCTATAAATTGAATCACCACTTCTATAAATTGAATATCCAGAAAAAAACTTTAACTTTTAGAAACTTTATGTTAAAGAAGCAAAACCTAATAGAATTTCTTTCGAAAATTCTTTTGCTGTGCTTCAAATTATTGAATATGCAAGTAATAGAAGTCCAAATTATAGAAGTTCCACTGTAATTTTTTTTTTTTTAAGATTTAAAAACCTTAAGAGATTTAAAAAAATTAAAAAAAATATTTTATTTGAAATTGCTTTAACTTTACACTACTGTTGCCTCTCACCATCAGATTATTATTTTACTTCGTACGTAAGTTTTTTTTTTTTGCTTTAAATAAAATTAAACATGATAAAACACGTACAGGACATTAAGAACCAAACGCGGTATAATTTATGAGTCTACAGAGACTAAAAGCAATTTTTTTCCTTTATTTTTTCCCCTTACCCCCCTCTACACTAGAACATATTCAAACTCTCTACCTAAATGAAAGAAGAAAAAAAACTCAAATTTCTACAGCCATTTAACTCAACTTACAGCGCAGAATCCTTTTGAAAAAAACCTCTCTCGCTTTCGTTCTCTCTCTCTCTCTCTGTTTTGAGTTCTGTTGTTTTGTTTTGTTTGTTTTTTTCTACTTTTCATATGGAGGGTTTTGTGTGGGTACATTTATTTTCACTCATTTCCTTAAGGTTAAAATACCGTTAACATGACGCGTCGTTAGTTATTAAACTCTTATTTGTTTTAACAAATAAATTATTTAAACGATAATGTCGTGTTGTGTCGTCGTGTAAATATGTCGGCTAAATTGCCTTTGCCAAAAGGGCCAATGCAAACACAATAAATGTATAGCGAGAGAGAGAGAAAGAGAGTTTATACACAACACAGCAGCAACACAAAATCAAAAATAAAACACAGACCTCATGTCCACACACATACTAAAAGCTGTTATAACGGCATAAAACAAAAATATTGAGAGCATTTGAAAATCAAAAAAAGAGAGAGAAAGAGTAAGCAAGCGAGTGTTTGTTTTTTTTTAAGAATGTTTGTAAGGGAGTTTTATAAACTCGTTTAAGCAAGCATAGGTTTGTAATAATAAAGTTTTTTTGTAGTGATAAATTTAGTACACACTCACACCCACATACATGCATCCACACTCATGTATGTACACCCCCATTCCTATATATTTTGCTTTCAGTAAATAAAAAATGTTTGTTGGTTTATATTCCGGCTGTTGTTATCATTTTTTTCTTTTAATGTTTAAAGGTGGTATGTTGGGTTATTTCTCTCTATCTCTCTCTCTCTCTTTCGCTCTCCTGCATACTTTTGGCTATTTTGTAATTCCGTTAAAATTTGTTTTTTTTCTGCTTCTTCTTCTTCAATGTTTATTTTTTAAACCTAACAATCTGTTTGAAAATTTATTAATACCCGTTTTAAAATTTAAATTTAAAATAATATCAAGCGGCGTTTGTTGTTGTTAGCAAAAACAATTATTTTAAATGAATTTTTATACGTAACCAACTGAAAAATTTAAAATTATTTACAATAAAACAACATTATTGAGGCAAGGTTTGTAAGAAAAAAAAAATTTTAAGAATAGGTCGTATAACCTCCTTCCGTTTTGGTTACAAAATCGGAAAAAAAAATTGTTTTTTTTTGCCAAAGTAAAATAAAATTGACATAAAACCCTATGATTTCACCAATGTCCCTCAGCGGAAGACCATTTTCGGCTTTTTACACACATAGGGCACGAACATCACCAATGTTCGTTGAAAAGAGTGTAAAAATGCTTCCACAGTTGCTTGTCAGCTTTCAATGAAGCAGGTTCCCGACGCTTCTTTTTGAAATTTTTTTGTTTATCAATTATACACCCAAAGAAAAATTACAGTAAGATTCACTATTTTCTAATGAGATACACTAATATTCAATGAGAAATGATCTCCATTTTTGGAGGAATATTAGTCAAGTTAAATAAATACACAGTCTTTAAGGATTTGCCACTGTACTTTTTCCATTTTCCACTACATAAACATGTTATTAGGTTACACTTGAAATATATTACTAACAATTTTCTTCTGGGTTATACATATGCCTCTCACAAATACACACACACATTTTTATCATGTTCTCTTTGTGCTAACGTCTGATTATGATGCTTAAACCTTGCAGCAGTAGATCATTTTGTGATAGTTTTTAACTACTTTGTCGAACTTTTCGGCCAGTGTTTAAGCGATAATTTAACGAATTTTGGGTTTTAAATGCTTCAACCAGTAAGGACTTTATTCATTCTTTACCGTGGCTCCTTAAAAAAATCCTTATGGATACAAATCGCTTGATCTTCTCATCGCCGAATTCCGCAAATACCCGCATCAAATACTCATCCCGCCGGAGCATCCTCCTCCATTCGAACGACATGGCCGAGCCAGCGCCAGTTCATAATCTTCAATTTTCAAGACAAAAAATTCGGTTTTAACGTGGCCATAGTGACGATAACTGGTTTTCGAGAGTGATTTTCGAAAAAATTCAGCCCAATGACTAGTCCTCATTACTTTAGGCTTCTCCGAGTCTTGTAAGCGACAATTTTTTCTTGCTGACTTAACCACAGGAAAATATTCGTCGCTTCTTCAGAAAATTTTGTTCTAAGAATTATCATTGAAAGCGTTGAAAAACAAGTTGTTGAAGCTCATTATGATCAGTGCCCCTGCAACCTCACTAGGCGCACAGCAATAGCTTTTTTGATTTCAAACCGGACTTTGCAACTGTCTGCGAAGCTTCACGTTACATAGATAGAAGTGACTGGCCACTTAAGGAGTATGAGCGGACACATTTAGGCAAAGAGATATCACAGTTTTTCATTTTCCTTGTAGTTTCGGAACCACTCGGGAGCTTCCCATAAAGCGATTCAGACTTCCACTATTAATGCATAACAGTTCATACGGATCCTCCATACAATACAGAAAGCCTCATTTTGCTTAAATATGGTGCCAAGGTATACAGTGGATGAAGTACAATATTGTCCTCCACCTGGTATCTTTGGCTTCTACAGAAATCATTCACAGGGGAGGCCAGAGGAGGTTCACATGGATTTATTAATAATTTTTTCACCTGTTATGTCAATTATAATTGCTTGTAGTAATTGCCTTCGGTTTTTAAGCAGTCAAACGCAAATGAAATATGCCCGAAATGTGAGAAAAACTGTTTGAGAACTAACTCGAAAGAATCGATTTAGAGATACATTTGAATACCACATAATGTCAAGCATTATAATAAATTTCATCAATATATTATGAATTTATACAATCAAAGAAAAAAGTTTACATATACACCGCTCTATATAGACTTCATTCTCCATTCAAATTGCGAAAGGCGTTAAATTAAGAATGCTTTTAAAACAAAAACGAATAGACAAAAATAAAATTATTGGAAAAAACAAAAAAAATTAACAAAAAAAAAGTATACTTACAAAGGTGTATGTACACTTTTTTTGTTGACTGTGTTTTATTTAACTTTTGAGTTCTGAAAATATTTTATCCCCATACCTAATTGATGATAATTCACCATATTACTGTTTAAATAATATCACACATTAAAAAATAGAATTATAACTGCAATATCACATTAATTTCCTGCTCTATAATGCTATCTCTCTCTCTCTCTTTTTCTCTTTCATTATTACAAACAATAAACAAAACAAACTGTTTTTCACCCCTGGCTAGTATAGAAACTCAACACAATACCGATTAAGTAGTACTTAGAAAACATATCACCCACACACACACGCACACACATACATTGTAATTGCAAGATCTCATTAATTTTTCTCTTTCTCTGACTTACTGTCTCTTTGTTTGTTATCTTGCTGTGGCTCTCTTATCTCTTTATTTTCCTTTTTTTTTTTTTGTTGGCTTTAAGCAAAACTATTAAAAATGCCTGTTTTCTAGTAAGCTGTTGTTTTTTTTCCTTCTTTTCATGCGTGTGTGTGTGTGTGTGTGTATTTGTTTATTGTGTTGCTACAAATCAATTCTCGTGTATGCACGAGAGTGTGTGACTGTTTATAGAGAATTTGCCAAATGGAATGCAAGAAAGAAAATCAAGAAGAAAAAATAACGTCATCGTTAAATTGCATTACTTTTGTGTTGTTATTGCAATGAGTGTAATATAAATGTGTGTGTGTGTGTATGTCTCTTCTTATTAATGGCATTTTATTTTTAAACATTTTTATTTAAAATTTTTTGTTGTATTTTTTTTTAAATACACTTTCTGTATTTAAAATAGAAATAGAAGAGCGAGCAACAACAAAAACAACAGAAACATCGTAAAACCGTATTTATACGTCAATTATAAACAACAAAAAGTATTGTTTTGTTTATTTTTTTATTTTTAAATCGTTTTGGAATTTTTTAATTTTAATTTTACACAAAAGCGATTACTCAGCCAACACAACAACAACAGTACAGAGTTGCAAGAAAAAGAAAAAACGCTTTTTTTTTTCGTTGAAATGAGTTGCCAACAGGAAGAGAAAAATGTTGGGAAAAAAAATGAAAGGGAAAGTGTGGCAAAGAAAATCGTATGTTAGCAACAATCTAAACGTCTATAACTCACGTTGTATAAGTACTATTGGGAGACGCTAGGTGGCGTTCGAAAGCTAAGATTTTATGCTAATTAAACGCCTTTGACAGTATTGTTGTTACAATACATACGATTGTTTTCTTTGCATTTAAAAAATAGTCATCAAGGAAGAAGAAAAACGTTTAGCCCTCCAGTTTTCCACATTAAAGTGAAAATGTATATCCGGGGGATTGAAAATTGAATAGGTTTCTTCATTCTATTACTCCATTAGCAATTTTAATAACAATCATGCACAAAATTACCAAAAAAATTATAAAAATCATTAAATTTAGCTGGTCAGTGATAGCACTGTTTCGGTTGCACAAAAACTATATTTTGAAACAAACCTCACTTCGTACAATGTTGATGCCTCTACACGAATTATACTGTGTTCAGACAGGCATTTTTATTGAGTTAATATTCGTTTATTTGTGTACAATATTTTATGTGTTCATACACACAATATACGCAATTTTTTTTTTTTTTTTTGACAGCTGGTAAACAAAAGAAATGATTCCTTCAACAACATTGTTTTTATTTTGGTCGAGAAAATTAGTTAAAAAGTTTGTAAAAAAAATGGAAAATGACTCATCATTGGAAAAGGTCTTACTAGGAATCCCGAGCTGTTGCGGTTAGCACATAGGAACAACTTTTGATTCCAAAGTTACTTCTCTCAAAAGGATGAGGAAGAAAAATTTGGTAATTCTGAAAAGTTTGCAGAAAAGAATGCCCGCCATTTTTTGTTTTATTTGTTTGTCGTTGTTGTCATTTGAGTTGCCAAATGTCAATTGAAAGTGTTCGAAAAATTGCAATATGCTCACTAAACATACAGTGCTGTATTTAGAATTTTTCTCAATATTATAACAATTTGCGTATTTATTGCACAATAATTAATTGAAATTGTGTATGAAATATTGATCTCAATAATGGCGTTTATTGCGATTAACGCAATAAAAATGTCTGTCTGAACATAGTATTAGGCCAAAAAACTCAACTTGTCAACTCAATTTCAATCTTTGATTCACTGTGCAACATAATATGTCAGGAAAACTAGATTGTAATCTTAACAGGGTTATAGTGGCCAATTAAGAACGTAGGTATGTAATGTGCCCGTTTTTTTTTTTTTGTTTTTTTTTGAAGCATATGACACTCTGTGTTGTGGTTGAAATGCTTGATGTAAACATACCAGTGACTCATGCAAAGGAAAATTATGGAAAACTGAGCTGACGTCACTTCACCTTCACTGCCAATACATTTTCACTCAGAAAAAAGAATTGTTGCTTGCCGTGTATAGTAGATGGTAACCCTACCGTGCTAGAACTTGTTACATTAGACTAATTAAAGCCCTGCTTAGATGGAATAACCTAAATAATAATAAAACTTAAACAAAGTGAAGAAAAACCGTAAATAGACCAAGGCAGATCGAAAAAATGCTTTCTAAAGGATCTGTGTTCCTAAAAAAAAGAATTAAAAGTATAAGAACAAGTAAAGAAAAGCCAGTATTGGCAGTTAAGATAATTTTTTTCTGTGTGTTTGGAAGAGATTGAAGGCGGCCAAAGTTTTAGTTCAGTACCAAATACGCACACGATACAATATTAACTCGCAAACATTGATAGTGACTGAAAGCCCTAGACTTTGGAAGCTTTATTTTGGAGGTTATTATGGATTCAAGTTACATAGCTGAAGTAACAGCTAGTGTGTTTGTTATCTGTTGCAAAACAAAAATCGATTACAACCCAATCGCAGAAAAGTCTGTACCTCTATCTTGTTTTTATCCAGATAAGTACTCCCCCCCAAGTTCATGCTTAGAAATCCTATTATGTATTTGACGGGCAGTGCTTAGAAAAATTTTTGAAAACCTATTTCGGATGTCAAAAACCTTAAATTCTCGATGAAGTTTACTACAATTACCGTTGCTTAGTGCGTCAAATACTTCTATTGGAAGGTTGTAGAGTCAAAATGGATTATTATCTCTAAGTAATGTTCCGTTCCTCAGCAGCAATACAAAATTTCGTGGTGTACCGGTTAAAGGGGTTAACTGCTAGCCAACAACAAAATACATTTTTAAACACTGAAGAGTCTTGACTTTTAACAAAATAATCCATAATCCATACAGTAAGTCCCCTGGCCACTCTAATTTTACATCTGGCAACGTTTCCTTAATGCTCAAGGACGGGGAATCCCATAACTTGAAAATAAGCGATCAGAAGCGTTTGAGGAATTAGAAAATCCCAGCAATTACTAGAGTTTTATGGATTATGGCTTTAATTTATAATTAATTAAAATCTTTTTAACTATACTGTGCTGTCAAAATAGGAGCTCTCAAGAATTAAACAAGATCTCTATACCGGAGCCTATCTTAACTTTATATTTGTTGGGAACTTTACTGGATGCTACACGATAGGGCAAGTAGATGTTCGAATGTGGTAGTAAAGAGGTTGAGGAGTAAAGAAGTTGTCTAATGAAGAAACCAACAGAGAATGATACTGCTAAGTGTGTTTACCTAGCTAATATGAAAAGAGTGAGCTATAGAAGGTCATAACGTTACAATGTCCCTCAGGGGAAGATCATCTTCGCCTTTTTACACATATAGGGCACGAATATCAACAATGTTCGTTAAAAAGAGCGTAAAAATGCATTCAGTTGCTTGTCAGCTTTCAGTGGAGCAGGTTCTCATCGCTTCTTTTTGACAGTTTTTTGTGTAACAATTATACACCCAAAGAAAAATTACAATAAGATTCACTATTTTCTAATGAGATTCACTAATATTCAATAAGAAATGATCTCCATTTTTAGAGGAATATTAGTCAAGTTAAATACGCAGCTTTTAAGGATTTGGCCCTGTAAACTTTCCATTTTCCACTACATAAACAGATTATTAGGTTACACTTGAAAATATGAAATGAAATTGACAGCGTTTTACAATTCTCCCTCGTCGGCCCGCGCTTTTACTTTAAACTTTCCTAGACTCTATGCGATAGGACAGGTATTAGATCGGATTTCCAAGGAAGAGCGTCTATAGAAACTCTGTTTGGCTGGTGAACAGATTCAAGAGCACACTTTAGGTTAGGTTAGGTTAGAGGACGTGTACTTGTCACTTCTGACAAGTACAATACTCGGTGGTCGAATTGACCCATTGTACTACGTCCTAGCTTCTCACACCACTTACGTTGTGTGCGTTAATTTTGTACATGAGTGGCGGGGGACCTACAGTTTAAAGTCGACTCCGAACGACACATTTTTTGAGAAGCATTCCATGGCAATTTTTTAACTCTCAGAGTTTTTGCCAGAAATCTGCTGAGAGGAAGAAAAATTATTTTTCAAATTTTCGTTTTGATGTCTGACCTGGGATTCGAACCCGGGGCTTTTGTCTAATAAGCCAACACACTGCCCGCATGACCACGGCGACCTCAAGCACACTTTATTTAAAGACGATCTTCTATATTCCGTTCTCCTTCTTCGAAATTGACTTAAAAAAAGAACACCCGCAAGAAATTATTGTATTAACCGTGCCATATCGCCCGCTACCTTTTTGGTTATATTTATTGACTTAATTTTTCTTTTACAACTTTTATTTCCCCTTTTCGCCCTTCGTTTCCCTTGCTGCTTCCCTATTTTATTTTCATATGAACCCAGTGTTAGCTGTAGCCAGAGGATTGTAGAATGAGGGGGCGGGGGGGGACTGGCTTGACTACCCGTTATATTATACGTCGTACGTGTTTGAATTTTTCATTAAATTTTGTTCGTTCATCGTGTGTTTGCTCTTCATATTCGTTTCCATACACTACAGCGCAGTTCACTTGATTTCAAAACGTAATAGAAACTACACCAACAATAACAACAACGCCAACAACAACAATAACAACAACAACAACAAAGTAATCATTTTTATTACAGTTTCAGTTTCAGTTACAATTTCACTTGATTAGCGAATAAACATACACGAGGAGTTTTTTTTTAATAAATTTTCTTCAGTGTTCTCCTTTTACTCTGTTGCTCATGTTACTCTCTCTCTCTCTCTCACTCTCTCACTCGCCCTCTCGTCTCTTTTATGAGGGCATTTGAATTTGTTAAAACATAGAAAAAAGGGATACAATTTCCCATGTACCCACAATACGTGGGTAAAGAAAGTGAAGGTGGCGGGCAAAAAGCAAAAACAGTTGCGTTGCCAAACAAAGTAGGCACGACGCAACCATTTGAAGCCAACGGTAATCGACTGAGTTTAGTGTTATGAGTTCTAAAGTTATTAAACTAGATTGAACGATTAGTCCAATCTATTCGGCCCTATATTGAGGCCTTTACATATCATTCGTTTGACCTTTTAAATAGGTTATCGGCGAAATCAAATGCAAAGCATAGGAAGTCAGGTTTTCACAAGGTTAGGTTAGGTTAGAGGTCGTGTACTGAGTCGACTGAGGCAAATACAATAACCGGAGGTCGAATTCACCCTTTGCGCAATGTCCTTAAAAGGAAGGATAACAGAAGGGATAGCAAAAAAATGAGAGAAAGTAGGAAGGAAGCTAGGGAAGCGGTGGAATTACAAAGAACAAAAACGAAACAAAAAATGGGAGAACGCGATCACTCTGATAAAACCCTAGCACTTCTCAACCATCCCCATGCCACTAATGAATCTCTGGAGTGCCTTGATGTCGGCCTCAAAGAAGACCCTGCCATTGGTTCTCAACCTCCATTTGCCAAGGTCTCGGCAGTTCCCAACTTCTCTTCAACGCAACATAACCTGCAATTGCCCGTCTGGGATCTGTTTTAGATCCCCGTCAGCGACCTAATCTCACAGTGCCCCGTGATAAAACCGACAATTAACGTTAAACTAGCCTTATTCTTATCCGCTATGGCCCGAAATCCAGCATATACGGTTAGGGTCCTGTCCAAGGATCATCAACAACTCATGTGAGATCACGAAGACAAAATCACTGCTCTACAGTTTGGTCTTGAATCTGTTCGCCAGCCAGACAAAGTTTCGATAGAAGCCCTTTCTTGGAAATCCGATCAGACACGTAGCCAATCGCATAGAGTCTAGCAAAGTCTAAACTATACGCGTGACGGCGAGGGAGAATTGTAAAACGCTGTCAATTTTATTTGTTCTGTTATTGATTTAAAAACATAAAATCCCAGGGAATTGTTGCGCACAATTAATTGTATTAGTTTGTGACAATGCGACCAATATCCCTCAGGGGAACATCATCTTCGGCATTTTACACACATAGGGCACAAACATTGTTGAAGAGTGTAAAAATGCATTCAATTGCTTGTTAGCTTTCAGTGAAGCAGGTTCTCATCGCTTCTTTTTGACATTTTTTTGTATAACAATTATACACTCAAAGAAAAATTACAGTAGGATTCACTATTTTCTAATGGGATTCACTAATAATTCAATGAGAAATGATCTTCATTTTTGGAAGAATATTTGTCAAGTTAAATACACGGTCTTTAGGGATTTGCCACTGTACATTTTCCATTTTCCGCAACATAAACAGATTATTAGGTTACACTTGAACACATACATACATAATTGGCCATTACAACCCTTCAGTCAGGATTACGACCTAGCTTCTCACACCACTTATGTTGTGTGCGTTAATTTTATACATGAGTGGCGGGACCTACAGTTTAAAGTCGACTCCGAACGACAGATTTTTGAGAAGCTTTTCATGGCAATTTTTACTCTCAGAGTTTTTGCAGAAATCTGCTGAGAGGAAGTCGCCGAAGAAAATATTTTTCGTTTTGATGTCTGACCTGTGATACGAACCCGGGCTTTTCGTCTAATAAGCAAACACACTACCCACTAGACAACGGCGACTTCACACTTGAACACATATTACTAACAATTTTCCTCTGGGTTACACACATGCCTCTCACAAATACACACACACACACACATTATTATCATGTTCTCTTTGTGCCAACGTCTGATTATAATCATAATTTTCATACTCTTTTAATATTTTACCATTTGCTGTGGTGGGTATCATTCCTGTCATACTAATGGAATGATATTTACATGAAGAGAGAAAAGGAGAGTGAGAGAGAGAGAGTGAATATACGGTGTTGTTTACTTTTTGTTTTTTGGGAGATTTCATTCAAAGTTTATTTAATTTGATTTTGGTTTTCACCTTCCGAAAATTTTCTTTTAAATTTCTTGGAATTGCTGGCCTAGCTTTCCTTATGGGCTCTCTCCTTAGCTGATTGCCTAATATTTATCACTTTTATTACCACACTCCCTGTCTTTTCTAATACTTATTACATAGGCCAACCAGAGATGCTATTATTTGGCATACACAAAAAAAAAAAAATCAACTAAAAATCTTAACATTTATTAAGAAAATAAATAAATTGGCATCATTGTCTCACTCTCTCTCTCTCTAACTTACAATTACTCTATCAATTCTCTCCGTTCCCCTTGTTTCAGCATCGTTATCCTGTTCCCGTGTGTAATGTTATTCACAACGATTTTGTTTTGGTTTGTTATTATTGTTGTTGTTGTTATTCTACGAGTATAAAATTTTATGCTGTTGATGTTGTGCCGTATCTTGTCTTGTCTTGTTTTGTTTTTTTCATACACAAGAGAAAAATTGTTGCGTTTTCTTCGTTTTGATTTTTAATTCATGATTTTTGTTTTGTAAAGGTTTTGTTTTCATATAAATATCGTATGTATGTATGTAGAGAGTGTGAGATAAAGAGGAGACATGTACGGTTACCACCAGCCAAGTAGTGTGTAGTATTTTGTTTTACGAAGGCTCTCTTCGTAAGCAATGCGTGTATGTGTGTGTGTGTGTGTGTATAGGTAGGTTATACGCTTTTTTTTTTGTTTTTATAACTGAGGTGTTGTGTGTCTTAAATTCACCATTATAAGAAATTATAATGCTTGTAATCGTCTCTTATAGAATAGCATTAGAATAGCAACAACAACAACAACAGCAGCAAAATATTTTGTGTAAGATATAACGCGTATGATTTGAAGGAATTGAATCTTCTTAAGTTGCGTCGCATCATATATACAGTGAATCACAGTGAAAATGTCCCACCATTGTGAGATAAATTTGAATTGCTTTTGTATCTGATGTAAAAAATCAATGAATTAATAATGAAATTAAAAGAATTTTTTATAAACTATATTTTAACAAAAATATTTATTTTATTTTATTCCTTTTTAATAAATAAATATTAATCAAATACTGATTAATTTCATGTTGAACCATTTTCACTGTGATTCACTGTACATATCAAATTTTCCCATGTATTTCAAAATTATAACCTCTTTAATGAAGACAAGAACATATAATTCCTTTAGAGCTGATAGGTGAAGATCAAAAATATTTTCTTCAAACTCGCCTCCGCCTCTATGTATGTACGTATGTATGTATAAGTGAGTATTTTTACCAATCCAATTAAAAAAAGGGGGCTTTAATGTCACCACGCAGCTTTAGGGTTCAAAAACCTACTCTAACAGTATACATGGATTAGATTCATAAGCCGTTGATGTTTTAAATGAAAAACAGGCATTTGGATAAACAAAAAATCGCAATGCCTCTTGAGCTCTCTACACTTGGTCCAACATTTCTTTAATTTTCCAATAAATAAAATTTGTCGAGGTTGGCAAAGCAGATAAGTGGGTGACGCAATTCCACAGTTGCGATGAAATCCCTTTCCGCCAAAATATTTTCCTCCTTTTTGGAAGCAAGATATATGTTACGTAAGTTAGAAGATAATTTTTGAATAAAATCTCACCGCAAATCAATATCGAACAAGGGAATTAAACATTTTCTATAAGCACTTGCACATGAGAAAGAAACCGTAGTCTAGTGGGTAGGGTGTTGGTTTATTAGACGTGAGGCTACGGTTCAAAACCCAACCCAAACATCAAAACCAAAACGAAACATAAACATAATATTTTTTTGGGGACTTTCTCTCACCAAATTTCTGGCAAAAATTCGTTCCTCAAAAACCTGCCATTTGAAATTGATTTTAAACTGTAGCTCCCGATCCTTATGGATGAAATAAACACACGTAATCATAAGTAATGTGAGAAGCTTTGTAGTAATCGTGCCTATAGGGTTGTAATCATTAATTACGTATGTACTTACATATGAAGTAAAAGTGCCTTTCTCCGCCCCTTCATAAGATTCACAGCTATTAAGGAATTCATTTCAGGGCATGACAACTATATTGGCATGTCTTTAAATGGGCATGTAACCTGTGGGAATCGAAAGGCTATGAGGTGTGGTCTTGAGATTTTAGGAAAGACTTAAAAAGCTTGTATGATCAGCACGTAGAAAACTCTAAATCCTAGTCAATTGCTATTTACAGTCTTTCTGAAAAACGATCGGAGAATACTAAGTTTAACTGAGGCAATTCGGAACACCTAGGAACATAAAGGTTTAATATATTAGAGACAAATTGTGTCTTTAAGTTCCGGTTAATCTTATGTTATGAAACCGCCATGTAAGAGTTACATTTGAATGATCTGAAATATATCTGAAAACATTTCAACATTAATAGACAAGGACGACACAGAGGTGACGATCGAGAGTGTCTTGATTGCAGGCCAACTATAAGAGTGAATTCAAAAATTTCCAGTAAAATTTGGCAAAAGGTCGCTTTCAATATGATAATGACTTCTGGTCAGACATCTCAGACAAAACGAAATACAAAAAAAAAATATTTCTTCGACGACTTTCTCTCAGCAGACTTCTGGCAATAACTCTGTCACTGACAATAAATTTCCATTAAAAAGTTCTGTAGGTCCCGCCACCTATGAATAAAATTAATACCACAACATAAGTAGTGTGAGAAGTTAGGTTGCAATACTTGACTGAGGGTTTAAGGAGATCAGCAACGAATATTCAAAACGATGAGTAGATTCGAGTCATAATTTCTAATACTTATACGCATTCATACTTATTTTAATATGATACTCATAATACTCATACTCAAAGTTGTCATCGTACTTATACTTAACAATACGCATGATGTTATCGACTTCGAATCGTCTCTACTTAAAATTTACACGAAGCACGAAATAAGCATAATTCGCTTACGATCACTGCAATACTCACAAGAAGATTGTGTGTATGCTTTGCTTGTTGTCTTTGCCTTTCCTTTCTTCTTTGTTTGTATATGCAACAACAACAAAGGCTGTACATTTTGATGGATGATTCAAATTACTCGAATCACTTATAAGTATTATAAGTATTTTTCTAAATTTATGAACCTGAATGAGTAGGAGTATGAATCGAAAATATTTCGAATGTTGTTAGTTTGATGTCAACGTTATATGATACTCATACACAAAGTTTGATGTTATTGACTTCAACTCGGCTCTACTTAGCATTTACATGAAGCACAAAATAAATATGATTCGCGTACGAACGCTACACTACTCACAAGAAGATTGTGTGTTGAATGAGTAGGAGTATGAATCGAAAATATTTCGAATGTTGTGAGTTTGATTTCAACGTTGTACTCATACTCATTGCAGCCTGTACTTATAAATCAATGTTGTAGTGTGGACAAATGAATCAGAGTAGTTGAATTTCAATTCTGTTGATTCACTCATACTCAAAATTGCATGAGTACTTATGGGCAGCGGAAAAACGATTCATTGCTGTATGAATGACTTCTAGTTGGAAACCACTGCTGCTTAACCGTTTTCACAGTTTGAAAGCAGTTACACATTATATATTATTGCAAGAAAATTAATTTAATGAAATCATTCCTTTAATTCCTTTGATTTGTTTTGTGAAACCTGACATTTCTGTAGTAGAAAAACCTGGGGAGCCCAAAATAAAAAAAAAATATAAAAAAAGTTTTGCGTATAATAAAAATAAGTACTTAATTTAATACATTACTAGATAATCTTATGGGAATTACAATATTTATTTTTATGTGTACGAAAATGAACAAAAAAAAAAAAAAAATACACACACAAACCCAAAAATTAATGGAGTAATGGAGAGGAGAAAAGGAAAAGAGTAGAGGGAGAGAGAGAGGGCAGGGCAGTAAGCAAAATAAGCAAATATTGTATAGAATTTCTTTATTTTTACTACGTTTTTATTATTTAATCAAATTTAATGGAAGTTTATGATAATGTTTTCCATACTATTTCCTTTTCCTTCATATACATCGTTTATCCCCCCCCCCTCCCCATCTCCACCACTGTTCCTGTTTTTATTGCTTTCCTTAAAAGAAATTTGTAATAGAATTTCTGCCATTTGCTATGTTTGTTTGTGTTACAAAATTTATTAACAACGATTTATTATTTCAATAAATAATAATTATAACGGAAATATAAAAATAAAAAAAAAATGTTACAACATTACATAAATACATCCATACATACATACGCAGAAATGTAGGCTACAATTTTTATTTTAATTAAGGCAGCCTTAAAGTAGGCAAACATTTTTATTTTTCATTTCGTTTTAAACATAAGATGCCATCAACTTGTCTAAAAACTTATGTTTTAAGCTTCAATTAGTCTCTTCAGACTGTTTGCTTTGCTTAGTTGTAATTATTTTTGAGATTTTTTTTTTTGTTTGTTTTTGCTTTCTTTTAAATTAAAACCAGAGTTTTCACTCATTTGTTAAATTGTTTGTGTTAAGGAAAGGGAAGAGAATATGCTGATAATGGGAGAATCCCGTTCCTTCACACCATATGTTTACGGAGCGCGAGTAAAATTGCCATTTTGTCATTAAAAAATTTCCTGTTTTAATTATCCACCACCACCGTATAACAGTACTCATTTGTGCTGCTACACCTTCACTATCACTCTCTCTCTCTCTCTCTGCTTCTGTTATGCTCTTTTACTCTCTGTGCCTTGTGTATTGTGGTGGGTTGAGTTGTTGTGTTGTTCTATTTTGCTTTTGCAAATTGTGTTTTCATTTTATTTGCTTGTGTAAGAAACTCATTAAATGCGGGCAGAGAGTGACACAGCGAGATAATGAGTGAGTTTATGTGCTAAACAGTGTTGCCAGATTTTAAAGGTGAAAATGATTTCACGATGTTGAAATTGGGGTTCCACATAAATTAATATTGAGCTAGACCTTGATTGAAACAAAAATAATTTTATTTCGAGTTTTTCCGCTAGTTATCACTTTAATTCATATCACTATCATTTATTACCAACCAGTATGGCAACTTTGCATCATCCAGTTTAATAATAAAAAACAAGTGCATTGAAATTCATTACATGCACCCGAAACAATTGAAAAAACTCACAGAAAATGGCATTGAGTGATCGGAAATTGAAAGCGCGATAGACTTGTGAATGTTTTAGGCTCAGTGATGACAATTTAGAATGACCCCAACACTTATTATGTGAGAGCCCTGCACTTCAGGCCAGAAGTCATCGGTTTTTGGATGATTGAACGTTTAAAGAAGTGGGCATGGTGACGAACATGTCACTGAAGAAACTGGCCAGTTTCATCCGGAGTTCGGAGTAGTTCAAACCCACCACTCACTGGCTAACACAATGGGCCATAGCGGCCACCGTGTGAACTTGCCTTTGGTTATGAGAAAGCTGACTGCAAAGTGGATGCCGCTTGGAATCACAATCGTCTATAAACGCAATCGTGAGACAACTTTTCAGTTGCGTTTGAGTTTCTTCAATTCCAATATTTGATGAGTGTTTACACTCAATACACTAAAAGCTGAATTACTGTTAAAACAAAGGGTCCGCCAAATAACTTTCTAGCTACAGAATATTTTCTCAATTTTTTTTTTTTTTTGAAAGTACAATCCTTCCGGTTAATAATGGAAAATAATTTCATTCAGCTGAATCCCCGGGCTGGCCATGCAGTAGCCTACACTATCGGTACAATTTTTAAGCACATTATCGATTGCGTGCAGCTGTATTTCACCAATGATTTCACGAATCTTGTCCTTTAAAGCGACAATTGTCTCTGGCTTGTCGGTGTTACACTTATCTTTGGACGGCACCCCACAAATAATAGTCCAACGGTGTCAAATCGCAGCTCCGAGCTGCCCAGACGACATCAGCCCTACACCTAATAATGCGATCTTCAAAAACAGGGAGCAAATTCGCAGAATTTTTGCCAGAAATTCGGTGAGAGAAAGTAGCCGAAGAAATATTTTTTTCAGATTTCGTTTTGTTGGAGATATCTGACCTGGGTTTTGAAGCGTTGCTTTAGGTCTAATAAGCCAACACAGTGCTTACTACCGACTACGGCGATTCATTTAAAATATTTTTCTTATTCCAATAAAATTATTGCCTACTTCTCGTATAAATTATTCTCTGAAATTTGTTGCCTAATTTTAGGCTTCAGCTGTGTGGCAGGTAGTGCCGTCCTGTTCTGTTGTGAACAGAAATTCATTCAACATGACCCGATAACGAGCGTCATTGGTTGGAATTAAGAAAAATGGCCCAATTATGCCTCTGGACCAAAATCCGCAGCAAACAGTGTCTCGTTTTAGGTGTGTCGGCTCTTCAATGTATGCGTGCTGGTTTTCTGTGTCCCAAATACGACAATTTTGCTTGCTTACATACCCGCCAAGATCAAAATGAACTTCATCTGAAATGCTGATTTTTTTTTCATTTGAGTATTAATTTCATTAAAATATAATCCGATAATCTAATCCATGTGCTGTTTGTGGCGTTCATAATTCAATAAATTTTGTATAATCAAATTAAGACACTTTAAACACATTTTCAATACAATATTTTCCTTTAACATTTATAAACTAAAGAGAAATTGAAAAGGAAATCCTGTAGACGTAAAATATTTACGAAAATACGAATAGAAACAAAAATGGACAGCCTAAAAGTAGGCAATAAACAGTCATAAAAGAAGTGGCACATAAAAGTAGGCAGCAAACAATCACAAAAGGAATGTTCCCCTAAAAGATAGACAACATAAATTATGAAAGAAATCCAGTGATTAAGGAGCACTGAATAAAGTTGAAAGCAGAAGAAAAAACTCACAGAATTTGAAAATAAATGATGAATTAAGCTGACAGAAATAATTTTAATAAAATTGTTTGGAGTTTGAGCGTAAAAACACAATCGGTGTTATGCGATCATGGGACCAACAGGTTCCATGTTTGTATTCTCGAACTGTCCCAATACTTAGACAAATACCGAACATCTTCAAAACATATCACAACCTAGCTGTAATCTAAACCTGGTACTTTTATCGCACACAGTACTTGCTTTGATTATCAAAAACTGAATCAATTACGATTTACATTCTTATTTTGTGTTATACGGGATGTATAACTGCCTAAAAGTAGGCAATAAACAGTCATAAAGTAAATGCTGCCTAAAAGTATGCAACAAAAATCATGAAAAAATCTCTCCATTAGTGAACAGTGAAAATAGTTGAAAGAAGAATAAGAAAACTTAACAAAATTAAATGAAAAACATATAAAATTTGAAAATAAATGGCGAATTAAGCTGAAGGAAATAATTTTAATAAAATTGTTTAGAGGCCTGAGCCTCCGCTTTCATGCGATCAGAGGAACAAATATCTTCCATTCCATTCAGATCTGTTTGTATACTCGAACTAGACTATAACACTATGGTGTCTTTACTTTTATCGCACACAGTACTTGCTGTGATTATCAAAAACTGACTCAATTATTCTGCTTACGATTTACATTCTTATTTTGTATGTTATACGGGATGTAGGACTGCCTAAAAGTAGGCAATAAACAGTCATAAAGTAAATGTTACCTAAAAGTATGCAACAAAAATCATGAAAAAATCTCGTCATTAGTGAGCACTGAAAAAAGTTAAAAGAAGAATAAGAAAACCTAACAAAATTAAATGAAAAACATGTAAAATTTGAAAATAAATGGTGAATTAAACTAGAGGAAATAATTTTAATAAAATTGTTTGGAGGCCTGAGCATAAAAACCCAATCGCTTTTATGCGATCAGGGGAACAAATATCTTCCAATCCATTCAGAACGGTTTGTATACTCGAACTAGACTATAGACTTGGTGTCTTTACTTTTATTACGCACAGTACTTGCTTCGATTAGCAAAACTTTGTTGCTTCAAGAAAGATTAAAAAAAATAAAAAAAACCCTCTTGAATCAATTATTTTGCTTACGATTTACAATCTTATTTTGTGTATTATACGTGGTGTATGTATGTGTGTTTGTATGTGTATTAAAATATTTACATGTTTGCTGTGTATGTATTGGTAATTGATTTTTAGTTGATTATACGTACTGCCAGTGACTGTGACTGTGACAACAGCAACAGCAATAATCAAAAATCTCTCTCTATTGGGTATACTCGTAGATTACGTGTCTCTGTGAGTATTTGTGTTTCTTTTTTGCTCTCTCTCTTTTTGTCCCTTACTCTCTCTCTCTCTCTCTGTATGTATGTATGTGTGTGTATTTGAAATGCCTTAAATTTTCAGCATATTTTGTTTTTGTTTATCAAATTTTTGTTCACCAGTTGCTAAATGTTATTTTAACAATATTTAAAGCATAATTTAGGGCATAACAAATGGATGGAAATGAAAAAAATAAATGAAAACAGAGTCAATTTATTTAAAAAATATATGGTTTTGCACAATAAAAATTATCTCGTTATACGTGTATACATTTTGAATTCTATTTTTTTAAATCTTAATACATATGGGTGCCTGCGAAAAGGTTTTAAACGATTTATTTTCCAATAGATTATGACGTTTAAGTGGAGAAGCAGACAGATACTAGAGTTAAGGCTTAATTAGAGTCAGTATTTGGCCGAAACATATGCAGAATCATCATATATTATTTCTAAAGCACTATTTTTTTTGTTGGTTGCAAATATCTCCCATACCACCGCATCAAATTTAATGAATGATATCTCATATTAAAGCTTATAACTAACACTAATGGCGAAAAATAATTATAAATTAAAAAATTAATATTTTTATTGATAAAAATTATATTTTATATAGAACTGCATGATAATACTGCTGTCATTATGATTATATGTTTTTGTTCAAATGTGGTAATACAGGGTCGCCTAATAGTAATACAGTTCAACATAATATAGTATATATTAAAATCCATTCTGGCAATACCGCTATTTAATATAATGCCGTTTATTACATATTAAGTTGTAAAAAGCTGTTTTGGCAATACTTTGCTGTAATTGTTAGATCAATTGCGATAAACAGGGTCGCTTAATTGTAATGCTATTCCACATAATAATATATAAAGTTGTAGAGGTCATTTTGGAAACACCTGGAGCCACCTTATTCGCACAAAAAAGTTCAAATTTGCAGGACTATGTTATTATAGCGCTATCATTTAGTATCTCCCCTTCATTCTTGTTATACCCTTGACAATGTGATAATTGTTCTACTGTGGAAAATTCTAGAATGACAGGGTTGCCATCTATAGTATGCTAGAAACATTGTCTCTTCCATGAAAGTGTATTGAATTCTTATGTTAATTCGGTAGGTGAAGAATTTAATTTATTGAGATTATCACAGCGCTATGAGCTAGTATCTCACTCACCGTCTTGTTATATCACGTTTAAGCGTAGAAGAAGGCAGATAGTAAAGTTAAAACTTAATTAGAGGTAGTATCTGGTCAAAATACATGCAGAATTATAAATAATTTGCGAAAAAGTATACTTTGTTTCATTATACTACCGCTGTCACTTAGTATCTCCCTCACCTTCTTGTTAGAACCTTAACGATGTGATTGTTCTACTGTGGAAAATTCTAGAATGATAGGGTTGCCGCCTCCATGGAAATATATAGAATTCTGATGTTTGTTCTACAAGTGAAGAACCTAATTTATTGAGATTATCATACCACTGTAGCTTAGTTCTCCTCCACCTTCTTGTTGTAGCCTTGACTATGTGATTATTTTAATGTGGAAGTTTCTTGAATGATAGGATAGCCCTCAGTAATCGTCTATAAAATTGAATTCTTGTGTTATATAGAAAGGTACAGAACTGTGTTCAATGAGTCCTCCTACTCTTTTTCTACAGGAAGCGTTGCGCCTGCCTTTCTGTGGTATTCTTAGGTAATATTATGCTCTTTATGGATATCAAGCGACCTAATGCAGGTATTTGCAAATAAGATTGCTCCAGGTGTTTCCGTAGGCATTTTGTGCGCTTAACAAGAATCTGGGCCACTTTCGAAAAATTGTAGAGCTAAACAATGATGTGCTAGAATCATCGCTATTGTCAGAAATTGACAATTGATTTTTGTTCTTTGAAATGTCAGCTCTAAACTAAATTATTTGCATGCACCCTTAAAGTAGGGTGTGGGTTTAGATCAAGGGATGTAAGAGAAAAAGAAAAACATTACGGAGGACCTTAAAAATTAATCACAGATTTACTTGTAAATTGCTGCCCAGGTGTTCTTGGGGGTCGGTGATTACAGATCTTCATTTAAATGTAAAAAAAAAAATTCAAAATGGCGGTAACAATTTTCAAGTAAATCCGATTAATTTTTATAAACCTCGTCCGCCATTATAAATTTTTTAAATCTGAATGAAGATCTATAATCAGCGACTCCAAAAACCCCTGAGTAATACCTTTTTCTGGAAAACGTGATGTAATGGAAAAAGTCCAAATTTTTGCAGGGCTGTGTAATTGATCATTACAAGCCTCCGGTGAGGATTGCGACCTAGCTGCTTACATTACTTATGTAGAGTGTGTTAATTTTTTTTAAACATGAGCAGCAAGACATACATACCTACATACATAATTGGCCATTACAACCCTTCAGTCAGGATTACAACCTAACTTCTCACACCACTTATGTTGTGTGCGTTAATTTTATACATGAATGGCGGGACCTACAGTTTAAAGTCGACTCCGAACGATAGATTTTTGAGAAGCTTTTCATGTCAATTTTTACTCTCAGAGTCTTTGCCAGAAATCTGCTGAGAGGAAGTCGCCGAAGAAATATCTTTCGTTTTGATGTCTGACCTGGGATTCGAACCCGGGTCTTTTGTCTAATAAGTCAACACACTACCTACTAGAGTAGCAAAAGACCGACGAAATATTTTTAAGAAACTTTTCATAGCAATTTTTATTTATTCGCAGAGTTTTTGCCAGAAATTCGGTGAGAGAAAGTAGGGGAAGAAATATTTTTTTTCAGATGTTGCTGGAGATGTCTGAGCTTGGTTTTGAACCATGGCCTCACATCTAATAACCCAACACACTGCCTACGGCGACTTCAATTTCGAAACGTTTGAAAAATGCTGGATTAATTTAAAACCTGCAATGTATTCCAATAAAATTATTGCCTACTTTTCATAGAAATTATTCTCTCAAATTTGTTGCCTAATTTTAGGCTTTGAAATTTACATTTTCTGTGGAAAATTATGCTGTTGCCCATATATTTAAACAAAAATTTCCATTTGAAAATCTGAAATAAATTCTCAACATGTGTAAATAGGGAATTTTAAATGGAAATGGAATTCGATAAACAACAAAAAATCTATAAATTTATAAGGTATGGTATGTATTCATTATGGCTATTACCCATCCATTGCCATTTGTGAATTGGTTTGAGAGGGGGAGGGGAGTGGGGGGCGTGGTAGGTAAGTATGTGTGTGTGTGTGTGTATGTTGTTGTTGTTGTAATTTAAATATTATTTATTTATTTATTTTATTTATGAGTTTACATTTTCATAAAAATTCATACAGAATTATTGTATTTCCATTATATAGTCAGAAAAATAATTTTTTTTTGTTTTCTTTTTAATTTTTTAACACTTTAGGGAATTTTCCTTTTCGAAATAAAATTTAATTTCGAAATTTATTTGAATGTGAAGAACAATTTTTTTTTATTCTTTAATTTCTTTTAACACAATAAAAAGCATGTGTTATTAAGAGGGCTTCTTTAGAAAAGTACTATGTGTGGAAATAAAGAAATAAAATGGAAAATTTTAATTTAATTGTTAAAAGATAGGGGCGCTTAAATTCATTACTATCCCCCTCCCCCTTTTACAAAGAACATAAGTATGTACGATGTTAATGGGTTATTCATTTAGTGGTTGGATATGCCAACATGACAATGACCGCAAACATACAGTCGTGTTTGTCAAAGGCTGGCTGTATTTTATGCACCAAGAAATTTGTACATGCACCCACCCCAGCAAGCCAGAAATCAGAGTTCGTGACATCATGAATGCTATACATACATACATAATTGGCCATTACAACCCTTCAGTCAGGATTACGACCTAGCTTCTTACACCACTTATGTTGTGTACGTTAATTTTATACATAAGTGGCGGGACCTACAGTTTAAAGTCGACTCCGAACGACAGATTTTTGAGAAACTTTTCATGGCAATTTTTACTCTCAGAGTTTTTGCCAGAAATCTGCTGAGAGGAAGTCGCCGAAGAAATAGTTTTTCGTTTTGATGTCTGACCTGGGATTCGAACCCGGGCCTTTTGTCTAATAAGCCAACACTCTACCCACTGGACCACGGCGACTTCAATGAATGCCATGATGTTCTTAAAAAACCAAGCCAAGAAGCTTAGTGAAGCAAAATTTGGCAAACCTAATGCTCGGAAGGTTCGTAGATCGTAAAAAATGTTGTGCAAACCAAATATTGAGTCTTAGACCGCTGATCTGACAAGGCTATTAATTATCTTTCATCTGAAACGCCTTTTATTTATTGAAGGCCCATCATTATTTACGTATATGGATCGTTTAACTATCGGAGAACGCGTAAATATAATTACCATCCTTCAGTCAGGATTACAACCTAGCTTCTCACATCACTTATGTTGCACGCGTTAATTTTGTACAAGAGTAGCAACTGACATAGGGCAATAGGGTAGCAGAGATCTCTCTCGTAGGAGAAAACTAATACTCTACGAGATGCTTATCCTCCTCATGCTACTTTATGTCGCAGAGGCATGGACATTATTAAGCACAGATAGAGCAGTCGTGAGAGTATTCGAGAGAAAAGTCCACTGCAGTTGGCATTGATTTCCGCATCCGATCCAACAGTGAGCAGTATGAGCTCCTTAACGACGAAGACGTTGTGCAGCGTATTAACATCCAGGGGGTGAGCTGGCTCAGTTGTAATACTAGACTACGACTACTTTAAATTGATTACAGATACCACGATTCAAACGTGGAAATTCTCGCTCTCTCTGGTACTTGGTGGGAATCCAGAAATTATTGTTTGCCGCCTTTGCATTCGGCATTTGGATGAAACGTATCCATTAGAACGCTGGAAGTTGTGGAGCTTCAATCAGATGGTATTACGAGTTTCCCGATAGATTAGTGTTTTTTTGGCTCCTCAAAGACACAGACGTTGTACAGCGTATTAACATCCAGAAGCTGTGCTGGCTCGACCATGTCGTTCGAATAAAGGAGACTGCTCCGGCGAGAGGGGTATTTAATGCAGGGATATGCGGAAGTCCACGGAATTTCCGTTGGAAGAACCAACACACAAGGAAGCCCTATCACCGATTGGTGTGAACAACTGGCATAGGCCCGCAAGAAGCAGATGCGCCTGGAAAAATGTGTTACGGCCAGGCCGAAATCCGTTAATCGGATTGTTAATGGCCAATTAAGTAAGAAAGGAGGAGAATGCTAAGGCGAGATGGGTATTTAATGCTGGGATCTACGGAAATCCACGGAAGTTGCGTTGGAAGTACCAACACACAAGGAATTCCTGTCACCCGTTGGTGTGAACAACTGGCATAGGCCCGCAAGAAGCAGAGATGCCTGGAAAAATGTGTTACGGCCAGGCCGAAATCCGTTAATCAGGTTATAGTAATGGCCAATGAAGTCAGAAAGTAAGTAAGCAGCGTCACAAACAGTTTAAAATCAACTTCGCCGACAGGCTAGATTTCTTGAGAAACCTTTTCTTGGCAATTTGATTAATTCTCAGAGTTTTTGCACGAAATCTGCTGAGAGGAAGGCGCCTTAAACCAATTGTTTCATATTTCGTTTTGTTTAAACTGGGGTTCGAGCCGTGGCCCTATGTCTAAAAAGCCTACTAGACTACGACAACTTAAAATTGATTAGAGATACCACGATTCAAACGCGGAAATTCTCGCTCTTTCTGGTGCTTGGTGAGAATCCAGAAATTATTGTTTGCCGCCTTTCCGACCGGCATGTGGATGAAACGTATCCATTAGAACGCTGGAAGTTGTGGAGCTTCAGTCAGATGGTATTACCAGTTTCCAGATAGTTTAGTCAATTAATTACCAACATCATGACGATGTTGGGTTTATTTTCTGGGAGAATGTCACTGCCATAATTTCTAAATCCATGTACGTCAAGGTTTCTGATTAGGTTTATCGAACTTCTCCTTAAGTTGAGAATAGTCACCTCCACAGTAAGGGCCACACATTGTGAGAGAATCTCCACTTCTCTGGAATGTTGCAGTCAACTTATCCTTGAGATGTCTCGAATCCTGTGGTAATGACGCCATAGCTTATGCTGGCGACATTGCCATTTCTGCGTCAAGAAGATGCTGTCAGATAACTTCAACTTGGGACTTTCAATGGTACTAGAGTGGTGTAGGGACAGACTTTGGATTGTCTATTAGCCCTCCAAGTCCCATACGATTCTTTTTACTAGGAGCTATAAGATTCGGACCTTCACCTTTCTTAGCATATGCAAGATCAGACTTACATTGAGTCCCGAAGTTAAATATCTGGGCCAAATCGTCGATCACAAACTCAATCGTGGCTCGAGTCTGACTGCTAGGGCGAGTAAGCCGGCCTGTGCTGCTTACTACTGTATTAGAGCGGTTGGAAACAGATGGTAACTTCACCCAAATATCATGCGCTCGATCTATTCTACAGTCATCAAACCCAAGCTTCTATATGGTGTTTGCTTTCTGGTGGACTGCTTTGAACAAACTACACTATGTTAGACCTCTGGACAAGGTCAGCAGGTCTGCGGCAATTTATGTAATTTGTGCTCTATGCACAGGCTCACTAGAGGTCTTGTTGGAACCAGATGGTATCTTCGCCCATATATCATGCGCTGGATCTATTCTATAGTTATCTAACTCAAGCTTCTATATGGTGTTTGCTTTCTAGAGGTTTGCCCTGAACAAACTACAATATGTTAGACCTCTGGATAAGGCCAGCATGCCTGCGGCCATTTACATAACCAGTGCGCTAGGCACACGCTCACCAGAAGCCTTGTTCGCAATGCTTAACTGGCTTTCTACTCTGCTTCTCGCTAAGCAGGTAGCTAGGTTTCCTGTGACTAGACTTAATACTTCTGTCTCGTGGGCACTCCTCTATTTTGAAGATTGTTCCCGTAGCCTCCTTGCGGAATGTTGTCTTGAGGAGAGGGGCTTCCATTTCCTGATTCCGAATAGGGGCGACTGACAAGAAAATATGTTCGAAAAGCTACTTGAAAAGGATTGTATGGTGCAATCTAACCAGATTGTTCCTGTAGGCCCCTTGCGGAATGTTGTCTTGAGAAGAGGGGCTTTCACTTACTGATTCCGAGTAGGGACGACTGGGAAATTGACACGAAAATATGTTCGAAAAGCTACATGAAAAGGATTGTATGCTGAAATCTAACCAAAGGTAGTCACTGAAACGTGTGCACGTTTGTTACTTAATTAAATTTATATTTGAAACATCAAAATGGATAACCCTTTAGATTAATTTGTCAGCAAAAGCTTTATTTAGAAAGAAACGATGACTGCCAGAGTTTAAGTATACGAAGAGGTTGTGTTTTTGCGTTATTCATTAACACAAGAGCACCCAGAGCAGTATTGCAATTTATCTCTAAGAGAAAAATAGGGTGTTAGTGGTAACCTCTCTCTCTATCTCTCTGTGAGTATGTGCGTGTGTGTGTGTGTGTAAGTGTTTATTTCAACAATACATATATATTTATTAATATTATAATGGTTTGAAATGGACTTGAACAAAATTTATGGGTACATTTATGCTGTCATTTTAATGTATTCGATTACAAATATTGTTCTCTCTACTCTCTCCCACTCCCGCTCCCTCTCTCTCTCTCTCTGTATTTTATGTTTTGTATGCTTATGGCCTTTTCCCCCTACCAACATCTACAAGCATACACAGTTACACATTAAGTATCCTGTGTGTGTGTGTGTGTGTGTTATTTATTATAGCAGTTTTGTTGTTTTTTTTTTTTTGCCTTTGCCAAAATGAAAAACGAAAAAGGTAACCCATTAAAATATGTTGTAGTCGTATGTAGTTGTTTGTTTGTTTGCTTGTTTGGTTGGTTAATTTAATGCATTTTACAAGATTGCCAAATTTCTTTTAAATGAAAACAAACATGGTGGAGCGGTGTGATGGTGGTAGGGGTGTAAAGTAAGAAGAAAAAAAACAAAAACAAAACAAACATTTGAATTGAAAATGAGCATAGATTTCATGAGCACATACATATTAGCATATTTGCAAATTGCAATTTAGAATTTGAATTTTAAATAGGTTTTTAGCAAAGCAAATTTATTATTATTTTCCTTGTATTTTTTTTTATTGTTATTGTTATTAAAATTAAAATTTAATCTTTAAATTTGTTTAAAAACTTTACATTGATTAACATATGTTGAAAAATAATTGAAAAATTAATATTTTTATTGATAAAAATTATATTTTATATCGAACGGCATGATAATACTGTTGTCATTGTGATTATATGTCTTAAAAATGACAACTAACGGTGCGAAATATTCGTACGGGTCTTCTAGTACTTCTTTAAATACAATGTTAGAGGTAATGAATGACATGAACATCGTTAACATCGAACAGTATTATTATGCAGTTTTATATAAAATATAATTTTTATCAATGAAAATATTAATTTTTCAATTTCTAATTATTTTTCGCCTTTAGTGTTAGATATAAGCTTTTAAATGAGATATCGTTCATTAAATTTGGTGCGGTGGTATGGGAGATATTTGCAACCGACAAAAAAAATTGCTTTAGAAATAATATATATGATTATAAAAGCATTTAAACATATGTATGTACATATGTATGTAAATATGTATGATGATATTATGATTTCTAATATTTTTATACTTTTAATAAAATTTCTATTAATTATTTTCATTTTATGTTACAAAAATGACAACTAACGTTGCGAAATATTCGCACGGGGCATCTAGTTATATTATAATACTAGATGAACCGGCGAACTTCGTTTCGCTTAAAATTGAATTTTTTTTTTATTGTCCAAAACAGGTCACATTATATATTTATTGTGAAAAGCTGCATAAAGCTTTGTTGTTGTAGTTGTTGTACTTGCTCCAAAACAAAAACTAACAGACAAACATGTTTCATATGCATATGTAGTTATAAACCATCAAATTAGCCGAATTATCTCTTAAAGGGGAACGGTTGCCATGCCCATATCTGGTGAGTTTGTCGGTATCAACTGTACGGACCTACCCACCAAATTGCATTCGTCTACAATGACTATGTCGCTAAATATTCAATTTTAAAGGTTTGCCACGCCTATTTTTTGCTGTATCGATTTTTTTTTTTTGAAACCATCTAAACCTGATAAGAAAAAATAAAGAATGGTTAAAATCGGTTCAGTAGTTTAGGAGTTAGAGGTATCACTTGAAGGGGGAGGATTGTCACGCCCATTTTTGTGGGATTATCGATATCGACAGTCCAAATTTTATTCGTCTACGATCAATATGTACTTAAATATTCAATTTTAAAGATTTACCACGCCCTCTTAGCATTTAGGGATATGAAAAATAGATGTTTTGCGATTCTCAGACCTACTCGATATGCATGAAAATCGGTCGAGGAGGAGTTTAACCACTAATAATGTGGATTAAAAAATTCTAATTTAGTATAGACGAAAAGCTCTTATGATTTATGGTTAAAAATTGATACAAAATAAAGTAAACAAATATATTCTATGGATTCTAGAATTTAAAACGGATTAGTTAAAAGAAATTGTTTACTTCTATCCATTATTAGAGTATACTTTTCTAACTAGACTACAAAATGGCTACAGAATAAATTTTTTTCGGTAGTACCCACTGGCAACGTTGAGCTTCTTTCCATTTAAACTTAGGGCCATTATTACAACATCCCGTTAATGTTGAATTTAGTTAAAAGCTAAAGTGATGATTACCAGTAGTATGATCTTTCCTTTAGCTTAACGCTCACTCCTAGCTTAACGTCCACTTATAATAATGAACAACAATTTAACTGCCCGTTAAAATCATCCCTTTAGTTAACGGCAAGCTGTAATAATGACCTTTAATTTATTTTCCATCTGGCAATTTCTAGAATCGTACTCTTGATTTGTTATTGTAAATATTAATTTTTCTACATTGTTTTGTTATTGGAATTTGATATTTGCTTAGAACTCTTGTGACGATCGTATACACCTCTTGGACAACGTTATCTGAACATTCACTGACGTATACAGATCGCACAACAAAATCGGATATGTAATCTTTTCAGATTGCTGTAATAGCTGCAATTGCTATTAATATCTGCAATCTAGAGTATAGACAAATTTAAAATTGTTCAAGAGTGGCGCATGGCGCTGGAGAAGATAACAAAAAAGATATACGACAGTTGCCCCCATATGGGTTCTTGTACCGGGTGACAATAAAACCAACTCTTTGTAAGGTCGAGAATAAAGAAGAAACAAGAAAGTATCATCTGGGAAGAACATAATACCATGGAATCTTGGGGTACCGTATTGAATTCAACGAATTTTAAAACTTAACTAAACACTTTTGGCATTGCCACATGTCACGAATCGCTTTTTACACTGAAAAAATTTTACTAAAAAATCAAACTGCAAAGAAAAATAAAGAATCTCTTTGACTCTCTTGTATTATTTCTATATCTTTGTCTTTCCTGCCTATTGGGTAATTGAGTAAGTCAAAATTGGCTTAGATTACGTTTTATTCACCATAATATCCCTTGGCTTTTAACACCACACCACCCTACATCTCTTAACACTGACTTTCTTTAGTAATTGTTATAGGCAATGTGAAAAGAAAAATGGAAAAAGAAAAAAACAACAACAAATCTGCCTATAGATTACATTATTGGACATTTAGTCTGTTTTTTTCATTTTCTCCTTTGCTTTCATGAACACACACACACACACACTTTCCTCTCCCTCTCTTTCTCTCTCTCTCTCAGTCTTGTTTTTCCACTACGAGTATATCGTAAAACAAAACAATTTTACGCACTTCCAACATTTTTACGAGTAGCTTTGGCAAACCAATAAATGCTTACAAAAAGGAAAAAAAAAAGCAAAGAAACACTCAGAGAAATAATCGAGTATTTATTATTGACACAAAACAGAGAGAGAGAGAGACTTTCATCATCTCATTACAGTAAAATGTGAGAATCATTGTTTGTGCATGTCTATGAGTATATTTCTCCTCACTTGTTATTTTGAAAAGCACTCATGCGATTGTCTTTAGCCTTCAGGTTATCCATTTAGTGACTTTAAAACTGCCAATCTGGCAAGCCTAAGTCTTTAATTTGATGTCCCTTTATTTAGTAAAAGATTTGCCATTTTCGATTAATTGTTCTTTACACAAGACTGACAGAACTTTACTAACCCACTCGTCTGCTCTGCCTTGCCTGTTATATGGCAGGATAAATAGTCTGATGAATGTTCTTAAAAGGCTAATGTTCGTGGCTTCTGCTTCGTGAAATCTCTATAAATGTAAACGTCGTTGTTTGTGTACTTTGTTTACCATTTTCTTTATGATGGTGTTTGTGGTTGTATTTTTGTTTACTTGTTTACCATTTTAACTTTAAAACAAAATATCAGTATCTAGATTCTTTATTTTCGCATTTTTTTTTTCTTCAATATAAAGTCCAGCATGACTGGTCGAAGTCGCCGTGGTATAGTAGATAGGGTGCTGGCTTATTAGACGTAAAGCCAGGGTTCGAGTCCCAGACCAGACATCAAAATAAAATACAGAAAAAAAGTATTTTTTCGGCGATTTCCCCAGCAGATTTCTGGCAAAAACACTGAGAGTAAATAAAATTGCCATGAAGAGCTTATCAAAAATCTGTCGTTCGGAGTCGACTTTAAACTGTAGGTCCCGCCACTTATGTATAACATTAACACACACAACATAAGTGGTGTTAGAAACTAGGTCAATAATCCTGACTGATGGGTTTTAATGACCAATTATGTATGTATGACTGGTTAACCCAAAATTATGTACATACGTAGGCCATTTCTGAACCATTGTGATACCACAGTCCATCCACAACCATCCAGAGTTTCTAGTAAAGATGTGTAGACTCCTAATTGGCTAACGTTCACATATCAGAGAGATTATCTGCATAGTAAAAGACCCAGGCATTTTCTTTTCCTCCTCTGCGTGTGCTTAAAGTGTGACGTACATATCTCTGTGTTTTCTACGGAAATTAATGGCAATATGGCCGGAATAAGTATTCAGAATTCAATTTCCAGTAATGACACCGGCAATAATCTGTTCCTTTGATCTTGGAGCATATTTTTCGTGGGACTTTCATATGATCTTGATGAGAACAGCTCCCAGCTTTTCCTTAACTCAACAGCTTCTACAGAAATCATTGGCAATAGGGCCATATGTCCCGAAGAATGTAATGCCCAGTATGTGCTCCTTTGAACTGGGATCATAGTTTGAAGGCGATCTTTATTTAATCTTGCCCAAATTTACTGCGCTTTCTTGCCATTATTCAAAGTCACCTACACTTTATTTATGGAATCTGTTACTGCATTAAGAATTCTAAGCTTGCTTTCTTAATGGACTTAATAATGTAGAAAACTTAACCGAAAATTCCATACTTTTAGCATATCTGATCAACTCAACTCTTTGAAGTCGCCGTGGTCTAGTGGGTAGTGTGGTGGCTTATTAGACAAAAGGCCCGGGTTCGTATCCCAGGTCAGACATCAAAACGAAAAAACATATCTTCGGCGACTTCCTCTCAGCAGATTTCTGGCAAAGACTCTGAGAGTAAAAAATTGCCATGAAAAGCTTCTCAAAAAATCCGTCGTTCGGAGTCGACTTTAAACTGTAGGTCCCGCCACTCATGTATAAAATTAAAGCACACAACATAAGTGGCGTGAGAAGCTAGGTCGTAATCCTGACTGAAGGGTTGTAATGGCCAATTATGTATGTATGATCAACTCAACCTCTCTGCATTTTTCCGGAATGCCCGTGATGCCCATGTGATATAAAAGTGTACCGCTTTCCAATTTGTTGAGAGCCTCACCGCGATCGTGTTTTTTTTTTTTTTTTGTCGATTAAATTTTCTTCAGCATTCTACCTTCATTTTTTATTTTCTGGCTGGTGAGGATCCGAAAACCTAGAAGCGATTATGGAAAATTCCTTGCATACTAAAAATGTGACAATTTGCCGTACATAAAAGAGCCGATGTCGTTAAATTCAGTGCTCCCTGGCCATATGATAAGTGACTTTTTTCCTGCAACTGCAGACTATCCACTGGACTGTACAAGGTTTTTTTTTTTAAACCAGCACTCAGGGGATGACCCCTACTCATGCAGGGCATTGTGCAGGTTTTTTAGGAAACGTGGAAAGAGAGAGGGAAGATGCGAACGGTATGGAAACGAGTTGCTGCTGGTGACTACAAAATGGCCAGTGCTATACATTCACCTTTAGACAGTCTACAGCAATCGTCCCCAAGAAGCGTGCAATGAGATGGTGTCAAAAGCCTAAAAATTCCACCGACTTTCCAAAAAATCGTAATTTCACGTGTCAGCGTCTTCAAGGTGATTTGACTGCATTGGACTTTCTTTTTTGTAGGTCTACACCAAAGTCCGTGTTTAGAAGGATTACCCTTTAACACTGTGGCATTTAGAGACTATCATTTGACCAGATGTTTGATCGTCCAGATGTTACATGAAATATGAGCAAAAATAATCCTCCACAAAAGAACATTCTTTAAATGTTCACTGTATTAGCTTTATTGCAACGTCTTTCCCTTTTTAAAAACGTTTAAAATATGAGCTCGTAGATTGCAAATAAAAATAAATTTATGTTCAGTCTTAATAAAATTCTTTATTCTTCAAACCACAATTATAATCTTCACAAGCCTTCACACAAAACTGACTGAATTTTTACTGACTTTGTTTTGCCTTTTAAAAGCCAACGTAAACAGTCTGATGAATACTCTTAAAGTCAAATGTTTGTGTCTTCTTCTTCTCAATATCTCCATAAATGTAAACATCGTTACTTCTTTGTTGTTTGTGTATTTTGTTTACATTGTTTGTTGTTGAAATTTTTGTTTACATGTTTATCCCTCTTTTTTTAAATAGAATGATGTTTTGGGTTTATTTTGTTTACTTGTTTACCATGTGAAGTCGCCGTGGTCTAGTAGGTAGTGTGCTGGCTTACTAGAGGTAAAGCCAAGGTTCGAGTCCCAGGCTAGACATCAAACTAAAATACAAAAAGTATTTTTTCGGCGTTTTCTTCACAGAAGATTTCTGTCAAAAACTCTGAGAGTAAATAAAATTGCCATGAAAAGTTTCTCAAAAATCTGTCGTTCGGAGTGAACTTTAAACTGTAGGTCCCGCTACTTATGTATAAAATTAATACACACAACATAAGTAGTGTGAGAAACTAGGTCAATAATCCTGACTGAAGGGCTGTAATGGCTAATTATGTATGTGTCATGTAAACAAGTTCATTATTTTTCTAGTTTTTGTTTATCATTTCAATAACAATTTCTATTTTTGTAACAATACAATGGACGGTAGGGTCCAAGTCACTCATTCTACTCATTCAAATCCTTATTTAGCTTCTGAAATCGATGAATAGATAACCCATTTACAATGGAATTCACAAAATCACTTACTCCGCCACTGCAATTGTTATTAAAAGCGCAACAATTCGCATATTTGTTGCTTGTAATAACAAGAGGCATAAGTGTTAAAAAGAGTTTTAATAAATTCCGTTATAATTATTAAAGCACTCTTAAGCTCCATTTAATACATGCAAAGCGATACAGAGAGAGAGAGAGCTTTCCTTTCTTATTGTTGCTGCGTTTTTTGGATGTTCTCCTTGTGTTATGTCGTACTCATATTTTATTTGTATTTGTATTGTTTTCAGTGTTGTTAAGCGTGTTTTTTTTTTGTGTGTGTTTCTTCTGTACTGTCTCTCTCTCTCTCTCTCTGAGTAAAGGAGGTGTTAGAAAATGTTCTGTCTATTGGCCTATGTCTGTATGAATGTATGGCATTGATAGGGCATTTTTGTGTCTAGTTTTTCTGGTGTTAATTTGTTTAACTTGTTTATTTCTTATTGTCTGTTTGTCCTCTTTGTTGTTGTTATTGTTATTCTCCATTGTAAGGTTATATGCTATTATTGTTGTTGCCATTTCTCTCTATTTTTTTTTTATTATTTTTTGTTGTTGTATTCTTTGTTCATTCAATTCAAGGATCATTGATTATAAAAATTAGTTTTTCTATTTTCCATTCGTTTCTTTCTTTTTGTTCTTCTTTTTATCTCTTTTTTCTTTCAATTTATTTCTTAATTTACATGTGATTTATTATCTTTTATTATGTTTGTTAGTATTTGTTAAAGAAAAGTAATTTAATTCAGTAATTTATTACAAACACTCTCTCTCTCTCTCTCTCTGTATAGTGTATACGTAAACAATATAAATTACTTAAAACCCGTTGTGCTTCGCTGTCACAGTTCATAATATTAATACGTTTTAAGTCTGACTTTATAAGGCATTAAAAGTATTGAAAAAATGAGGATTACTTCGTTTAATTTAGGAGGAAAGCTTTACATGACTAAGCAATTCTTCTAATAGCCTATTGACCTTCTATGAAGCATTATTTCCTGCAGTGTGATAACTAAAGTTCTATGTTAAATGGCGTTGTGTAGTAGTTATAATGGCCTCCTAAATGCTCCAGCATCCCAGGTCGGAAGACAGAAGAAGTCAAACAGTTTTCATCATTAAAAATTAACAGGTTAAGGTTGGCGGAGCAGATCTAATCAACACTAGATGAAGGTCGCACGAAAAGTATGCTTTAAGAAACAAAAAAAAAAATACCACGGGAGCCAGGAGCTCCTGGAACCTCGATTCCAGCCTGGCTGTTGGTGTGGCCCCTTTGGGAGCATCGTGGTGGCTGTGGTTTGGACCCAAATCGCGTGAAGAGTCTAGTTAATGGACTCGGTGTGGAGTTGCATTTTTCTCAACCGGGTGCCGCGACCCATAGATCGGAAGGAGTTTTAGATAGGCTCCGCTCCTAACCAAGTGGGAAGTCATGTCCAAATACATGGCTTCGAATTGGTACTTAAGTGTAACAGTCTGTTGCATTTGGGGGCGTTCGTAGACGCATTGTATTTCACCCTGTGCGAAGAGCACCGTGGGATTAGGTCCTCGCGGACAGGCACCCACGTTAAACCCATCGACGTTGTACTGAAAATTCTGTATCCTCAGAGAGGATATGCACAGTCATGAGAAGCTAGGCTGTAATCCTTTTGGAGACGGTGGAGAGCATAATTCGAATTTATCGACTCCATAAAGTTCACAGTAATTGGAACTATCTAAAGGTAGATGAATATGGCATATTTTGGATTTTAAATTTGCGTCTCCATCTGTATGAACTCCAGATGGAAACTGATAGGCAGTAGCCAAGTAAGTATCTGTAAATCCAAGGGGATAAAGACATATAGCCCATGTATGTCCCATTGTAATACCAAAATTTTTCAAGGCAACGTCTTCTCTAAAGAAAGAGTAGGTTTTAGTAATTCTCATCTCATACAGTATACACAAAAGGTCTTCCTGTTCTGATAAAGCGAGGACTTACAATTCTCTCCTTAACTGTTCCTTGAATAGAACCAAAAGTGTCGTAAGATTTTGGTAAATGCTTCGCAACGAGCCTCAGAAACAAAACGGAGGATTCCAGAGCAGATATTGCCATAAAAGGGGAGATTTTTGTTTAACAAGGAAAATACTTTGAACCCATGGAACAAGCAAAATTCGACGTTATCGAAAGATGTATACAATTAAACTAAAACAGGAAGTACAAAGGATGGAACAAAGCAATACAATCTGACAATCAGACCGCCATTTGAACACTTAATTCGCTTTAGGTTAAGTTGTCTACTTAAATCAATTAAAATATAACAGATCCCTTTCCTTGATCGCAAGTCATGTGCAATCAACAGGCAAAGAGGCTTACGGGGAAGTGAACCTCCATAACGCTAATACAGACAGAATTTGTCTAAGAATTGGGAAGAAATGTTTGTGTAAATTTAACCAGTAAATAACTAACAACCACGGAGTAATTAGAAAAAAATTTGTTGCATACCCAACAGGCGTTAAAATCCTTAATTATAAGAAAAATATCTCTGTTTATTAAGATTAAATTTCATTTCCAGTAATTTTAACGTATAAAATCACTTTGATTCATATCTGGATCTAAATGATAAGAACGAAAATTTCACAATTTTAAACTTTTCAAATTAAGTATTGTTTGTATTTAATATGCCACGCCCATAACTATTGTAATATTTAAAAAGAAAAAGGCAAAAACTATCATTTTAAGGTTTAAATATGTTAAAAATTATTTTCTGTTTTTTTTCACACTTCAATAAATTTTTAAACTATAAATGGCAGCGCTTTTACAGTCAAAACCAATTTGAAAAGCATTAAATAGCAGAAATTGCCCTCATAAGTATGCTTTAAAATTTATTTTGTACTTTTGTAAACACACATAAACACACACACACAAACGCATTAATAGGAGCAAAAAAATTTTATAAAAATTCAATGCATTAAAATTTACCACAATTACTCACACGAGCGTATATAAGTGGGTATGTGTGTATGGGTAAGAGAATTTTATTTTAAAATTTAAAACTCACACGTAGAAAAAACAAACAAAATTACCTATAGACTGTCTTTCTCTCTCTCCCCATCTCTCATATGCATTCATATACAGACACACACACACACACGCTTGCCTATACAATAACGCTTAATAAACAAAATTTAATGCCTACTTTAGGGATTTTGTTTACGTAGTTGTGTTGGCTTTTTTAACTTTTTTTTTTGTATTCTGTGCCTGTGTGTGGTATGTATGCTCTCGCATACATACATACATTTAAACACGTATTCAAATAATTTTCCAGTAATTTTAAGCTATTTTATTACATAAAAAAAAAAAAATTTGCTGTTGTTGTAGTTGTTGTTGTTATTTGCATGATTATTCTATAGAATCGTTTTTTTTTTATTTTTAAATTTTTTGTTGGAAAATTTTTTTTTTTCTTTTCATTTTCAAATGAAATTAAATTATCACGGAAAATTTTACCCCTGACATTTGACCTATTTCATGGGTGTTTGCTTATCATAATATTTATTACAACAACAACATCAACTAGCAACCAAAAAAAGAGAACAGAAAAAGAAGAAAAATTAAGTAGAAAAAAAAAACAATTTTTTTTTGTTTCTTTCATGTGAAATGTCAAAAATTAAAAAAAAAAAAAAAAACACAAATCAAGAGAGAAAATAAAGAGAGATTTATTTATGTACGTATGTATGTGTGATGAGATTATAACGGGTGGCAACAAATTTATAAAAGGTTGTTCAATATGTGGACATTATTGATAGAAAGATTTTTAAATTTTTATACTGACCACCAAGAGATCGTGTGATTTAACACCTTGTGAATAAGCCTTAAACCATAAAGGTCTTCAAAATCAACATAATCCCTAACATCGATCCAATTTCTCCTGATTTACGTATTAAAGTCATGCCAAATTATGCATTACCACGCAGCCAAAGCAGAAGGGGCAGGCATTTTAACGATGTTATGTTGCACACATAACAGCATCAATGATTCTTTCAAGCAAATAAAAAATTCGCCGTGGTCTAGTAGGTAGTGTGTTGGCTTATTAGACGAAAGGCCCGGGTTCGTATCCCAGGTCAGACATCAAAACGAAAAATGTTTCTTCGGCGACTTCCTCTCAGCAGATGTTTGACAAAGACTCTGAGAGTAAAAATTGCCATGAAAAGCTTCTCAAAAATCTGTCGTTCGGAGTCGACTTTAAACTGTAGGTCCCGCCATCCATGTATAAAAAATTAAAGCATACAACATAAGTGGTGTGAGAAGCTAGGTCGTAACCCTGACTGAAGGGTTGTAATGGCCGGTTATGTATGTAAGTATGTATGTAAATAAAAAATTACACACTTTCAATTTTAAGTTAAGAAGCCCTTAAAAAGACCCTATGCTATTATCTTCAGTGACAAAAGTAATTTTTAGATCAATAAGTACGTTAGCACATTCGCCGTCGTGGACGAGTATACTCGTCTTCCACAGAGTATCCCGTACTGCCAAGGACGAGTATACTCGTCTTCCACAGGGTATCCCGCACTGCCAAGACGATTATACTCGTCTTCCACAGAGTATCCCGTACTGCCAATACGAGTACACTCGTCTACCACAGGGTATCCCGCACTGCCAAGGACGAGTATACTCGTCTTCCACAGGGTATGCCGCCCGGCCAAGGACGAGTATACTCGTCTTCCACAGGGCATCCCGCACTGCCAAGACGAGTAAATTCGTCCTACTTTAAATATATTACAACATTTAGGCTTTTGAATTAGCATTTTTTTTCTCAATCGACAATAGTAAATTTCTAAGTGTTGCCAATTTTTGCAATATGTCTCGTTTTATTGGATTTTCTTTATTTTATATATCTGGGCGTGTGATTTAGTATTTATTTTTATACTAAAACGTCTGCAATTACGAAAAAATATCGAGACCTTTTGCCTTCCTATTGCCAACGACGAGTATACTCGTCTTTGAGGTTTTCGACTTGTGAATAATTAAGTATGATAATATATGTGCTCTTACCAAGAAATAACAGGGTTTTGGTAAACAATAACACTTCAAATATAAACGGCAATGGGCTATGCCTTCATATAATTTAGGCTTGGCAGCGAATGTACTCTGTGCCGAGCAATTTGTAGGCCAGAGACTTTATAGGTTCGAACTTCTTCTAGAACTTTTTAATCAATGAAACAAAATGCAATGATTATTGATCCGAAACTATTGGTTGTGGGCTAGTCTACTGGCCAACAAAACTGGGATACGTGAAGTTTCTTGTTTACAGGGACAAGAGTCGATCTAAGTTCTAGACCTGGTAGATAACATTACAGCTCCTATTAATGTGATGCTTACGGATATATCACTTTAAGTAGGTCATTTATTACATACATACATAACTGAGTATTGCAGCCCTTAAGTGAGGACTACAACCTAGCTTCTCACATCACTTACGTTGTGTGTAGGATTTTTAAGAAACTTTTTCTTTGAAAATTTTATTCCTTCTCAAAGATTTTTTTTTTTTGAGAAATCTGATGAGAGGCTGTCACAGAAATTTTTTTTAATTGGAAATGTCTGACCTGGGGTTTGAACCGTGGCCATACGTCTGATAAGCCAACACACTACTTAGTAGACTATGGTGACTGCATTTAATGTCTTGGATAAATATTGCATTCTCACGTACTACGAAAGGCCCGAGTTTAAATATGAAAATATTTCTTGGGCGACTTCCTCTCAGCAGATTTCTGGGAAAAAGTTTGAGAGTAAAAATTCCATTAAAAGCTTCTCAAAAAAATTTGTCGTTCGGAGTCGACTTTAAACTGTAAGTCCCGCCACTCAAGTATAAAAATTAACGCACACAACACGAGTGGTGTGAGAAGCTAGGTCGTTATACAATTCGACCTCCGGGTATTATACTTGTTTTATATAAAACCAGCACTCAGGGGATGACCCCTACTCATGCAGTACATTGCGCAGGTTTTTTAGGAAAGGTGGAAAGAGAGATGGAAGGTGCGAACGATAAGGAATCGAGTTGCTGCTGGTGACTATAAAATGGCCAGTGCTATACCTTCGCGATTAGACAGTCTACAGCAATCGTCCCCAAGAAGCCCGCAATTTCTCACACCACTTATGTTGTGTGTGTTAATTTTATGCAGAAGTGGCGGGACCTAAAGTCGACTCCGAACAACAGATTTTTTTGAGAAACAAGAAGAGAAAGAGAAGAAATCGCCGAAAAACTACTTTTTGTATTTTTTCTATTTTTGAAGTCTGGCCTGGGACTCGAACCCTGGCTTTACGTCTAATAAGCCAGCACACTACCTACTTGACCACGGCGACACCGGTGTCACAATTGACAAATACCCGTTCTCTAACCTAACCTACTTGCATGGTTAAGACAACCATTTAGTCAGGACTACAACCTAGCTTCTCACACCACCCATGCTGTGTGTATTAATTTTATACATCACTAAACGGAAATTTAACTTCAACGCTTCAATTCGCTAGATTTTTAGAAAAAATAGGGAGAACAATAAAACTAATAGGGTTTTGGCTAGTAGAACTACTGTCTACAATATAAATTGATTTTCTTTTTCTTCCCTTAGACGTACTTTTCCTATATAAAAATTTATAAATGAAAACAAAGAGAAGGAATTTAGTGATTAATTATTGTCTCTTTGCCTGTCCTATCCCCTTCCACCCTTGATATTTTTCTTGTGATTTTTTGCCACGTTTGTTGGTGGGTGGATGGGTGGGTTGTTTGTGTGTTAATTAATTAAAATAAATGCATAATATTAGGCGTATAAACGCTCCTAAATCACATTTCTTTTATTGTCATGTATTTATCTTTTTTCTCTCTCTCTTTCTCTTATTTATTGTTTCTTATTCTTTTCTTTTTGTTTTTATTACAAAAACAAGTTTTATGTTCATTTATCAGAGCGCATTATCAATTGTAACCCAGAGATTTAAATAGTTTTTAGATGATTTTAGCACATTCCATTAGATTACGGTATAAATCTGTATATCGTTGGCCTCATGTAGAAAGGCCCTAACTCACATTTTTATCGAAATTAATTTTTTTTGTACTTCCAATGTATTTAACATAAATAAACCTCCTTACAAAAATTTGAGGTGATTTTATTAAAATCCGAGTTAGGGCCTTTCTGCATGAGGCCAACGATATGTATGTATATAAGCATCTAAAACGTAATTATTGTTGCTGTTGTTGTTGTTGTCATTATCATTTAGTAGAATATTAATTAAGTTATAATTTTAGCATTAATTATTCATACAGCAAGACACACACGAATAGATAGAGAGAGTAAGAGAGCGAGTGTAAATTAATGTTTTCTAATTAGAATTTTACAACGCAACATATGCCAAATAGCCATACATTAATTCATTCAATTCGTTCATTAATTCATTTATTCATTCATACGGTCATTCATTCATTCATTCATTCATTGCGCTCGCTTTACAAACACAATTAAATGACTTGAAAATAAGTATAATAAATGAGCATTAAGCTAAATGGTTTGGCTCCACCCTACACCTTCGCCCCATAAAGTAGGCAATAAATTAATCAATATTGTGAAGCCTTAAAATATGCTGCTGCTCAATGCTGCTACTGCTATAAAATTGTGTTACATTGTCTAATTGTATGCTAAAAAGCCATAAATTTCTTGTCTTTATCACTGTAATTTGTTATTAACAAGCGTACAGGGAGTGCAGAGGGTGCATTTTAAAAATGATTTTTCAATGCAATTTCAATATTAAATATCTCTTCAGTAGCTGACAGAGTTATTAAATTAATATTGAAAATTACTAAAACAATGGAAACAAGTTTTAATTGTCTTACGAAACAAATTTTCTATCGTGCGTTACAGACTGAGTGCTAGAAATTAAAAAGTGCGACCGACACAACTTTTAAACATAGGAAAAGAAAGCTCAGAGAGAAAATTTAATTACGTTTTCATGATTAAAATAACTTAAATCTGATTCGCTATGTCCAAAGTTCACTGACACGCCAATAACACGGAAAAATGAATTGGTTGCTCAGCTTTAATGGCCAACTTTTGCCATCCAAAGCTTCATCATTTCATGAATTTATTTCTGTTTTATTACAAAACAAAAATTTTTTTAATGTTTTTCATAAAATACATACATAACTGGTCATTACAACCCTTCAGTCAGGATTATTGACCTAGTTTCTCACACTACTTATGTTGTGTGTGTTAATTTTATCCATGAGTGGCGGGACCTACAGTTTAAAGTCGACTCCGAACGACGATTTTTTTGAGAAACTTTTCATGGCAATTTATTTACTCTCAGAGTTTTTGCCAGAAATCTGCTGAGAAGAAATCGCCGAAAAAATACTTTTTTTTGTATTTTTTATTTTGATGTCTGGCCTGGGACTCGAACTCTGACTTTATGTCTAATAAGCCAGCACACAACCTAGTAGATCACGGCGACCCAGTGGTAGAAGCTAAGAGACAGGCCGGAAACTTTTGATGCATTTTACGCGACGCATTGTCATTTATTTGGATCTCTGGAGCACTCACTGAACGCTTAAAATATAATTCTAAATTGGATTTGTTTTTCGCTGAAAAATCTTAAAAATTCAAGACGAATGGAATGTAATGGCTTTACTCCATAAATGCCAAAACATTATCGATCAAAACGGCGTATAAAGCTCGTTTCAATTATAAAAAAATATGTGCTGCATGCTCGGTTTATTTTCTAGCCCAACTTTTTCGTAAAAACCGAATACTCTAATCAAAGAAAATTATTTACAAAAAAAAATTTTTTTTTCTTTCCATTAAGCACGAAATTTTCTTTGTTTTTATTCAAAATTATTCTTCTGTTATTGTTGTTCTCTTTTTGTTTTTGTATTAAAGGTTTACAGTTGATAATTACCATACTTATAATTAATTTTTGTATAATTAGTTACTTAACAACAACAACAAAAGTACAACAAAAGTACAAAGTAACAAAAGTTATAAATTGTATACGATAGAGATAGTATTTGTTGATAAGCATGCCAATATTACTCGATACTCACTCGCCATTCAATAAAATGCCATGAAATCCAATTGAATGAAGGAAAACAGGGCTATTGATAGAGACAGAAACAGACAGACAGACAGGGCTATTGAATTAATTTTATGAAGTGTAAAAGCATATGAAAGCAGCAATTAAAATAATTAAAAAGTGTTGCTGTTTTTCGCTATTAAAACACTACTTACTACCAACCAACGATACAAATTGATTGTTTTGTAATTAATTAAAGGGGCTTTTATTGTAAAGTGATGATTTTATGAAAATGAGTTTGGATACGTGCGTAAGCCATAAACAGGAAACTTTGTTTTAAAGTAAATTTTGAAGTCGTCGTAGTCTAGTTGGTATCGTGCTGGCTTATTAGACTGAAGGCCCGAGTTCCAAACCTAGATCAGACATTAAAACTCTGAACCTCTCAAAAATCTGTCGTTTAAAGTCGACTTTAAACTGTAGGTCCCACCACTCATGTATAAAATTAACGCACATAACATAACTGGTGTGAGAAGTTAGGTTGTAATCGTAATCCTGTCTGAAGGGTTGTAATAAAGCCATACCGAAAGTATAAAAAATTGGTATGAAGGTTAGGTTAGGTTAGGTTAGAGGACGTGTAGTTGTCAATTCTGACAAGTACAGTACTCGGTGGTCGAATTGACCCATTGTACTACGTCCTAGCTTCTCACACCACTTATGTTGTGTGCGTTAATTTTATACATGAGTGGTGGGACCTACAGTTTAAAGTCGACTCCGAACGACTCATTTTTTGAGAAGCATTCCATGGAAATTTTTTACTCTCAGAGCTTTTGCCAGAAACCGAAAAATTATTTTCAAATTTGGGATTCGAACTCGGGTCTTTCGTCTAATAAGCCTACTAGACCACGGCGACCTCAATTGGTATGAAAATAATGACAATAACAAATCAACCGCTAGAAGTTCTAGAAGTTGCCAGACCGAAAATAAATGAAATAGATATTGTGTAGAAAGGTAACGTCGCCAATCAGAAATAATAAAAAGGGTGACATGGTGTACTACCAGTTAAAATGTGTCGTTACCAATTAAAATATTGTTACGAAATTAAAAAAAACTAGATACTGGTGTTTTTACATCGTTTAATATTAAAATTATAAACAAAAGGTACAAAAACAAAACAATAAACTTTGTTTACAAATTATCACACTGCTTAATGTAACAAAAAACAACAGCATAAAAAATGGTAAACAAAAATATACCAACAACACTACAATAATAAACGTGAGCTACAATGTTTACGTTTATATCTTAAACTATGTACAATGTTTACGTTTATAGAGATTGTGAGAAGGCGAAGTTGTACGTTGGCCTTCTAGAACACATAAAGCCGTCGATTGAGTTACAGTCCAACCTAAATTACGGCGTAAAGCGCAACGTAATTTAGCGCCCAGCTTTTACACTGTAATGAGCAACCTAAATAAAAGCGTCAACGCAACGTCAACCAAGAACAGTAATGTTAACTTATCATGTTAAATAAAAATCGCCAAATGAAAATAAAAAATAGACATAAAATCATAAAATTTGACTGAAAGCAGCTAACATGTTATTACTTAACAATGACAAACTTGTTTTAAAACAAACTTCACTTCTTAATACGCTCTGTCAAAATTGGATTTCCCAATTGCAAAGCGTTAACGCCGTGCAATTATGATTTTGGTCTCATACATTTTATATGGGCATGAGAAATTTTGACATTTATTTTCCGCTTAACGCCGTAATTTAGGTTGGGCTGAGTTAGTGAAGTTTCAGTCAGTCTTGTGTAAAGACAGGGTGTGTTTAAAGAGAGTAATCGTGGTTTGACAAACTCCGTTACAAAGACCAGTCAAACAATTGTCTAGTAATTTTTTATTGTTTTTGCTAAACGGTGCAAACTGGGAAATAACAAATAAAGTAATTGCTGTTGTTTACATAAAGTTGTGAACAGGGCCCATACAGAACTGTGCGTTTGATAAAGAATTTTATTTAAAACTCAAGGTTTTTAAAAGCTAAACACTTAACAATATGTTGCTAATTTGACTAAATAAAGAATTTATTTACATAAAGAACGTAAAAATATACTTGGCTTGTCTTCTCCTTCCTATAGGCTCTAAAACCCCTCATCTTCTTTTAGAAATTAATGTAGAAAGTCACAATGGAGAGCAAAGCTAGCAATTGACTTACGAATACGTCATAAACTATAGACATATAAACTTTCCATAGAGAGACTTTATATTTACAAGCGTTTTTTTTTTTTTATTATAAAAATAAATAATAAAAATTTGCGCCTAAAGTTATATTTACAAAATTTCTTACGCTTTAAAATCTAAAGATTAAAAATATTGATCAATTTAATATTGATTCAATTTTGATTTTCTTTTTATGAATATTAAAATATAATTTATTAGTCATTCAATTTACTACAAGTATGTACATATTTATACGAATATTATGCAATAAAAAATTCATTATTCAACTCCTTAAAATATGCTTTAAAATATTTTTTTTTTAGTTTTTCTTCTTAAAATTCAAATTATATTCAAACAAATTCAATAATTTTTAATCAAAAGGCGGCTCTTTTGTTTGATTTTGTTTTTTTCTCTTTGGTATTTTAACAAAATAAATTTAAAAATTTATTGAAAATTTGCTTTTTATAAAAAATAAATCATTCCCTCTCTCCCTCACTCTTCATTTACATATGAAAACCTTTTGATATATAGAAAAAGGAAACGAATTTCTCTTAAAGAGTTGTTAAATATTGATTGTTGTCATACCTTTTAATGGTTTGTTTGCTAAAGAACAAAAAAAATTGTTTGGGAAAAAACGAATCAATTTAAAATACAAACCTGCCTCATACATCATACCTATACAAACAAAAATCACATACAAAATTTACACTAACATACCTTCACTCACACATACTATGTATGTTCTCGTGCATAACCTCATATGAATATAATTTGCAAAAACAGTGTTTAAATATCTCTTTCACATCGAAGAGATGGTGATGAAGAGCGAAAGAGAGATAGAGAGAGACAGTGTTACATGGTAAGAGCCTATATAAAGGGGGAAAAGAAAAAAGTTGCCACATGGTTTGAAATGTTGCAGGACAATTTAGTCATAAATTCTTAAATCGTTTTATTAGCGTGCTGGTATTGCAAGTTCCTTGTGAATAGCTTTTACTGTCGCCTGGTGTGTATGTATATGAAGGAAAATTTGTGTCTATCTCGTTGCCAGTTGTAAAATAAATTTTAATTTTATTTGATGTGTTTGCTTGTTGTTGTTCTCATTTAATGAATCTTTTATTTTAATAAATATTAAATTCTTTTCATATTTAAGTTGTTAAAAAACAAATTACAATGTAATTTTGCAAATAAAATGTAATTTCTTTTTAAGTTTAAATATTGCTTTAATGCTTTCATCCCTTACAGACATACTCGTAAATATATCATTAAGTTTTTTGTCTTTTAAAAAACCAGTATTTACTGTGAATTCATTAATAATGACCTTGAATTGGCAACATTACACATTACACGATTCTTTACTATCAAACTAGAAGGAAACTTAACGGGCAACTTCTAGAACAACGTTGTTGATTTTTATTGTTTATTGTTTTTAATTAATCACTGAAAAAGTTAATGTTAGGTCCATTTATAGTTAATATTTTTACGTTTAGGCAACTTCTAGAAACTCACTGTTGATTTGTTACTGTAAAGTTTTTTCTTTACATGGCCTTTCTAATAGTTTTTTTACTCTAACTATATCTTCGCTTATACCTAACCTCGAAAGGCAACTTCTAGAATCACATTATTGATTATTATTGTTATTTTTTAATTAATCACTGACAAAGTTACTTTTTGATCTATTTATGGTTAATTTATTTTCGTTAAGGCAACTTCTAGAAACTATCTGTTATTGTAAATTTTTTTTCTTCACTATTTTACATGGCCATCTTCGCTTATACCTAATCTTGAAAGGCAACTTCTAGAACCATATTATTGATTTTATTGTTTTTTTTTTTAATTAATCCCTAACAAAGTTACTGTTTTATCCATTTATGGTTCATATATTTACGTTTAGGCAACTTCTAGAAACTTTCTGTTGATTTGTAATTGTAAATTTTTTCTTCACATGGGCTTTCTAAGTAATTTTTTTACTCTAACTATATCTTCGCTTATACCTAATCCTGAAAGACAACTTCTAGAACCATATTGTTGATTTTTATTGTTATTTTTTTAATTAATCACTGACATAGTTATTTCGGTTTAGACAACTTCTAGAAACTCACTGTTGATTTGTTATTGTAAATTTTTTTCATCACTATCTTACATAGCCTTTCTAAGTAGTTTTGTTACTCTTATTTTATCCTCGCTTAGACTATTTTAAATGCCGATAAATGTTCTGTAAACTTGTTCCAGATAATTATATTAGGGAAGCCAATAAAGAGGGGACCAACAACTGTTATTAGCCATTGTACGAATGATAGGCAATCACAGTATGCCTATCCTGGTTGTAAATACACAGTCAAGAGAGAAAATGCAGCTTTTTTTGTTCTCCTCAGTGAACTTAAACTAGTGGACCTACTGGACCGCTCTATAATCTTATTCCAGGTAGTTCGATTAGGGTTGTCAAGAATAGTATCGCTAGTATAGCTCAAAAACCTATGCTCGATAACTGGACAATCACAGTCACAATGCAGTAGATATCCAGTCGAAATTGGAAACTGAGATGTTTCGTTCTCTTTAGGTTAAAGTTTAGCCGTCCAGTAGATCCACTAGCCTATGAAATGTAATTTGTACCTAATTTCTAATGCCTAAACATGGTCAAGGCGATCCTTATGCGTGTTATCTATACCCAGGGACTTAAATAATAAAGTTCTGAAATAATTTGCTATTCCCCAGAGGAGTAGGCATCACTCGTCAACAAGCTTTTACGTCGAATGAATAAAATTTGCGAGATCACTGAGAAATTTTGATAAAGATGCGGGAGAAATAGGCACAGTGATTTTTAAATGTGGCGTAATAGGGCCAACATTTTTGAAAAAGTTGATTTTATATTATCTGTAGGTTGTAATAACAAAAAGAAGTTAAAAGGTGACTGAAGTCGCCATAGTCTAGTAGGTAGTGCGTTGGCTTATTAGACGTAAGGCCAAGGTTTAAGCATCAGCTCACACATCAAATCAAAATATAAAAAAAATTTCTTCGGTAACTTCCTCTCAGCAGATTTCTGTCAAAAACTATGAGAATAAATAAAATTGCCATGAAAAGCTTTCCAGAAATGAATAGTCCCGCCACTCATTTATAAAGTTAACACACAAACACAACATGAATGGTGTGAGAAGCTAGGCCGTAATTCACTGAAGGGTTGTAATGGCTAATTAAGTATGTACATATGTAGTTAAAGCTGACTTTAAAGTTAACTTTTGCTAAAGTTACCTTTAACTAAATCCAACTTCAACGGCAAGTTGTAACAATGGCCCTAAATGTTATAGAAGGGTTGTAATGGCTAATTAAGTATGTACATATGTAGTTAAAACTGACCTTAAAATTAACTTTAGCTAAAGTTAACGTTAACTAAATCCAATTTCAACGGCAAGTTGTAGCAACGGCCCTAAATGTTATAGAAGGGTTGTAATGGCTAATTAAGTATGTACATATGTAGTTAAAGCTGACTTTAAAGTTAACTTTAGCTAAAGTTAACTTTAAATCAACCCAATTTCAACTACAAGTTGCAATAATGGCCCTAAATGTTATAGAATTCGGTTAAATTAAATTTGTTGGGCGTTATAAATTTAAAATTTAAGATATTTCGACTCTAATCATGTGTAAAAGAATGGGAGCCTTTAAACGAATCGAATTTTAGCTAGACAGTTAGAGATTACCATGCAAAACAAATGGCATTCAAAATCCGATTGTGGGAATTTAGGGAAAAACGAAAACAAAACCGTTTAAAAACACCATAAAATTAAGAAATTTTGTAATTTACGAACGAGAGAGAACCCTCCGTTTTGGTTCATTTAGAGGAAATTTTCTAAAATTTATTCTCATAATCAACGACACCCCAGTAAAAAGTTTTTTTTTTTTGACTGGTCGGTCTCCATTACTATTTTCTACTTATGGTGGCTTTTTCATTTCCGTTTCTAATATTTTTTTTTGCTTTCTCTCTAACAACAAAGACAACAATTACAAGAAAAAAAAGTAAAAAAATGGCACGAGCAACAATACCAGAGCAAATGAAGAAAAAAAATGAAGTGAAAAAATTTTTCCAATTATTTTAAGTGGTTTGTTATATTCAGTTATACTCGTCGTATGGCATTCATGCTGTATATACGAGGGTATTTACTTTTCACGTACAATATTTTTCTTATTCTCTGTACGTTTTTATTTTATAGTTCTACAGCGCTTTTATTTTTTTGCCCTCTTTCCTACTACTCCTTCCTCTCTTCCTCCTTCCTTAAAGTATACTTTAAATGAAGCCACCATATCGCCCACCACACAACACAATCATAAAATTTGTTGTATTTGGCACAAAATTGGAATAGAAAAGCAGGAAAAACGAATTGAAAAAGCAAGAAAGAAGAAAGAGAAAAGGTTAGAAAGAAAGAAGGAAAGAAAGCTTAAATCGCAAATGCCATACGAATGACTTGTCGTAAACCTTCTTTGTTCGCAAGGGTTTCCTTAACATACAAAGAAGGAAAAACATACACGAGAGTCAAAGACAACGAAAGACACAGAGTGCGAAAATGCCAGAGATTATAAATTTTAGTTTCCTTAGAAAATTGATGTATGATTTCTTCTCTAGGATATCATTTGAAGCATTATTTCGTTTATTTTCCAGCCCCAAAAGTATGCAAAACTTAGTTACAGCAGAGGAAAGGGAAAAGGGGGGAGGGACTGTTTGTCAATATGACAATGGTAAGGTTTAAAAGTGGTTGGTATATGTGTCAGGAACAAAATTTGTTTTCCAATATGCTAATAAATTTTATTAAACAGAATATTGTAATGAAAATGAAATGAAAAATCTATTAAGAAAAACATTTCTTCAGCCTAAAAGATAGCAGTGATATTTATTTACATAAAGGCTCCTTGAACTATACACTATTAAATTGAAAATAATAAAATTCAATCAACCAGAAGATCGGGATATTCACAAAGCAAATGAAGTGTTTCTACAGGCTTTCTAGTGAAAGTTAAATGGTTATAGATTGTTTCATACCCCATAACGCTTTAAATATGAAAATAGAAAGGCAAGAGAAATTCAGAAGCTTCATATGACCGCTCCTGTTATGTCGAGGACAGAGGAATGTTGAAATAGCACAATTGAAAATGGATTTCCATCTGCTTTGTGATACAGAGAAGGAGATAGGCTTCAGAAATAGATGCCATTGAAATCCTCATAGCAAGTTCAACTACTTTTCAGTTCCAAAGATGTCTGTAATCTGGGAAAATTACAAATGAGTTCCTACTAGGCTTCACCTTAAGAGTTCTTATATTAGGTTAGGTTAGGTTAGAGGACGTGTACTTGTCAATTCTGACAAGTACAGTACTCAGTGGTCGAATTGACCCATTGTACTACGTCCTAGCTTCTCATACCACTTATGTTGTGTCCGTTAATTTTATACATGAGTGGCGGGACCTACAGTTTAAAGTCGACTCGGAACGACACATTTTTTGAGAAGCATTCCATGGCAATTTTTTACTCTCAGAGTTTTTGCCAGAAATCTGCTGAGAGGAAGTCACCGAAAAATTATTTTCAAATTTTCGTTTTGATGTCTGACCTGGGATTCGAACTCGGGTCTTTCGTCTAATAAGTCAACACACTACCTACTAGACCACGGCGACTTATATTAGTTTGAGCGAATTTTAATTCTACCTACAGAGCCCCAACCCCTCAGTATTTGCACTCGAAGAAGCTTATGCTGAAAAAACACTTAGAAAGGCAATGCTTTCATAGAAAGCAGCTGCAAGATAGGGGCGCTGTGGAAACATAGTCTGATATTCTTATATCCCTGTGGGGGTTAACCATCAAAGCATGAATTAGTTTTAATCATCAGACTTCATATCAGACACTTGAATAAACTCCCTTAATTATCTGTGCTCCAAACGGAAGCCAAGGCTATCATCTCTACAACTAAATGGCTGCGCAGACTTCCTTTGGGAACAATTTACAATCTACTAATGCACTTGGCCAGCCAGGCAATAATAAAGTCCCTTGCCAATGTCGTGAAGAAATTTAATTTCATTTCAATATTAATAAATCAATAAAAAAAAATTTATAATCGAAAGCACAGCTTTTATGGCATACTTTAGGGATCAAATACAAAGTTTTTTTTATTGGGAGCTATGTGCTCACCTCATCTATTTACTGATTTAAATTCGTTAATAAAAAAAAATCAATTCAAGATCGTAAAGTTAGACGTAAAGAATTTTTATGTGAAATAATTTTAATTTCATAGTTAAACGAATACGTCTGGATTACTATGCTCCACAGATGGCATCATTTCAATTTCATCAGTGTGCTTAGTTTACTTGTAAATTGCTTGCAATTGTGTGAATTAAAGAAAAAATTTAAATTTCATTAAAAGAAAATTTTCATTTGTAAAAAAAAATAAATCGTTTAAATCAAGTAAGGCATACACAATTCTCTTCTGCTAGATAAACTTTAAATGTATGCCTAAAATTATGCATTAAATTTTCTTGTTTTTAAGTTTTCGCCTCCGTTTTTTTTTGTTTCTTTCTTACTTTCTTTCTTAGCCCCGCAAAGAAAATGTTTCCATAAAACAGCAGGAATTGCGTATGTTTTACAAAATGTTTCTTTCCTCTGCTTCTTCTTCTTATATGTATGAATGTATATGTAAAACTCGTTCGCCATACATTATCTAAAATATCGGTTATGCTGCTTACATCCCAAAAGTATACGCAAAATTTTCATTCACCCTAATATTGTGTTGCCTATTGTATAGGGGCCCTTTAAAAAAAAAAAAAAAATTTGTTTTTTCTTCTTCTTCTTCAATTCTATAATAATTCGTACTCTGTTCGCTCTTAACATGAGTGCGTGCTCATAAATCTTTCTCTCACTTTGAAGGTTCTTGCTTAGTTTATGTATTTTATCTGCTTTTTTTTCTCGGGTTTTTTCTAGTCTTACATTCTCTGTATGCCATGAAATGAAAAACGATAAATTTTATTATTTCTTCTTTGTATATGTACATATGCACACATAGTAACAAAGCGACAAAGGTTATAGGGGGAAGGAAATTCATTTGAAAGCATGTTATTTGATTGCATACATTTAGGCCTGGTTGATTATATTGTATACTTCCCCGTAAGACGTTTAGAAGAATGTTGTGCTGCTCATTACTAAGTAAAAATGTTTGTAAATTGAAAATGGATTTCATAAATAATTGCCTCAATACGGTTTGTATAATAGAAGGCTCGTATAATACTCGTATGTCGAATATTTCGCTGTAAAATATGCTTTAAAATATAAAAACTTGCGTTTACACTTTAAGGGGGGTTAACTTTCTCCATTCTTGTGGTTACATGAATACATAGGTACATAATTGATCATTACAACCCTTCAGTTAGAATTACGACCTAGTTTCTCTTACCTCTTATATTGCGTATGTTAACCTTTACATAAGAATGACGCATTCTAGAGTTTAAAGTCGACTTCGAACGACAGATTTCTGATAAACTTCTTCATGGCAATTTTATTTACTCTTCAGAAATCTGCTGAGAAGCAGTCACCAAAGAAATATTTTTTTTATTTCGATGTCTGACCTAGGGTTTGAAGCGTGGCCTTACCTGTAATAAGCCAACACACTACTTACTAGACTATGGCGACTACTCATTGTTATGATTACTTGCGATTATTGTCACAGTGAAACAAGGGAAGGAAAAGTGTGGACTACGCTAACCACGAGTAGCCCTAGCTACGGGGAAATTTTTTCCCATTAGAAGATCTCATAAAAAGTAATAACCTTGTATTGCCACTCCTTATGCCTTTCGGATATGGTACAGTGCATAGATATGATACTCGAATCCAAGTTATCATGGCTAATTAATATCCTGCTGAGAATAAAAAAGAAAAGCGGAAATTCAATTGGAAAAATCGAGGTCCTTAGACCTATGGATATGCAGTATGTTGGAATATATTGAAATAAAGAAACAACAGGAATAGCATGCGATACAGTTGACAGCTCAAATGCCAGTAGAAGCACACTAAGGGCGGCTCTGGACATTATCCTCCATTTACTGCTGGTTATGGAACTAGACCTATGGTTATGGAAGTCGACGTGGTCTAGTGGGTAGTGTGTTGGCTTATTAGACAAAAGGCCCGGGTTCGAATCCCAGGTCAGACATCAAAACGAAAAATATTTCTTCGGCGACTTCCTCTCAGTAGATTTCTGGCAAAGATTCTGAGAGTAAAAATTGCCATGAAAAGCTTCTCAGAAATCTGTCGTTCGGAGTCGACTTTAAACTATATGTCCCGCCACATAAGTGGTGTGAGAAGCTAGGTCGTAATCCTGACTGAAGGGTTGTAATGGCCAATTATGTATGTATGTATGTACGGAACTAAACTAGCGGGATCAAGTTAGTTCGACTGCCGGAATAATAGATGATATGGCCAAAAGAGCATATTTTTACGATTAACCGGGTGAAATATTAGTAGGACTATCTTTACGGACGGGTTCAAACTGAAGACGAATAAAAAGAACAGATGTCAGCGCAATATATACTCTTCAGACGAAAATTCTATAAGTATTTAAGGCCACATAACTAGTCAGAAAATATACGTATCGCCAAGATATCGAGAATAAACACTTTATGTGACTAATCAGTCTCGCAATGGCCATTGTAACGGAGAATACTTTTAGGTCACATCGGATCTGGTGAGTTATATTATTATGTCATTGTCCTTGCTGCAAGGCAATTTGTTGACGAAATGACTGTGAACTTGAAGATTTGACATAGTTTGTGAACAGTACTAACCGCCTTGGAGGATATAATATTCATATAAGGAACATTATGTCACTATGTTGACGGCTAAAATGAAATCCATTGTAAACTAGTAATTTGGTTGGGTTCTGACCCCTAGAAGTGGGTTTTCATTGATAAATAAAAATTATTGTATCCTAAAAATATGCAACAAAAAATTTGTTTTCTAAATAAACTACACTTGGCCTTAAAGTATACTTTAATTTCAACTAATTAAACCTTCAACTGATTAAACTTTTGAGATTTTAAATTCTCCTACTCTCGTACTCGCCTTTAAAATGTTATGTTGATTAGACCAATTAAAGTCAATTAAAATTTAATTAAAGCTATACAGTTATGCTACGTAGTTAATTGCCTATTGATTTAATGAAATTAAATTTTGTTTCATTCGAAATGATTAAAATATTTTTACTTAATGTATCGTTTTCTTTCTCTTTCTCTCCTATTTATGTAATGTCTGGCATCATGGATGTTCGTTTAATTATTAGGTCTCTGCTGGACAACATTTACATCTCAGCGGTGATATGAAAAGTAATGTATCGGTGGCAGCTCAACAGGGTGTATTCTTTAATCAACAACAGCAGCAGCAGCAGCAACAACAACAGCAGCAACAGCAACAAAATACTCAAAATTCTCAACAGCAACAGGGTGGCAATAATAATGGTCCCAATAATCCACAACAACAACAACAGCAACAACAACCAAATCAAAATATCAACAACAATGGTGAGTGAATTGCTAAAGAAATTGAAAGTCTTTAGGGGGTTAGGTTAATGGATTCCTTTGTCTTTAGGTGCTTCCGATGGTGGTTTTAGTTTGTCACAAACCCAATCCATGAATTTCTCACAACAACAGCAGCAGCAACAACAACAACAACAGAATCCAGCCGCCCAACAACAACAGCAACAAGTACCGCCAAATATGAGACAACAAACACGAAATCAAAACCAAAATCCCTCTGGCACGGCATCGGGTAATAATGGCCCGAATGGTCCCAATAACACACAGACTGGACCCAACAATGTGGCAAATAGTGGTGGTCTTATGGGTAATCAACAGGTACCGGGTGGTCCTAATGCTGCCGTTGGCAATAATAGGTCCCATGAATCCTATGGCTGGCCCTGGTGGCCCTAATGGCCCCAATGTTTCTGGTCCTAATGTGCCCGGCATGGGTAATCCTAATGTACCCGGCATGGGCATGGGTCCTGGTATGGGTGGTAATCCTAATCAAATGATGTCCGCAGCTAATATGAATCCTAATGGTCCGTCTGGTCCCAATCCTGCCATGATGATGGGTGGTCCTGGTGGACCGAATGGTCCTCCCATGAATATGAATCAAGCAAAATTCCTGCAACAACAACAAATGATGCGTGCCCAGGCCATGCAACAGCATAGTATGGCTGGTGCCCGACCGCCACCGCCTGAATACAAGGCTACACAGGCTCAATTGATGCAGGCACAAATGATGCAACAGACTGTAGGCGGCGGTGGTCGATTCCCCAATGCAGCTGCCCAAGCGGCTGCCATGAGAAGGATGACCCAACAACCTATACCGCCATCAGGTAAAGTTTTGTTCTTTTACTATAACGACACAGAAAATTTATTTTTTATTAATTAAAGGTCCCATGATGCGGCCCCAACATTCTATGTACATGCAACATTCCGCTGGGGGTGGACCACGTTCTGCAATGGGTCCCTATGGTGGTCCAATGGGTCCGGGTGGACCACAACGGCCGCCTAATGTACAAGTAGCACCAGATGGTATGCCTATTGGTTCACAACAGGAATGGCGGCATATGATGATGCAACAACAGCAAATGGGTTTCGCTGGCGGTCCCGGACCAGGTGGGCCAATGAGACAAGGAGCGGGAGGTTTTAATAGCGGTAGGTTTCACAGTGGTGCTTTAAGGTATTGTAATTGATTTTAATAACATTTTCCATTGAATTGAAGGATTTATGGGGAATCCAGGCAATGGACCTATGCCAAATGGTCCGAATGGAGGTGGAGGCGGTGGCATGGGTGGACCTAATCCGGGTATGCAGTTGACGCCCGCCCAAATGCAACAGCAAATGATGCGACAACAACAATTGCAATCTCAACAAATGATGGGCGGTGGACCAAATGGTCCCAACGGTCCCAATGCCATGCAAATGCAACAAATGATGCAACAACAAAGCCTACAGCAACAGGGCGGACCACAGGGACCCCAGGGACCCAATGCCATGATGACACAAATGCAAATGGCCAGCATGCATATGTCACAAACACAACAACAAATCACTATGCAACAGCAACAGCAATTCGTACAACAAACGACAACTACAACACATCAACAACAACAAATGCTACAAATGACACAAGGACCACCGGGCCACAGTAATGCCGGCCCGAATGCAGGACCCAACGGTCCGGTTGGTCCTGTAGTAGGTAATAACAATGCTTTAGTATCATCCGCCTCGGTATCGGTATCCTCATCGTCGGTGGTAGCCACCGCTAGCTCAGCTCATAATGCCATTAATCAAACGATTAATTCTGTGGTGGGCAACTCGAATGATTTATGTCTCGAATTTTTAGATAATCTACCAGTAGATGGTGGCAATTTTTCAACACAAGATCTTATCAACTCATTGGACAATGATAATTTCAATATACAAGATATATTACAATAGACCGCTATTAGGAAATGCTAAACAACAGACGGGGTTTTGAATTAAAAAATTTTTCGAAATCGAAAAAGTTATTGAAATTGGAAAAGAGAAAATGAAAAAAGAAAAAAACGAAATTCGAATATTTTTTTTTGTTGTTGAAATTATTATTGAATTTCATTCAAATACTTAAAAAGGACGAAATACAGATTTTTTCCTTTTCGAACATGTTAAAAAACAAACAAAAAAAAAAAACGGCATGTGTGTGCGTTAGTTAAACTTAAATTTAAATTTTTAGTTTCAAGTTTTAAAAAGATTTTTTTTTTTGTTTTTGTAAATTTCTATTATTATGTACTGTTGTGTTGTTTATTTCTTTTTTTTTTTGTATTTTTTTTTTAAAGAAATTGTTTTTTAATTATTAAAAATTAAAATTAAAAAAGGAAACCATATGTTTTTGGGGATTTTTTCAAAAATTTCATATACACAAAATAAAATAAAAATAATGAAAAGAAAATTAAAAGGAAATATACAATATATACATACATACATATATTATAAAAATATATATTTTTTATTATATAGTTAATAATAAAAAAAAAACAAAACAAAAAAAATTAAAGAAAGAAAGAAAATTAGAATTTAATTATTATTATTATTATTGCATATTATCAATCACTATTATTTTTTAATTATAGTGTTTCCTTTATTATTATTTTTTTTATTTTTTATTTCAAGCAATATGTATTGACAAATTGTTGTTTTAAAATGTTTACTAAAAATTATTGTAATTTATAATTTTTTTTTTTTAATTCAAAAGTATGTGAAAAAAAAAATTCAAAATCAAAAAAAAATATACAAACATTCCATTTGCCAATATACATAAATTTGTTTTATAGAAAACATTTTTACATTTTTTTTACTTTATACATGACATTTTTGTTTTTAGGCAAATCACTATCATTATTTTTTTAAATTTTTTTTATTTTTTTTTTATTTTTTTTTATTTTTTTTTATTATTTTTTTTATTAATTTTTTTATTAATTTTTTTATTTTTTTTTATTTTTTTTATTTTTTTTAATTTTTTTTTTATTTTTTTAAAATAATAATTTTTTTTATAACTCCAGCAATTATCAAATACATGATCACTTTCATTTTCTTTCTTCTTTTTTTTATAAATTTTTTGCTTTATTTTTTTTTTTTTTTTAATTTAAAACTATTGTATTATAAACATTTTATTTATTAGAAAATGTTTTTTCACAAATAAAATTACTTACCTTAGGAGAACTGGGAAGACATTAAAAATGAACGACGGACGGTATTATAAACCTAAAAAGGAAAAGAAAAATTTTAAAACTGTTAATGGAAAAGTATATGGAAAACGAATACTTAGATGATATACACTGAGTGCCATAAGTGAGTTAACACCCACACAAATAATATACTTGAAGCACAAAATTTTTTTCGAGTATTCATATTTAACTTTTCTCGCTATCCTAAGAATATGAATTATTTCAGTGGTGTTTACCCACTTTTGGCGCTCAGTGTATAAATTCTACTTTAAGAATCATAAACCACCATTATTGTTATTCAAAAAAAATTTTAACATGAAAAAAAAAAATATTAGAATTCCCTCCTTTAATAATTTGTTTTAAAATTTTGTATAATTTTTCTAAACAATTAGATATACGCTGAGCGCGATAAGTGAGTTAACACCCACTATAATTTAAAATTGTCTATTATAAAAAATTCTCTTGTAGCACGAAAATGTATTCGACTATTCTTATTTAACTTTTCCCGCTATTTCAGAAATGTTTACTCACTTTTGGCTCTCAGTGTATGCATTCTACTTTACGAATCATAAAAAACCAACATTATTGTTATATAAAAAAAAACTTTTCACAAGAAAAAAATATTAGAATTCACATACATAATTCGTCATTACAACCCTTCAGTCAGGGTTATTGACCAAGTTTCTCATACAATATTAGAATTTCCCTCCTTTAATAATTTGTTTTAAAATTTTGTATAATTTTTCTAAACAATTAAACTGTCGAAAATACTCCATCTAGTTTTGAATAAAAAAAAGTACAGTGAACTCGCTAAAACGTAAACACTCAAAAGTGTGAACCTCTTCGAAACGTCAACAAATTTATTTTTTCACCGAGTATTCTAAAACGTGAACAAAATCTAAAAGCTTTTAAATCGGAAGATTTTTTTCTGTTTTTAAATTGTGAAATCTTTAAAAATTCACGATAAAATTAAAGAACCCAGATGGCTTCAAAAATTAAAATAAAGTTTTGGTGTTGGCCTTCTCAAAATTTCCACACGAAGTTTCAAAAATTTTACCTATCCAGGGAATTATAAATTTTTCAAGTCCGTTTGGATGACATGGAAAATTTTTTATGACTGATATCATCAATATTTTGTTAAAGGGGAAAACTTCAACTGCCAAATTTAAAACGGAAAATTTTGTTATAATTTTTGACCTTAGATTACTGAGTTTTTGACTAAAACTTTTAAACAATTGCTGGAAAAGTATTTTAAATTTAGTTTCTGCCAAAGATGACACCGACAAGTTTTTACTTATTAAAATATCATTTTTCATATTAATAAGAGTAATTTTTTGTTTTAAATTTGAACACTCGATAACGTGAACAAAATCAAAAATGTGAACTGCCTTACGTTATCGCGAGTTCATTGTAATTAATTTTCGAAAAACATGTTAATTAAATTATTTCATAACAGTTTACATACTTTTTAGAAAATAACTTAGAAAAAATGTTACAAAAATTCAGAATTCATTCTTAACATATTGATTGCCACGTCCTAGATTTCTGTACGATACCTATCCCGTCGTGTGGTGCCATGTTTCCATGCGACTGTGATTGTTTTTACTTAGAACCTATAGTTTAAAGTGAAATATATCTTTATATCCTTTACTGAACATTTTTGCAAAAGCATTCATGGATCTAGGATGATTTATTGAGGTTTTATAAAGAGCAAATATAAGTGAACTATCCTCTTCAGCTTCTTCTTCTTATATTGATACCAGAGATCAGTAATGATTCGGTTTTCCGCTACTCATAAGTAGTCATGCAATTTTGAGTATGAGTAAATCAACAGAATTTAAATTTAACTACTCTGATTCATTCGTACTCGTTACAACATTGATTTATAAGTATAGGTTACAATGAGTATGAGTACAACGTTGACATCAAATTCACAACATTCGAAATATGTTTGATTCATACGCCTTACTCATTCTGATTCATAAATTTAGAAAAATACTTATACTACTTATAAGTGATTTCAGTGATTCCAATCATTCATCAAAATCAACGGTCTTTGTTGTTGTTGCATTTACAAACAAAGAAGAAAGGTAAGACAAAGACAGCAAGCAAAGCATACACACAATCTTGTTGTGAGTATTGCAGTGCTTGGACTCGAATTATACTTATTTTGTGCTTTGTGTAAACGTTAAATAGAGACGAGTCAAAGTCAATAACATTATGCGTATCGTCAAGTATGAATACGACGAGTACTTGAAACTTTGTGTATGAGTAGTATGAGTATCATAATAAAATAAATATAGATGCGTATAAGTATCAGAAATTATAAGTATGACTCAAATCTTCGCATCGTTTTGAATACTCGTTGCTGATCTTTGATTGATACCATCTTCAAACAATATGTCATTGATCTATGTTAGGCTCAGAGTCAGAATTCTAAGCCTCTGGTATCCAATCAAAATCATCATAATTTGAAAAATCTTCATACTCTCCATCAAGGCTTCCAATAATTTCTTTTCCCCTAACTTTCATTTCGATATTTTAGGTTTTTACAAGTTCTACAAATAGGAAATGATCGCAAACTAAAAATGAAACTAAAAAAATTAAAAAAAAAAAATGATAAAAAACAAGAGATAAAGAAATGTACGACACAAAAAAGACTATATGAAAGGAGGCAGAATAGACTAGGGATATCATAGAAATCGATTACCCTGAGATTTCTGGTGAACAAATAATTGCGATTTTCATACTAAAAAAAAGAAACTGCGATTTAAAATTTCTATTTGAAGAGATTTTGAATGTTTAAAAAAATCGTTTTTAATTATCCAGTTTGCTGGTATCTGGTCAAAAATCAGAGCGCACAGTTGTATCTCAAAACAAATTGTTCTTTAAAAGACTCCATAACAATAAAAAAAATTTTAAGCAAAGCGTAGCTATTCTATATGGAAATACATATTCCAAGATTTAAATTTTAAATTTTTCTTTACAATTACATTTTGTTGTAAATTCTTTAATGGTAATAAATTTTAATATGATCGATTTTATAACAGATTTAGCAGATATATTAGAGGGATTTCTAAATTCATTACAAAATTTAATTGCAACATTCGATAGGTTATCGTTAATATTTCCTAGCTTAGTAAATTTTTTTGAAAAAGTTACTCAAATATTACAAGTTGCCAGTTGTATGATTGAAATTATAAATAATATTTTACAAATTATTCATGGCATATTAGAGTTTATGAATTTATTAAGTAAATGATAGCAAATGGCTAGAACAAATCATAATGGTAGCTTTAATAAATTGCAGACGAAATTTGTGATTTTTTTTAAACAAATTTTTTTTAATTTAAATAATTTTTTTTTATATATTTAATAGTCTATGAAAAAATATTACTTAAAAAAATATTTTAATTTAAATCCAGCATGTTTATATCATCACTTTCTATTATGAAATAAACTACAAAAAATTTTCTTATAGGAAATATTATAAATTTAAAATGTAAGGCAAATAAAATTTAATTTTTTTTAATAGCATAACCTAAACATTGACAATAAAATTTAAAACATAAAGTAGTTTCAGATTTTTAGTATTCCTTACATAATTATTTAATTAAAAATTTTGGTTTTAATTTCGATTTTCCTTTATAATAATTCCAAAACAGTTTTATTATGCAAAAAAGTAGTTTCACCTTTTTTAGTATTTTTTCCATGATTAATTTTAACTTTAAATTTTCAAATTAATTAATTATGGTTTTAATTTCGATTTTCCTTTATAACAATTCCAAAACAGTTTTATTATGAAAAAAAAAATAATAATTATTAAATAAAAATAATTGGTTTCAAAATGTACTTAAATCCTTAAAAACAAATTTTTAAAAAATAAAAAATTATTATTACCAAAAAAAAAAACAAAAAAAAAATAAATCATAACAGTAAATTTTTTAAAACAACAATCTGCAATATATATAATATTTTTTTTTTTTATAATTTATAAAAAAGAAAATTTATTTAATTTAAGAAAATTAAAAAAAAAATAATTAAAATAAATTTAAAAAAAAACCTTGATTTATATATTATTGTAAATGTTTTTTTTTTCTTGTTTAAAAATTAAATATATGATATATTTTTTATTTTAATTTAAATAAAAATAAACAAAAACATTTTTTACACACAAAAAAAAAGAAAAGAAAATAAAATAAAAAACAAAATTGGTGATATTTGTTATTTGTAAATTTATTATAAAACAAAAAGGTAAAAAAAAAATGAGAAACACATAAACGAGTTATAATTTATTACTTTAAAAATTTTACCATTAAAAAAAACAAACAAAACAAACAAACATTTGTAATTATTTCTTTTGAAATAGTAATTATACTCAAAATATAAAAAAACATTAAAATTAAAAAAAAAAAAAACAAAACCTATTATTAAACATAAACAAAAAATAAAAAAATGACAAAAATATACATAAAAATACATGAAAAAAATTGCAAAATATTAAAAAAAAATCATAAAACAATTGAAATATTATTACTAAAACAAAAACGTAGTTTTGTAGACAATTTTTAATTACTTTAGTAGCTGTTAAAAGAAAAATAAAATTAATAAAAAAAAAAAAAAAAATATTAATTAATAAATAAATAAAATAAATAAAAAATATTTACAAAATTTCATATTAAACCAACCAATTAGTATAAATATTTTCCATAAACTATACATACATACATACAATTATTTAAACAAAAATAATAAAAAAAAAACTTAAAAACAAAAAAAATCATAAAATATATAAAATTTAAATTTAAACAACAACAAAAAAAAGGAAAAGAAAGAGCAAATCAATTAATTTACAAGAGAAAGTTTTAAACTTAGTGGTGGTATTAATATGTTAATAAAATTGAAAAAAGAAAAAGGAATTTGAAATAAATAAATTTAAAATCACAATTCAAAAATGTTAGTCTTGGGTAATCATAACGAAGAAATAAGGGTTTTAACATCCATCAATTCGGATTTGATGTTCGAAAAATATGGAAAATTGTTCGTGTATAATATTTATTTATATAGCCTTTGGTATATCATTTCAAAATCTAAAATGTGAAATGATTTTAAAATACAGTCAAATTCGGTTATAACGAACTTCGTGGGATCAGAAAAAATAGTTCGCCATAGGCAAAGTTCGTAATAAACGTAAACAAGAAATATTTTTTATTTATTAAAAATCAAAATATGTATGTTTTTGAATTCTTTTAATCTATCAGCTGATTAAAGATGCTGAGTTATAATTTAATGCCGCCATACTAAATAAAAGTAAAGACTATTGCCACACTTCAAAGTTATTTCTGAGCATCCGTTTTAAAAAATGTGTGAATTTTAATTACTAAGACCATAAAGTAGTTCCTTTTAACCGAGAATTCGTTATAAACGAGTTCGTAATAAACGATGTTTTTTGTATGAAAACTGGTATTAAAACGTCGAGACTTGAAAATATGTACGTAATAACCAAGAATTCGTTATAACCGAGTTCGTTATAAACAAGAGTGACTGTAATTCGAATTCCTATTTAAATTAAAACTGGAGGTCCACACTATTCGCATTCTACGCGGTTGTCAAAAAAGTAGAATTAATGTATTTATATGGTGCAAGTAACACTCACAAAAGCGTAGAATGCCTTGACGCATAGAACCCGAAAAGTAGATCTACTCTCAACTTTTGTAAGCATCACAAGCGGCGCGTGTACAAAACAGCTGATTTTGACAAGTTGTTTTGTTTTAGTTTGTTTAACTTTAGGAAAGTTTCGGCAATAAACTGGAAACATCTCGTTCTAAGTACAAAGAACGCACTCAAAATCGTTTTCTGTTCTTTTGGAGTTTATTGTGCACACTTGTGGCACAAAATATTATATTCACAAACTCAATTAAATTTAATCAAAATTAATTAATTTTTTATGTTGCTAACAGCTGATCAAAACAAACATTAGCGTGTGAAAAGCGTTGCATGTACTGGAAGCATAGAATACGAAGAAGGTATGAAATGCGTGCAAAGCTTTGACGCGAAAACGCGTGGTGTGGACCTCCAGCTTAAGAAAAACTTGTTGGAAGCAAAAAGAAGTAGAATTCGTTTCGAATAATTTTACAGAACAAATATATAATCAAACGTGACGAGTTTGTAATACTACGATTTCTTAATGCATTATTGAGGCATTATTATACAATTTTTCAAGCCTACAAATTCGACTAAAAGTATAGAATCTCTAAGTAATTCATAAAGTGGAACATTGCAAAGAAGCTACAGGAACTGACTAGATCCTAGGCTTTTATTATTTAAATTTTGTATGTATGTCTGATGATATGCTAGAGCCTTCAAAGTAAGCACTAAATGTGTGGAACTGTCCGCCATTATTAATATTATTGAGAGCGTCTAGATAAACTGAAAATTTATTTCAAACTTTGAATCGACTTAAAGACTGCAGTAGGAGCTGGGTTAAATAATTAAAATTATGGAGGAAGGTTCAATATCTTAATCCAGCAAATCAAAACGTTCTTTTTAAATACGTTTTTAGACTATGACGTTCAATTTTTAATTGTTAGACTTTAAAAATTTGATTAGAAAGAGAAAATTTGTTAAAGTGAGAGGAATATTTATTTGAGATGATAAATTAATGCCTACTATTCTATTCTTTAAAGATCATTTCATATAAATGTAGTCGCTGCCAAAAACCCAAATCTGTGATCTTTAATTTTGGTATACGTTTTGTCAGTATTTCAGCTGGTCTAGACTGATCTGCCCCAGTATAGTGTCTAGTGTCAAATTGCTTGCACTTGGTGACTAATGTGAGATTAATTGCTTACCAAATTCACTACTTAACCTGTTATTATGAATCCCACGGCCGGCATGTTGCACCTTTTACATGAAACAACATCTCATCATCTCCAATTCTTCCATTTTATGAAAAGAAAAGTCAGTTAAAATCACATTGGTACCATGGCTTTAAAGCGTGAGCTTCTGTCTAGTCAGATATTTCAAAATTTGATTACCAGTATGTATACTCGTATACCTTGACGTATGTCCTAACCAGTGACAGACGGTCTCTCCTCTAACCAACAACCATACAATCCTCTTTAGATTCGGTTAGTTCAAGATAAAAGGAAGTCTAAGATACCCTAATGTTGGAGACGACTATGCGCGACCTAGATAGAAGATTTTTTCCGATCTCCTGTACCTTGTAAGACTATATCTGTAATACATGCACACGAACATTAAGTCATTATGGGTGCTGTAAGAAGTTAGGTTGTAGTCCTGGCTAAATTTTTTGTAATCATCAAATGGATAAGAATGTGGAATGGATAGTATAAAATGTAAGGAAATGCTAATTTATTACGAATAAATAGACTATTTAACAAGGTGGTACTTAGTTTGTATTCTATGTTAAAAGAATTACCATAAATATAATGAAAAAGTATCACACATAATGATGCGTGAATTCAGAAATATCATGAATTTCAGAAATCTACCAATAACTTATGAAATAAAATTTAAATTCGAAATTTCTTCAAATATTTTTGTATTAAGAAATTATCATAGGGCTTAAAAGGGTTTTCTATAATTCTTTTCCCTTTAGCTAAGAGGTAAGATCTACCTTTGGACACGTCTGCGGAGTATTTGTTCGGATAGATGATCTGTTTTCCATCGAGGTATGTTGAGCATGACATGGTATGTTGAGGCATAGAATCAGTGTTAATGGATGTGGTTTCTCTAATGGCTTTAAAGAGTTAACGTCTTCTAGAATTGATTAATTGAAAGTTTCATCTCTGGTATTAGCATATGGTATATGAGTTAACTTCTTTTCTCTTTTTGCCTCCTTCTATCTTTGTTTTCTACGTTACTTTGGTTCTATCTTTTCCTTTTTTTGGATTTTTTTGGATTCTAGTTTTGTTCAGTAGTTTAGTTCTGTTATTGTTTCACTTACTGTCATGAAGAGGTCTCTTACTGAAGTAGCCTATTCTACTATGCATGTAACCTAAACTCACATACACTGAGCGCCATAAAAAAATATACTTTTAGTACAACAATAATTTTGTTTTTTGTTTTTGTTTTAATGATTTATAAGTAATAATTCTCATTTACTGTTCTCGCTATCCTAAGAAAATGAAATATTTCAGTGGTGTTTACTACTCACTTTTGGCGCTCAGAGTATACCTCATTTTCTTTGGCTCTCTATGTAATCTTTTATAAAAAAAGAAAGGTGTACAGTCGTTGATTTTTGAAGTTGATTTAAATGTTATTGAAATAGTATTTTTTTTTTGTCTTATTGCAAGATATTTGACAATCCCTTAAGAAGAGAATTTCCTAAACTCCTTAAACTATGTATATCATTCGGATTTCATTAAGAGAATCTAAAGTTCTATTTTTGTATGTAAACGACTAGCCTGCATTGTGCTGAATAATAATAATAAGGCATTTCTTTCATGTGTACATGCATACATAATTGGTCTTTACAGCCCTTCAATCAGGATTATGGACCTAGTTTCTTACATCATTTATGTTGTGAGTGTTAAAGTCGACTTCGAACGACAGATTTTTGAGAAACTTTTCATGGCAATTTTATTTACTCTCAGAATTTTTACCTAAAATCTGCTAAGAGGAAGTCGCCTAAGAAATATTTTTGTTTTTTTTTTTTGTATTTTCGTTTTGATGTCGGGTTTGAACCGGGAATTTTGAACCTTACGTGTAATAAGCCATCACACTAGTTACTAAACTATGTTGCGTTCATGCGTACAACTTTACCTATTTCTGGCTTTTCTGCCTTCCTTTTTGTGGGTTTTAAACATAACTTCCTTTGCTACTGGGAATCAAACAGTCGTCCGTCTATCATGCAGCAATTAAAGCGAATGTGAAAAACGTGTTCCATGCCACCACTAGAGGTTTACGTGTGGTTTTTAATATGGGGATGCAAGGTCCTACTTAAAAATATCTTAATTTTTAGTCAATCCTTAAAAAAATAAAAAACAGCAACAACAACAACAAAAAAACTCAATTAAAATCGAGGTAGAAAGCAGAAAAAAATGTTGCTTAAAAAGTAAACATTTGAAAAATATTGTATGGAACCACAATTTATAAAATATTTAAAATATTATTATAATTAAAGAGAAAAAAATGCATACATACAAACATACATATATACAATTTATATACAAAAATCGTACATACATACGAGATAAAGCATAAAAATTAAATTAAAAAAAAAAATATTGGAAAAATTAAAATATATTAAATGAGCATAATTTAGGCTTAATTATTGCGCTATAAAAAAACAAAAAAACAAAAACAATTTATAACAAAAAAAATTTTATTTAGATTTAAGCCAATTGGATATAAAACAAACAAAAATTATTTAAAAACTTTAAATTTTTAAACAAATATTTGTATTATTTAAAGAGAAACATAAAATGAGCCAAGTCTTCTTTAGCCATCCATATAAGCAAACAAAAAAAAATAATTTCTTTTTCATTTTTATATAAAAAATAAATAAAAATTATGGAAAACTTATTAATTTATTCATATGTGCTGATTTGTTAATATTTTATTTATTTTATGTTTTTTTTTCTTTTTTTTTTAATTTAATATTATAATTATTATTATAAATAAAATAAAATAAAAACGAAAGCAATTTTTATAAGCCGTTTAAAAAAATGAAATACAATACTAAGGTAAAATATTAAAAAATATTTTTAAATTGTAAGTTAAATAAATTTATAAAATAATTCCCCCCAAAAAAGGAGAAAAAATAACAAAAAATATATTAAAATATTGAAAAAAAAAACAATGTTAAAACAAAAATTATTGCCAATAAAAATAAATTTAAAAAATAAAAAAAAATTTAAAGAAAAAATATAAAAAAAAATCAAAAGTCCCAAAAAAAAAATGCATATTTTAAACAAAAATTTATACTTTAGAATACGCTAAAAGGGCTCAAAAAAAAAATAATAGAAATAGAAAATTTAATCGAATAAATTTTTATTTTTTTTTTTTATTGAATTTGAGGTTATAAAAATCAATGACCAATTTTTTATTAAAAATCTAAATGGCCTCCAGTAATATTTTTTTTTTAAATTAAATAACCACTGCCATTTCCAAATCATATTCAAAAATAATAAAAAAAAAATTAAATTGAATTTTAATTAAATTAGTAAACATAGACGTCCTTTATATAACTAAAATAGAAATTCAGGAATTTCAGATTGTACTCTTGATCATGAGAGCCATGTTGGCCAGAAACAAATCTACAATTTATATGACAGAATACTTGTTTCAGTCTTGCTAACTAGGTTGCAGTCGGAAATCAGGTGGCAAAGATATAGTTAGCATAGCTCGAGAGTTACATGAGGAAACCTTGCTCAATCTAAGGCATATCGGGATTATACTAAATATCTTAAGGACTAGCTACGCACTTTGCTTGAGAAAAATATATTGGGAACTTGTTACTCTAAAGCGTAAATGTTTACATCTGTCCTTCAATTCGACATCGCTACCGATTGGAAAGTGGAGCGCATAGAAACTGTTTTGTTGCCGCTTTATCTGATTTTCCAGTTTTATTCTCAGTATAAACAGATTGAAATCTGGAATACATAAAAACCCTATTTCCCCTCCACTTTCCGCCCTTCAAAACTCGACATACAAACAAAAAAAAAAATCTGAATAAGAATGAACTTAGTAGCCCTTTCGGCTGTTATGTGGGAATTCCCGTCATTCACTATTCTTTAATTAAACTAATAACGGGAGTTTCCTCTGATATTGAGTTGCTATTGTAGTAAAATATTTACTCTGACAAGAAAAAAAAATCAATTCAACAAATTCTAATTGGGAATTCCCATCATTTGACCCACAGTTAAAAACCAAGAATGATAAACTAAAGATTACGCCTTGCGTATGATTTCCCTTTAGATAACGTAGTTGGGCTATTTTAAAGATTTCCAAGTCTTTTTTTATATGTAAAAATTAACATTTCTTCTGAAAAATGTGTGCACTACGTGAAAGTAGTTGCCACTCCCGCAATATAACTTACATTATCATTAGCCAATAGGAAAACAATGAACACAATTTGCGTGACATCATTGATTCAACATGCGCAGCAAGTTTTAATTTTGTGTGCGTGATGGCGTAATCTTTAGTTTAACATACTTGCTTAAAACCATGATTTAACGATAAAAAGGCGGAAATACCCGGTCTTCATTTTTGTATGGAAAAAATAAGTGATTCTCTTGGTAGCAACAGTTAAATTAGAAAGGTGTAGAATGATCTATATATCTTTACGCTGCACTTGAGTGAATGTCAGGCGGAAACCTTTGTATTCCCACGATATTCAAATATTTTAAAGACGACGCCTTATCAAACATTACTCATTTTTGAGGTGATTGTTTGAATTGAAAATAAATTGAGAAAATCCATGCATGATAGGAATTTCATATGAATTTTGCTTGGCTGTCCCTGACCCTGTACTTCAACCTACTTATTGGGTTGTTCGGAAAGTAATTTCGTTTTTTCCCGCGTAATTTTTATATGCTTTTCGAGTTCATATAGCAAGGCTGGTGATTGCAATTAATTCTACGCCCTTTTAAAAATAAAGAGCGATAAGCATTGTTTTCGACATATCTTATTGTTTTACTACAGAAAGAGTAAAAATGCTGTTCACAGTAAGCAATTGACTGATGTGTATGGAGAAGGCGTGTTGACAGTACCGCAGTGTTAGAACTGATTCGCGAAAGTTCGATCTTATCAGCCGAAATAACTTTTCTAACGGATTTGAAGATAGATCAAAATGAGTAATATTTCCGACATTTGTAAAATACGCTCATTTAAGCGAATACGTACATAATTGGTTATTACCAGCCTTCAGTTATATTGCTGTACCAAGACTTTTACTGTGTACTGTTTATTCATCTAATACATAAAATTCTCGTGTGACGGTGTTTGTGGTTAAACTTCTCCGAAATGGATTGACGGATTTTCATGAAATTTTGTGTGTATATCGGGAAGGTTTGAGAATCGGACAAGATCTATTTTGTTAAGAGGGCGTGGCAAATCGTTAAAATTTAATATTTAGGTACATATTGAATAAAATGTGATAGATAAGTACGTAGACTCCATATCGACAATCCCACTAAAAATGGGTTGGACAACTCTCCCCCATTAAGAGATAATTCGGCTAATTCGACGGTTTATAACTACATATGTATGTATGTCTATACCGATTATAACCATTCTTTTCTATTCGGAATCTTATCAGGCTTAGATAGTTTAAAAAAATTGATATAGCAAAAGGTAGGCGTGGCAAACATTTAAAACTGGATATTTAGAGACATAGTGTTCGTAGACGATTGCAATTTGGTGGGTATGTTCGCAGAGTCTGTATCTATAACCTCCCTAAAAATGGGCGTGGCAACCCTACCCCTTTAAGAGATACATATTATAATATGTATGTCGGTTTTGAAGTCGCCGTGGTCTAGTAGGTAGTATGCTGGCTTATTAGACGTAAAGCCAGGGTTCGAGTCCCAGGTCAGATATCAAAATAAAATACAAAAAGTATTTTTTCGGCGATTTCTTCTCAGAAGATTTCTGGCAAAAACTCTGAGAGTTTCTTAAAAAAATCTATCGTTCGGAGTCGACTTTAAATTGTAGGTCCCGCCACTCATGTATAAAAATTAACACACACGACATAAGTAGTGTGAGAAACTAGCTCAATAATCCTGACTAAAAGGTTGTAATGACCAATTATGTATGTATGTCGGTTAGTTTTTGTTTTGGAGCGAGTACTACAACTACAACTTCATCAGCGCTACCCATAATTCGAACCTCTTATTGTTATACTTTGTATGTCTCACCTAAATAACGTAACGACTTTGATTAAATTTTGAACTAGATAGATCTGTGTACCGGGGCGGGACGAAGTTCGCCGGGTCAGCTAGGATTTGTACGTAATACGATCCGGAAATTCTACATTCTATTTTCGATTTAAAATTTATTGAGAAAAATATGTACAAGAAAGAAAGTGTAATTAACATATAGGGATGTACAGTAAATTTTTTATTATTAAAGGACATCTTAAGAATTTTTTGTTTCAAATAAAACATATTAAATACTGGGCCCATAGTGCAAGAAATATATAAACATATACATACATACATAATATATATATATACATAGTATATAAAACGAAAGTATTTTAGAAATTAAATAAGTTTATATTTCTTATTTAATTAAAAGGCAAATTAATAAATTAACATGAATTTTGAACATTTACAATACATAGAAGAAGAGCAAATAATGATGGAATAGTACGAGTACATCTATTAAGAAAAGCAAAAAAAATGAAAAATAATAAGAAAAACTTTAGAAAAATATTTCCAACATGCATATAAATATAGAAAAATATAAAAAAAAACAAGTTAATTTTTGGTAAATAAAAAAACAAAAAAAAAAAAACATCAATAAATTGTATATTGAAAAATGAATTAAAAAATATTAAAAAAAAAATTAAATAAAAATATTAAAAAATATATTAAAAAAAGAAAATAAAATTGTTAATAATATCAGTTAAATGAAATGAAAAGCAAGAAAAAAATTAAATATTTATTATTAAAAAACCAACAACAACAACATTAAATATAAAATATTTACTAACAAATATCAAGATAAGATCAAAGTGATCGAAAGCGATCAAAGTTCGAGGGTCAGAAGAGAAGTACGAAACAAATTGTATTTGAATTAATTATTTACCATACAAGTAGAGCATACATACATACATACGTGCATACATTATTTAGGGAATAAGATGTTTTAATCTACCAATACATACATAATAATTACATACATACATACATAAATACATTCTATAATTTCTAAATTATTTTATTTACATCGTACGTATACAAATTGTTTTAAATTTTTAAGAATTTAATTTAAACAAACGAAAAAAGAAAAAAAACCTAAGGATTATATTTTAATTAATTAATAACAATTAATAACAAAAAAAAAAATGAAATATTTTTTAAAATATATTTTATTTTTTATAAATTTATTTTTAATGAAGAAGCAGCAAAAAAAAATTAAATTTTTTTATTCGCCTGTTTGTTTGGTTTTATAATTTTTGTAAATCGTATAGAAAATAATTTTTGTAATAATTTATTATAATTAATTAAAAAGAAAAAGAAAAAAATATGCAAAAAGCAAAGAAACAAAAAAAAAAAAAGAACAAAATATATTAAAAATAAAAATATATAAATTATATATTAATAACAATGATGAACAATGAGGAAAATAAAACATCAAATAGTAAAATATTACTTTTGTAAATAAAAAAAATATATATATTCACAGTGTTTTAATTATTTAATTACACTGCGCACCATATGAATCAATTAAAGCTTCCAGCACTCAAGGTAATTCCAAGAATGATAAACTAAAGATTACGCTTTGTGCAAGATTTCCCGTTAGATGACGTTGTTGATTTATTGTAAAGGTTTCCAAGTCTTTTTCATATGTGAAAATGAACATTTCTTCTGAAAAGTGTGTGCACTACGCGAAAGTAGTTGGCAGCCCTGCAATATAACTTACATTATCATTAGCCAATAGGAAAACAATGAAAACAATTTTCGTGACGTCATTGATTCAACATGCGCAGAAAGTTTTAATTTTGTGTGTGAAGGGCTGACAGACAATTAAGACAAAGAGTGCAAAGAAAGAAATCTCGAAAAATTCGAGAGGACGTGCACCTGTCGGTCAAGACAAGCACAGTACCCGGAGGTCGAAATTGACCCATTGTACATTGTCCTTAGGGGAGGAAGGAAATAGAGGATATAGGAATGTAGGGAAGGAGAGGGAGAATGGGAAACGGTGGAATTACATGAAATCTGTGTTTGTTTTTGTAAAAAAAAGTGGCTGTTATTTTTGCGTCACTTGAATAGGTGCAGTAGTGGTTATAAGGTCATTATACGGTCGTTTGTAGCAACTCTAACTAGAAAATTGTTAATCTTTCATTTAAAATAGAGAACAAAAGTCATTTTCTATAAGTTTAAATTGAAAAAAGCCGTGGTAAATCTTTAATAGCGAAAGAAAAGGCTAAAATAGACGCCTGCCTGGCGGTGAAATTTCTAAAAAGTAATTAATAAAAGTGCTAACATTATGTGGAATTACCTAAGAAACAGAAAATGGCCATAATAGCCACGGAAAAGCAAAACATTCTAAGAATAAATTCCAATTCAAGTAATTCTGCAGCAAAAATTGTGGCAAAAAGTGGTTCCGGTGCTAGTGTTTTCACCGTTAGTAGAATAATAAATTCAGTGGAACACCTAAAACGATTGCAATTGCAAAAGGAACCATCAACGTAAGGAATCGCGTTTAAATTTTTACGAGGAATGGACTAAAGTAGTGTTTTCTGACGAAAAAAAGTTTAAGACCAGTTGCGTCTTCAACGACTATTTCCATGATTTGAGAAAAGAAGAACGTTTTTTAGTCCGTAACCATAGTCGAGTAGATGGTTTTATCGTCAACGGAGCAATATCGTACTATGGAGTAACAGACTTGGAATTTCAATCGATGAAAATGACAGCAAATTCTTATAAATCAATTCAGTAAACGGCGTTTCCGAAATTTTAAAACCAGTTAGGACCCATCCCCTAGCTTTTCCAACAGCATAAAGGTCCTATGCACACCGCACAGATTGTTAAAACCTGGATTAGCGAGCAAAATGTTGAATTGTTGCCATGGTCACTATACTTGCCGAATTTAAATGTAATGGAAAATGTATGGGGATGGTGGTCACTGAAAGTGTACAAATCTGGACGACAATTTGATGACATTAATTGCTACATTGGGAGGGATGGGATGCATGCAAAAAAGGTAAAGTTTCTGACTGTGGCCAACATGGCGACCACCAGGACGATCCTTGTCTTGCTGTATTCAAGTTGACACGCAGCCTCCTCGCGGCCCCTCCTGGATGGCATTCTAGCACCCGCTAGATGTTAACTAATGCGTGCAGCGAAGTCCAATCCCCTGGACGTTAAATTTGGGTTGTGCGTAGGGCTTGGAACCCACCACGTAAAAACTTTACTCCAATGAAAACTAATATACATAATTCCAAAAAGATCCCCTTTAAAATTGACGACCACGGCAAACGTTCAAAGGATAATGATTTAAGAATAGCCACTTGGAACATCCGCACCCTTCACAGGGTGGGCGCTTCCGCCCAGCTGGCGGATGCCCTCAAGAAATGTAGGACTGACATCACTGCCATACAGGAAATGCGATGGATAGGGCAAGGATGCAAAAGGCTAGCATCTTGCGATGTGTATTACAGCTGCCATGTTGATAAGCACGAATTTGGATGCGGATTTGTGGTTAATAAGAGACTCCGCCACCTTGTCTCTGGGTTCACACCTGTGAACGAAAGAATAGCCACAATCCGCATCAGGGCAAAATTCTACAACATCAGCCTGATTTGTGCTCACGCCCCAACGGAAGATAAGGACGATGTGGTTAAGGATGCCTTCTACGCTAAACTCGAGGACGTATATGATAAGTGCCCGGCCCATGACGCAAAAATTGTCCTCGGGGATTTTAATGCAAAGGTCGGGCGGGAAGGTATCTTTGGCCCCACTGTCGGACACTTCAGCCTCCACGCGAACACTACCTCCAATGGTATGAGGCTGATCGATTTCGCCGCGGCGCGTAACATGGTAGTATGTAGCACCAGGTTTCAACATCTCGACATCCACAAGGCCACTTGGATGTCCCCCGATCGATCAACTTCCAACCAGATCGATCATATTGTGATTGACGGAAGGCACGTGTCCAGTGTACTAGATGTGCGCACATTTAGAGGTCCGAACATTGACTCGGACCACTACCTTGTCGCAGCCAAGTTTCGATTGCGCATTAGCGCCTCGAGGATGGCGCGCTCTAGTACACTGCGGAAGCTGGATGTCAGGAAGCTGCGATCACAAGGGACAGTTGAGGCGTTCTCCGCTCAACTCTCGGATAAGCTCCGTCGATCCCCACCTAATCTCAACGACATTGGAGGACTGTGGGCCAACATCTCCCACTCCTTGCGCACTACTGCGGAAACAGTCCTTGGTTTCGAGCGCCCACCCCAACGAAATCAATGGTACGATGAGGAGTGTCGCGAGGCAGCTGCAGCGAAAAACGCCGCATACAAGAAGACGTTGCAGTCTGCTGCTACGCGAGCCATTGTCGAGAACTACAGAGAGAAGAGAAGGGAAGAGAGACGCCTTTTCAGACGCAAGAAGAGGGAGCAGGAAAGGCGTGAGTGTGAGGAAGTCGAGATGTACAGATGTAGGAATGACGCTCGAAAATTTTATCAAAAGGTTAAGCGTCTAACCGAGAGTTATAGACCCGGAGCGTCTTCTTGCAAGGACGAGAACGGAAACCTGGTTACAGATCCGCAGGGGGTGCTGAGGTTGTGGAGGAAACACTTCTCTACTCTGTTACAATGCGATGACGACACCAATACCGCCTCTAGAGATGATGTTCGGAACCCGATCAATGATGACGGCGTGGAGATTCCGCCGCCTAGCTATGAAGAGGTCAAAGTCGCGATTACGCGTCTTAATTGTTTAGGACCGGATGTAATGAGTTGGTAGGGCGCATGCACCAGCTCATCTACAAAATATGGCTAGAAGAAAGTATGCCCAACGATTGGAACCTCATTGTCCTCTGTCCTGTCCTGAAAAAGGGAGACCCCACAATCTGCGCCAACTACAGGGGTATTAGCCTTCTCCCTATCGCATATAAGGTTCTTACAGGCGTATTGTGTGAACGACTGAAGCCACTCGTCAAAACACTGATTGGACCTTATCAGTGCGGCTTCAGACCTGGCAAACCCACCATAGACCAGATCTTCACACTGCGCCAAAGCCTGGAAAAGGCCCACGAAAAACAAGTCGACACACACCATCTTTTTGTCGACTATAAGGCAGCCTTCGATAGCCCCATAAGGGATCGTGTTTATGCCGCAATGTCTGAGCTCGGTATACCTGCGAAGCTGATAAGGCTATGCAGAATGACGTTGAGCAATTCCTGCAGCTCCGTCAAGGTAGGAATGGACCTCTCCGAACCTTTTGATACCGTGCGAGGTTTCAGACAAGGCGACCCCTTATCATGCGACCTCTTCAACTTCGTCATGGAGAGTGTTCTGCGAAAGGCAGGAGTGCATCGCAATGGCACTATCTTTCAATAAAGTGTCCAATTGCTTGCGTACGCTGACGACATCGACATCATAGGGCGTACCAAGCGAGATGTTACTGCTGCCTTTAGCGCTATTGAACGGGAGTCTAAGAAGATGGGTCTGGCAGTAAATGAGGGCAAAACAAAGTATATGTTGTCGACAAGTAGAGACGTGCGGCGTATTGACTCTCAGATTACGGCCGATAACTATACTTTTGATACAGTCAAGGAATTTATTTATCTTGGCTCCGCCGTTACCACCAAAAATGATGTCAGTCTGGAGATCGAACGCAGGATTACTCTTGCCAACAGGTGCTACTATGGTCTTAATAGGCAATTGAGCAGCAGAGACCTCTCTCGTGCGACAAAATTAATACTCTACAAGACGCTCATCTTACCCGTGCTTCTTTATGGCGCAGAGGCATGGACCCTATTAAGAACTGATGCAGCAGCCTTGAGGGTATTCGAGAGGAAAGTCCTACGTAAGATCTTCGGTCCTGTGCGAGTTGGCGATGATTTCCGCATCCGATCTAACAGTGAGCTGTATGAGCTCCTCAACGACATAGATGTTGTGCAGCGTATTAATATCCAGCGGCTGCGCTGGCTCGGCCATGTCGTTCGAATGGAGGCGGATGCTCCAGCGAAACGGGTATTTGATGCGGGGATCTGCGGAAGTCGGCGAAGAGGACGACCTTGTATCCGTTGGAAGGACCAAGTCGAGAAAGCCCTGTCTTCGATTGGTGTGACCAACTGGCGTAGGCGCGTAAGAAGCAGAGGCGCCTGGAAGGATGTATTGCGGCAGGCCGAAATTCGTTAATCGGGTTGTTATGGCCAATTAAGTAAGTAAGTAAGTAAGTAATTGCTACAATAAAAGAAGTGTAATCAGAAATTTCATTGCAATATTTATCGAAACTTTATAACTCCCATCCAAATAGAATTTACGAGATAATTTTGTCAAAAGGCGGAAGTACACTTTATTAAAAATTAATAAAAAAAAAATAAACTAGTGAAGAAATCTTCAATGTTCTCATTTTTTTTAATATGCACCTATTCAAGTGAAACAAAATTAAATTCTGCTTTTTATTACAAAAACAAACAAGGATCTAACCAAGCTCAAATGTTTAAAACTTTATTTGCTTAGATTATTTTTCTTTACTTTAAGTCTATAATAAAAAGTAAAATATAATCCTGTCAATGGATTGCTAAAACACAGCACCTATTCATGTGGAACGCAGTGTGTGAAGTGAATATCGGGTCAGTCAAAAACCCTGACGGACTCATTCTGTATAGAATGGAATGCAAAAATTAGTTTCGAGCAATTTGCAAACGATGTTATATAACCCTCAGGGATGGTTTCATGTTCAGTGGACAGCAAAAGGCATAGTATTCCAATATATTTAGAGAAAAAAAAAACACCCCCATAGGTTTTATACTCTTGCCAAGTGTCCCAATATGATTTCAAGAGAGTATTTAGCAAAGTAGGCCTTTGAATTATAAATTTACTTAGGGTTCTCCTTGGAAATACCTATGGAGGCATCTGAAACTTTTCTTTATTTTTCTATTGTTTCATGAAAAACATTAAAAAATTGTTTGTTTTATAATAAAACCGAAAAAAATTAATAAAATAAATATAAAAACCTTAATATATACATGCATAATTGGTCATAACGACTTTCCAGTCAGGATTTCGACCTAGCTCTCTCCACACCACTCATGTTGTGTGCGTTAATTTTATACGTGAGTGGCGGAACCTACAGTTTAACGTCGACTCCGAACGAAACTTTTTCATTTATTACTCTCCGAATTTTTGCCAGAAATCTGGTGAAAGGAAATCGCCGAAAAAATACTTTTTTTGTTTTATTTTGATGTCTGGCCTGGGACTCTAAACCTGGCTTTACGTCTAATAAGTCACCACACTACCTACTAGACCACAGCGACTTTCTACAAACCGTTGGTTAAAATCCAAAATGTCAAAATATATTGAAGTGATAAGACTTTTGTAATCCACTGTACCCACAGACTACGTGAAACTACACTCTGACATTACAAGGATGTTCAAAACATCCATTCCGAATAGAAAGAAATTAAAAAATGGTTTCAAGAACTTTGCAAACGACTTTAAACCCCCTCATAGACGATTCGAAACTGGTCGTTTGTAACGTATGAATACCACTCAAGGATAAAACTAACACTCTCAACTTGGGTAATGTGAGCAACTATGTCACAATCCTGCCTTAAAAATTGTAATGACCAATTAAGAAAGTGAGTAATGTATATCACATTGGATAAATAGGGCTCTCAGATCATCACAACGGCAATGTGTAGACCGAAAGGGTTATGGTGATGGTGATTACCATACTTTATGAAAATCAGTCGACTTTCACAGAGAAATTTTGATACTATATGGTTACTAAGATATAAAAGCAATCCGGGAAACTGTAAAATGAATGATTTGGCCAGATATGTTGCAAGCATTGAACGTTAGGGTATGTTCTCTATGTTGGAAGCCCCATTGCTGCTATCATTGCAAATCTGCCCGAGACTTAATGTGGAAGTAGGTTTACCAAATTTGCCCGTTTATCGTGTGATAAAGTGAGGCGCATGGTTATAACCTTACGGACAAAAATTTCTCCAGCAGCAGCATCCGATAGGAGCAAAAGGAGGAGTAAACTGTTCTTTAGCTCCTGGCTATTTGATCACATTAGGTACAAACTAAATTATTTGGATTTCTACTATCCAGTTAATGTCACTGTTCTGTCGAAAATGAACATTGGGTGTCTAAATGGCTCTTCAGAAGTTCCGAATGGTTTGGCTGTGTTAATACAATGTGCCTCGGATGGAACCAACCATGTATATCTGAATACAATAAAGGTTTATCCATTAAATAGTTTTAAATTGAAAGTGGTTCGTAAGCGATAATGCATCTTGTGGTGCTTTTGCAAAGAACTTTTTAATGCCGTGATAGAACCAATACCTACAATTCAAACCGTTCTGGCCGTATGACCATTTCTGATTTGGTTGTAGGAATTAACTTTTTAACTTTTCGGACGTTTTGGACGTTATTTAAGTGATAAACTGATGAATGGTGGGTCACGCCTCCAAAATGTTAAAATTGTCTTTACCGTATCGTCCGCCCTGTTCATATTTTTCTATATGCGGGTTAAAATAACTCGGTTATAATAAAGTTATAAGCGATGGTTTACGTCAGCACGTTTGACTGTTGGAAGAGTATGTGGATATGAAAACGAGGGCGGTTTTAATTACTCTGATGGTAACGCTTCTTTTAGTATAATTTCATGCGGCCCAATGACATCTCCGGGCTATAAACGCATTGAACGGTCACAGTCCGTATACAATAGCTTTACCACAATGAACATGGGGTTCTCGAGAGAAACATTTTAGAAATTTTGCTTATTGCCGGGGCGGACCATTAAATGCATAACCCAATGCTATTCGGTCGAGATTGCTGATTGCTAAATGAAACTGGGGGGCAGTCGGCCAGTAACAAAGGAGGTTAGATTCACTTTTTGCTTTGTCTTAGACTGAAGAGAAACGAAGTACGACAGCTAAAGATTGGCTGCAATGCCTTGCTCATAAACAATTAATTCTAGAATAATCAGAAGCAAGCAATATTACCCCGAAATACAAAATAGACTAAACTTACCTTTTCTGCAATACTTTTTGTGAAATATGATGCAAAAATTATTTCTATGATCACAAATTGCACTAAGACGGCCATTTTATTTTTTGGGCCTTTTTTATTTCTTATTATTTCGATATTTTTGCAACACTTTTGATGCAAATTTTTTTTCTATGATCACAAATTTTTTTATTTCTTATTATTTCGATATTTTTCCAACACTTTAGATTAAATACGATGCACAAATTATTTCTATGATCACAAATGCACTGAAACGAACACTTTTTATTTTTCCCGGCTTTTTGATTTCTTATTATTTCATTAATAAAAGGAATATGAATTGAGCTTTTAATAGTTCTAAACCGTGTAACAAAATCTTTTCTTTTCATTTGGGCGACATATTTCCGTTAACCGAAACAGTTAAATTTCAATTCCATTTCGTTTCTTTAAAAACAATAACAAAGCGATTGTTTTCTACACGTGTTTACATTTCATTCTTCATTCATTTGCTTATTATTTACCAAAGCTGCCATGGATGATTGTAACGAAACTGATACGCCGGCAGAGAAAAAATTTAGAGAAGATGAATCTAGTGTGGAGAAAATACCCGCTGCCTTAGAAAAGAATCCGGGATTTACAGCGCCAACGCCTTTCAGTAAAAATCAATTGAAAAAACAACGTAAATTGGCCCAATATGAACAAGTGCGTAAAGAACGACGGCAAAAAGAGAAGGAAAGACAAAAACAAAAACGCAAAGAGGCGGCTGAAAAGGGTCTGCCCATACGTACAGGACCTTCACGCAAAGAACTCAAAAAGCGTCAGCAACAGGCTAACACTGATAATGAAAATCCGTTGCGTATTGTTATCGATTTGGATTGTGACGATATGATGAGTGATCGGGATGTGGCGAAATGTGTTAAACAGTGTCTGCGCATTTACACAATTAACAGGAGATCGGAAAAACCAGTGCAATTACATTTAACCGGCATTAAAACAGAAGGAAATATTCACAAATCCCTGAAGAAAAATGATGGCTGGGAAAATTGGCAAGTAAATTATCATTTCGATGAGGATCATTTGCAAGCATTTAAGCCCAATACGGATTTAGTGTATTTAACCAGTGAATCGGATACAGTATTGGAAACCTTAGACCCGAAGAATATTTATTGTATTGGTGGTTTGGTTGATCATAATCATCATAAAAGCTATTGTCATGACAAAGCTATACGGGAAGGCTTACGTACAGCACGTTTGCCATTGGGAGAGTATGTGGATATGAAAACGAGAGCAGTTTTAAGTACTTTTCATGGTGAGTTGGGTACTCTATCTCTAGTGAAATTTTTTTCAATTTAAATTTTTCGTGACATTTTCAGTCTTTGAAATTTTGGTACGTCTTGCCGAAGGCAAGAGTTGGACAGATGCAATTTTGCAAACGATACCACCCCGTAAAGGTGCCAAACCGAAAGAAGCAAATAATTTTGCCCAGAATGATTTCAAAAATCATCAAGAGGATCAAACAAATAATAAAATTCCACTGGAGGTTACAGAAAACCAGCAAAATGATGAAATAGAGAATAATAATTCCAGTTTAACGGAAGCAAATTCAGAGGAAAAAAGTTGACATTAAACAAACTGCCTGTGGTGGAAACCACCAAGGAAATAAACTTTTTGTTTGGAAAATTTGTTGAAAACATAATTTATGTGAAGATTTTTTAATATCAAGACATAATCTGTGGCTTTTTGATCTCATAGTTTAGATGCTCCTTATGTTATGGTTGCCTTTAGTTTGAAAATCCTCGGAAAGTAATTCTAGTAGCTTTGCGTGTTAGTGCTGTAGGTGTAGGCGGTACTTTAGAGTGATTCTAAATCAAATGTTAAAGTTCGTGGGTCATAAAAGTGGGCGAGATACACATAAGGGTTCTATTTCTTGAGAAGACATGAAGCCTCCATGCCACTGATAGGGCCAAAACCTTTCTCTGGAGGGGGAATACGTGATTTTAGGGAATAATTAACGATAGGGAACATAGAGAGTCAGTGATTCTTCACAAACTGAAGAAAAAAGCACTTATGCTTCAAAAAACTATCAACGAAATCCTAACTGAAGGGTTGTAATAGCCAATTATGTATTTATGAACATAGAGAGGGTTAATGACTCTTCGTAAACTGAAGAAAATTTCAACAATCCCTGCAGACCTCTTAATAACTTTTCTAATTTAACAAAAGAAACACATTCATTCATACTTATTACACATTTTACTTATTTAACAAGTAATTAATAACGCACATCATCTACAAACTATTTTATTGCATTTAGAAAATTTATCGTTTTCTGTATACACAAGGCTTCAATTCCAACTGTGGCACTTTGGCCACTTTGCCGACATTGCGTACTTTTTTAAACTGGAAGAAATAGAACACCTTTTGGTCAACATCTTGTTTTAACAATTGAAAACCAAAACTATCCAATTTCTTTATAAAATCCTTAACATTATCAAAACGTGATTGTATCTCTGCAATATAGATGAGACCATCGGTTTTTAAAACGCGATTAGCTTCCAAAAGATAATCCTTTAAATTGGTACCCATTAGCGATAGACAATAGACGGCAACATCTACGGAGCCAGTGGGTAAAGGTGTTTCTGCCATATCACAGGCAATAATGTCATCACGACAGCTTACTAGATCCATGGAAATGACTCTATGTGGCACTGATTTTGCCAATTTACCTTCGCCACAGCCAAAGTCAGCTATTTCCAAGGATTTTGGTAATTTCTTAATCATTTTTATTATACGATCTAAAGGATTCAAAGGCCACTTTTCAACCTGATGACGATAGCCATCGTGATAGGCTTTAAAAGCTTCTGGATCCTGTTTAAATAGATTTTCTGCCTTTTTGCTATTCATCGTGTACAGTTGTTCGTTGAGAAAACGAAAACGTCCACCCATAAGACTCTCCTTTAGTTTGGCTTCAAATGATGTAGTGGAGGCTGGCTTGTTTGCTTCCTCGTTTTTATCCTCCATATCTTCATCATCATCACCATTGGATTGTTGACTGGAGACTGCTACCGTTTGTTGTATGGCCTTATTTAAAGCCGGTGTGGCTTTTAATTTTTGTTGTTTTAGTTTTTTATTGTTGTTTTTCTTCTTCTCAATTTTACCCTTTTTGACGGCATTAATGGAAGGCATTTTTTCATCTCCCTCATCCAAATATTTTGGAGCCAAGGGTCCTTTACCTTTTGTTGGCGAAGATTGTTCCGCCGCTGTGTCCTTTAATTTTTTGTTTTTCTTTTTATTCTTTTTGTTTTTCTTGGTTTTACTGGCATTTTGAGTGGCCGCACTAGCCGTAGTTTTAAACTTAACCGCATCGGTGCTTTTATCAAATGCCGAGGGTACAAAAAATTTCATTTTCTTGCTTTTATTTTTTTAAAAAGAAATCAATAAAAAAAATTTAGTAACTTTGTAGAAGAAAATCTTCTTAATTTTGACAATTCTTAAATGTAAATAAACAAATCACACATGCGGTCAAGCGAAAGGGAATTGAACAAACACCTCAAAGTTATTTAAACTAACGCCGTCAACTTTTGGATGCCAGTGCTGCCAGTAAAAAATTGTAAGTAACTGTTGAAGAGAGAATAAAAATAAAATCACAAAAGGAGAAAAAACATTTTATTTTTAATTTTCACTGATTTGAAATTCTGATGCGATATACCTTTCGAACTATGTACAGAAAAATTTTAAATATTTCGCCTTAAAATTTCCAATTTGTGGCTTCTTTTGCATGAAAGGACGACTTTTTTGTTTATTGATTGGAGGACTTTTTTGTTTATTGATTGGCAACACTGATGCAGTTGAGTACCAACAATTTTTGTTACTGGCAACACTGGTGACCAATAAATATTCGTTTTTGTTCTTACAAATTAAACGTACATATAATTCGCATATTCTTTTTCCGTTTCCGGTTTGTATAAGTAGAAAATTAAGAAAATTAGAGGAATTTGTGGCGTGTATGGGGTGGTGTGTGTGTGCGTGATGGATGAATTTTGTTCTGGGTTGTGCTGCTGGTGGTTGGCGTGTTTGAGGGGTGGTTGAGTGTGTGAAGGAGGGGGGCAAGGGGGAAAATGTGCAAGTTTGTGTTGTATTGTGGTGGGTGGTGTTGGTTGTTTTCGTCGTGTTGCTGTGGCCAGTATTGTTGTTGTTGAATTTCGATTGTTGCCCATATATATACGTCGGACGGAGAGGAAGGAGGGGGCTTTTTTAAGCTTTTATGTTGTGGTGAGTTTCCAATGTGGTGAGTTTTTCCAAGGTGTGGTGAATTTAGCCGGTGTGGTGAATAAAATCAAAATTCACCAAACTGCCGTTATTCGAAATGAGTACTGTATTAACACAAACCAATGTACTGTATATTGTGAATTCCCCGGTGTAAGTCTATAATAAGTATGTTCACCACTGTTAGCAGAGGCATTCACCGACATATCCGTAGAAGAAATGTAGTAACGCAGATAATATTGTAAATAATGTGACTCCACTACGAAACGGTTTGAACAAAGTTGTCTTTAATAGATTCGTGTATCTACACTAGTACATATAGCTACAGGGCGGCTAAAATCTATTTTATAAAGGTTTTGAATACGATGTGGAGGAATTATAACGGAAATATAATTCAAATTTCTGATTTCGTTAGGATCATTTCGATTCTTAATGCGTCTTCTTCATAAGTTTATTTAAATCATATTTTATTTTAATTGCACTTTAGGTAGGTTAGGTTGCATTAGTGGCTGTCAAATTTTGAAAGTTCACAGTTATACTCTAAAAAAACTTACTGTTCATTCATCCATCTTACAAATTCCATTGCGACAAAGGGCGTATGTAATGACACTTACACACATTATTGGCCATTGTATCCTTTAGTCATTGCTATTCATTTTCTTCTCATATTATGTCGTGTGGGACAATTTTACCCATGAGTGATGGGACATAAACGATAGCACCTAAATGGTGATTTGAAAAGATTATTTTGTTCAGCTTACTCTCTCAGAACTTTTATCAGAAGACCACTCAGAAGAGGTCGTCGAAAGGGATACATTTTTTTTCAATTAAAGATGCCACAGATGAGGTTGAAATCTTAAGCTCCAATCCAGTAAAAATTATTAAAAATTATTAATTCGTATTTGGGCTAATATTTGGTTTAGTTGGCCACCAGATCTGCCAGAAGTTTGACAAATGGGTGGAATTGGTTTGCAACTCCGTCAAGATAGGAATGGATCACTCCGAATCTTATGATACCGTGCGAGGTTTCAGACAAGGCGATCCCTTATCATGCGACCTCTTCGTCATGGAGAGTGTTCTGCGAAAGTCGGGAGTGCATCGGAATTGCACGCACGTTGACGACATCGACATCATAGGGCGTACCGAACGAGATGTCACTGCTGCCTTTACTGCTATTGAACGGGAGACTAAGAAGAAGGGTCTGGCAGTAAATGAGTGCAAAACGAAGTATATGTTATCGACAAGTAGAGCCGTGCGGCGTATTGAGTCTCAAATTACGGCCGATAACTATACTTTTGATACAGTCAAGGAATTCATTTATCTTGGCTCCGCCGTTACCACCGAAAATGATGTCAGTCTGGAAATCATGCGCAGAATTACTCTTGCCAACAGGCGCTATTATGGTCTCAATAGGCAATTGAGTAGCAGAGGCCTCTCTCGTAAGACGAAACAAATACTCTACAAGACGCTCATCCTACCCGTGCTTCTTTATGGCGCAGAAGCATGAACCAAATTAAGAACTGATGCAGCTGACTTGAGAATATTCAACAGTGAGCTGTATGAGCTCCTCAACGACATTTATTATTATCGTTCAAATGGAGGGGGATGCTCCGGCGAGATGAGTATTTGATGCGGGAATCTGCGGAAGTTGGCGAAGGGGACGACCTTGTATCCGTTGGAAGGACCAAATTGAAGAAGGCATGTCATTGATTGGTGTGACAAACTGCCATAGGCTCGCAAGAAGCAGAGGCGCCTGGAAAGATGTGTTGCGGCGGGCCGAAATCTGTTAATCGGGTTGTTATGACCAATGAATTAAGTAAGTAAGTAAGTAAGTTTAATTGGCTTTTCACGTCCGATTAATGCGGTTCTGAACAATCTTGCTTTATCCTCCATTTGCTGTAATAATACTCTCTGAGTGAATTTGTTCGTATTTGGTGTGTTAACGTTCTCATGGCCTTAGTTTTTGTGTATATTCACCCTGAGACAATACAGCGCAAGCCACTTTAACCTTGACATTTCTCAGTTTCATCTGAACGAGTGAGTATAATAACGACAGCAGACATATGTTATATGGGTCGATCGGGATTTGATGCCACTGTCTAAACGCTAGATTATGCCCCTTGAACTTGATATAACTTCCGACATAATAATTTCAACGAGTACGTTGAAGAGGAAAAACAATGAAGGCGGATGGGTAACATTGACGAATACCAACATTTTCACCTATGGCATCGTTTGTCACATCCTCGACCACAATGCGGCAGTATGCGTCCCTGTACGTGTATATAATTAGCGATTTCAGCTTCTCTAACTAATTACGCTGTAGCTTCCAATGCATTATAATTCGCCCCTGCGTCTACTTTCGCAGATCCCCGCATCAAATACCCGTCTCGCAGGAGCATCTTCCTCTATTCGGACTATATGGTCGAGCCAGTGCATCCGATGGATGATACGCTGCACAACGTCTATGTCGTTGAAGAGTTGCTCTTACAGCTCGCCAACTCGCACTGGACCGAAGACCTTATGTAGGCTGCTGCATCAGTGCCTAATAGGGTCCATGCCTCTGCCCCATAAAGAAGCACGTGGAGGATAAGCGTCTTGGAGAGTATTAGCTTTGTCGTACGAGAGAGGTCTCTGCTACTCAGTAGCCTATTGAGACCATAGTAGCATCTATTGAAAAGAGAGATCCTGCGCTTGGCCTCCAGACTGACACCAATTTTGGTGGTAACTAGCCTCTTTGTTACAAAAATAATCGGCGGAGAGGGTAAGGAGAGATATGCCTTTCCAGTTGCTGTAGTCAGTTAAGTTTCCTTCCTGAATATGTACCTAAGATCACTTGTATTCCAAAATTAATCTGTGAACGGCAGTAAGGGGTGGGATGAGTTAAGTTTTCTCTATGAAAATATAGCTACGATCACTTGCGATCCATAATTGGTAAGGGGTGGGTTAAGTTAAGTATCCTCCATGAATTTGGAACTCAGATCACTTGTGGCAGAAAATTAGTCTATAAACGTTAGTATAAGGTGGGTTAAGTTAAGTATCCTCCATGAATATGTAGCTAAGATCACTTGTGGATCCAATATTAGTTTCAATTAACAGGTAGTATGGAGTGGGTTAAGTTAAGTATCCTCCATGAATACAAAGCTACGATCTCTTGTGGCAAAAAATTAGTCTATGAACGGTAGTATAGGGTGGGTTAAGTTAAGTATCCTCCATGAATACGTAGCTAAGATCACTTGTGATCCAAAATTAGTCTATGAACGGCAGCATGGGATGGGTTAAGTTAAGTATCCTCCATGAATATGTGGCAAAAATCATTTGTGGCCAAAAATTGGCCAATGAATGGTAGTATGGGTTGTAGGATACTTAACATCCTCCATGAATACATAGCTACGATCACTTGTGGCCCGAAATTGGTCTATGAACGGTGGTATAGGGTGGATTAAGTTAAGTTTTCTCCATGAATACATAGCTGAGATCACTTATGGCAAAAAATTAGTCTATGAATGGTAACATGTGGTGGGTTAAGTTAAGTATCCTCCATGAAAATGTAGCTAAGATCACTTGTGGTCCAATATTAGTCAATTAACGGTAGTATGGAGTGGGTTAAGTTAAGTATCCTCCATGAATACATAGTTAAGATCACTTATGGCAAAAAATTAGTCTTTGAACGGTAGTATGGGGTGGGTTAAGTTTCCTACTAAGATCACTTGTGGCCCAAAATTAGTCTATGAACGGTAGTATGGGATGAGTTAGTGTATACAGTGACCGACAAAATTTTTTTCCAACTTTATTTTGTTCTTAGAGTATTTCACAATAAAATCCAATACAATTTTTGTTTTTTGTGTTTTAGTTCATGCAATACGAGCTTTTAATAATTTTTTCTTTTAATTTTTTGAAATTAAAATTTTTTAAAAGAGACTTAAAATATTAGGGAACATCATTTTAAAATTTATTTTATAAGCCAAATTCGTTTTTTTTTTTTTGTAAAATCTTTTATTTCATTTTTTTAATCTTTTTATCTTTAAACATTTGCTTTTTATTTTATCATAATATTTTAATATTTTTTTTTTGTGATAATATTTTGTCATTTAATAGTGGTTTCCGGTTGCTTTAAATAAAATTCAAAACAAATTTGTTTGTTGGCATTAAAGGAAACGAAAATCACAAAAAAAAATGAGAAAAAAATATGGAAAATCCGAAAAATGTGAGTGAGTAAGTAAGTATTCCCATGTAATAATATATGTATGGGAACCATAAAAACAAAAAATTAACAAAATAAGTGTGAGACTGTACAAAAACATAATTAAATGGTGCGCACTCTTATTGGTAACGGTATTCCAGAGTGGATAGGAAATTTCAGCAAAGGGCTGGCTGTACCACAATGCAGAATGTTTGTTCCGCTCGCTTTAATGGCAATGAAAGTTTGTCAGAGGTCTGAGGCAAGGGTACAGCCTAACGCTAACTGTCTGCCTCTTTTTAATGGACTTTGCTTTAGAAGCAAGAAGCCGACAAGTGCCATACGGTGTTCTCTGGATATACGTTTACTGGCTCATGGCTATGAACGTATGAAATATCTTTCAAACACCGCTGAAAAGGTTGGCCTGAAAGTCAATGTCACCAAAAACCAAATAGGCTAAGGATATAGGCACAAAAAATGCAAACCCTCCAGCAATAGCAATTAATGGCCAAATCATAAAGGATGCCAAAAGTCTGTGTTATCTAGACAGCATGATAAATAAAAATAGAGGTTCGGTTCGCGTATAAATAAAGCTCTGTTCAGGATGTTGAATATTTTTTGAACCTAGGCAACATGATACCCAAAAATTGGGTTACGGATGCTGATGTAGGCGCACGTATAAATAAAGCTCGTTGATTTTTTCATTCATAAAATTTAAAGATCCTAAAATATCCCCATAAGAACAAAAGTTAAAATCTTCAATTGCAACGTAGTCTCAATCCTTTTATATGGCTGCACAACTTGAAGTCTGTTTGATGTTACTGCTGCCTTTAGTGCTATTGAACGGGAGTCTAAGAAGTTGGGTCTGGCAGTAAATGAGGGCAAAACAAAGTATATGCTGTCGACAAGTAGAGACGTGCGGCGTATTGATTCTCAGATTACGGCCGATAACTATACTTTTGATACAGTCAAGGAATTTATTTATCTTGGCTCCGCCGTTACCACCAAAAATGATGTCAGTCTGGAGATTAAACGCAGGATTACTCTTGCCAACAGGTGCTACTATGGTCTCAATAGGCAATTGAGTAGCAGAGACCTCTCTCGTGCGACAAAATTAATACTCTACAAGACGCTCATCTTACCCGTGCTTCTTTATGGCGCAGAGGCATGGACCCTATTAAGAACTGATGCAGCAGCCTTGAGGGTATTCGAGAGGAAAGTCCTACGTAAGATCTTCGGTCCTGTGCGAGTTGGCGATGATTTCCGCATCCGATCTAACAGTGAGCTGTATGAGCTCCTCAACGACATAGACGTTGTACAGCGTATTAATATTCAGCGGCTGCGCTGGCTCGGCCATGTCGTTCGAATGGAGGAGGATGCTCCGGCGAAACGGGTATTTGATGCGGGGATCTGCGGAAGTCGGCGTAGAGGACGACCTTGTATCCGTTGGAAGGACCAAGTCGAGGAAGCCCTGTCATCGATTGGTGTGACCAACTGGCGTAGGCGCGCAAGAAGCAGAGGCGCCTGGAAGGATGTATTGCGGCAGGCCGAAATCCGTTAATCGGGTTGTTATGGCCAATTAAGTAAGTACTTTCGTTCATTTTTAGTGTACGCAGAACAATGAAAATGCTTACCGAAATTACATTACCGGTTGCTAATCGCTTTCATTGCTTTTCGTATTCTAAAAACGAACGAACTTATGTTCTGTTTCCTTTCGTAGACGTTTGGCTAAGCGGGACTTAAGACTGTTCTGGAGATTTCCAACATTAAACACCGTTAAGTTTCTTGTATGTCTAGCTAATCGGGTCTTTAGATTGGAGTTCTTAAGGGCACAAAAGTAAAAGAACACTGAGAAGAACAAAATATGAACTAAAGTTGGATCGAATTACATGGAACCAAAGAATTAGCTAAATTAGACTTAAGCCCCGATTAGCCAAACGTAAATTGAATTCTTTGCATGTTTGGTTCACCGTGGATTTAGACTTGAATCCTTAAGAGTACAAAAGCAACGAGAGACTTATATGGGAACATTGAATAAAACATGAATTAAAATCGGGCTGAAGAAGAACAAAATGTGAACTAGAGTTGGACCGTATGAAATAGAATAGATTAGACTTAAGTCCCGGTTAGCCCAACGTCCACGGAATTCCTTGCATGTTTGGTTTACCAGGGCTTTAGACTTGAATCTTTAAGAGTACAAAAGCAACTTATATGGGTACATTGAATAAAATATGAACTAAAATCGGCCCTAACTACATGGAACCAAGCGAAAGTATTAATCAATGATTGAATCAATGACGGAAAGAACTCATTCACGTTTGTAACCTATGCTCAGTAGGAACGTTTTGAAATTTTGTTAGGTTAGGTTAGGTTAGAGGACGTGTACCTGTCGGTCAAGACAAGCACAGTACCCGGAGGTCGAAATTGACCCATTGTACATTGTCCTTAGGGGAGGAAGGAAATAGAGGATATAGGAATGTAGGGAAGGGGAGGGATAATGGGAAAAGGAAGAATTATATGTGAAGAAACAGCCACAAAACAAAAGAGGTTGAGAGTGCGACTACACTTATGAAGCCCTAGCACCTCTCAACCAGCCAAGCTGATAATGAATCTGTGGAGAGCCTTGATGTCGGCTGTCGACACAGAACTCAATTTTGTTACCTAGTTTTAGAATAAATTCCCAATTTTTTTCTCTGTAATATGATGGCAAATAAAGGACTTGCATATATAAGAAGTTCGTCATAGAGACAATTCACTGTAATGGAAATTTATGCCATGTTTTTGTATGTCAATATTATGGTTTTCATTGGACAAGATTTTTACGTGGTAGATTCCAAGCCCTACGCACAATCCAAATTTAACGTCTAGGGTATTGGTCTTCACTACACGCATTAGCTAACATTTAGCGGGTGCTAGTACAGGAGGCGCCACGGGAAGGCTGTGTGTCAACTTGAATACAGTAAGACAAGGATTACCTAGAGGTCGCTAGGTTGACCACAGTTAGAAACGTTACCTTGTTTGCATATATCCCATTCCTCCCTTATGCTACTACTACTACTGTCAGTTGCAGGTTAATGGAATCGTGGTTACGTTTTCATATAAGAGGCGGGAATTACGGATTTATTCCACCATTTTGGAATCTTCAAACTTGAATGTTAGCGATTTTCCTCAGGCTTTAACCGATACTATTTAAAAAAATCGTCCAGTTGCTTGCGTTCATAGACATCATAGGGTGTATCGAGAGAGATGTCACTGCTGCCTTTAGTGGAGTTGAACGGGAGCCTACTAAGGTGGGAATGACAGTAAATGAGGGCCAAAACAAAGTATTTAAGTATATGCGGTGTATTGCATATGAGATAACGGGCGATAACTATACTTTCGATATAGGCTAGGTTAGGTCGTAGTGGTAGCTCTGATATCACAAAGCTCACTTGAGCACGCATGGCGTTCCGTTGTGATGCCACGGGTGAAACGCAGTCCCTGTACTAACCAAGTTCCGCCAAATCAGGGAAAGGAAGAAGTTGATCTTGCGCAAGGGCTGCACAACAAAAGCACGACTATCCCCGAACTGGCAAACCAGCCAGAAAATTTGACGAACGAAACTATATCCTTGATATCAATAGATGATTGCTTCGTTAAGCTAACAAGGAATGGGGAGCCAAATAACCTATATCTACACCTAGCAAGAGACGGGCACTGGTAAAGAAAGTGAATAACGCTTTCCTCTTCCTCAGTGGATACTTTCGATATAGTCAAGGAATTTATATATCTTGGCTCTGCCGCAGGCTCACTCTTGCCAACGGGTGCTGCTATTACCTCAATAGGCAATTGAGTAACAGAGAACTTTCTTATACTACAAAAGTAATATTCTACAAGACGCTCCTCCACGTGGTTGCTTATGGCGCAGAGGAATGACCCCTATTAAGGACTTTGATGGAGAGTATTCGAGAGAAAAGTACTATCTTCGGTCCAGTGCGAACAACACTGGAAATAACACTGAGTTGTATGAAGTCGCCGTGGTCTAGTGGGTAGTGTGTTGCCTTATTAGACAAAAGGCCCGGGTTCGAATCCCAGGTCAGACATCAAAACGAAAAAATATTTCTTCGGCCACTTCCTCTCAGCAGATTTCTGCCAAAGACTCGAGAGTAAAAATTGCCATGAAAAGCTTTTCAAAAATCTGTCGTTCGGAGTCGACTTTAAATTGTAGGTCCCGCCAGGTGGTGTGAGAAGCTAGGTCGTAATCCTGACTGAAGGGTTGTAATGGCCAATTATGTATGTGTGTGTATGAGTTCCGCAAAGCATAGACGTTGTGTAGCGTATTAACCTACAGCGGCTGCCATGTTTCGACCATGTCTTTTGAGTGCAGGAGTATGTTTCGGCGAGACGGGTATTTGATGTGGTGATCTGGGGAAGTCAACGAAGAGGACGATCTTGTTTGTGTTGGAAGGGCCAAACAGAGGAAGTCCTGGCATTGATTGGTTTGAAAAACAGGCGTAAGCAGTGGCGCCTGGAGGGATGTGTTATGGCAGGCCGAAATCCCTTAATTGGGTTATTAATGGAGAATTATTAGATCAAGTAAAGCTTGTTCTTATATAAGCGGTCAAATTTATTCAATCCCTTAAAGATTACTGATATTCTTTGATGCAACAATTTAAAAATTTTCAAATATTTTAGTTTAAAAAAATTAAAAAACGGATTAAAAAAAGAATTTTCAAAATATTTCCTAAATTCATTTCAATTTTTAATAAATCGCCATAGAATTCTATAACGTATCGCTATACATACCCATGCATACCTTCATACATACACACACTGTAAGTATTTAAAATTTGTCTCCATCATATACATTTCATTCATAATAATTATGTATTCATACTCTGTATGTACATTATCTACGAATGTATGTATGCAATTATGTATGATGTATGTATGTATGTATATTGTTTATGTTAGTAGTTGTAGTTTATAAATAAAATTAAAAAAAATTCTTGTATTTAGTTGTGTTTAATGTAAACATTAACCAAAAAGAATTAAAAAAAAAGAATAAAAATTTGAGCAAATTTGTAATTGTGTTTGTATGTTTGTAGGTTTATATAACACTGTAGAAATATGCAAAAAAAAAAACATTCATGTTACAATCTTGTCTCCTTCTACAGCGGTGTATACAGAAATACCACATCATGGTATGAGTGAACAATATTCAACTACAATTACTTACCATTACCAAGATTCTGGTTAATAAATGAATTGGAATCTGTAACCCATGAAGGAATATACATACACTAGATGACCCGTGCGAGTATTTCGCACCGTTAGTTGTCATTTTTGTAACATAAAATGAAAATAATTAATAGAAATTTAGAAAGTATAAAAATTTTAGAAATATCATCATACATATTTACATACATACGTGCTTCCGACCACCAGCAACGACAGGTGCAGCTAAGCTGCAATCAATTGTCGCGGAGCTCTTTCCGCGCAAGGCGGAAATTACATACTCCGTGCGAGATATGCGGTCACCTGAGGAAATCCCACGAGTTAGCAGGCAAGAATTGGAAGCAGTCTGTGTGGATATGAAACTCAATAAAGCACCGGGATCGACGGGATCCCAAACATTGCGCTTAAGGAGGCCATTGAAAGTAACACTGAGCTGTTTAGACAAGTTTTTGACGCTTGTATTCAGGAAAGGACATTCCCTTGGATATGGAAAAGGCAGAGACTGGTTCTCATTCCAAAGGGTAACAACGCGCAGGATTCATCGGCATACCGCCCGCTCTGTATGATTGACACAGCTGGGAAACTTTTGGAAAGGATAATTTGTAGGAGACTGGAAGCATTCTTGGGAGAAGACGGCTTGTCGGATCGCCAATTTGGTTCCCGGAAAGCCCGATCCACGCTAGATGCAATAGAGTTGGCTATGACGATAGCAAAGGATGCTATCAGCGGTGAGCGCTGGCTTAAGGGCGACAAGGAGTACTGCGCTATCATCACCCTGGATGTCAAAAACACATTCAACTCTGCGGATTGGGATGCCACTTTAGCAACCCTAGATGGGAAGGATGTACCGAATTACTTGATGGATCTTATTAGAGACTACTTTAAGGATAGAGTGCTCTTATATGATACAGATGTTGGCAGGGGGTCATATACGGTATCGGCGGGTGTCCCGCAAGGTTCCGTGCTGGGCCCAGTACTATGGAATGTCATGTATGATGGTGTACTGAGGCTTAGACTCCCTAGAGGTACACAAATCATTGGTTTTGTGGACGATATTGGATGAATTGGTGAGAACGTGTAACACTGCGATTCGCATAGTCAGGAGCTGGATCACCGGAATAGGTCTCAAACTTGCTGATCACAAGACGAATGTACTACTTATAAGCAGTAGGAAGAGGATGGTGTTTATTACAATAACGGTAGGTGATTAGCGCATAACATCAAAACAGGCGATTAAATATCTGGGAGTAATGATTGATCACAGGCTTACGCTTAGGGAACACCTGACGTACATCGGCGAAAAGTGTGCGGCGACAACAAATGCACTTGCTCGAATAATGCCTAACCTAGGAGGCCCAAAACAAGAGAGGAGGCGGTTACTGATGAAGGTTGTGACATCAATCGCTATATATGCAGCCCCTATATGGGCTGGGGCATGGAAGGGGCCTACAGGAGATCAGCTCTCAGGGTAATTTCTGCCTTCCGCACGGTGTCTACTGATGCAGCGTTGAGTTCCGCAAAGCATAGACGTTGTGTAGCGTATTAACCTACAGCGGCTGCCCTGTTTCGACTATGTCTTTTGAGTGTAGGAGTATGTTTCAGCGAGACGGATATTTGATGTGGGGATCTGAGGAAGTCGGCGAAGATTACGATCTTGTTTGTGTTGGAAGGACCAAATCGAGGAAACTTTTTCATCGATTGGCGATACCAGCTGGCGTAGACGCGTAAGAAGCAGAGGCCCCTGGAGGGATATGTTATGGCAGGCCGAAATCCCTTAATTGGGTTATTAATGGAGAATTAATAGATCAAGTAAAGCTTGTTCTTATATAAGCGGTCAAATTTATTCAATCCCTTAAGGATTATTGATATTCTTTGATGCAACAATTTAATTATTTTCAAATATTTTAGTTTAAAAAAATCAAAAAACGGATTAAAGAAAAGAATTTTCAAAATATTTCCTAAATTTATTTCAATTTTTAATAAATCGCCATAAAATTCTATAACGTATCACTCACTACCCATACCCATACATACATACATACACACACACTGTAAGTATTTAAAATTTGTCTCCATCATATACATTTCATTCATAATAATTATGTATTCATATTGTGTATACAATGTACGAATGTATGTATGTATTTATGTATGTGTGTATGTATTTATGTAAATAAAAAAAATTTCTTGTATTTAGTTGTGTTTAATGTAAACATTAACCAAAAAAAAATTTAAAAAAAATTAAAAAAAAGAATAAAAATTTGTGCAAATTTGTAATTGTGTTTGTATGTTTGTAGGTTTATATAACACTCTAGAAATATGCAAAAAAACATTCATGTTACAATCTTGTCTCCTTCCACAGCGGTGTATACAGCAAGAGCACATCATGGTATGAGTGAACAAAATTCAACTTCAATTACTAAGATCCTGGTTAATGAATAAATTGGAATCTGTAACCCATGAAGGCATATACATAAACTAGAGTATTTCGCACCATTAGTTGTCATTTTTGTAACATAAAATGAAAATAATTAATAATTAGGTCGCCGTGGTCTAGTGGGTAGTGTGTTGGCTTATTAGACAAAAGGCCCGGGTTCGAATCCCAGGCCAGACATCAAAAATAAAAAAATACAAAAAGTATTTTTTCGGCGATTTCTTCTATTTCTCTTCTTGTTTCTCAAAAATCTGTCGTTCGGAGTCGACTTTAAACTGTAGGTCCCGCCACTTCTGTATAAAATTAACACACACAACATAAGTGGTTGTGAGAAACTGCGGGCTTCTTTGGGACGTTTGCTGTAGACTGTCTAATGGTGAAGGTATAGCACTGACCATTTTACAGTCACCAGCAGCAACTCGTTTCCTTACCGTTCGCATCTTCCCTCTTTCTACCTTTCCTAAACCTGCACAATGCACTGCATGAGTAGGGGTCATCCCCTGAGTGCTGGTTTAAACAACAAAAAAAAAATAATTAATAGAAATTTAGAAAGTATAAAAATTTTAGAAATCATAATATCATCATACATATTTACATACATATGTACATACATATGTTTAAATGTTTTTATAATACTTCTTTGAATACAATGTTAGAGATAATAACATGATCATCGTTAACATCGACAACAGTATTATCATGCCGTTCGATATAAAATATAATTTTTATCAATGAAAATATTCATTTTTCAATTTCTAATTATTTTTCGCCATTAGTGTTAGATATAAGCTTTAAAATGAGATATCATTCATTAAATTTGATGTGGTGGTATCGGAGATATTTGCAACCGACAAAAAAAGTGTTTTAGAAATAATATATATGATGATATAATAATATAATAACACAGCCCTACAAATTTGAACTTTTTTGTGCGAATAAAATTTCTCCAGGTGTTTCCAAAATGTCTTTCATAACTTTATATATTATTATGTGGAATAGCAGTACAATTAAGCGATCCTGTTTATCGCACTTGATCTAACAACTACTGTAAAGTATTGCCAAAACAGCTTTTTACAACTTAATATGCATATTATATATAACTGACTTAGTAATAAACGGCATTATAGTAAATAGCGGTATTGCCAGAATTGATTTTAATACATACTATATTATGTTGAACTGCATTACTATTAAGCGACCCTGTATTACCACATTTGAACAAAAACATATAATCATAATGACAACAGTATTATTATGCTGTTCTATATAAAATATAATTTTTATCAATGAAAATATTCATTTTTCAATGTCTAATTATTTTGCGTCATTAGTGTTAGATCTAAGCTTTAAAATGAGATATTATTCATTAAATTTGATGCGGTGGTATTGGAGATATTTGCAACTGACAAAAAAAAGTGCTTTAGAAATAATATATATGATGATATGTATATTCCATACATAACAGAATAATCGACCAATTGTTTAAGGAGTTGGCAAAATTGCAAAGAAATTTTAATAGAGTGAAGGAGTTGTAGAATTTTACACTTTGTCCAAGATGTTACGCTCAGAATAGCTATCCATACAACCATAAAGTCCACATAAAGGCATAGATTTGCCTGACCATACATGTTGTTTTAGGACTAGAGCGATAATTTTGCCATACTGATTTTGGGAACAAATATGCTTGAAAAATTGTGGTATATTAAGTTCGGCGAATTCAGTAGTTAGGGTCACTCTCTTGGATTCGAAAAGTAATTGTTTAATATGCATTACGGACTGTACTTTTCCAAAACAATTTTGTATGAACCATTATTACCAGCAGCCGTTAAAAAAATATTTCCTCGACGACTTTCTCTCTGTAGATTTCAAGCAAACACTTTGAGGTTAAATAATTTTGTAATGAAAAGTTTCCCAAAAGTCTGTCTTTCGGAGTCGACTTTAAAATGTAGCGATCCGTCACTTATGTACGAAATTAACTCGAACCCCATAAATGGTGTGAGAAGCTGGGTCTGTAATCCAAACTGAAGCGTAATCATCCTATCGAAATGCAACAGCAATCGATCAACTTACTTACGTTGAAAAAACACAAAATTTGGTGAAAACTTTGGCGCTTTTATTTCCCATGAACTCTGCTTTTCGCAGACGACAACTCGGTGAAGTTTTTGTGCCGTGACTTGGGCCTTATACAAAATTCAACTGACCAGGAACTAAAGGTTTGCGGCCATAAACAAGAATGTGTATTCATTTTGAGGTCCATTTCTGGATAAATGGGTGGATCTGGGCTACTTTCTTTTAGCAGATTCCTGGCTAAAATTGCCATAAAAAGTTTCTCAAAAAATATGTATTTAATATTAAATGCACAACATAAAGGGTGTGAGAAGCTAGGTCCATGTCTCGGCTACTTCCCTCAGCAGATTTCTAGCTAGAATTGCCATAAAAAATTTCTCAAAAATCTAGCATTCGGAGTCGACTTTCGACTGTAATCCCGACACTCATGCATGAAATTATCGCACACAACATAAGTGGTGGGAGAAGCTAGGTTGTTGAGGGATTTGAATGTATGTGTGAACATAGTTCTTCCATGACTGGCAATATGCTTAAAACTAAATACAACAGAAATAGCTTTGCCAGAAACGAAGAAAATTGTAACACCATACCGTGGCTGCTATATTTTTTACCCACACTGTATTTACGTTAACTTGTGATATATTTTCAGTAAGTACTTGTGTTATGAGAGCTTGATTGCAATGAGAATGTCTTTCTTTTTTTATTCATTTATTTGCTTATTTTATTGTTGTTGTCGCTGTTGTTTTTGGTTGCAGCTTTAATAAAAAATAAAAAGAAAAAATTGTTTAAATTTCAAAAACCTCAGCATATTTTAACAAAATTATCGTCGAAAATGAATATGAACATGAAGAGGTTTTTTTGTCCCTCTTCCTTTTCATTGTTTTGCAGCAGCAGAAACTATTTGAAAAACTCAAATGAAGTTCCTTCATTAAATTCAGTTTAAACTAAGCCGAGTTGCGGTTAAGAACGTTAGATTTTGAAAATCCAACGAACAAACGAATTTAAAGTGGCAATCAAAAAAGTGTTTTGAAATTCCAAAAAAAAAAAGAATTTATTTTTCTAATGTTAGAAATAGTAGAGTTCGGATGTGGTGTGTTTTTTCTTTTTCAAGTGAATATGAAGTGAATTTTTTTCGGTGTATTTAAACAAGGTTATGGTGAATCGGAAATATGGCTATGAGAAAGGTAAGTTTTCTTTTTAAATTTAAAGATTTTTTATTGAAAAATAATTTCTAAGAATTTTTCTCAATGCTCTCTAATACTTTGTGTCTCCACATCTAACATAAATAATTACACTAGGCAACAAAATAAAAAAAAAAATTAAAATAAAAACACCCGTTTAAGGTCATAGTGTAGATTATGAGTTTTGTTGGGTAGATTTCAAAAATATTTTTTTTGTATTTCTCAAACCCTCCAAATTTTTTATTTGACAAAAACTGTTTTTTTTTTGAGTTTACGCACAAATTTCTGGATTACTCAAAAACTTTTTAGCCGATTTTGAATATTTAAATCTTGTTAGAAAGGGGAGAGATGTAGCTTTAAAACGATATGCATATATCTTTTATTTGATTTAATTTGATATAGGGTTTGATGAGGTAAACTTGAAAAATGCGAATTTTTTCATATTTTTTCAAGTTTGTGCTTTGATAGTAACAAACTTTACTTAAAAAATATAAAACAAGTGATAACATTCTGAAAGTGCATTGTCCTGTGAACAGATTGAGTCATCATTTGATCAAATCGGACAGAAATTACCATAGTTATTATTTAAAGAGTCTAACAGACGAGTAATATTTTTATATATGCGATCTCATCAAATCAACTTTCGGTTGCAAAAATTTTCAGAATTTTTGATAAATCGTGTTGATTTATCGGAAACTGTATCAATTTCAAGTTTGAGCGACCACTAGAAGTCGATTAATATTTGTGTTTTTTTGCAATATGTCACTAATGACATAGTGTAGGTTGTGAGTTTTGTTGAGTAGATCTCAAAAATATTTTTTTTTGTATTTCTCGAACCCTGCAAATTTTTTATTTGACAAAAATTGTTTTTTTTTTTTGAGTTTACGCACAAATTTTTGGATTACTCAAACATTTCTGACCCGATTTCCAATATTTAAATCTTGTTGGAAAGGGGAGAGATGTAGCTTTAAAACGGTATACATATATCTTTTATTTGATTTAATTTGCTATAGGGTTTGATGAGGTAAACTTGAAAAATGCGAATTTTTTCATAGTTTTTCAAGTTTGTGCTTTGATAGTATTAAACTTAATGTAAAAAATATGAAGCAAGTGATAACATTCTGAAAGTCCATTATCTTGTGAAGAGAATGAGTCATCATTTGATCAAATCGGACAGAAATTATCATAGTTATTATTTAAATAGTATAATGGACGAGTAATATTTTTATATATGTGATCTCATCAAATCAACTTTCGGTTGCAAAAATGTTCAGAATTTTTGATGAATCTTGTTGATTTATCGGAAACTGTATCAATTTGAAGTTTGAGCGACCACTAGAAGTCGTCTAATATTTGTGTTTTTTGTTTCCAATAATTATTATATTTTTTTGCTTAAACCTTGGCCAACTCCTGATGTTTACTCAAAGCTGAAATTGACATATTTTCCGATAAACCAACAAGATTCATCAAAAATTCTGAAAATTTTTGAACTAAAAATGCATTTGAAAAAAATATTTTCATACATATATTTTTTAGACTCTTTAAATAATAACTGCGGAAATTTTTGTCCTATTTGATCAAACGCAGTGCCAATGTCTTCACAAGAAAATGCACTTTCAGAATGTCATCACTTATTTCATATGATTTAATTAAAGTTTACTACTATGAAGCGACAAACTTGAAAAAATATGAAAAAAAGTTAACTTCATCAAACTCCACAGAATATTATGTCAAATAATATTTATAAGTATATCGTTTTAAAGGTCCATCTCTCCCCTTTCCAACAAGATTTTAATTTTGGAAATCAGGCCAGAAATGTTTGAGTAATCCAGAAATTTGTGCGTAAAGTAAAAAAAAAATACTATTTTTGTCAAATAAAACAAGTTTGGAGGGTTTGAGAAATATTCAAACGGTATTTTTCTACTCAACTAAATGCACAATGTGGGCTATATAGTTATTCGAGTGTATTTTGATTATCGCACCGTGTAATTATTAAATTAAAATAGGGAAAAAATTTTTATTTAATTAAATTAATCAAGATAAGCAAGTTTATCCTATTAAATAGGATGATAGGATTGTCCTTTGTCGTCCTCAGGAACATCGCATTCCGTTCTATTGGCCACATGTTAAGTTAGGTTAGGTTAGCGAGTACCTTGCCGTACACAAGCCAGTTCGCACGGTGGCCATATGGCCAATTGTGCAACCCAGTGTAAGTTAAACCCTCTTATTATGATCCGTTAGCGGTAGATCTAAACCATCCGGAGTGTCCGATAAAACCGTACAGTTCCCTCAGTGGGTGCTTTCACCACCAAGCCCAAATTCTCAAACGTTCTGGAATCCCAAAACCGTTTAAAAGTGCAGGGCACTCGCATAGATGAAATCGAACAGTTCCCAGAACAGAAACTCGCTCCACACCTTGCTCAGATCTTCAAACGGTCTGTCATCCAAAACCCGATGATGTTCGTTTAAAAGTGCAGGGCACTTGCAAAAATGAAACCGAGCAGTTCCCTTAATGGTACGTTGGCCTGCAAGCCCAAATTTTTAAAAGTTCTGGAACCCTAAAAAACAATGACGTTCAATTTAAAGTGCAAGACTCTCATGTAAACAGTGTTGCACCGATTCCGTTACCTCTACATCATGGTAGGTTTTGCAGTAAACCTGCTGGGGCAGTTTGAATTTGTCAAGGAAATTGCCATTGGTCCAGCGTACCCATTAGAATTCCAGTTAGATTGCAAACTATTCTCTTTTCGAAATCAAGTAGTTTCTTGGTTTTCCTGCTGTCCACTGCTAGGCACAGTAATTGTGAAACGCAACAACCAGGTATGTTGGACTACTCATACATAATTGGCCATTACAACCGTTCAGTCAGGATTACGACCTAGCTTCTCACACCACTTATGTTGTGTGCGTTAATTTTATACATGAGTGACGGGACCTACAGTTTAAAGTCGACTTCGAACGACAGATTTTTTTGAGAAGCTTTTCATGGCAATTTTTACTCTTAGAGCCTTTGCCAGAAATCTGCTAAGAGGAAGTCGTCGAAGAAATATTTTTTGTTTTGATGTCTGACCTGGGATACGAACCCGGGCCTTTCGTCTAATAAGCCAACACACTACCTACTAGACCACGGCGACTACTCACGAATTGTTAAATTCCATGATGCTTTCTCCAATTTGGAAAAGTATTTCCTATTATCGTCTCCTCTTCAAATATTTCCAATTCCTTTCATGTCAGTTCGTCCACTTTTTCGTTTCGTTCTAATGCCAGTGTTATGCCCATGTACACGCTGTAGAGAATCCAGAATCCCCCCTTTGATTTAAAGAGATGGGTTTCCAGCGCTTTATTTGCTGCTTGACTGTCCATGACACAAGTGATCATATTCGAAGGATATAGGCTGCTTTAGCTTGTTCAATAGCAAAAATCTCCACCTAAAATACATTGGACTGATTAGAAACTCTGTATGACCCGTACAGTGCCATTTTTAACGCAATAGATCCCGGATCTAGTTTCGCATTCCATTTTTAAGTCATTGCCTATGAAAGCTTCAGCAATTTATTTTTTCTGAGTGTAAGAATGAGTTTTGTCTGTTCATTTGAAAATAGCCTCTACTACCATGAAGTAGCTGGGATGCCAGAACTTTGATTGCTGTTTGACTGTCCGTGACACATGTAATAAAGTCCGAAGGAGGTAGGTTTCTGCAATTTGTTCTCCACCTGAAATACGTTGGACTGATAAGGAAATCAAAAAATAGAAATTTTTATTAGAATAGACTCTAGATCTAGTTTCGCATTCCATTTTAGAGCCATCGTCTATGACAGTTTCTGCAACCTATTCTTCGCCGTAGTCTAGAAGGTAGTGTGTTGGCTTATTAGATGTAAAGCCAGGGTTCAAGCCCCAGGCTAGACATCGAAACAAAATACATCGATTTCCTGGCAAAAACTCTGAGAGTAAATAAAATTGCCATGAAAAACTTCTCAAAAAATCTGTCGTTCGGAGTCGATTTTAAACTGTAGGTCCCGCCGCTCATGTATAAAATTAACACACACAGCATGAGTGGTGTTGAGAAGCTAGGCCGTAATCCTGACTGAAGGGTTGTAATGGCCAATTATCTATGTATGCGTGTATGTATTCTCTCCGTGTGGGACGGTGAGTCTTGTATGTTCATCCGGCATCAGTCTCTGGTACCATGAAGATGCATCTAAAACTTGGGTGATTCGTTTCAAATTCATGGAGTATTGAAGCATGGCCCACCTGTACTCAGGGGATGACCCCTACTCATGCAGTGCATTGTGCAGGTTTAGGAAAGGTGGAAAGAAGGAAGATGCGAACGGTAAGGAAACGAGTTGCTGTTGGTGAGTATAAAATGGCCAGTGCTATACCTTCACCATTAGACAGTCTACAGCAATCGTCCCCAAGAAGCCCGCAGTTTCTCACACCACTTATGTTGTGTGTATATTGTAAATATAGCTGGAGAACTTAAGTTTTAGTACAGTTCTAGCAGCAACGTTTTGGAGGAACATATCCAGTAGTTGTAGAGATATGATGACCAGCTTGCAACGTGGACTTAAAAGCACCCGTAATGTTTAAGTATTCCAACCTTTGTACCTTGTTCAGTGTTGTGAGATAGATTTTCTTTCATAAGGCCTGCAAAACCAATGCCTGTTGGGGAGTGTAGGCAAAAACTCTGCGAGTACAAAAAATTGCCATGAAAGGTTACTTAAAAATCTGATGTTGGGAGTCGACGTTATATTAGAGGTCCTGACACTCACGGATAGAACGAAAACACATGCAAGATGGGGGTGGGATAAACTAGGTTCTTATCTTGACTAAAGTGTTGTAATGCAACCAATTAAGTCAGCAATTGAGATTGATAAGAGTTAAAACAATTTTGCAACCACTTTAAAATTCCATTTAAAATTCAAATCCTTTCAAAAAAATATAAAGGATTATGCATTCGCAATAAAAAGGAAGAAAAAATTAAAAATAAAAATAAATTTTATTTAAATTTTATATGCAATCAAAATATAAGAATTATTTACTCCTGCATTTAGGGGCTCGTACATTAGCATTTTTAATATGTTCATGTCCCTTTCAATATGAAAAGAAAGAATGAAAAATGAAACAAATCCTTCGGATAATTTACATACAAAAAAATGTCCTTGCAATGCGATATTATTTCTCTCTCTCTCTCTCTCTCCACTTTTTTTTTATTAAATCATCATGGCTGGTTTTAAGGGTTGAGTACCCAACCTAAAATATGTACGTTCGATTGAGGATTTGCAAGGAGAAAAAGAAAAATTAAGGAAATCATGCTGCATTTTAAATATCGTATTGAGAAAGTGAAAGAAAAAGTGAAAGAAATGAAATTTATTTTATGTTGTCTACAGTAGTTTGAAAGTGGATTCAGAAGGACCTCAGTGATCTTGGCATAGATTCTTGGTATTTTGATAATCAACTTCTCATTTGCTTCTGAAGATATAAGCCTTCCGTTACTCACTTACTAACTTAGTTGATCAATACAACCCCTTAGTCAGGATTACAACCTAGCTTTCCACACCACCTTGTTACGCGTATTTTTTTTTATGCATGAGTATCGGGACTTCCAACTGGAATTTCCACACTTTGACAGTTGATAGCGGTTAACGTGTGGAAGCTACATTTGTCAAGTTACATACATACATAATTGGCCATTACAACCCTTCAGTCAGGATTACGACCTAGCTACTCACGCCACTTATGCTGTGTGCGTTAATTTTATACGAAAGTGGCGGAACCTACAGTTTAAAGTCTACTCCGAACGAAAGCTTTTTGAGAAGCTTTTAATGGCAATTTTTACTCTCAGAGTCTTTGCCAGAAATCTGCTGAGAGGAAGTCGCCGAGGAAATATTTTTCGTTTTGATGTCTGACCTGGGATACGAACCCGGGCCTTTCGTCTAATATGCCAACACCCTACTAGACCACGGCGACTTTGTCATTTAGTTGTCATTTAGTTTGTCAAGTTAGTTGTCATTTATCCAGTCTCAAGAGACCCTCACAACCTAAGCAATTGAAAAGACCAAAGGCTCTGTGACAGGTCCTGTTTACCTTTAGAATTCCTGCTAGATTGCAAACCATTCTCTTATCGAAATCAAATACTTTCTTGGTTTTCGTGCTGTCCACTGCTAGACACAGTAATTTTGAAACGCAACAACCAGTTATGTTGGACTATCCACGATTTGTTAAATTCTATGATGCTTTCTCCAATTTGGAAAACTATTCCCTTCTATCGTTTCCTCTTCAAATATTTCCAATTCCTTTCATACCAGTTCGTCCAGTTTCCTGGATGCAATTCCAGTGAACTTTATAATTTTAAGAAATACTTTCAATAACCCGAAAAAGTGCAAGGAAATCACCGTAGTCTAGTAGATAGTGCGAGGCCTCGCTTCAAACACCGGATCAGACATTTCCAACAAAATCAAAAATAAAAAAAAAATGTTTCTTAGGTGACTTCCTCTCAGCAGCAGTCTTCTGACAAAAAATTTAAGAATAAAATAAAATTGCCATGAAGAATGTAGAAAATAAAATTTAAAATTGGACTTTAGAGCAATTGGCATCTGGCCCTGATCTTTTGGTAATTTGCCCTAATTTTTATCGAAAAATCATTTTCATTGATAAGGTTTAGTTCGTATCACTCACAAGAATTGTCTCCTTTTCACAGTTCGGAGTAGACTTTACATTAAAGGGGTCCGCCACTTATGTAACAAATTAATACTGACTGAAGGTCTGTAATGGTCAATTAAGTAAGTGTGCATGTATGATCGTCCTAGCGAGATGCAACAGTAATCGACCAACTTCCCTACGTCGAAAAAACACAAGATTTGGCGAAAGTTTTTTGTGTATCCGTAAGAGAGAACGCGAATTCAAAGTCGATTTCGTATCATTTCCAAGAACTCAGCTTTTCGCAGATCGCAACTCGGCAAATTTTGTGTGACGTGATTTGGTCTTGCACTTGTACATAATTCAACTGACCATATACCACTACTTGTATTCCCTGAATAGCACTTTTACTTACATCATTTACTTAATTGGCCATTAACAAACCCAATTAAAGGATTTCGGCCTCTATTTGGTCTTTCCAACGCAAACAAAGTCACTTTCTTCGCCGATTTCCGCAAATTGCCGCATTAAATACCCGTCTCATCGGACTATCCTCCTCCATTCGAACGGCATGGTCGAGCCAGCGCAGCCGCTGGATGTTACGGTGCACAATGTCTATGCCGTTGAGGAGCTCATACAGCTCACTGTTGGACGGGATGTGGAAATCCACACCAATTCGTACTGGACCGAAGATCTTACGTAGGACTATTCACTCGAATACTCTCAAAGCTGCTGCATCAGTGTTTAATAGACCTTTGCGCCATAAAGAAGCATGGCGAAGGTGAGCGTCTTGTAGAGTACGAGTTTTTAGGAGTACTTTTAAGCGATCGAAACTTGATGTTGTTAGATTCGAGGGCCACGTCTGGATGAATGGGTAAGTGAATATACAAAATTGTTGAATTTTGGGATTCCAATCCACTTGAGATCCAACAGCGTCTATTCCGGAAAAGACACTGTTTGATGTGGATTTTGGGCTGGCGGTGTTTTCGGGCCATATTTCTTTGAGAACGGCCTTGAATAGACCTTCACTGTTAAAAACACGGACTCAATAGGTTGATGTTTACCAAACTTTTTTTTTGCATAAATTGGATGATCTGGAAATTCAACGACGTAAGATTTTTACAAAACGATACTACGTGCTACCTAGCTTATGTCACATTGGATAATTCCTCAAGAGCGCCCTATGCATTCGAAATAAGTCCCTTTGGTCTGGATTTTAGGCTGGCGATGTCTTCGAATCATATTTATTTGGAAATACAGTCGAATAGGCCTTCATTGCCTTCATATTGAAGACAATAAAGCCTGATGATTACCAAGTTCCTTTGATATTTAATTACTATTACTAAGGACATGTAGTTTAAACAGGACCACACAGTTCATGCAATATTGAAAATTCTACACTAGCGATATGAGGCCATGGTTAACTTAAGTGTTGGTAATATGATCCGGCCACAGAGATCGTCCGATATGAAGCCGTGAAAAATGTCTCTAATGTCGCTGATGTATGCCGCTGTATGCGAATAAGCAAGCCACAATAAACCACAGTGGTCCTCAAAACTAACATACGCTGTGACATCTTTCAGAAATATAGGCTCTGCAATGATTTTGGATACACTTTAACCAGAGGAGACGTGGAGGTCAAATTAATAAAAATATCGAGCATATCTGAAACAAAATTTGCTTTATTTAAATAATTTTAAATTTAGAAAGCCCTTAATGAAAGATCTAGTGTTTTTTGATTAATTTTAAACCAAACATCTTTCGATTTTACGAGAAGAATGGATTTGGACAAAGCATTGTAATAATTTTTCCTCAACTTTGACACTTCCGTCCCTCTGTGCAGGCATGGAATTATATACTACCAGTGTACTTTTGTCGTTCTGGATAATACAGATCTAAAAGAAATAAAGGGTCCGCCAAATAACTTATTTTTTTGAAAATGCTTAAAAAAACTGTAGGCTGCAGTAGCCTACACGATTGGTCCAATTTTTAAGCACATTATGGATTGTGTGCAGCTGTATTTCACCAACGGCTTCACGAATATTGTTCTTTAAAGCGTCAATTGTCTCTGGCTTGCGGGTGTAACTCTTATTTTGGCGGAACATCACAAATAATAGTCCAACGGTGTCAAATCGCAGCTTCGAGGTGGCCAAATGACATTAGCTCTGCGGCTGATATGACGATCTTCAAAAACAGGGAGCAAAACATCGATTGTAGCTTCGGTTATGCGGCACGTAGCGCCGTCCTGTTAAAACCAAATGTTGCCAATATCCTCCTTTTAAATTTTTGTGAACAAAAATCCGTTCCCCATGGCCCGATAACGATTGCCATTGCCTGTAACGGCCACTGCTTGCTCATTTTCGAAGAAAAATGGCGCAATTATGCCTCTGGAATAAAATTCGCACCAAACAGTGACTCGTTTTGGGTGCGTCGGCTTTAACCTATTTATCTGTCAAATCAGACATGAGCTAAGTGTTAGGTTGGGTTAGAGGACGTACACCTGTCGGTCAAGACAAGCACAGTACCCGGAGGTCGAAATTGACTCATTGTACATTGTACATTGGGGAGGAAGGAAAATACGATATAGGAATGTAGGGAAGGTCTCCCTCCCCGTCCCTACGGGAAACGGAGGAATTACATGTAAAGAAACAGACACAATACAAAAGAGGTTGAAAGTGCGACTACACTTATGAAGCCCTAGCACCTCTCAACCAGCCCAAGCTAATGAATCTGTTGAGAGCCTTGATGTTGGCTCTCGACACAGAATTCGAGTTCTCAAAGAAGGCCCTGCCAAGTGTCCTCAACCTACCAAGGGCTGAGCAGTTGCAGAGGAGATGTTTGACAATCTCCAACTCCTCCTCATCGCAACATACCCTGTAATAGTGCGGCGTCAGCGACCTAATCTCGTAGTGCCCCGTGATAAAACCGACAACCAACCTTAAGCTGGCCTTAACCAAGCCCAGCAGCCACTCTGTCCTCTTGCTGGAGCTAAGTGTTACCACTCACGAAATAAGCACTAGTTGAAAAAAAAGCGTTAAATTTTATTCCACTGTACAGCCGAATTTTAATATATTTTTTCATCACTTTATGGATTTCATCCCACTGTACATAACTAAATACTGCCTGGCAAGGACGCATGTATCAAGTAAAAAATAATGGATTTCCAGAATCTTTATTTTCTTTTTGTGCTTCTCGGTGCCCCAAATGCGATAATTTTTCTGGTTGACCGAAACACAAAATGAGGGCTGGTGAAAATATCCTTCGAAAAATCAAGCTAGTTGAAAAAAAACGTTAAATTTTATTCCACTGTACACCCGAATTTTAATATATTTTTTCATCACTTTATGGCTTTCATCCCACTGTACATAACCAAATACTGGCTGGCAAGGACGCATGTATCAAGTAAAAAATAATGGATTTCCAGAATCTTTATTTTCTTTTTGTGCTTCTCCTTTGACAAAATATGCAAATTAGGGCACCCACCAACATGACGATGATGATGATGATGATGGCTTAAGTAGGGTGAACAATAACAACAACAACAATTGCAAATGCAAAGAGAAATCTTTAAGGAATAGTTTACATACACTCACGAGTATAAGAATGAATACTTTGAATAAGAATTTCAACTGAAATGCGGGCACACAAACCGCAACCGCAAGGAAAAAGTAGGAAAAACACATACAAAATAGAACAAAAAAATAAAGAAAGAAAGGATCACTATAAGGATTATCATTTTGCAGGATTTTTCATATTTTTTTTCCTTTCCTTTTATTTTCCTTTCGTAGCAGTGTTTACTTTGGTTACAATTCAAGTGGCAATTGAAAGTTTAAAATGGCATAATAATGTGGCATTGATTGAGAAGTGTTTTCTTCAGCACATCACAGTTTATCTCAATGACTATTATTATGTCTGTTCGGTCCGGGTGTGTCCGTTCCATACCTCTTCTCCTCATATATCCCATCGCTCTCATGTGCTTGAATAAACATTTAATGAAGGTTTTTTTATAGTTTTTGTTTTCAATTTTGAAATTTCTTTTTGAAAGTGAATCCGCAATGAGTGAATGAATGGAAATGAAATCAAAAATGAAATGAAAATTTTATGCAAAAAAATGTTGTAGAAAAACTATTTAAATTTCTTGAAAATTTATTATTCCGTTGGATATGTAATAAAACTGATCATAATTTTTAAAAAAAATTTCCATAAAAAACCAATAAACAAGGCTCCTTGTCTGGTTAATATACCAGTACTCCTCCTGAAGCAGTATTCTTCGACACTGGCATGCCCACTTAATTACAATATTAATGAGGCAATTAATATCCCTCTGATGTTTGAGATTCGAAGCATTGCGGATATGGCTAGGCTTGTCCTGGTAGCAATGTGCGCTCCTATTAGAATAATTTATTGACTCCACGTTGTCCTCAACAATAGATTCTTTCCTAAGGATCATTCATTTATCAATTTAAGCGGGCAAACTATTAACAACTCTCTGGATTTGCTACAGCAACAAGCTTTAGAGCTTGATTTTTCGAAGGAAATTTCCACCAGTCACGAATCTCAGCCCTCACTTTGTGTTTCGGTCAACCAGAAAAATTATCGCATATGGGGCACCGAGAGCATACATACATAATTGGCCATTACAACTCTTCAGTCAGGATTACGACCTAGCTTCTCACACCACTTATGTTGCGTGCGTTAATTTTATACATGAGTGGCGGGACCTACAGTTTAAAGTCGACTCCGAACGACAGATTTTTGAGAAGCTTTTCATGGCAATTTTTACTCTCAGAGTCTTTGCCAGAAATCTGCTGAGAGGAAGTCGCCGAAGAAATATTTTTCGTTTTGATGTCTGACCTGGGATTCGAACCCGGGCCTTTTGTCTAATAAGCCAACACACTACCCACTAGACCACGGCACCGAGAGCACAAAAATGATAATGGAAAACCATGTCATCTGAAAAAAAGAACTCTTTGGTGCATGTTATAGTCTGAAGGTGTTGTTGGACCCTAAATTTTCAATTTCCCTAGAACAACCGCTACCATTAATTTAGAGTGCTAGGGACTTATGAAACCGACTTTTTGATCTTACGACTGAAAATTACAAAATGGACGGCATGTGCTTTCAACAATACGTTGCCATTGATCACACAATATGACCGATTTTGATTCAATTGCACGAGTTATTTCCTGAAACAGATATTTCACATTTTGGGGACCTCAATTGACCATCAGGATTGTCCAGGACTACGTCTATGCAGTTAGTCCCAAATCAAATTATCACTAAAGTATGGCTTGAAATGTACAAAAAACAATATCGAAAACTATCTCAAAAAGATCGATTGCAATCAATCCAGAGGCAATGATTTAAAAGCCATATTCTATACAATGATTTGGACCCCTACCGAATCATTTCAAAGAGTGCTTTCAGCTTTCTAAGAGCAACTGCCTGTGATTGCTTAGGGTGTTAGGGTCCAAATATTTCGGAAGATAATGCTTTATCGCACTTTTTGTAATCTTGATCAGTGCGGAACCTATTGATCGGCAGTAGGTAGGGTTTAACGTTATATTAACACAGGGTCATTAAAAGGTTAAGTAATGGACGAGCAACAAAAGCCGATATAGTCTAGGGGTTAAAATTATTCTATTAGAAGCGATATTTTAAGTAGAGCTTACATTGCTACCGTGGCAAGGCTAAACAAATCTGCAATGGTGCCAGTATTAAATATCAGAGTGCCTCACCGAAGCTTCAGGACTAAATCCTGAAATATGCAGCTAGGGGAGCTTAGCATGCCATAGAGCGTTACCTGTTTTGCTATTGCCCTGTATATCCACCATGTAACGAAAGGGTACGGACTCTCATCTTTTTCTAAAACATTTTTTATAGGAAAAAAGAGTTCCATACGACCCTGTTCAGGATATTCTCTTTTCAAAATATTTGACCATAGAGAAGAAACTATATTCAATCCCTGCGGCCTAGGAGTATTGAGTTTCGGGATCTTATATATCGTTCTCTCTGCCCTACTTAAAGAAATTGTTGAAAGCAATGTTACACCACTCTGCGTGCGTTTAAAAGTATTTGCTGGGATACCTATTAATAGATCAGGCAAGATATAATTGTAAGGTTATGTTGGCCGAGTATGCAACTACGGGGAACTCGCCTTAATCTAGTTGAGGGTGTATTGGCCTGTAACCATAAGATCCCGAAGCTTAATTCTCCTCTATTGTTAAATATTTCGGAAGCGGAATATCCTCAAAAAGGGCTAATGGGACTCTTTTTTTTCCTGTAAAAATCTTTTGGACAAATATGAGAGCCCGTTCTCTGCATCATATCGAGGGTATACCTATTGATTGATCAGGCAAGATCTGATTGTAAGGTTATGTTGGCCGAGTATGCCACTACGGGGAACTCGCCTTAATCTAGTTGATAGTGTACAGACATCTCCTACAAAACGAAACATGAAAAAAAAACTATTTCTTCAGCGGATTTCTGGTAAAAACTCTAAGAGTAAATGAGACTGCCATGAAAAAGTTTCTCAAAAAATCTGTCTTTCGGATTCATCATTAAACTGTAGGTCCCGCCACTTATGTATAAGAACAGAAGCAGTGATAGGTGATGGCTTAAAAATGGAATGTGAAACTAGATCTGGGCATTGAAGCGGTAATACAGATTTCCTAATCAGTTCAACGTATTTCAGAAGGATAAATTCCTTATTGAACAAGCTGCGTTACCATGATTTAATGTTCTGTCAATAATGTCAAATAATGTACTGTCAAAATAAGAAAAAATCTACTTAGAATACACATATCGAGGCCTCCAATCTATAAAATTCTAAGTGTGCTTAGAATATTTTTAATTTTTTAAAGTTCTACGTCTTCTAACTTAAATTTTGTCAAAATTTGGTTAAAATGCGCCCATCCGTTCCGAAGTTATATGGAAAAATCTACTGTGAAAACTTTGAAACCTCATAACTAAAAAAACATACTTTTTCGACTTAGAATGTTATAGAACGGTGGCGTCGATATGTGGTGCGAGAAGCTAGGTCGTAATCCTAACTGAAGGGTTGAGTATGTATGTCACTTCGGGCACTTCACCTCAGTGACAACGTTAAATTGAAGGTGAATTTGTGTAACAAAAGACCCGCCACTCATGTATAAAATTAACGCCCAGAACATAAGTGGTGTGAGAAGCTAGGTCGTAATCCTGACTGAAGGGTTGTAATGGCCAATTATGTATGTAAAGACCTGAAATTTAGTGAAGAAGTTTATAAAAGTTTTCAAAAGAAGCATTGCGAACAGCAGGAGGCAATCTGCAAAGTTATCAGAATAGCGAAGACACAGTCGTCTGAGGATGACCAATGGGTTAGAGGAGCCACTAAGCTAGTGCCTTCGCTGGAGGGCCGATTTACTGTGTAAAAATCTGATAGAAGTTCACACATTTCTGTTACAAAAACTAATTTTTTTAAGATTGAATTTAAATCTCTCACTCGATAACTTATTGTATGCACAACCATGTAACTAAAATCGATAACTTCTATCGAAACTAAAGTATTTTTTATATTTTTAATTTTCTTTTACAGTTGCCTCCCTCCAACCTTAACCCTATGCTTTATGTGTTCCAGGAAGAATAACAAAAAAAACTTATTTTGCCAACGTTGTGGATCAGCCACTACATCGCAGTCACGTGATTATGTGTTGTAAACTGACGAAAGGATGTACGAACAAAGAAAAAAATCGCCTTTAAAAACCCGTTTTATTCCTGTTTGGGTCTTTTTTTTTTGTATCCCTTTTTTGTCTTTATACACACAGACATATAAATTTTAAATTTCATGTGATGTGACGTAGTGGAACATACCTGACGTTTTTAAAGTCATCCATAATAAGTTTACCATCGAAATTCTTCATCAGGAATAGCATTAGCATCAGCTAACATCATCAGCAGTTTAGAAAAGCTTTAAACTATGATTGGCTATGGGTATGTACTCGTATGTATGTAAGGAAGTAAAGGATATTTTGTATGCTCACAGGATACATGCGATACTATAAAGAATAGCAGTAGCAATAGCAGTAGCAATAACGGTAGCAATAGCAGTAGCAATAATAGTAGCAGGTGTTAAATACTATTTTGCTGTTGCAGCGGAATTAAAGTATAAATTTTAAATGATTTCAGTCCATAAAAAGAAAAACCATTTTGGGCTGTGTTGTATGATGAGGAGAAAGTGTTGGTGACTGGGAAAATTTTGATGTCATCTCATAAAACGCAATCAAGTGGAAAATTAAAGAACGTGAGCGGAAAACGCATGGAAGAAAAGGTGAGATGTTAAGCAAACATATAAAATAAGCAGAATATTAAATATATTTTTATTTTATTTTATAAAGAACATACGATTTGTATACAAGAAGGCGCGGACCTTGAAGATTTTGATTATAATTAGATGACCTGTGCGAAAATTCCGCACCGTTAGTTGTCATTTTTGTAACATAAAAATAATTGCCAAAACAGCTTTTTACAACTTAATATGCATATTATATATAACTAACTTAGAAATAAACGGCATTATAGTAAATAGCGGTATTGCCAGAATGGATTTTAATACATACTATATTATGTAGAACTGCATTACTATTAAGCGATCCTGTATTACCACACTTGAACAAAAACATATAATCATAATGACAACAGTATTATTATGCAGTTCTATATAAAATATAATTTTTATCAATGAAAATATTAATTTTTCAATTTCTAATTATTTTTCGCCATTATTGTTAGATATAAGCTTTAAAATGAGATATCATTCATTAAATTTGATGCGGTGGTATGGAAGATATTTGTAACCGATAAAAGCACTTAGAAATAATTTTGATTACAATTTTTAAGTTTGAGGCTCTGTATTTGCAATACCAAGTAATCGATAAAGCCCTATTTCGTTGCCAGGGCACACATCAAATAATGGACTAAACTTACTTGTTTTGTTATTGTATTGGTAGAAAATACTCCTACGTCTAGACTGAGGTGGAAGTCGCCGTGGTCTAGTAGGTAATGTGATGGCTTGTTAGACGTAAGGCCAATGAAACCGGTCCCGAACGTGAAATAAAATCTTCAACGAATTCGTCTCTCAATAAGTCCATTGTTACGCGTGCTGCGTGGCATGTGGCACCGTCTTTTAGAAACCACATGTAATTCAAGTGAAGCCCTTGCATTTTGAGCAAAAAAAAGTTGGATATTGGGATAGTTCACCATTCACAGTTACGCTACGATTCGCAGCATATTTGAAGAAGTACGGTCCAATGATCCCATAAACCCCACCAAACTCTAACTTTTTCTGGATGCTTTGCTAGCTTTTGCAATGTTTCTGGCTGATCTTCACTTCAAAATCAACAATTCTACTTATTTACGTATCCATTCAGCCAAAAATGAGCTTCGTCGCTGTACACAATTTTTCGATATAGAACTCGAACGATAAAGAACGGCCAACTTTCCAAGAGCCCATTCACTAAAAATTCTGCATTGCGGTACGTCGTTCGGCTTCAACTGTAGCAACAGCCGGATTTTAAAAGGCTTCACACCTAAATCCTTTCGCAAAATTTTCTACGTTGTTTAGTAACAGAGGCCCATTTGCTGCGAACGGAAACGAATCGATAACTGATGGTCATCATTAACACTGGCCGATACAGCTGCGATATTTTCTTCAGTTCGCACTCTACGTAAGTGTGTTTGTAGTTTAATGTCCAACAATGAAAAATTTGGTGCGAAATTTAGTCACAATAGCCCGAATAGCCGCCTCAGTGGGTCGATTAAACTGACCATAAAATGGAAGAAGTGCTCGATTAATTTTCTTAACAGAACACGCACTTTGTAAAAAAAATTCAACTAGATGACCCGTACGAATATTTCGCACCGTTAGTTGTCATTTTTAAAGCATATAATCACAATGACAACAGTATTATTATGATGCAGTTCTATATAAAATATAATTTTTATCAATGAAAATATTAATTTTTCAATTTCTAATTATTTTTCGTCATTAGTGTTAAATATAAGCTTTTAAATGAGATATCGTTCATTAAATTTGGTGCGGTGGTATGGGAGATATTTGCAACTGACAAAAAAATGTGCCTTAGAAATAATATATATGATGATTTTCAAGCGTTGTTCGTTTGTAAGACGAATTATGATTAAATTATAGAACCAAGTGAAGATGTTTGACAGTGAAACAAAACACGAAACAGCCTTGAGCTGTTTAAACCAGTGTTGCCAAAAACATAATAGCTAAAAAATCACCCTTTAAAACAAATATTACCAAGACATTTGATCAGTTATAAATATTTGATGTGTCGCCATCCGCCATTTTTTTTTCGCTAAAGGGGAATAAATTGAGCTAACCGCACCATAGAGGAAGTCGTCACTATCCGCCGTGTATGGGGTCCTCATCCACTAATCTCGCCCTCTTCTTTAGGACTCTTTGTGCCCATGCCGGAACTACTCTAGTATTATTTCGAATTGGAATCCCTTTGGTCCCTTTAGATCCATATCCGTGTCAGGATTGTGCAACAAAATCTGAGAAGGTATTAAAAAGTCCATTTTAATTCTCCATTTTAATTCTCATCTAAGTTTCTTAGATGTCAACAAGGCTTCAGTGTAACTAGCTATCCTATTCCAATTTTCTTCGCTGTTCAGAAGTATATCGCAGAAGTTTTTGACAGTACAGACGCCGACTTTCACCTTAAGATTCATTCTTTCTAAACTCCATCTCTTAGAATGGAACAAACTGTGTTCCACATAATCCATCGTCATCTCGTGTCCATTTTTAACAGATATTTACAAAAATAATCGTGACCGGATCACAGCTGTCTTAAATAGTATTTAACCGCACCAGATTTCCTTTCAATCGAGCGGTCAATATCTGAAAGAAGCTTTACCGTCAATATACCACTTGTTTCAGTGTTCCATTTCTCTTGCCAGTGTTGTATGGTAGGCTTTCTGGAGTCGCCGACATTTATTGTCCTTCAGTGCACGTTTTTAGTTTCCCTCACCCTCTTCCGCTCGCTAGCCTGTGGACCTATAGGTATTATACCATTGATTACTAGCACTGTTGACATGGATGCAGTCCTATATTCCGATACCACCCTATGGGCAGCTGTTCGTTGTACTGATGATAAAATTTTCATTCAACAGACGGCCTTTAATACTTCTGCCCAGATCTCACTGCCGTAAAACAGAATAGAGTCCGTAATTGTCATCATCAATCTGAGTCCGCTCTGTACAGAACCGCCATGTGCTATTAGATAGAGCACAAGATATTGCAGTAATTCCTCGATTTATATCGTTTCGATTTTCACCGCTTCAACCTACGGCATTTCGTTTACGTTAAGTTAGGTCGGAGTGGTAGCTTTGTTGCCACGGGTGAACGCAGTCCATGTGCTGACCAAAATTCCACCAAAATCAGGGAAAAGGAAGAAGTTGCTCAGCGCACGGGCTGCATCGCTATTTTTTGGAATGTGATGTCCTAAGCACTAGTAACTGATTCTGGCCCCTAAATAATAGGACTCCAACACAACCAAAATAATTTTTGAATTTCACGAAGCCATAGAATATAACATTGTTTTGGAATGTTTTTTGTCTACCCGATAATAAAAGTATTCCGGGAAACCGGTGACCGGTTGTATTGGTCCGATATTAGCTCAATCGAAGTAATTTCAAATAAATTTTCTACTTGTGGAACACCTGCAAGCTTAGCACAGTAAAAGATTCCTTTAACATCTCGAATAAGCGCAAGAAATCTGGTAACCTTGATAAGGGATATACGGGAATTCTACTCAAACGCGATGGGAGAGCACTTTCATCCTAGTGGCCGAAGTTATTATTAAATATTACATACTGGATACTCATGAAAGAAGCATTTTTTTGGCCAAGAGTTCAGGAGTTTAGTACTAGGTACTACAGTAACACCTCGATTAACATAGTTTCGATTTTCATTGTCAAATTTTTATATGCTAGGACTGTCACTTATCATTGTCTAGGAACAAAAAACTTAACAAACAAGTATGGTGACTAGTGATAACATACTTCTCTTATAGTGTCCTGCTCTATATTTAATGTTTGATGCCCTAGCAGTCTAGTGGACACTGTGCCCGACTATTAACGTGACTGTTTCTAGTTTGTTATACAAATGCACCCAAAGGTAGGCCTCATGCTATCGATTCCTGGAATCTGATGCCAACCTTTGCTAAGTGCAAGGTTTCAGCGGAAGGCTTACTAAATCCTTCTACAAAATAGATTTTTGAAGTGAAATCTCTTCTCACAGGGCCTCTCTATCGAAACAGTCACCTACAGCTAAACCTTTAGATTTGGAGGAATAAAGAAGCAATTTGTAGCCAAATTTGTTGGATTTTTTTTGGATTTTTGACAGGATTCAACTGTCAGCTGCAGGTTAATTAGAATCATGGTTACTCTTTCACATTAGAGGCGAGAAATTCAAAAAGTTACGGCTTTAGTGCACCATTTTCGGATCTTCAAACTTGAATTTTGGGTGTTCTTCCAAGATTTCTTGGTTATGACTACGGCACTATTTGAAAAAAAAAATAACGTCCAGTTGCTTGCGTACGTACCGTAAATGAGGGCAAAACAAAGTATATGTTATCGACAAGAAGAGAAGTGAGGCGTATTGGATCTCAGATAACGGCCGATAACTATATAGTCAAGGAATTTATGTATAGTGAGCGCCAAAAGTGAGTAAACACGACTGAAATAATTCATATTATGAGGATAGCGAGAAAAGTAATTCCCATTTAGTCGAATAAGTTTTCAAAAATAAAAACGTTTATTAATTACTTATGAAATATTAAAACAAAAACAAAAAAACAAATTTATTGTTGTGCTACAAATATATTTTTTATAATAGAAAATTTAAAATTATAATGGGTGTTGGTTCACTAATGGCGCTCACTGTATGTTGGCTCCACCGTTACCACTAGATATAATGTCAGCCTGGAGATCAAGCTCAGGCTCACTCTTGCCAACAGGTGCTACTATGGCCTCAATAGGTAATTGAATAGCAGAGACCACTCTTGTACGACAAAGCTAATGCTCAACAAGAAGCTTATCCTCCTCGTGCTTCTTTATGGTGCAGAGGCATGAACCCTATTAAACACTGATGCAGCAGCCTTGAGAGTATTCAAGAGAAAAATTCCTACGTAAGATCTTCGTTCCAGTGCGAGTTGGCGATTATTTGCGCATCCGATCCAACAGTGAGCTGTATGAGCTCCTAAATGACATAGACGTTGTGCAGCGTATTAATAGCCAGCGGCTGCTCGGGCTTGGCCCTGTCGTTTGAATGAAGGAGAATGATCCGCGCGAGACGGGTATTTGATGCGGGAATCTGCGGAACTGTATGAGCTCCTTTATGAGCTGCATGAGCTCCTAAATGACATAGACGTTGTGCAGCGTATTAATATCCAGCGGCTACGCTAGCTCGACCATGTCGTTTGAATGGAGGAGGATGCTATTTGATGCGGGGATCTGCGGAAGTCGGCGAAGAGAACAGTCTTGTTTGCGTTTGAAGGAAGGATCGATGGGTAAGACCAGCTAGCGTAGGCACGCAAGAAGCATAGGTGCCTGGAAGGATGTATTACGGCAGCCCGAAATCCTCTAATCGGATTGTTAAAGTAAATTTTTCATAAAATCAAGAATTTGATGGAACTGTTGGGGAATAGAATCTTTGTCATATGTGTTGTAGGTGTGCCCGTAGAGAAAGGCTGTGTGTGCATTAGCTTTTAAGAAGCACCAGACTGAGTAACATTAACATTCCTTAAGTAGTAACTCCTTAGAGTTCTTGTCACCTTCAATCAGAGGCGATATTTTTTTATCTTTGTGGCTCCTATTAAATATTTTCCTCTACATTTTCTTTTTACTAACTGTTGTATCCCATTGTTGTTAACGTTTTCGCACGTTTAAGCCTAGAAAACAATTTTAATTTCTTCTCTCTTTTTTTGTCAGTGAAACAACCTTGAATTGTCCTAAAAATAAGATTTTTTTTCATCTTCTTTTCTTTTATTCTTTAAATGTTTGTTTTCTTCATGTTTTGGTTTTTGTTTTCTGTTTTTTTATCGTTTTTTTTATTGTTTTATTGTTCTCTTATATTGATTTATTGTTGTTGTATTAAATGTTGTTTGTTTGTTTATTTATTTCAATTTATTTTTGCAAGTCCTTTGCCTCATGGTTTTACTTTCTTGATTGTGATTTGAAGCCAAAGTATGAAGTCTATCCCCAGGGGAATATTGTGTGTGTGTGTGTGTGTGTGTAAAGAAAAAATCAACAACCAATAATCAATGGGCCCCATATGAAGGATGGATAGTTGGATGGATTACTGATATTTTTTCCATCATTCAATATCAAGCAGAAAAAAAACATACAATTTGCAGTAGTAGTGGTAGTAGAGTAGTAGTAGCAGCAGCAGCAGCAGCACCAGTTGTTATCAAGCACTGGTAGTTGGTAATAGTGATGGTGGTGGTGGCGGTGGCAGTTGCTAACTTCTCCTATGTTTTGTTTTGTCTACCCAACTTAAATGACAATTTATTCTCCTTGGAACACCGGGTACACTGAGTGCTTAGAAGGTATATGCAGTTCGTGCGTTGTGTTGGTTGTGTTACCAAAGCTCTCGTACATTTTTGTGTGCTTATGATGAATAGAGGAAGAGAAACAGACGATTTCATTGTTGATGGTTGATAAATTGTTTTGTGCCTAAAGATTTGCCACTGCCACAGTATGTGGTACTTGAAAATAAAAGCAAAAAAACTGGCACAGTGATTCGACAGCTAGAAAAGTCAATGAGATATTTAATTGCACAGCCCTGCAAATGTGTTTGTTTTTTGAGCAAAAAAACGGCTTCAGATGTTTCTAAAGGCATTTGGCGTGGTGATCTTGAATCTATGTCGAGGTTTATAAAAATTAATCAGATTTACTTGAAAATTTTTACCGCCATATTGGATCCGTCCATTTTGAATTTTTTAAATCAGAATGACGACCTGTAATCAGCAATCCCAAAAACCTTTGAGTAACAATTTTCAAGTAAATCTGATTAATTTTTAAGGACCTCCGTAATGTGTTTCTTTTTCTCTTGCCCCCCTTGACGTAAACCCACCCCCTACTTTAAGGGCGCATGCAAACAATTTGGCGTTCGGCTTATTTCAAAGAGCAAAGATCAATTGTCAATTTCTGATAATAGCGATGGGTCTAGCACGTCAGTGTTTAGCTCTACAATTCTTCAAAAAAGGCCAGAAACGGTATTTTTAGGGGGTTTGAGACCCCTTTTTCTCGAAAACCTAACGTGATGGACAGTTTTTAAACCCAGATTCATGATCAGAACGCAAAATGCCTTTGGAAATTCTGGAGCCATTTTATTTGCCAAACCCATGTAGCACTGTGTTATTGGAGAAGGCACTATGGGGTTTGTTAGTCGTGAGACTGTGGTTTAAAGTCTAGCTCTGATATCGCGAACAGGACAACAATGAAAAAATATTCCTTTGGGGACTTCCTCTATAATAGCAGTTTTCTGGCAAAAAATCTGAGAGTAAATAATGAAGTCGATTTTAAAATCTAGGTTACATCACTAAGTTATAAACACACAATATAGGTGGTAAGAGAAGCTATGTAGGTTGCAGTCCTGACTTAAGTAATGATCGGATGTCATAGATCAGGTTGACATTGACGACATCTGAGGCTTGTGGCTTCTTTGACTTTACCTGCGGCTTAAGAAAACCCCTCAGGAGAAATTCTAACGGCTTCAAATTGCACGATCTCAGTGTTTCTCAAATCGCTCGAGCAGAATTATCCATGAGCTGTGTGACAATTAGTGTCCTGCTGTTGAAACCTTACATTGTTGGTGTCCAGATCATCCTATTTATGTCAAGAAACCTTGATAGTCACCGACCTATTGAGCTCCGCCTGCAATATGGATTGATGACGTCGCCAGTTTAAAATCCACCCTAGAGTTTAACTTTTTCGTAATACATTGGATGATCTAAGAACTTTTGTGACTTGGCATCGTCCTAAACTCGATAATTTTGTTTGTTCACATATCCTTTTATCCAGAAATGGCTCTTGTAGCTGAGGATGGCTTTGCGGTCATGCAAAAGCGCCCAATCAGAGAATACACATTCTTGCTGATGGTCGCTAATCATCAGTTGTACAGTTTTGTACAAGTGCAGGCCTAAGTTATGACACAAAAAATTAGTCGAGTTTTGGCTGCGAAAAGCAGAGTTCTTGGGAATGTTACGAAATGGACTTCGAATTGGGATTCTCTCTCACCGATACACAAATAGCCACAAAGTTTTCGACAAACCTTGTGTTTAATAATGAAAGTTGATCAATTGCTGTTGCACATCGCTAGGACGTACATATTTACTTAATTGGCCATTACAATCCTTCAGTCAGGATTAGGACCTATCTTCTCCCACACTTCTGTTGTGTGTGTTAGCTTTTATACATAAGCGGCGGTACCTACAGTTTAAAGTCGTACTCCGAACAACTGATTTTTTTGATAAACTTTTCATCGCAATTTAATTTCCTCTTAGAGTTTTTTGGAGATGTCTGACCTAGGATTCAAACCTAGGCTCTCTCGTCTAATAAGCCAACACGCTACCTACTAGACAACGTTTTGTAATGTTAGAGCATTTAAAAACCAATATTAGACAAGTTATCCCTGAGATACTGGTCAAAATGTATGAGAAATATTTTCTTTTTCCATGTTTCATTTTGTTTGAAGATATCTGACCCGGGGTTTAAATCGTGGCTTCAGGTCTAACAAGCCGACATACTATATACTAGACTATGGCTCTTGTCACGGCACAAAAATATTCGCAAAGTTACGGTCTGCTTAAAGTAGAGGTCTTGTGAATTACACGAAATCGACTACTTCCTATTGTCTCTCATGGATCTCTTTATTTTCGGCAAATCTTGAATTTCATCTATATACGGGCGTTCGTCGATTACTGTTGAACCACTGGACTCATACTTATCCACCGTATTGCTAAGAGATATCTCGGTAGGACAATAAAGAACGCTTGTTATTGTGCGAAAAGAACATTGATTTTGATCAAATAATTCCATTATTTGAGCGTGTGTATCAGTCCATGGTGTCGCTATAATCTAGTAGGTAGTGTGTTGGCTTATAAGACGTAAGGCAATGTTTCACACCTTAGACCAGATATTTCCAACAAAATGAAATATTAAAAAAATAATTCGAACGCCGACTTCTCACTAAAACTAAAAGTTTGAGACTCTGCATTTGCAATACCAAGTAATCGTTTCTAAAAGTAAACAATGGGATAAAGGCCTCTAAAGTTGCCCGGCCACACTTCAAATAATGAATTAAACTTGTATTGGTAGAATATACTCACACGTATAGCCTTAGGTGGAAGTTGGCGTAGTCTAGTAGGTAGTGTGGTGGCTTATTAGACGTAAAGCCAGGGTTCGAGCCCCAGGTCAGACATCAAAACGAAAATATTTCTTCGGCAACTTCCTCTCAGCAGATTTCTGGCTAAAACTCTGAGAGTAAATAAAATTACAATGAAAAAGTTTCTTAAAAATCTGTCGTTAGGGGTCCTACCACTCGGACATAAAATTAACACAGGCAACGTAAGTGGTGTGAGAAGCTAGTGGGTCGTAACCCTGAATAAGCAGTTGTAATGGCTAATTTCCTTATGTAAGTTTGTTGTTGAATATCTGTTCATGGTGATTTGGTAAAACTGAACTGAAGATATGACAACCCAATTGACAGATATAGCTTCCACAAGATGGCTGTTACTAACCGTCAAATTTCGGAAGAGCCCAATAGGAATACCCAATATTTCAGACTAAAACTGAATTACGCTTATGAAATTATAAAACGTAAATCTTTTTTATTCTCAATTTTCAATTTTTATAAGCATTATAATCGTTTTACTGAATCTATCAAACATCGGCAATATTTGGCGAAAAATTTTCTTGTAGTGGGACACATATTCCATTGGCCGATTTCTAATAATTGGGTAATGCCAGTATCATGATCACATGCATTCTGTATTGTATTGTGTGTATTCTGTTGAACACACACAACAGTGCCTTGTTAATGTTAACATTGAAGATTTTGTAGAATTTATTTTCACACACACACACACACATAGAAATCTATTCAAGTGTTACGTTCAGCTGAGAGTCGTAGCAGCTACCATCGATTGTATATTGAATAATTTAGTTGTTCGTACAAATAACACAATCAAAAGTAATTCTCATTTAGTTTATTATTATTTAAGCATAACTAAATTACATTGTGTTTGGAGGGTGGGTGGTGGCGGCTACTTGAATCACTCACAAAATTGAAAAATTCTCTAATTAAGCTCCACTAGCATTAGGAATTCTTTGGACTGCAATTCCAGTATAGAAAGATGTATGTAAACAGGGGAAAACATGCAGTGGAGATCAATTAGGTTACCAAATATAGCATTCGGCCTATCTTGAGCATAGGGAAAGGGAATATAAAACGTTAAGGGAAAGTTAAGAAACATTCTTCTTGCAAGGAATCTTTTGGACTTCAATTTCAATATAGAGAGATGTAAGTAAACAATGAAGGCTTACAGTGGCACCTAATTAGGTTACCAAATATGGGAATCGGCTTGTCATTGAGCAGAGGGAAAGATGATATTAAATGGTATAACCCAACAAAGATTAAGGGAAAGTTAAGAAACATTCCGCTTGCGAGGGTGGTTGGTGGCTACTTGAAACATTCAGAAATTCCTTAATTGGGTTCTATTAGGAATCTTTTGGACTACAACCCCAATATAGAGAGATGTATGTAAACAGGGAAAGGTTTACAGTGGAGCTTTATTATGTTACCAAATATGGCATTCGGCTTGTCATTGAGCTTGTCATTAACCCAAGAAAGATTAAAGGAAAGTTAAGAAACATTCTTCTTGCTAGTGTGGGTGGATGTTACTTAAAATATTCAGAAATTCCCTAATTGGGTTCTATTTCTTTTGGACTACAATGCCAATATAGAGAAGTGTATGTAAACTGGGAAAGGCTTAGATGCAGACATAGTTGGCCATTGGACAACCCTTCAGTTAGGATTACGACCTAGCTAACGGGTGATTTTTTAGCTATTATCTTTTTGGCAACACTGGTTTAAACAGCTCACGCTTGTTTCGTGTTTTGTTTCCCTATCAAACATCTTCAGTTTGGTCTATAATCTAACCATGAATCATCTCACAAACGAACAACGCTGTGCTCTGTTAAGAAATTTTAATCGACCCATTGAAGCGGCTATTCGGGCTATTGTGGCTAAATTTCGCACCAAATTTACATTGATGAAATGCAAGACTTGCATGACATCTGGTTTCAACAAGACAGTGCCACATGCCACACAGCACACGTAACTATGGACTTATTGAGAGGCGAGTTCCGTGAACATTTTGTTTGACGTTCGAGATCGGTCAATTGGCCGCTTAGATCGTGCGATTTAACCCCTTTAGACAATTTTTTGTGGGGCTATGTTAAAGCTCATGTCTCTACAGGCATTTATTCGTAATGCCCCCCACTCCTGACCCTTGAAATGTTGGAAAGAGTATGCTAAAATTGGACTAAGCGGATGATTCATTTGAGGGGCAGTTGCGGTCAACAAATATTAAATTATATGGACCCTACTATCGATTCAAATAAAGATTTCATGCATTTTTCTGAATTTTATATGTTTTCTTTTTGAAAAATTTTCCTATAACTCTTAAAAAATCACCCTTTACCTAATTTTTAATACATGAGTGGCGAGAACTACAATTTAAAGTCACCTCTGGACGACAGATTTTTCTTGAGAAACTTTTCATGGAAATTTTCTTTACTCTCAGAGTTTTTGCCAGAAATCTGCTCAGAGGAAGTCGCCGAAGAAATATTTTCATATTTTCGCTTTGATGTCTGACCTGAGATATGAACTTAGGCCTTTAGCCTAATAAGCCAACACACTACTTATTAGACTATGGCGACTTCATAAGTGAAGTTTTACCAGCCTAATTAAGGTTTGCTGTGGTTTTATCGGCAACAAAATATAAGATTCGGCTTGCCATTGAACAAAGGCAAAGGATATGGTGGTGATTTCATTCGAGAAACATTAGAAATATTCTTCCTACGGCTCTAATTATGTTTCTTGGATCCGACCAAAGTATCTTAATCAGGTATAGGGTGTGCACAATTGTTTCTGAACTACTCGGCACCAAAATAAGCAAGAGAAATGGATATCACACGGTTTAACCTGAGAAACAATAATGGAAGCCTAAAAAATCTTCTATTTTTTTACTTAATTATGGTTCTTGGATTAGTCCACAAATTATCTTATTCTGCTATAGGGTTTCTGAACTACTCGGCATCAAAATATAGGTTTCGGTTTGTCATTAAGCAAAGGAAATGGATATCACACGGTTTAACCAGAAAAACATTAATGGAAACCTAAGAAATCTTTTTTTTGACTCTAATTATGGTTCTTGGATTAGTCCATAAATTATCTTTTACTGCTATAGGGTGTGCACAATTATTTTTGAACTACTCGATATAAAAATATAGATTTCGGTTTGTCATTAAGCAAGGAAAATGGATATCACACAGTTTAACCCGAAAAACATTAATGAAAACCTAAGAAATCTTCTTTTTTAGTCTAATTATGGTTCTTGGATCCGGCTAAAATATCTCAGTCAGCTATAGGGTGTGCACAATTGTTTTTGAACTACTCGACAGCAAAATAAGCAAGAGAAATGGATATCACACAGTTTAACCCGGAAAACATTAATGGAAACCTAAGAAATCTTTTTTTTTACTCTAATTATGGTTCTTGGATCAGCTATAGGGTGTGCACAATTATTTTCGAACAGTAAGCAAGTAAAAGTAAAGCCTTTAATTAAATTGTTACAATTTAATTTGAATTTAAATGGCAGTGTAATAAAACGTTTTTATTTTCCTTAGTTTTCCTTAGCATACCACTGTCCCCAGGGCTATTTGTATTTGCAACAATAAAATCTTTGTTATGCGGCAAAGTCTGTTGTGTCTCTATGGCTTATATTTTGTCTGTCTGGGATTGTTGGCATTGCTTTGCTGTGGCCACATACGAGTACTTTAGTTCGGGATAATGTTTATCTTGTAAGTTTTGGTTACAAAACTGACAACGCTGATGACGATGGCTGCCTTAAATATAAACAAGCCCAGCCAAGATACTGATGATAATGATCGTTAACCCAATACGTGTGATAATGATGAAGGAAATATTTGTGGATGTTGTTGGTTTGGGTTGTTGGTTTGGGTTTGTATTTAATTTTTTTGGGGAATTTTTGTGTGTTTAGTTTTTTTGTTTTATTTATTGTTGTTTTTATGTTTTTCTGTTTGTTTTATTTAAAGCTGAACAATTTATTGGAAGACCAACACAAATTTCAATACTCACGGGAAATTATAACATGATTAGTAGAGTTGGTTGGAAGTGAGTGAGTGCCTGCCTGACTGCCAGCCTGCCTGCCTGGTTTATTTCTTCTTAACTTATGCCACACGGCTTTTGAACCAACAGCTGTAGCAGCAGCTTATTATACACATACAGACAGGCTCACACGAGGCCAAAAACAAAAACGAAAGTCGAAAATCGAAAATGAAAAACAACAAAAAAAACGAAAACGTTAAAAAATTATCTGAAAAATAATGTTGCATGTCACACTATGCAAACAGCACGTACAAAGACGTACAACATACGATTACGTCGACTGCCACTAGTACGAGACAGTTTTACTTGATACGTTGCAAGGCAAGTTCGCCAAATTACAATTTCATTTACGTTAAAGCATTCAACGACAGATACTCTCCTACTACAAGATCGTAAAGTGGGTCACATGGGTTATAAGTAGGAGATGTCGATGAAGCGTCTTCGTGAAATGAAAGTAAAAGCTGAGGAAATTTGTTATAAGAGCGTTATCAAATGAATCTAAGTATGGGAACCTGTCTCTGAAGTTCTAAACTGGGAATAAAAACCGGGCCTTTCGTCTAATAAGCCAACACACTACCCACAAGACCACGGCGACCACAATACAATACTCCATTAGATACATGCTTCTGATCCTATAAGAAATCAGTATAACAGAGGCTATCCACAGAACCACACTGTACTCCCTATAAAGTTCAAAAGGGTCCCTAGTTTGACTTCTAATCACATCACACAGTTTCCTGAAAGTCGTATGTTTTATTTTCATTAGGACAATTTTCATTGTACAATGGGTCAATTTCGACCTCCGGGTACTGTGCTTGTCTCTAACCTCTAACATTTTCATTAGGAAGCGTTACACGCCTTCAATAATATTCCAAAATCGAAATCCCTTCGTGTAAAACAACAATCGTGGTAATATAATCCAATTCCTGCTCGAGGTTCTGAGTTCCTTAATAGCTACATATATGCGCACTTCACCCTAAAGTTTAGGCCACACTGTTAGTCGCCATTTCTTTTCCTTAGGAATTCAAGGATGGTAAATTCAGAATAATCAGAAGAATTGAACGTAAAATATTGGTAATATTTATCGGGCAATAGACAAAACCACAAGATGCTTGAGAGCTTGTTATACCAAAATCATAACAAGGTATTTGCACTCCCAGCGGTCTTAATGTCGATATCAATCAAAGAGTGTGAGTTACGTCAGATTCTCCAGTCCAATCTCAAGATTACGTATAATGAGGATCAATTTTATTTCTCACCACGATCGCAATATTGTCCGCATATGCAACAATCTCATCGACTCTCTTCAGCACTGGATTCCCTAAAAGTGATGAGAACTTGCCCCCGATGTGGTGTCCCCACTTTTAATAAAACTTTCCATAGCGCAGAGGATATAAAGTTGATGTAATCCAATGATGATAAAGATGAAGTCGCCGTAGTCCAGAAAGTAGTGTGTTGGCTTATTAGACGTAAAGCTGGGGTTCGATCCCCTGGCCAGACATGAAAACAAAATACGAAAAGTATTTCTTCGACGATTTCCTTTCAGCAGATTTCTGGCAAACACTCTGAGAGTAAATAAAATTGCCATGAAAAGTCTCACAAAAATTTGTCGTTCGGAGTCGGAGGTCCCGCCACTTACGTATACAAATTAACGAACACAACATAAGTGGTATGAGAAACTAGGTCAATAATCCTGACTGAAGGGTTGTATGACCATTAGGTATGTATCCATTAACCAGTAATTCAGCGACCTCAGTGAAATTGTTTTCAAACTCCTGAGATATTGAGAAAGTCACTCGAAAAAATAGAAATTCTCAACTAAGCTTAACAACTTGTGGAGATCAAGTGACACTCCCTTAATGTATATAATCTGCTCCGATGATAGTGCTGCTGTGTAGTCAGGAGTTATGATGGCAGAATTATTAGCTTGAGAGACTGCCAGAAAAAAAGAGGCATTTCTCAACCAAACTTACCAATTCTTGGAGATCAATCTCAATTATATATGAGGTGCTGCCGTGATATTAGATCAGTGTCTTCAGATGCTATTGTGCCAGAATTATTGGCCTGATAAACTGAAATATTGAGGAAAGCCACTAAAAAAATCGGAAATTCTCAACCAAGCTTACCAACTTGTGGAGAACAGTCTCCATTGACTGGATAGTCGACCTGCTTCTTCAGGACCCTTGATGCCAAAATTAATAGCCTGAGATATTGAGGAAAGCCACCAAAAAGAAGAGGAAGTTCCCAACCAAGCTTACCATCACGTTGATTTTAGTGTTAATTTATATTTCCGTGATGATGAGCTGCTGCCATGATAGTTCTGCCGTGCTATGGAGGAGCTATGGTGCCAGAATTATTGGTTTGAAGTACTTAGACGTAGTAGATTTTAGAGTGCAAGGAGCAAGGAGTGGTGTTGTGATACCTTTTGGTAGACTGTCCCACCCAAACTTCTTATTTTCTTTGGAAAAACTAAATTTAATGAGAGTAGTTTGAAGGCGCGGTAGTCTAGCGGGTAGTGTTTTCGCCTATTAGACGTGAGGCCACGGTTTAAACCCCAGATCAGACATCTTCAAACTATCGGAATTTAAATATTTCTTCGGCGTCTTTTCCTCAGCAGATTTCTGGCAAAAATTCTGAAAGTAATTAAATTTGCCATGCTTTGAGGTCACTGAAAACAATCTAGGATAGATTTTAACTGGATTTCTGCAGTGTATATAGAGAAAAGGGAGAGTAAAGGTCATAGTCTAGTAAGTAACGACATCGTGACAGGTCAGAAAGTAAGTAAAAAAATATTTCTTCTAGGATTTAATTTTAGCAGATTTCTGACAAACACTGCCATAGGTCACGTCGCCCATGCATAAAATTAAACGAACACCACATAAGTGGTGTGAGAAGCTAGGTTGTAATTCTGACTGCAGGGTTGTAATGACCAATTATGTAAGGAGTATAGTGTGGTGAATATTCGCTTCTGCTAGTTGTTTTCCAATTTAACATCTTACTTAGGTGGGTGGGTGGTTTTTGTTGGAAACTTTTGTGAAAAATTTGCAGCACCAAAAAAAAAAATATGCGTGCATTTCGTCTAGAGTCATGTACTCATGTACTCATGTTTGCATGTAATATCATATGTGCCACCATCATAAGTATTAGCTGCTGCAAGCGTACGTCAATGCAATTGATAAAGTATTCCGAATGCACATATTAATGTAGGACTCTCTGACTTTGTGTATGTAATTTATGTATGCGACTGTATCATCTGGCTTAACAGCTCACACAAAATGATTTAAATTCACCAGGTTTGCTGTGTAAAGCATGATGTGATGGTAATACAGTCTCTCTGTTCAATAGATAAACTGAAAGACAGAGAGACAAAGAGAGAGGGCCAGTTAAACAGATTTTCTGTCAAAGTAAAATACCAGGCAATTGGGTTTTAGTAACTTTGAATCCTTGATACGATAGGATATACATGTGAGGGGAGGTATGTGTGTTCTTGGGAGCATGTTTTCAATTTAGTTTAGTTTATGAAAATTGTTGATAAATTTCTTTTTATTTTTTTTTTTATTTTATAAAAAATATTGTCAAATCCATCTCTATCTCTCTCTATTCATTTCAAATTGATTGTTTGCATTGCATTGTAGATGCATTGTAGATGCATTCGTTCAGTCAGTCATTTATTTCAATGTTTAGAAAGACAGAACCACAATGGGGGAGAGAGAGGGTAAGAGGGGGTAAGTGAGTAAAATAAATAAAATAAAATATATTCGTAGACAAACAATAATGAATTGTTTGCAATCATTGTATCTATACCCCAGCATCTGCATCTGTACCTATAGCTATAGCCGTGCATGTTGTCATGAATCAAAAATTTCAATTGAATTGCTATTGAGTCTAATGGCAGGTAAATTGCTAATAGGATTTTATATCAAATACCAAATAACAATAATAATCGCAATCGTAATCGTAATAATATTTTATAAAAAATTTATTTATTTATAGAAATTGCCAATTTAGTTTAAATTGCATGCAATTACTGTCTGTGTCAGATGACAAAAAAATGGAGGCAGTTGGTGGAGCAAAACATTCAATTGAGTTAACAAATATACTCGCAAGATCTTATTTTTATTTGATGAATTAATTTGTCACGGAATTTTTTAAAATAGTTCAGCTAAACTGAACCAGAGATCAGCAATGAATCGTTTTTCTGCTACTCATAAGCTTTCAAGCAATTTTGAGTATGAGTCAGTCAACAGTAATAAAGTTCAACTGCTCTGATTCATTCGTACTCGGTACAATATTGATTTATAAGTCTAAGTAGCAATGAGTATGAGTACAACGTTGACATCAAACTCACAACATTTCGCTACTCATAAGTACTTATGCAATTTTGAGTATGAGTCAGTCAACAGTAATAAAGTTCAACTGCTCTGATTCATTCGTACTCGATACAACATTGATTTATAAGTCTAAGTAGCAATGAGTATGAGTACAACGTTGACATCAAACTCACAACATTTCGCTACTCATAAGTACTTATGCAATTTTGAGTATGAGTCAGTCAACAGTAATAAAGTAGAACTGCTTTGATTCATTCGTACTCGATACAACATTGATTTATAAGTCTAAGTAGCAATGAGTATGAGTACAACATTGACATCAAACTCACAAGATCAAACTCACAACATTTCGCTACTCATAAGTACTAATACAATTTTGAGTATTAGTGAATCAACAGAATTGAAATTCAACTACTCTGATTCATTCGCAGTTTTTTTTTTTATTATTAAACCAGCACTCAGGGCGTAACTCTTATCTTTGACGGCACCCCACAAACAATAGTCCAACGGTGTCAAATCGCAGCTCCTGGATGGCCAAACGACATCAGCTCTGCGGCTGATAATGCGATTTTCAAAAACAGAACGCAAAACATCGAGTGTAGATTCGGCTGTGTGGCACGCAACGCCATCTTGTTCAAACCAAATGTTACAAATATCCTCCTCTTTAATTTTTGTGAACAATAATTCGTTCAACATGGCCCAATAATGATCACCATTGACTGAACTGGCGAATACTTGCTCATTTTCGAAGCAAAATGGCTTAATTATACCTCTGGACCAAAATCCGCACCAAACAGTGACTCGTTTTGGATTCGTAGGGTTTTTAATGCATGCAAGCGGGTTTTTTTTTTATTATTAAACCAGCACTTAGGGGATGACCCCTACCCATGCAGTGCATTGTACAGGTTTTTTAGGAAAGGTGGAAAGAGAGAGGGAAGATGCGAACAGTAAGGAAACGAGCTGCTGCTGGTGGCTATAAAATGGCCAGTGCTATACCTCTACCATTAGACAGTCTATAGCAATCCTCCCCAAGAAGCCCGCAGTTTCTCACACTACTTATGTTGTGTGTGTTAATTTTATACAGAAGTGGCGGGACCTACAGTTTTTAAAGTTGACTCCGAACGACAGATTTTTTTTTTTTTTTTGAGAAACTTTTCAAGAAGGGAAAGAGAAGAAATCGCCGACAAAATACTTTTTTTTGTATTTTGTTATTTTGATGTCTGACCTGGGACTCGAACCCTGGCTTTACGTCTAATAAGCCAGCATACTACCTACTAGACCACGGCGACCCCAAATAATTTCTTAACAACTTCAGGCAACTAATTGCATTAGAAGACTGTTCAATCAATGCGATTCATTCGCACTTGCTATAACATTGATTTATAAGTACAGGCAGCAATGAGTATGAGTACAAGGTTGACATCAAGCTCACAACATTCGAAATGTGTTCTGATTCATACGCCTACTCATTCTGATTCATAAATTTTAAAAAAATACTTATAATTCTTATAAGTAATTCTAGTGATTCGAATCATTCAACAAAATTTACTACCTTTATTGTTGTTGCATATACAAACAACGAAGAAAGGAAAGACAAAAACAATAAGCAAAGCAAACACACAATCTTATGAGTATTTCAGTACTCACACGCGAATCATACTTATTTTGTGCTTCGTGTAAATGTTAAGTAGAGACGAGTCGAAGTCAATAACATCATGCGTATTGTTAAGTATGAGTACGACGAGTACTTCCAACTTTGGGTATGAGTAGTATGAGTATCATACTAAAATAAGTATGAATGCGTATAAGTATCGGAAATTATAAGTATGATTCGAATCTACTCATCATTTTGAATACTTATTGCTGATCTTTGATATGTACATTATTACAACATCATTACAACCCTTTAGTCAGGTTTAAAACCTAGCTTCTCACGCCATCGCGGTCATAGACACACAGCATGGGAATCACTCTATGAGTCCTATGCTACTCCTTTGGATATTAAAAACGCGTTTAACAGTCTTAGATGGAGCGGTGTAGTACAATTTCTCAGTACCACATTACATCGTGACCATGATAAGTCATTACCTGAATAACAGACAGCTGGTGTATAACACAAGCTCGGGACCAAGGGTGAAATATATAACATCAGGAGCGGCATAAGGACCTATCCTCGGCCCCGAAGCTATGGAACGTTAATTGCGATAGAATTCTAAGAGAGGATACGCTAGATGGAACTTTTTTGGTTGGATACGTAGATGGTATTGCAGGAATATGGAAGAGGCACAGAGACGTGTCATGCTAAGAACGATAACATGGCAGGATTTCTACGGCCTAGATCTGGCTATGCATAAAATGGAATTACTGCTGATCACTGGTCGTCGTATTTCCTTGCAGGTGGATATGAGTATTGGAAACGAGATAATTAGGAGCAAGAGCTCGGTAAGGTACTTGGGAATAAGGCTGGATCCCAGACTGACATTTTCGTATCAGATTCAGTACTCGACTTGCAGAGTCCAGAAGATCGTTGGATAGCTTAACAGATTGATGGCGAATATTGGCGAATCGCTACTGGCGAAACAAAGACTCCTGGTTGGAAGCAGCATTAAGCTATGTGGGAGCGAAACTTGGGCCAAAACGCTAGAGGTTAAAAAGCGGACAAACTCACTTGTATCGGTACATTGAGTATCGCGTCGTCATATTGTACAATGTCCATCCCAGCCATAAATGTGATAGCTGGTACAATCATTGTGGATCTGCTGGCAGTAGAATGGATGGAGATTTATAAGGCGAAATCGGCTGGAAATCACACAACCGGTCACTTCCGGGGAAAGCACTATTTCAGAATGGCAACGACAATGGAATGATGAAGATAGAGGAAAGTGGACGGCGAGACTTATTCCGGATATAAAGCCTTGGATTAGTCGGAAATTTGGAGAGGTGAATTACTATGTTGCACAGATGATATCGTCGCCGTGGTCTAGTAGGTAGTGTGTTAGCTTATTAAACGTAAAAGCCAGGGTTCGAGTCGCAGACCAGACATCAAAACAAAATACAAAAAGTATTTTTTCGGCGATTTCCTCTCAGCAGATTTCTTGCAAAAACTCTCGAGAGTAAATAAAATTGCCATGAAAAGTTTCTCATAAAATCTGTCGTTCGGAGTCGACTTTAAACTGTAGGTCCCGCCACTCATGTATAAAATTAACACACACAACATAAGTGGCGTGAGAAACTAGGTCAATAATCTGGACTGATGGCTTCTAATGACCAATTATGTATGTATGTCCAGATGATATCAGGTCATAGATATTTTAGGAAATATCTGCACAGAATAGGCAAGACCGCCTCCCCTTACTGTCTTTACGAGGAAGGGGAAGTAACTGATGAATCAGAACACACTGATGAACATGCACACGCTGGCAGAGCTATCCCGCTGTACTGACGTCAATAATTGGAACGATCACGGCCGCTGACATTGTCGGGGTTATGATTGCGGTTAGAGAGAATTGAAACACAGTGACGAAGCGGAGCGCATTCTAAGACTAAAGAAGAGGTTTCTGTACATGTTGGCAAGGCGGCATAGATGACAAAGGCACACGTGTTAACCAAAAGTCCAATCAGGAACCTGGACGAAAAGAATAGTGGAGACAATTAGGTGTTTTCTCAACTCTTGATGCGCAATCCAGCCGTGGATATGTGCATGAAGGGGCAAAAGGGCCAACAGGACTCCACTCCGAAGTCATACCACCGTAGTTCCGAAGTGTACACAGCAGTTATATGCATACATAAAGAATTGGTTATTACAACACTTCGCCGTGGTCTAGTGGATAGTGTGTTGGCTTATTAGACGAAAGGCCCGGGTTCGAATCGCAGGTCAGACTTCAAAACGAAAAATATTTCTTCGGCGACTTCCTCTCAGCAGGTTTCTGGCAAAGACTCTGAGAGTGAAAAATGCCATGAAAAGCTTCTCAAAAATCTGTCGTTCGGAGTCGACTTTAAACTGTAGGTCCCGCTACTCATGTATAAAATTAACGCACACAACATAAGTGGTGTGAGAAGCTAGGTCGTAATCCTGACTGAAGGGTTGTAATGTAATGTATGTATGTATTACAACACTTCAGTCAGGATTAGAACCTAACTTCTCACACTACTAATGTTTTGTGTGTTAATTTGTTGATGTCTGATCTGAGGTTAGAACCATGGTCACACACTAGATACTATACTAAGGCGACTATGGCTTTGCCACTTTTTAATGCTTTAATAACGTTGCCTACTTTTTTCAATGAAGAGCTGTAATACGATGACATCTGAATTGAATTTAAAGAGAAACGTGCCCTAATTTTTCTTACATTGAATAAATTTATGCAACAACCCACGTTTATTATTACTTTAAAATTGAAATGTTGTTATTATTTAGTATTTTTTAGTTAACGCTTACAAAAATATTGAAACAATGCAGTTTAAAAATCACTTTCGATTTTAAAAACGTCATTTACATTGAATGGAAAAATTATTGAAAATAGAAACAACAACAAAGAATTCCAAAGGAAAATTGTTGAGATATTTTCTGGCCGTTTACCAAGCCTGGAACCAAAAGATAAGCTAAGCGTTTTAAGCAAAAAAAAAAAAACTTTAATTTAGTTGTTGCAACATTACACAGTTACTGGCCGGGCCACATGTGGAGGCAATTTTTCTTTTTTGGCCAGTTTCTATAAGCACACACCAAAGAAAATATGCAAATACAAGATAATAATGGCCAATAATGCAGCAGCCTATGGTTGTCTGTCTGTCTGTCTGTATGTTTGGGGATTTTTTTTTTCTCAAATCATTAACCATAAAGGGACTTTCACTTATTATTTCTTTTTCAAAAACTAAAAAAAAACAATAAATTAATGAGAAACAGAACAACAACAACAAAAAAAAAAAATTAAATTTGAAGGCGATATTAAAAACAAATAAACAAAGAAACAAAGAAAATGAAAAACCAAATAATTTTCAATTTATTTGCAACATTTCCTCTGGACACACACAGCAGCAGCAACAGCAGCAACAAATCTATGGTTAAAGCAATGCAAAATACTTTTGCATTGCCAACCATAAATTGTGGCATTAACAGTGTATGCAACTACAAATATTTATTGTCTTGCCACCAGAAACAAAGCAAAACGAAAACAAAAAAAAACTGAAATTCATCCACATTAACCGCAAGTAAACTGGGCGGAAAACGTTCTGCTTTGTTAACGCCACATTAAATTTTTTTTCACTCTTGCTGTGTTACAATTTTTTTTCTCCTTGCCACCACCATCACCACCACCATCATCACGGGCAGTTACTCTAACTTCTCCTTTTCATCTTATTGCCTCCTGCTTTTGTTTGTTTTTCTCGGTTCCATTACATTTGTCAGTTTGTCCATATTAATGCTGCAAATGTTTGTTACGTATTGTTACGCCAATGTTGCATGTACTCATACATACTCGTATGTATGTATGTGTGTATGTTATGGCACTGTCTGTGAACTGTTGTTTCTTAGATATGCAACATCATGTTGAAAGGTGTTGCCAACAATTGCAACGATTCACAAAAAAACAAAACAACACAAAAAACAAAAGCAAACAACCAGGCAACAAGCTATTTGTGGCAACAACAACAATGTACATCCGTCATGTTATGAAAATTTTTATGCCATTGTTAGCTGGGCTTTGGCATCTTCAAAAAGATGAATTCCATTTGCCTGCCATATTCGTAAGAAGATGACAGAAATCAATTTCAATGACAGAAATATTTATGAAGCACGCAAGCCGGTTGCCTCGTTTAAGCTGACAATCGCGCGGAAATTTTTTCGAGATGCCAACCTATCTTGGTTCAGTTAGGTTACAGGACGTGCACCTGTCGGTCAAGACAAGCACAGTACTCGTAGACCGAAATTGGCCCATTATACAATACAATCTTGATTCAGTTAGGCTCACTTAGTTCTCTATGGATAGAAGGCGCACCAACCAGTTACTTGTACTGACTAAGCAATATCTCATTGCTTGCTAGGCTCACTTGGCCCCCGATGGATAGAAGGCGCACCTACCAGTTACTTGTGCTGACTAAACAATATCTCATTGCTTGCTAGGCTCACTTGGCCCCTGATGGATAGAAGGCACACACCAACCAGTTACTTGTACTGACTAAACAATATCTCATTGCTTGCTAGGCTCACTTGGCCCTCGGTGGATAGAAGGCACACACCAGCTGGTTACTTTTTTTTTATATTAAACCTGCACTCTGGGGATGACCCCTACTCATGCAGTGCATTGTGCAGGTTTTAGGGAAGGTGGAAAGACGGAAGATGCGAACGGTAAGGAAACGAGTTGCTGCTGGTAACTATAAAATGGCCACCATTCACCATTAGACAGTATACAGCAATTGTCCTCAAGAAGCTCGCAGTTTCTCACACCACTTATGTTGTGTGTGTTAATTTTATATAGAAGTGGCGGGGCCTACAGTTTAAAGTCGACTCCGAACGACAGATTTTTGAGAAACAAGAAGAGAAAAAGAAGAAATCGCCGAAAAAATATTTTTGTATTTTTTTTTTTATATTTTCGATGTCTGGCCTGGGTCTCGAACCCTGGCTTTACGTCTAATAAGCCAGCACACTATCTACTAGACTACGGCGACCCCTACTACTTGTACTGACTAAGCAATATCTCATTGCTTGCTATCTGCCTACCCATCCCAACCACCGCATAGTCATGAACAACCCTTCCCCTCATCGCTTAAGACGAGACTACACAACTTATAAATCGGACATCACCCACACCTTATAGCTGCAATAGTGGACCTGGAATCTGTGAGGAAAGCACAAAACTCTCTAATTTAAACGACAGTCGTGACAGCCAGACACTAACTCAGCCACAATAGGGTCTTAAATTGGCATTCTCCACTAATATTCGATATCGAAAGGCAGATACCAAGGATTATCGGAACCATTCTGGGCCACCTAAATTCTGTATGGTCGAACATGCTGAATAGATATAGGGGAAGGATCATCCCAGGGACCATAGATGGTCGAATATACTGAATAGTTATAGGGGAAGGATCATCCCAGGGACCATAGATAGCTGCCCTTCATGTAATTAAGCACAAGACGACACGGTGCACATACTTAGGTGTCCAGCAAATGCGACAGCCCTGCAACCCATCGCCCTGTGGCTGAACCCAACGACAATAGCGGGCTTCCTTGGACTGCCAACCACATAACGTCAGACAACACACAACTAACAACAAATTATCTGCATCTCAAACTATATTCACTTCCACCGAATGACACACAGGCATGTAACCATATTCACGAAACCAAAATTAACATCTTATATACAGGGAGAAGCTGCCGAAGATAACAGCCGAACTGCTACAGCAACAAAAATACCAGTTACTTGGACTTGGTTGTAATGTCATTTCGATCACAGTGGCCATGCGTCTTTGCGTAATGGGAAGACTCGCGGAAAGAATGCAGCTCCCATCCAACGATTTCTGACATGGGTGCAGAGCCGCTGAAAAAAGGAGGCTGTTATCCACTTTCTTTGTTATGGGCTCTCCAATTCTTGTCAGTTTGACGGAGCTATCATCTAGGTTAGGTTAGGTTAGAGGACGTGTACTTGTCAATTCTGACAAGTACAGTACTCGGTGATCGAATTGACCCATTATATTACGTCCTAGCTTCTCATACCACTTATGTTGTGTGCGTTAATTTTATACATGAGTGGCGGGACCTACAGTTTAAAGTCGACTCCGAACGACACATTTTTTTGAGAAGCATTACATGGCAATTTTTTACTCTCAGAGTTTTTGCCAGAAGTCTGCTGAGAGGAAGTCACCGTTTTGATGTCTGACCTGGGATTCGAACTCGGGTCTTTCGTCTAATAAGCCAACACACTACCTACTAGACTACGGCGACCTCAGAGAGCTATCATCTATTGATATCAAGAATATAGCTCCGTTTATCAAACTTTCCGTCTGGTTTTTCAGCATAGGGAAGTCGTGCTTTCGATGGACAGTCCTTGCGCTGACCAGCTGCCTTTTCTTCCCTGGTTTAGATACTGCATTCAGCTGTGGCGTCACAACGGGCCGCTATGCATGCTTAAGTAAGCTTTTGGTATTAAAGTTACCACTCCAATCTACCTACCTACGCATATGGGGAATATGAAGGCAATAGATTTCTGTAGATGTACTATCTAGGTAGCCTTGTAGGCGCGCATTATATTTGCAGACCTTCAGAGGTCCCCAAATAATACTGGATGTCCTCCAATATAAACAGATGAATGTTGTTACAGGGGAGAGTGTGTTGATGAGCCTGCGTGGCTGGCAGTATCTGGCGGTTTCATCTGGAATTGGAAGGAGGAATGTTCTCAAAGAAAGAAATGTACTCAAGCTTAAATCCTGCAGAGGCCAAGTTCGGACGTTCGGATTGTTGAGCAATACAGAAACTTACAGAAAAGTGTAAGGGTCGATGAGCCTGTGAAATTCGTCAACAGCTTACGGTTTCCATCGGGATTGAAAGAAGAAAGTGTACTCACATTCTCCTGCAAATTCAAACTTTGACGCTACAGAGGGCATGTTCGTATGTTCGAATTGTTATGTGACATGGAAACTTAATGAGGAGCGCAAGGGTAGACGATCCTGCGACGCCTGACAAAATCTTACAATTTCCACCAAAATTGCAACAAGGAAGAGTGCTCATGCTCTCCTGCAAACTCAAACTCTAACGCTACAGACTGTAGACAATAAATTGGCAGCTGGGTGTGACTGTATTGCTTTGTTACTCACACAACTTACGAGTATTTATTTTATATAAGTGTGGTGGGATCTACAATTGACAGTCGATTCTGAAAGACAGTTTTTTAAGAAACTTTTTAGGGCAATTTTTTTAACCTCTAAAGCCTTAGCCAGAAATCTGATGAGAGGAAGTCGGCGTATTTCGTTTTGTTCGAGATGTCTAACTGAACCGCAGCCTCACGCCTTATAAGCCAACAAACAACCTACTAGACCACGGCGAGTTTCATTAATTTTTGGTAGTTAAGGAAAGGATTGCCCAAAATTATAGAGTCCAATGAAGTTTCGTCCAGGGAATGGTAGGTACGTAGGTATAAGTGCCGCGCCCCCAAACGAATCGGATGGACGTACTTAGGCCCCTTGGGGTCCACTGTGAGACCAAAATTTATGTTAACTATCCCCTAGTCGTGGAACCATTTAGAGCTTACAATGAAGCGACTCACACTGCCGACGGCAATGTTCGAAGAACCACCCAGATCATCGATGCAGTTGGCACCAAGATGTCTCTTTCTCCTTTGTCATAGTGCCGGGCATATATCTCCTAGATAAAGAACAGCCTCTTCTTCCTCATCGTCCCTGAAGCAGAAATCAGAAATCATTTGCGAGTTGTCCCAGGCCAATGTGTCCCGCGTGGGTGGACACCCATAATGCAATGCCCTTTCACGAATCCAATGACCGTACTGAGCACGCTTCTTTGGAGTTTAAACAGACTTGCAGTGCTCTCTCCATCCAGCCTCGGTCAGATTATGTGCGTCACTCTGCACTTATCCGAAGCTGCCCACCTGCAATTGACAGAGTCTGTGATCTCGTTGTCAATCATGAGCTAGTGGGTCCCCTAAGGGATCCTAATGTTTAAGAATTCGTCGGAAAGTTCTATGGTCATGCCGTTTCTGGTCTGTTCATCTGCTTTGCAGTTGCCCGGGATATCATTGTGTTCCGGAATCTAAATGATGTGTACATTATAACTCTCCGCAACCCTGTTCGTCCAAGGGATAGTCCGTGACAGAGTTTTTCGTCTTTTCAATTCTTCAGGTTATGATGCCCTTTTATGAAGACAATAAATTCTCACATTCAGTCTTCCTTAATCATCTGTGGACTCTTCTTTTCCAAAGCCACACACACATATCTACTGCTGAAGTTTTTCTACTTCTTCTTGAACATTCCAGGTATTACAATGGCATCAATCAACTGACCAACTGGGTCATCTTATTAAATTTTGGAAAAACTGAAATCAAATCTAATTTCATTGCTGCCACACATTTTATTACAATCTTTACAATTTATTAATGCATGTACGTACATTGCAGAAGCATTGCCATTTTGGACAAATACAACTCTGATGCCAGCCAACACGTTAAAATCAGTGTATGTATGTGTGTATGGATGTGATGAAATTTTCTTAACAATAAATTACAATTATAGACGACAGTATATGACCATAAAATAGCTGTGAAAAGACACAAACAGACCCGCACACCGCCATATGAAACCTGGCAACACTAAATAATAAGGAAAAATTGTTTAAATTTTAACACCACAAACGCACACTATCCATTCAGGTAACACTGTCAGTGTGTCGCCAATGACAGAAGCAATTTTCACGTGCAACACCACAAAAAAAAAAACAAAACAAACTTTACAACTGCAACTACTATTTTCATAACACAAAGTGTCACATGTTGTATGCAACAGAACTTATAACAACTGTACACAAACCATTACACGCATATTTTGCTTGTGCTTGTGTGAAAACACTAGTGACGGGCGTGTAAGTATGTGTGATGGGAGGTTTACTCCCCCATGGTGTGATGTTAATTAAAGACAAATTTTTGTGAACAAAAAAACGTTAAGACGCAGCACTTTTAGACGTAATTTATTGTGTGCAACCTAACTAAGACGTCAAAAATTTATTTTTGAGGGAATTTATATTGCCTCATGAAATTGTAGAGAAATAAAAACGAAAAAACAAATTCCTTGAGTACGTGAGAAAATTATGGAAGTGACTTGCAGAATTTTTTAAAGATTTTTAGAGTCTTTTTATTAATTAATAGGTGAAGTGAAGGTTTCATTGGGTGTCGCCGTGGTCTAGTGGGTAGTATGTTGGCTTATTAGACTAAAGGCCCGGATTCGAATTTCAGGTCAGACATCAAAACGAAAAAATATTTCTTCGGTGACTTCCTCTCAGCAGATTTCTGGCAAAAACTCTGAGAGTAAAAATTGCCATGAAATGCTTCTCAAAAATCTGTCGTTCGGAGTCGACTTTAAAACTGTAGGTCCCGCCACTCATGTATAAAATTAACGCACACAACATAAGTGGTGTGAGAAGCTAGTACGTTGTACAATGGGTCAATTCGACCACCGGGTACTGTACTTGTCAGTATTGACAAGTACACGTCCTTTAACCTAACCTAAATCTAACCATCTCATTCAGGCATCTATTGTGATTTTAGAATACAGTTTACAAAAATGACTACTAATCTGACAGATGTATTTTCAACAAAATGGCCGTTATCAACTGTCAAATTGCGGTTGATTTTTTGTTGAAAATTATACTCCTCCATACTATCTTTCAGGCATCTATGACGAATTGAGAATATAGTTTACATAAATGACAACTAATATGACAAATGGCCGTTATCAACTGTCAAATTCCGGAAGTCCTTGTTGGGAGTAAGTATTGCACTAAACTTTAATTACTAGAAACTATTTTTATTCAATTTTAATTTAATTTTCTATTTTAGATTCAAGCACCGTTTTACCTTCACTAAATTCCTATATTTTTTCTATTTTTTTCTTCCTTCTAATAAACACCATTTCCATTCAACTAATGAATGCCAACAAGAAATATTTCCAGCAATTGTATCATCAGCTAAAATAAATATTGAAATTAATCAGGCAAACAAATAAAGAGCGGATATTCCCGTTTCAGAATCAAAAATAAAAGGAAATAATAAAAGTCAACAAAAATTACATCATGAGAGGGAGGGGGGAGACAAATTGTGATAAAAACAAAAGACCGTTTGAGGTTTGAAAGAGTGTAAGCTTGAATAAAAAATGACAAAAAAGTTATGTTTTACTAGCTTGTAATAAAAAACCTGCAGCGGGTTTCAGGCGGAGGTGTTGGCAATGTACCGGGCCGCTCAATGGATCCTCGTCAACGATGCTCCTTTTACGCCTCGGTCTTTTCTGATAGTCAGACCGCTATAAGATCTCTATCGGGTTTCGTGATTAACTCTAGGATCGTTAGGGAATGTCGCCGCTCCCTTGACCTTCTCTTGGGCTGCTTCACCAGTGTCTCTTTGGTGTGGATTCCCGGGCATAGTGAAATTCCGGGAAACTGTAGGGCCGACGAGCTCGCACTCATTCCGGAATCCTCTTCTGTGGAATTGGGTATGCCGCTTGCCTCGGGCAAGTTAATCATTTCTCGCAGGTTCTTTCCGGACGCCAACCTATCCTGGGTCAATGAGGAGTCCTGCTCCAACGCTAGACTCACCTGGCCCAAGATGGATACAAGGCGTATCAACCGACTGCTTGGTCTTGGTCGTGATGTCATCCTAGAGTTTAAAATGGACTTTGAACGGCAGATTTTTTTGAGGAACTTTTTATTTGCTCACAGAATTCTTGCCAGAAAGAGAGTTAGTCGCTGAAGAAATATTTTCTTAATATTTCATTTTGTTGGAAATGCCTGGCCTGGGATTTGAACCGAGACCTCATATCTAATATGTAAGCCAGTACACATCACATGCCAACACAAGATACCTAATCTCAGCTTAATATTCGGGATACTAAAATCCATTTGCAGTATTATAGGCCGTGCTTACAGGTCATTGCGTCATGGGTAGACACGCGGAAAGAATGAGGCTCCTTTTCAACGGCTTTTGACGTGGATGCAGGTCCGCTGAGGAACACGATACTGTTATTCACTTTCTTTGTCTCTTGCTAGGTGTGGATATAGGTTATTTGCCTTCCCATTCCTTGTTAGCTTAACGGAGCTATCAGCTATTGACATCAAGGATATAGCTTCGTTTATCAAACTTTTTGGCTGGTTTTCCAGTGTGTTGTAATCGTGCTTTTGCGCTGACCAAATTCTTCCTTTTTCCTGATTTTTGGTGGAACTTGGTTAGTACAGGGACTGCGTTCATTCGCGGCATTACAATGGCCCGCTTTGCGTGCTCAAGTGAGCTTTGTGATATCAGAGCTACTACTTCGACCTAACTTAACCTTTCATGGCAATATTATCTCAGAGATTTTGCCAGAAATCTGCTGGTATTTCAAACATCGCGGTCTATTTGACGCATGGTGTTGTATTGACAGCATTAATCCTCGTATTGCCAGCACAAATCCTCTCACTGGGAGCACTAATTCTTTCATGGCTGCGAATCATAATAGAAGTTTAGTCTAAAAGCAAAGCAGCAGAATCGTTGCTTGTTGCTGTGCTGCCTTTAAAGTAATCACTTCCATATAAGCCATTTATTCTATTTTTAAGAGATTGCTGCGTTTGCTGCGTTGCGTTTATTGTGTTTATACCACAACACCGTAACTAAGCGTATTAACATTGAAATTAATACGGGGAATACTTTCTTTGAGTGTAAAAGATGTGTGTTGGTGTACTTGTCATGACAACAATCGTTGTTTCACTTCCTTATACAATCATGTATTCTATTTTAAAGAGATTGCTGCGTTTGCTGCGTTGCGTTTATTGTGTTTATACCACAACACCGTAACTAAGCGTATTAACATTGAAATTAATACGGGGAATACTTTCTTTGAGTGTAAAAGATGTGTGTTGTTGTTTAACTTCCATATACAACCATGTATTCTATTTTTAAAAGATTGCTGCGTTGCGTTTATTGTGTTTATAGCATAACACTGTGACTGAGCGTATTTATATTGAAATTAATGCAGGGAATACTTTCTCTAAGTGTAAAATATTTTTTGTTGGGTGTACATTTGTCATGACAACAATTGTTGTTTACAAAGAAAAAAGGAAAATAACAGTAAAATATATGCATCTCTCTCCCTCTCTTTCGCTGAATTGTAATATTTCTTGCTTATATTTAGTGCTTTATAAACAAGAAGCAAAGCTTATCAGTAAATTGAGATACAACAACAACAAGAAGATTACAATAATAATTGTTTTAAAGTGTGTTTTACAACATCACTTAATACTAATGCATTGTTGTTGTTGTTATTGTTTGATAATGTTTACATACGTTAAACGCACTTGCTTTAGTGTTTTACTGTGTTGAAGACTGTTAACGAAATGTTTAACGAGACATTAAACGAGCC